>CM035850.1:178315411-178915411 GCA_020510985.1 Pholidichthys leucotaenia | reverse complement strand
TTTGCACAAGTTTAAGCTGCGGCCAGCGCTGGAGATCAAAGGCGAGCCGCATCGCGGTAGCGGTTTCGCGCCAGTCTAGTTTAACTTTGGGAAAGACTGTTAGCTTGCGTAGAATGTTTTACTTTACACAAGTATATTTTGCTCCGTGTGAATGTAAAAGTCTCCTGATGCTAATTAATAGTCAGAGTTTGTCCAGTGTATATTTGCCTAGTGTCAAGTTTGTGTTGTAAGATGTGCCTAATGCAGGTGTTTAGATAGGACAGCTCAGTGCGTGAACGTGAGTGAGTGCGTGCGCGCAGCCGAGGCGCGCCCCCATGTGTGTGGAACGGCCCCGACGAGTGAACGGTGTGTATGATTTTGGGCGGATGAGAGACAGAGAGCGAGGCGACCGGAGCAGGTAGAAATGGTTGCTAACAATATTGCAGTCTGTGAATAAAGCCCCAACGCTTCAGCAATACGGCCTGTGCCTCTGTGTACCACCATATCCTGTTTAACAAGATTGAGGTTTTACTCGGGAGTTGACCCCGGAGGAGGAAAAGCGCCTCCGGCCTTGGAGAAGACAGATCTCCCCTGCGTCCCCCAACCACGGTTAGGAGACGAGAAGCAGGAACGGTTAACACTGGCGACCACGAAGGGACTCTCACGTTGTTAAGAGGGTGGTGAGTACAGAAAGAAAAGGACAGTGGCAGCTGGGCCGAGTGACTGATGGCAGCTAAGCTAATGAGACATGGCGGCCGCTCGCTATCCCGTCGATATCTACAGACAAGAAACTAACTACTCAAACCCGTTCATGTCGCTGGCTAATCGTCAGGAGTGCAGACGAGGTGCTGTGAGGGCTCATGAATGTCGGGCTGAGACGAAGTGTGGACATTGTGGCCGATTTCTGTGTGATGAGAGCTGCGCGGGCGCACCTGCTGATGGAGAGGATTTGTTCGCGCCATTCGGCAGCCCCGCTCAGTTTGCCACCGGCTGTGGAGGGGGACCCAGCGGACCAGGACCTTGGCCTGTGCAGCCTGTTTGCTGCTGCCTCCAGTGATGGCCCCGGCAGTTCCCGGCCGTCCACTCCACCTACTAATGCTCCCAATGTGATCGGGTCTCTTCCACCCACTCCTTCCCATGTGATATTTGGCCATGGTGGGGGTGCGGTGGGAGAACCACGCCATCAGGCTCAGCACGTGTCATGGCCCAAATGTCGGCGCAGAGGACCGGACCGTTACGGGGACTGGGTTACTGAGTGAGCCAACTGTGGTAGTTCCTGTTTGCACTAGAGACTCTCCAGTTCACATTTTTGGACTCTAGTCTAGTTAGAATGTTCTATATGTTTTGTTTAAAAAAAAAAAAAGCTGAAGTGACAATTCTTTCATATACCACATGCACTTTGTTTTAATTGAATGTATTGTGTTTTGATTAGTTGTTCAGTAATACTCCCGGTCGCCTAGAAATAGATTTCAAGTATAATGTACCTCCTTGTTTAATTAGAAACAATGGTATGTCAATGTATTTGCCCCTCATGTTTTCACTGCCAAATGAGCTAGTTTTACCACTGCATAGACACTCGTAACCTACCTACCTATTTGAATCCCAGAATCAGACTCAGAATCAGAAAAAGATTTATTGCCAAGTATATTAACAGATCACTGATAACATACAAGAGAATTTGACTTGACACAGAAAATGAACCTGCATTTCCAGTGACACGGCTGCATCGGGGACGCGCCTGCCAACAGGATAGAGGGTACAGGTAGCATAAGAATAAGAATAATACAAGGAACAATAGGAAGGAGCAAAAAAATCATTGATTCAGAATACTGGTTGCATAATCAATCAATATTATGATTACAAGGAAAAAAAAAAGCTCTCGATGCACATTCGCAAGACAAGATTCACAGGACACAAGAGAGCAGTGTGTGTATCTTTATTCAGTTCATGGATCAATATGTGTGCACTGTTGAAGCAAGTGTTGATGATAATAAGAGAACAACAAGGGCACTTGGCAGGAGATGTTTTGTCTGGCTGCCGCCAATCGTCCTTGCGATTATCTGGGCAGGTGCTGTCCAAGGCCTTGTGCTCGATGTTTTTGAAAACACAGACTGCAGACAGCCAGGAGGAATTTTCATGGGGAAATTGAGCCAAATAGGACTGATCACAGAGAAGGCTTTTTATTTCCTCTGTAGATTCAGTACTTAATCCTTCATTGCGGGGCTTTAAGTCCATCGTGGAAAGACCTAAGCGAGACCATGATGTAATCCACCTTCCGAGACAGTTCTCCATTTGTCGCTATCAGGGTCTTCTCCAATTTTTCAATTTGACAGATGCACCTCGCCTGGCCAGCATTTTGATAGGTTGTATCCATCTTCAGCAATTTGCGGTACACCAGGACAATCCCAGTTCCAATCAGAAAGATCCCGATCACCATTATTACGAAGACATACAAATCTTCAATATCTTCGATAGAGAGATTAGTGAGACACAAGATCTTCCAATTACTTGTGTCACGTAAATAGCCCGCTGGAGCCATTCCTGCGGGGCAGACAGCTTCCCCCGGAGCACTTTTCCTTGTTGAAAAAATAGTGTCAATTGTGTTCAAAGCCCAGCTTATTAACTCCATAATTTCTTTCGACGGTCGCAGTTAGACGCAGACAGACAACAGCAAGCTGGGATCCAGTAGTTGGGGGGGAAGGAAAAAAAAGTCAGAGCAAGAGAGAAGGAAAAAGCGTCTGCTCTCTTGGGAGGGCGGAAGTCCAATATATAATCCCTGTTATATATTGGACACTGCTACTGCTACTGCTAGGCGTACAAATGTAGAGAGTGTGTACCAATTTTATATGGTTTAAATGGAATGGAATTAGTATAAATTGCCAATCCATGGTGGGGGTAGTGTTGTAAGATGTGCCTAATGCAGGTGTTTAGATAGGACAGCTCAGTGCGTGAACGTGAGTGAGTGTGTGCGCGCAGCCGAGGCGTGCCCCCGTGTGTGTGGAATGGCCCCAACGAGTGAACGGTGTGTATGATTTTGGTGTGGATGAGAGACAGAGAGCGAGGCGACCGGAGCAGGTAGAAATGGTTGCTAATAATATTGCAGTCTGTGAGTAAAGCCCCAACGCTTCAGCAATACGGCCTGTGTCTCTGTGTACCACCATATCCTGTTTAACAAGAGTGAGGTTTTACTCGGGAGCTGACCCCGGAGGAGGAAAAGCGCCTCCGGCCCTGGAGAAGACAGATCTCCCCTGCGTCCCCCAACCACGGTTAGGAGACGAGAAGCAGGAACAGTTAACATTTGTAAAATAATTTGTTAAGTCCAGGTCAGCTAATCTAAGTGCAATGTCTAAACTAATCTACGGTCATAGTTAAGTCCGATGTTTTGTCCTAATTAATGGGAGTCAGTCTAGTAATTGAAGGTCCTGTATAAGTAAATTGTGATTTGGAAAGTATGTAAATTTGAGATGTCAGATGTAGTGTAGTTCATGCACTGTGTGACTGAAAGAAAAAAACATTATTTACAGTATGTAAAAGAAAATGACATATAAAGCACAAAATGTGATGCTGCCTGTAAATGAAAATGAAAATGAAATAAGAAGTGCTATCTGGAGAAAGACACGAGTGGTCCTGTGTTCTGTCTTTCTAAGACTCTTTCGTTATTTTCCAGACTTATTTCTTTTTGTTATTGCAGCCACCTCCCCGGGACCCATAACACCTGTCTTAAGGAAATCAAAGCTTGGATGACTTGTAATTTTCTGCTATTAAACCCAAATAAGACTGAAGTCGTTCTTGTTGGTCCAAAAAACCTTAGAAATACCTTTCCAAATCAAACTCTTCACTTGGATGTGGCTACTCTTACTCTGAATAGTTTTGTGAGGAACCTTGGAGTTATTTTTTTTTTCCACAATTTCTTTATTGAACCTTTTTTTTTTTTTTTTAACAAACATGATACAAACAATCAAACACTAACACTAAAGTACTACAAAAAAAAAAAATGCACTAAAAACACCAACAACCACCAACAAAATCAAGTCTTCAACAATGCTCCTCTGTTTAGTCTAGACAATCCAATACATAAGTATACATATTATGTTCACCAGTTTGGAATTTACAAGGTCCACACACATCATTCACCTTCTTCTTCAAAAGTTATGTTTAAATTTTTTACATAATCAATAAAAGGTCTCCATATATTCTCAAACACAATTTCCTTTGATTTCAGTATATATGTTATTCTTTCTAATGGAAGGTTTGTTAACATCTGTCTTAACCACTGAGTCACATCTGGTCTATGAGTCTTTTTCCATAATAGTGCAATACATTTTTTGGCATTAAGCAAACTGAGGTCTATGAATGTTCTTTCACTTTTATTAAAATTATGCTTTTCTGGGTACAGACCCAACAAAAACAATTTAGGATTCAATATGAGTTGTTTTGAGATTATTTTTTCAATTGTTACCCTCACCTCTTCCCAAAACATTCTTATTAATCTACATTCCCATAAACAATGAAATAGAGTTCCTTTACTTTCCATGCATTTTGTGCATGTATCTGGTATATTTTTGTTATATTTATTTAACTCCTCCGGTGTAACATACATCCGCATTAACCATTTGAAATGTATCAATTTAAGGCGTGCATTTATTGATTTGGTTTGAGCTTCTGTACAAGCCAATTCCCATTGTTCCTCTGAAATTTCAGTTTGCAGATCTTCTTTCCAGTAGTTTAATCTTTTCAGTGAATTTTCACTTGAAGATAGTGTCAATGAGTTATAAAACTCTGAAATAATACCCTTTCTTTTACTATCTTTCATCATCATTTTTTCCAAGGATGAATAAATAGGTCGAGTGAGAGCTTTATTTTGATTTGATCAAATAAAGTTTCTAAGTTGAAGATATTTAAAAAAAAATGTGTTCTATTGAGATTAAATTTGATCCTCAGCTCTTCAAAAGACATTATGTTATCTGCACATGGCAAATATAAATCCTGAATCTTTTGTATCCCTTTTAAATTCCATACTTTAAATACAGCGTCCGCTCTCCCTGGTTTAAAATATTGATTACCCCATATTGGACTAAATTGTGACAGTAACAGTGGTTCTTTTAAATAGTTTTTAGCTTCACACCATATTTTGATCATATGCTTTACAAATGGATTTTTAACTTGTTTTTGTAATTTTTTTGCCGAATCTGAGTATATGAATATGGGAAGAGGTAAAGGTAAATTGTATGATTCCATTTCAGTCCAGTGAGGGAGATCATTTGATGAAAAATAATATGTCATAGACCTCAGTTGTGCCGACCAATAATACAACATAAAATTTGGACATTTCAGACCTCCACGATCAAATGGTAAATATAATAAAGACAGACGTAATCTAGCCCTCCTGTTGTTCCATATAAATTCCACTAACTTTTTTTTTATTCTTGAGAATAAATCTAAAGGTGGTGATAAGGGAATGTATTGAAATAAATAAAGTATTTTAGGTAAAATATTACTTTTAAGTATATTGATTCTCCCGATCATCGACATTGGTAGTGACATCCATCTCTGAATTAACTCATCAATATCTGTCATTAAGGCTTCATAGTTGACACTGGCGACTGATTCTAGTTTAGGCACAATTTGGATTCCTAAATATTTAAACTGATTTACAACATTGAATTGATTTACCTCAGGGGCTGGGTAATTTCTCTGGGTCTCATTTAGCATTAATATTGAAGATTTAGTTTTATTTATTTTATATCCTGATATTTCCCCAAAATTCTTTATTAAATTCAACAAGGTTGGAATTGATTTTTTTAGATTCGACATAAACAAAATTATGTCATCGGCATACAGGGAGATTTTATGTTCTGTTGGTCCAACTTTAATTCCATATATTTGTGAATGTAAACGTATCGCTATCGCTAAAGGTTCAATTGCCATAGTAAACAGTAAAGGTGAAAGTGGACAGCCTTGTCGACATCCTCTATTGATTTTTATTGGTTTTGAAATATTGTTATTTGTTAGGATTTCTGCTGTAGCATTATTGTATATTATTTGAACCCATTTTATGAAATTATTTCCAAGTCCAAACCTTTGTAGGACTTCAAAAAGAAAGGGCCATTCAACTCTATCAAAGGCCTTTTCGGCGTCCAGTGATAGGAGAGCTGTATCCGGTGCTTCTTTATTAAAATAAATAATATTAAATAGTCTTCTTACATTATGGAAGCCTTGTCTTCCCTTTATAAAGCCATTCTGATCTCGATTAATAATATTTGGTAAAATTTCTTGTATTCGTCTTGCTAAAATTTTACAGATTATCTTAAGGTCGGCGTTTAATAGGCTTATTGGTCTCATATTTTCACATTTATTAGAGGGCTTACCTGGTTTTGGCAGCAGTATAATTAAGGCATTATTTATGTATGATGGTAAATTATTATTTTGAAATGCTTCTAAAACCATTTCCAAAAAAGGTTTTATTAATTTATTCTTAAATTTCTTATAAAGGTCAACTGGAAGACCATCTGGTCCTGCACTTTTTCCTGATTTCATATTACCAATGGCTAGCCCAACTTCTTCTTGACTAATTTTAGACTCCAATATCTCCCTGTTTTCATTTGGAATACACGGTATAGATAGTTCGTTCAAAAACCCATTTAGTTTTGTTAAATCAAATTCATTTTTAGTATCATATAATTTTTCATAGTAATCTCTAAAGGCTCTGTTAATTTCTAAAGGATCTATAACTACCTGTCCATTACTTATAATACTAGTAATTGGTGTTTTAATTTCTAATTGTTTAATCTGCCATGCCAATAATTTTCCTGATTTTTCACCTTGTTCATAAAAAGATTGTTTCAATCTTAGAAGACTCGAGGCAGCTCTATTCGCTGATTTTTTGTCGTATTCAGCTCTCAAAATCAGTAATTCATTCTCCAACCTTGGATCACTTCCTGCATACACTTTTTCCTGAAGACTTTTCATTTTATGTTCCAATTTAGCTCTCTCCTCTCGAGTCTTCTTAGATTTTGATCCTGTATAACTAATAATATGTCCCCTAATAAAAGCTTTGAAAGCTTCCCACTTTACACATGCTGATGTTTGTGTAGTATTGATGTCAAAGTACTCGTCTATCTGTTTTTCTATATACTTGACAAATTCCTCATCCTGAAGCCATTTATGCTGAAATTGCCATCTACCTGATTCCTTTGTCAATTTTTTATCTACATATATTAGACAACAGGGTGCATGATCAGAGATCACGATGTTATCATAAAAGCAGTTTTGAATCTTGGATCTTAATTCTGTGGAAATCAAAAAATAATCAATACGTGAGAATGTCTTGTAGGTACTGGAATAACAAGAATAGGCTTTAACTTGTGGTTTCATTTCTCTCCATATATCTAACAATCTCAATTCTTTCATAAAATGATTAATAGTCATCCTACATCCATTGTGCGTACAATCCAGTCCTGTTGATCTATCTATACCTGGATTCAATGTACAATTAAAATCCCCTGCTATTATATGTTGCCCTGTAAGTGATGATAAAATAAGAAATAAATTAGCAAAGAACTTTTGATCATCTATATTGGGACCATATAAGTTCACAAGATTTATATTTTCTAATAGCAAAGAACCTTGAATGATTACATATCTTCCAAGTTTGTCTCCAATTACATTTTTCACTTGAAAAGGGACTGATTTATGTATGAGAGTCATAACTCCCCTGGCCCGGGATGAAAATGATGAGGTGAATACACTTCCTTGCCATCTACTCCTAATTCTTTTTATATCCTCCTCTATTAGATGAGTTTCTTGTAAAAACACAATTTTTGAACCCATGTCTTTTATTTTATTCATAACTTGTTTAAGTTTTTTTAAATTTTGTAGACCTCTGCAATTCCATGAAGTTAAATTAAGATTAACACTTTGGTTTATGATCAATAGAGAGTTTGGGATTACCTTGCAGTGTAAACATGCTCATACAGAGAAGCAAAAACATGAGTGGTTGAACATTCATCCTACAAACTACACACAAACAAATTCCCCCTTCCCACACTTGTGGCGAACCCCCCAAAATCAAAAGAAAAATTCCGTCTCCTGATATAGCCATCGACCGTTCCACACCCACGGGGAACAGCCTAAGCCACTCCTTCTTCATTCTCCCAATCACCCTAACTCTACTGCTTTTAATGACGTAACATTAACTCTCCTCTGTAGTTTTCCAACTTAACTCCAAAATTTTTAACAACTTTGTACATCATAGTTTTTTTTTGTTTGTTTTGTTTTTGTTTTTTTTTAATATATAATACAATCTATATTTTGTAAACTTGCTGTTTACTTCAAGTCAGTCAGATGCCTGTGCAAATGCTTAATTATTCTACCTTATATTTTGTTCATGCTTAGCTCCCACCAGTCTCTTCTTCTTCTTTGATCTTCTTGATGAACTCCTGCGCCTCCTCTGGGGTCTTGAAGATGTGGGTTCTGCCCTCATACGTGGTCAACAGTCTCGCAGGATAGATTACACCATGACGAATCCCAAGGTTGCGCAGCTCCTTACGTATGGGATCAAACTGCTTCCTCAATTGTTGGATTCCTGTGGCCAAATCTGGGTAGAACCGCACCTGCTGATCCTGGTGTTTAATCTCTCCTTTAGCTCGTGCAGCGTTGAAGATCTTCGTCCTGTCTCTGTTGCTAAGAAACTTCATAATTAAGGTCCTCGGCGGTCCCTTATCTCTCCGTGGGCCAATACGATGTGCTTTTTCCAGAACCACTGCTGCTTGCAACTCCTCGCTGCCCAGCACCTCCGGAATCCACTTTTCCAGAAAGGAATATACGTCCCGACCTTCTGATTCCTCTGGAAGACCCACCAGCCTCAAGTTATTCTGTCTCGACCGAGATTCCAAATCCAAAATATTATCTTCTAGACATTTATTTTTTTTTTCCAAAGTGCGCACCTTTAATTGAAGACGGGTGACGTCATCTTCAGCACTAGCGAGACGGAGCTCCATCTGCGCCGTTCGTTCTACACAGTCACCCAATTCCTTTCTTATTCCTTCCAACGCTGTCATAATCCCATCAAATCTAGAGGAAAAGTCCGCTCTCATTGAACTCATGGCAGCCATCAGCGCATCTGCGCCGATCCCCGCAGATATCGCACCGTTGCCAGCCTCCTCCGCCATATATGGAGTTTTGTTTGCTGCGTCACAGACCTGAAAGTCCGTTAATTTGGACTGTTTCGGCGGCTCGCTTTTTCCTTTACCTGGTTTTCCAGCCTTAGGCTTCGCCGACATATCCTCGCCCAAACGCTGGGATACGTTCTGTCCCAAATGAGAGAGTTATTTGCCGATTTTTTTCTCCAGGAGCAGAGCAGAGTGAAACACGTCCGTCTTACGTGGCAGCCATAACCGGAAGTCCTTGGAGTTATTTTTGATCAAGATCTTTTTTTTTTAATTCACATATTAAATCTGTTTCTAAGACTGCCTGCTATCATCTGCGCAATATTGCCAAGATTAGGAACATCTTGTCTCTGAGTGATGCTGAGAAATTGATCCACGTTTTTGTAAACTCTGGATTAGATTATTGTAACTCTTTATTATCAGGTTGTCCTAAAATATCTTTTAACAATTCTTCAGTTGATCCAAAATGCTGCAGCAAGAGTTTTAACAGGTACTAGAAAGAGAGATCATATCTTTCTGGTTCTGGCCTCCCTTCACTGGCTTCCTATAGAGTTTAGAATTAAGTTTAAAATCCTTCTTCTCACTTACAAAGCTCTTAATAATCAGGCCCCCTTTTATATAAAAGATCTGATATTAGACTTCCGGTTATGGCTGCCACGTAGGACGGACGTGTCTCGCTCTGCTCTGCTCCTGGAGAAAAAAAATCGGCAAATAACTCTCTCATTTGGGACAGAACGTATCCCAGCATTTGGGCGAGGATATGTCGGCGAAGCCTAAGGCTGGAAAACCAGGAAAAGGAAAAAGCGAGCCGCCGAAACAGTCCAAATTAACGGACTTTCAGGTCTGTGACGCAGCAAACAAAACTCCATATATGGCGGAGGAAGCTGGCGGCGGTGCGATGTTTGCGGGGAATGGCGCAGATGCGCTGATGGCTGCCATGAGTTCAATGAGAGCGGACTTTTCCTCTAGATTTGATGGGATTATGACAGCGTTGGAAGGAATAAGAAAGGAATTGGGTGACTGTGTAGAACGAACGGCGCAGATGGAGCTCCGTCTCGCTAGTGCTGAAGATGACGTCACCCGTCTTCAATTAAAGGTGCGCACTTTGGAAAAAAAAAATAAATCTCTGGAAGATAATATTTTGGATTTGGAATCTCGGTCGAGACAGAATAATTTGAGGCTGGTGGGTCTTCCAGAGGAATCAGAAGGTCAGGACGTATATTCCTTTCTGGAAAAGTGGATTCCGGAGGTGCTGGGCAGCGAGGAGTTGCAATCAGCAGTGGTTCTGGAAAAAGCACATCGTATTGGCCCACGGAGAGATAAGGGACCGCCGAGGACCTTAATTATGAAGTTTCTTAGCAACAGAGACAGGATGAAGATCTTCAACGCTGCACGTGCTAAAGGAGAGATTAAACACCAGGACCAGCAGGTGCGGTTCTACCCAGATTTGGCCACAGGAATCCAGCAATTGAGGAAGCAGTTTGATCCCGTACGTAAGGAGCTGCGCAACCTTGGGATTCGTCATGGTGTAATCTATCCTGCGAGACTGCTGACCACGTATGAGGGCAGAACCCACATCTTCAAGACCCCAGAGGAGGCGCAGGAGTTCATCAAGAAGATCAAAGAAGAAGAAGAGACTGGTGGGAGCTAAGCATGAACAAAATATAAGGTAGAATAATTAAGCATTTGCACAGGCATCTGACTGACTTGAAGTAAATAGTAAGTTTACAAAATATAGATTGTATTATATATTAAAAAAACAAAACAAAAACAAAACAAACAAAAAAAAAAAACTATGATGTACAAAGTTGTTAAAAATTTTGGAGTTAAGTTGGAAAACTACAGAGGAGAGTTAATGTTACGTCATTAAAAGCAGTAGAGTTAGGGTGATTGGGAGGATGAAGAAGGAGTGGCTTAGGCTGTTCCCCGTGGGTGTGGAACAGTCGATGGCTATATCGGGAGACAGAATTTTTCTTTTGATTTTGGGGGGTTTGCCACAAGTGTGGGAAGGGGAAATTTGTTTGTGTGTAGTTTGTAGGATGAATGTTCAACCACTCATGTTTTTGCTTCTCTGTATGAGCATGTTTACACTGCAAGGTAATCCCAAACTCTCTATTGATCATGGACCAAAGTGTTAATCTTAATTTAACTTCATGGAATTGCAGAGGTCTACAAAATTTAAAAAAACTTAAACAAGTTATGAATAAAATAAAGGACATGGGTTCAAGAATTGTGTTTTTACAAGAAACTCATCTGATAGAGGAGGATGTTAAAAGAATTAGGAGTAGATGGCAGGGAAGTGTATTCACCTCTTCATTTTCATCCCGAGCCAGGGGAGTTATGACTCTCATACATAAATCAGTTCCTTTTCAAGTGAAAAATGTAATTGGAGACAAATTTGGAAGATATGTAATCATTCAAGGTTCTTTGCTATTAGAAAATATAAATCTTGTGAACTTATATGGTCCCAATATAGATGATCAGAAGTTCTTTGCTAATTTATTTCTCATCTTATCATCACTTACAGGGCAACATATAATAGCAGGGGATTTTAATTGTACATTGAATCCAGGTGTGGATAGATCAACAGGACTGGATTGTACGCACATTGGATGTAGGATGACTATTAATCATTTTATGAAAGAATTGAGATTGTTAGATATATGGAGAGAAATGAAACCACAAGTTAAAGCCTATTCTTGTTATTCCAGTACCTACAAGACATTCTCACGTATTGATTATTTTTTGATTTCCACAGAATTAAGGTCCAAGATTCAAAACTGCTTTTATGATAACATCGTGATCTCTGATCATGCACCCTGTTGTCTAATATATGTAGATAAAAAATTGACAAAGGAATCAGGTAGATGGCAATTTCAGCATAAATGGCTTCAGGATGAGGAATTTGTCAAGTATATAGAAAAACAGATAGACGAGTTCTTTGACATCAATACTACACAAACATCAGCATGTGTAAAGTGGGAGGCTTTCAAAGCTTTTATTAGGGGACATATTATTAGTTATACAGGATCAAAATCTAAGAAGACTCGAGAGGAGAGAGCTAAATTGGAACATAAAATAAAAAGTCTTCAGGAAAAAGTGTATGCAGGAAGTGACCCAAGGTTGGAGAATGAATTACTGATTTTGAGAGCTGAATACAACAAAAAATCAGCGAATAGAGCTGCCTCGAGTCTTCTAAGATTGAAACAATCTTTTTATGAACAAGGTGAAAAATCAGGAAAATTATTAGCATGGCAGATTAAACAATTGGAAATTAAAACACCAATTACCAGTATTATAAGTAACGGACAGGTAGTTATAGATCCTTTAGAAATTAATAGAGCCTTTAGAGATTACTATGAAAAATTATATGATACCAAAAATGAACCTGATTTAACAAAACTAAATGGGTTTTTGAACGAACTATCTATACCGTGTATTCCAAATGAAAACAGGGAGATATTGGAGTCTAAAATTAGTCAAGAAGAAGTTGGGCTAGCCATTGATAATATGAAATCAGGAAAAAGTGCAGGACCAGATGGTCTTCCAGTTGACCTTTATAAAAAATTTAAGAATAAATTAATAAAACCTTTTTTGGAAATGGTTTTAGAAGCATTTCAAAATAATAATTTACCATCATACATAAATAATGCCTTAATTATACTGTTGCCAAAACCAGGTAAGCCCTCTAATAAATGTGAAAATATGAGACCAATAAGCCTATTAAACGCCGACCTTAAGATAATCTGTAAAATTTTAGCAAGACGAATACAAGAAATTTTACCAAATATTATTAATCGAGATCAGAATGGCTTTATAAAGGGTAGACAAGGCTTCCATAATGTAAGAAGACTATTTAATATTATTTATTTTAATAAAGAAGCACCGGATACAGCTCTCCTATCATTGGACGCCGAAAAGGCCTTTGATAGAGTTGAATGGCCCTTTCTTTTTGAAGTCCTACAAAGGTTTGGACTTGGAAATAATTTCATAAAATGGGTTCAAATAATATACAATAATGCTACAGCAGAAATCCTAACAAATAACAATATTTCAAAACCAATAAAAATCAATAGAGGATGTCGACAAGGCTGTCCACTTTCACCTTTACTGTTTACTATGGCAATTGAACCTTTAGCGATAGCGATACGTTTACATTCACAAATATATGGAATTAAAGTTGGACCAACAGAACATAAAATCTCCCTGTACGCCGATGATATAATTTTGTTTATGTCGAATCTAAAAAAATCAATTCCAACCTTGTTGAATTTAATAAAGAATTTTGGGGAAATATCAGGATATAAAATAAATAAAACTAAATCTTCAATATTAATGCTAAATGAGACCCAGAGAAATTACCCAGCCCCTGAGGTAAATCAATTCAATGTTGTAAATCAGTTTAAATATTTAGGAATCCAAATTATGCCTAAGCTAGAATCAGTCACCAGTGTCAACTATGAAGCCTTAATGTCAGATATCAATGAGTTAACTCAGAGATGGATGTCACTACCAATGTCGATGATCGGGAGAATCAATATACTTAAAAGTAATATTTTACCTAAAATACTTTATTTATTTCAATACATTCCCTTATCACCACCTTTAGATCTATTCTCAAGAATAAAAAAAAAGTTAGTGGAATTTATATGGAACAACAGGAGGGCTAGATTACGTTTGTCTTTATTATATTTACCATTTGATCATGGAGGTCTGAAATGTCCAAATTTTATGTTGTATTATTGGTCGGCACAACTGAGGTCTATGACATATTATTTTTCATCAAATGATCTCCCTCACTGGACTGAAATGGAATCATACAATTTACCTTTACCTCTTCCCATATTCATATACTCAGATTCGGCAAAAAAATTACAAAAACAAGTTAAAAATCCATTTGTAAAGCATATGATCAAAATATGGTGTGAAGCTAAAAACTATTTAAAAGAACCACAGTTATTGTCACAATTTAGTCCAATATGGGGTAATCAATATTTTAAACCAGGGAGAGCGGACGCTGTATTTAAAGTATGGAATTTAAAAGGGATACAAAAGATTCAGGATTTATATTTGCCATGTGCAGACAACATAATGTCTTTTGAAGAGCTGAGGATCAAATTTAATCTCAATAGAACACATTTTTTTAAATATCTTCAACTTAGAAACTTTATTCGATCAAATCAAAATAAAGCTCTCACTCGACCTATTTATTCATCCTTGGAAAAAATGATGATGAAAGATAGTAAAAGAAAGGGTATTATTTCAGAGTTTTATAACTCATTGACACTATCTTCAAGTGAAAATTCACTGAAAAGATTAAACTACTGGAAAGAAGATCTGCAAACTGAAATTTCAGAGGAACAATGGGAATTGGCTTGTACAGAAGCTCAAACCAAATCAATAAATGCACGCCTTAAATTGATACATTTCAAATGGTTAATGCGGATGTATGTTACACCAGAGGAGTTAAATAGATATAACAAAAATATACCAGATACATGCACAAAATGCATGGAAAGTAAAGGAACCCTATTTCATTGTTTATGGGAATGTAGATTAATAAGAATGTTTTGGGAGGAGGTGAGGGTAACAATTGAAAAAATAATCTCAAAACAAATCATATTGAATCCTAAACTGTTTTTGTTGGGTCTGTACCCAGAAAAGCATAATTTCAATAAAAGTGAAAGAGCATTCATAGACCTCAGTTTGCTTAATGCCAAAAAATGTATTGCACTATTATGGAAAAAGACTCATAGACCAGATGTGACTCAGTGGTTAAGACAGATGTTAACAAACCTTCCATTAGAAAGAATAACATATATACTGAAATCAAAGGAAATTGTGTTTGAGAATATATGGAGACCTTTTATTGATTATGTAAAAAATTTAAACATAACTCTTGAAGAAGAAGGTGAAGGATGTGTGTGGACCTTGTAAATTCCAAACTGGTGAACATAATATGTATACTAATGTATTGGATTGTCTAGACTAAACAGAGGAGCATTGTTGAAGACTTGATTTTGTTGGTGGTTGTTGGTGTTTTTAGGGTTTTTTTTTTTTTTTTGTAGTACTTTAGTGTTAGTGTTTGATTGTTTGTATCATGTTTGTTAAAAAAAAAAAAAAAGGTTCAATAAAGATATTGTGGAAAAAAAAAAAAGATCTGATATTACCCTATCATCCTAACAGAGCACTACGCTCCCAAAATGTTGGATTACTTGTAATACCTAGAATCTCCTAAAGTACAATGGGAGGCAGAGCCTTCTGCTATCAAGCTCTTTTCCTGTGGAACCAGTTACCAATCTGGGTTCAGGAGTCAGACTCGATCTCTGTTTTTAAGAATAGGGTAAAAACCTTCCTCTTCAATATAGCCTACGATTAGGGAGGGATCTTGTGTCTCTTAACCCTCCCTTTGTTTTGCTGTTAATAGATTTAGACTGCCGGATGACCTCCAATAATGTATTTGGCTTCTTTCCGTTAATGTTTGCTCTCTTTATGTCTGTTCTTTTCATCTTTTCTATCCCCTCACACCCCCCACCCCAGCCAGCCACAGCAGATGACTGCCCCTCCCTGAGCCTGGTTCTGCTGTAGGTTTCTTCCTGTTAAAAGGGAGTTTTTCCTCTCCACCGTCGCCAAGTGCTTGCTCACAGGGGCTCGCCTGATTGCTGGGGTCTTTCTGCAATTGTGGGGTTTCCCCTACATTTGAAAGTGCTATGAGATGACTGTTGTTGTGATATGGCGCTATATAAATAAAGTTGAATTGAATTGATCTGTGTGGAGTTTGCATGTTCTCTTCGTGTCTGCGTGGGTTTACTCTGGGATTTCTCCGGTTTCCTCCCACATGCCAAAAAACATGCAGGTTAGGTTAACTGGCATCAAAGTGGGGATTCTAAATTGTCCGTAGGTATGACTGCGAGAGTGAATGGTTGTCTGTCTCTCTGTGTTGGCCCTGCAATGGACTGGCGATCTGTCCAGGGTGAACCCTGCTTCTCGCCCAAAGATGCTGGGATAGGCTCCAGCCCCCCCCCGCGACCCAAAAAGGATTAAGCGGAAGAAGACAGATGGATGGATAAATTATTATTCTTGTTTAGTGTGTTTGTTGGGGGTTTTGTCTGCTAAATTTGAGTGGGTTTTGATTGGATGCCTTTTTTGTTTTGCGAAGGGGGGTGGGGGGAATGTGGAATCAGGGTTTTATTGTGAAGTGTGGTGTGATGACACCACCTTCCGGTTGCATCATCACACTGCCCTATAAGAAGGGGCGTCCACCATTTGGGGATCCTCTTGCCCGGACGACCCCACACAGTGTAGCACCTGCTGTATTGCAACATGTTATCTAATAAAGCGCAGTCCAAGTGCAACCTCTCGTATGTCTCCTTTTGTGCCAGGTTTGTGGACATAACAAACATCACTTTGAGCAGAATGAGATTTTTTTTTTTAATATATATTTTATTCAGTTTTTTAAAAATAAGACAGAACAATAAACACTGCCAGTGCTCAAGAAAATACACAAAGAAATAAGTGATTGTTACACAAAGCCCACATAACTACAAAAGTGTAAGCAGTCCATGCTAAGCAAGTTTCATAATACAATCCTTTCATGTTACAGGCTGAGTCTTCTTTTTCTTAATGTGATCCATAAGTGGTCCCCAAATTTTAGTAAACATATCTTGAGTATTAGACAAATGATATCGAATCTCTTCAAGGTACAAGCAGGATGCCAAATCGTTGAGCCAGTTAATATAGCTGGGCGGCGTATTGGCCTTCCATTCTTTCAGGATGACCCTCTTCGCAACAATCATGCCAAACCTGATAGCATGCTGAAGTGACTGTGAGCAGAGCAAAGTTTGATCTGAACAACCAAGTATTACTGTTAAGACATCAGGTATTATGACTTTTTTATATATGACACTGTACAAATTAAAAATCTGAGACCAAAAATTTTTAAGCCAGGGGCAGGAGAAAAATAAATGACATAAAGTACCATCACTTATTTTACACTTGTCACATAGTGGTGAAATGGTCGGAAAAAGTCTATTAAGGCGAGTCTTAGAGTAATGTAATCAATGTATTACTTTAAATTGTATTAGCTGAAGTCTGGCATTTACTGAACATGAATGAATACCAACTAAGGCTCTTTCCCATAGATCATTTGAGATCTCTATACCTGCATCCCTCGTCCATGCCTCCTTGACATGAGTCGAAGACGTTGGCCAAGAGAAAAGATTAACGAATTCTGAAACTAAATGCTTGGAGGTTGGGTGTTTTCTCAAAACCTCATAGAAATCATGTTGTACAGGAAGTTTGACAAAATGGGTTAAAGACTGTTGTACAAAATGTCTAATCTGCAGGTACCTGAAAAAATGACCAGGTGGGAGATTGAACTTCATTTGTAATTGTGTAAAAGATGCAAAGTCTTTGTTGATATATAGGTCCTTTATTGAAAGAATACCTTTATTTGACCATTGCCTGAACACAG
Source organism: Pholidichthys leucotaenia (assembly GCA_020510985.1). Lineage (NCBI taxonomy): Eukaryota > Metazoa > Chordata > Actinopteri > Cichliformes > Pholidichthyidae > Pholidichthys > Pholidichthys leucotaenia. The sequence continues at coordinate 178,897,792 of CM035850.1, read as the reverse complement.
GATCTGATAAAGCTGGTTTGAAGGCAGGGTTTTGGCATATAGGTGCATATAGATAGATAGATAGATTAGTTTATTTGACAGGGACAGTGCAATAAACATAGACAATTAATCAATGACAATCAATCTGATGTGTTGCACATAGAGTGTATAGCTATTAGCTAATTTGCAACTCTTGTCCCTGGATGGGCTTTAGAAAAGAGAATCAAGTAAATAAAATTAAAAAAAAATAAAAAATTACACAATAACCACATACATCAATGCAAAAAAGATTATAAATACACAATTATAAATATTATAAATATTATAAATGCACAAATATAACCAACTCTTGTGCCTGGATGGGCTTTAGAAAAGAGAATCAAGTAATGAAAAAAGAAAAAAAAAAAAGAAGAAAAAAAAATACACAATAACCACATACATCAATGCAAAAAAGATTATAAATACACAATTATAAATATAAATATTATAAATACACAAATATAACAACCTGAGTCACATTTGCCTATTTCAGGCCTCCCTCCGTCACTCACTATAAACAAACACATTCATTCCTTCCCTTCATTCACTCTCACCTTGCAGACAATCAATTCATACATGAGTACATTCTTGTTTATTTTTCAGCCAGTTTTTAACCTTTTTAGTGAATGTTTTAAAGTCCGTTATTATTTTAATTACATTTGGCATTGTGTTCCAGATGTGACTGCCCTTTATAGAGAAAGCTGTTTGTCCAAATGTGGTTCTGCGGTGGAATATTTTACAGTTATTGTTAACAGAACTCCTGGTGGCTCTGCTGCTGTCCTGTCTTTGGATGAAACCAGCAAGTGGCTCGGGTGCTGATTTATGGAAACATTTGAACGTTAATTTCAGAAAACAGAGGTCAATGAAACTCTCAAAACTCAATAGGTTGTATTTTTTTAAAACATTACAGTGATGCCACCTAATGGGCTTTTTGTCCAAGATTGTTAGGGTTTGATTATATAATGAACCTATATGTCTTATTGTGGAAGGGGCTGCTTGAGCCCAGACTGTCAAACAGTATGATATATGAGAAAAAACCATAGAATGCATATACAGTACAGCTGCTTCGTAAGGTATGTAATATCTAATTAATTTAAAGCAGTTCAGATTTTTTTTTACTGTTTTTGAAATTTTCTTTATATGAAGATTAAATTTGAGTTGAGGATCTAGTACAATGCCAAGGTATTTGAATTCTGTAGCTGAACTGATGTCATGATCATGTATATTAACTTTAAAACATTGCAGGTTACATTTTTTGATTGAAAAGCACATTGAAACTGTTTTCTGAAGGTTCAGCAATAGATGGTTCTGGAGGAGCCACTCTTGGACATCAACCATACTTGTGGACAGTACATCTGCAGCCTGTGCTGGAGTCTTGGCAGCTGTGTAAATAACTGCATCATCTGCATAAAGTTGGCATGTTGCAGCTGAGCAGTGTAACGGCAAGTCATTAATAAATATGCTGAAAAGTAAAGGACCAAGAATGGACCCTTGTGGGATACCCATGTGGTTGTTTAATAATGAGGATTTATCCTGGTGAACTTTTACACACTGTTCTCTATTCTGGAGATAAGATGCAAACCATTCTAATGTATCTGGGGAGAAGTTAAAAGATACCATTTTGGATAAAAGCAAACTGTGGTTTACAGTATCGAAAGCCTTTTTGAGATCTAGAAAAACAGCTCCTACCACATTACCCCTGTCCAAGGACTGTTTGACGTTATCAATAAGGCAACAATTTGCTGTTTCTGTTGAGTATCCTGGTCTAAAACCAAATTGATGTGGATGAAGAAGTTGACTGTCTTGTAAATATTCAATCAGCTGTGTAGCTACAACTTTTTCAAGAACCTTAGACAGGACTGGTAAAATAGAGATTGGGCGGTAATTGCATATATCGTCTTTACTGCCTGATTTATGAACTGGTATGACGACAGCTTTTTTCCAGCCAGATGGAAATATACTAGACCTAATGGAGAGATTAATGAGATGAGTCAGTGGTTTGATTAATATTTTGCTGTGCATTTTGAGAAAGGAGGTGCTCATATTGTAGATATCATTAGTTTTTGAGTTTGACAGTGTTTTAACAACACCAGCAATTAACTCCTCATATATAGAAAGGTCAGGAAGATGCAATATCTTCTTAATTTGTTTCAGAATTCTGAAGGACTTGTGCAGCACAAAGTCATGTCTGAACACATTCAGAGGGACGTCGACCTTGCTAAATAATAAAGCAGATAAAGATGTACCAATGAGGGATTGACAGTTATGAGATTCAAGTGCAGGCCAACACGGTATTTGATCCGCATAATGATTATCTTGGGACCAGAAGACCAAGGCCCTAGCGTTGCAGGCCCAATAATAATGTCTCATAATAGGCAACCCAAGACCACCCTCGACCGAGGATTTTTGGAGATGTAATTTAGAGACACGGGGGTTTTTGCCAGCCCAAATAAAGGAGATGATAATGGAATCAACTAATTTAAAAAAAGATGCTGTAAGAAAAATTGGCAGATTCTGAAATAAATATATAAATTTAGGAAGTACAATCATTTTGACAATATTTACTCGTCCAATTAGAGAAATTGGTAGTAATTTCCATTTCTCAATCATGCCCCTAATCTTATTTAATAGTTCTATAAAATTCAATTTGAAAATAAGTTTGGGATTCCTAGGGATGGTGATTCCTAAATATTCAAAGTGCTCATTTGATATTTTAAAAGGTAATGTGTTGAGAAATGTTTTATCTAGACCATCTGAAAGAGGCATGAGAACACTTTTCTCCCAGTTAATGGTAAAACCAGAGAACTGACCAAATTCCCTAATGATCTCGAGAAGAGGTGGAAGAGACTGTCTAATGTCAGACAGTGTCAAAATGACATCATCAGCGTACAAGCCAATAGTGCATTCAGATGCGCTATATCTAAACCCTACTATTTCAGGCTCCATCCTGATGGCAATAGCAAGTGGTTCAAGCGCCAGAGCAAAAAACATTGGCGATAGGCAACAGCCCTGCCTGGTCCCGCGATGTAATAAAAATGGGGCAGATTTATTGTTGTTAGTGAGTACATATGATCTAGGACGTGCATAGAGCATTTTTGCGATAGCTATAAATCTGTCACCAAAGCCAAATCTTTTAAGAGTAATAAACATATACTCCCACTCAATTTGATCGAAGGCCTGTTGTGCATCCAAGGAGACAACAGCAGAATATGGTGGGTTGTTAGAATACATGACGTTCAGAAGTCTACGAGTATTCGAAAATGCAAACCTTTCAGGGATAAACCCGGTTTGGTCACTATGAATTAAGGAACCAATGTGTTCGTTCAAGCGGTTTGCCAAAACTTTTGCAACAATTTTCTGGTCGCTATTTAAAAGGCTGAGAGGGCGATAAGAAGCTAGATTTGTTTCATCTTTACCCTTCTTCAACAGTAGACAAATGTTTGCATCGTATAATGTCTCTGGGAATGATCCTTCCTTCACGGAAGAGTTTATCATACGAAGCAACAATGGAGCAAGTTTATCAACGTGAATTTTATAAAATTCAATGCCAAATCCGTCAGGGCCACAAGCCTTACCATTTGGAAATGAACGGATGGCAGCTTTGATCTCCTCTAGTGTGAAGTCAGCATCCAACTGTTGTTTGGCATTTTCACTCAATGTGGGCATATCCAATCTGTTTAAGAACCCCCATATGTCTTCCTTTGATGACGATGATTTAGAGGTATACAAGTTTTTATAATATTCATAAAAAGTGTTATTTATCTGTAAAGAGTCAGTTATTAGTTCTCCATTAGATACAATTTTATAAATTGCCCGTTCAGCTTGAACACCTCTCAACTGCCTAGCGAGTACGCTATGTGCTTTATCACCAAGCTCAAATTGCTTTTGTTTAAGCTTTCGTATATAGTTACAAACATGCTCACCAAGAATGCGGTTGTATTCAAGTCTTGCCGATACAATATTCTTTAGTATTTCATCTGATTTTGAGATACGAAATGATTCCTCCAACAAAGGGAGTTGGGCCTGTATTTCAGACATACGCTTCTGTTTAACCTTTTTATTATAAGACTGATACAAGGACTTCCGGTTATGGCTGCCACGTAGGACGGACGTGTCTCGCTCTGCTCTGCTCCTGGAGAAAAAAAAATCGGCAAATAACTCTCTCATTTGGGACAGAACGTATCCCAGCGTTTGGGCGAGGATATGTCGGCGAAGCCTAAGGCTGGAAAACCAGGAAAAGGAAAAAGCGAGCCGCCGAAACAGTCCAAATTAACGGACTTTCAGGTCTGTGACGCAGCAAACAGGGCTCCATATATGGCGGAGGAAGCTGGCAACGCTGCGATTTCTGCGGGGAATGGCGCAGATGCGCTGATGGCTGCCATGAGTTCAATGAGAGCGGACTTTTCCTCTAGATTTGATGGGATTATGACAGCGTTGGAAGGAATAAGAAAGGAATTGGGTGACTGTGTAGAACGAACGGCGCAGATGGAGCTCCGTCTCGCTAGTGCTGAAGATGACGTCACCCGTCTTCAATTAAAGGTGCGCACTTTGGAAAAAAAAAAAAAAATCTCTGGAAGATAATATTTTGGATTTGGAATCTCGGTCGAGACAGAATAATTTGAGGCTGGTGGGTCTTCCAGAGGAATCAGAAGGTCGGGACGTATGTTCCTTTCTGGAAAAGTGGATTCCGGAGGTGCTGGGCAGCGAGGAGTTGCAATCAGCAGTGGTTCTGGAAAAAGCACATCGCATTGGCCCACGGAGAGATAAGGGACCGCCGAGGACCTTAATTATGAAGTTTCTTAACAACAGAGACAGGATGAAGATCTTCAACGCTGCACGAGCTAAAAAAGGAGAGATTAAACACCAGGACCAGCAGGTGCGGTTCTACCCAGATTTGGCCACAGGAATCCAGCAATTGAGGAAGCAGTTTGATCCCGTACGTAAGGAGCTGCGCAACCTTGGGATTCGTCATGGTGTAATCTATCCTGCGAGACTGCTGACCACGTATGAGGGCAGAACCCACATCTTCAAGACCCCAGAGGAGGCGCAGGAGTTCATCAAGAAGATCAAAGAAGAAGAAGAGACTGGTGGGGGCTAAGCATGAACAAAATATAAGGTAGAATAATTAAGCATTTGCACAGGCATCTGACTGACTTGAAGTAAATAGTAAGTTTACAAAATATAGATTGTATTATATATTTAAAAAAAAAAACAAAACAAAAACAAAACAAACAAAAAAAAAACTATGATGTACAAAGTTGTTAAAAATTTTGGAGTTAAGTTGGAAAACTACAGAGGAGAGTTAATGTTACGTCATTAAAAGCAGTAGAGTTAGGGTGATTGGGAGGATGAAGAAGGAGTGGCTTAGGCTGTTCCCCGTGGGTGTGGAACGGTCGATGGCTATATCGGGAGACAGAATTTTTCTTTTGATTTTGGGGGGTTTGCCACAAGTGTGGGAAGGGGAAATTTGTTTGTGTGTAGTTTGTAGGATGAATGTTCAACCACTCATGTTTTTGCTTCTCTGTATGAGCATGTTTACACTGCAAGGTAATCCCAAACTCTCTATTGATCATGGACCAAAGTGTTAATCTTAATTTAACTTCATGGAATTGCAGAGGTCTACAAAATTTAAAAAAACTTAAACAAGTTATGAATAAAATAAAGGACATGGGTTCAAGAATTGTGTTTTTACAAGAAACTCATCTGATAGAGGAGGATGTTAAAAGAATTAGGAGTAGATGGCAGGGAAGTGTATTCACCTCTTCATTTTCATCCCGAGCCAGGGGAGTTATGACTCTCATACATAAATCAGTTCCTTTTCAAGTGAAAAATGTAATTGGAGACAAATTTGGAAGATATGTAATCATTCAAGGTTCTTTGCTATTAGAAAATATAAATCTTGTGAACTTATATGGTCCCAATATAGATGATCAGAAGTTCTTTGCTAATTTATTTCTCATCTTATCATCACTTACAGGGCAACATATAATAGCAGGGGATTTTAATTGTACATTGAATCCAGGTGTGGATAGATCAACAGGACTGGATTGTACGCACATTGGATGTAGGATGACTATTAATCATTTTATGAAAGAATTGAGATTGTTAGATATATGGAGAGAAATGAAACCACAAGTTAAAGCCTATTCTTGTTATTCCAGTACCTACAAGACATTCTCACGTATTGATTATTTTTTGATTTCCACAGAATTAAGGTTCAAGATTCAAAACTGCTTTTATGATAACATCGTGATCTCTGATCATGCACCCTGTTGTCTAATATATGTAGATAAAAAATTGACAAAGGAATCAGGTAGATGGCAATTTCAGCATAAATGGCTTCAGGATGAGGAATTTGTCAAGTATATAGAAAAACAGATAGACGAGTTCTTTGACATCAATACTACACAAACATCAGCATGTGTAAAGTGGGAGGCTTTCAAAGCTTTTATTAGGGGGCATATTATTAGTTATACAGGATCAAAATCTAAGAAGACTCGAGAGGAGAGAGCTAAATTGGAACATAAAATAAAAAATCTTCAGGAAAAAGTGTATGCAGGAAGTGACCCAAGGTTGGAGAATGAATTACTGATTTTGAGAGCTGAATACGACAAAAAATCAGCGAATAGAGCTGCCTCGAGTCTTCTAAGATTGAAACAATCTTTTTATGAACAAGGTGAAAAATCAGGAAAATTATTAGCATGGCAGATTAAACAATTGGAAATTAAAACACCAATTACCAGTATTATAAGTAACGGACAGGTAGTTATAGATCCTTTAGAAATTAATAGAGCCTTTAGAGATTACTATGAAAAATTATATGATACCAAAAATGAACCTGATTTAACAAAACTAAATGGGTTTTTGAACGAACTATCTATACCGTGTATTCCAAATGAAAACGGGGAGATATTGGAGTCTAAAATTAGTCAAGAAGAAGTTGGGCTAGCCATTGATAATATGAAATCAGGAAAAAGTGCAGGACCAGATGGTCTTCCAGTTGACCTTTATAAAAAATTTAAGAATAAATTAATAAAACCTTTTTTGGAAATGGTTTTAGAAGCATTTCAAAATAATAATTTACCATCATACATAAATAATGCCTTAATTATACTGCTGCCAAAACCAGGTAAGCCCTCTAATAAATGTGAAAATATGAGACCAATAAGCCTATTAAACACCGACCTTAAGATAATCTGTAAAATTTTAGCAAGACGAATACAAGAAATTTTACCAAATATTATTAATCGAGATCAGAATGGCTTTATAAAGGGTAGACAAGGCTTCCATAATGTAAGAAGACTATTTAATATTATCTATTTTAATAAAGAAGCACCGGATACAGCTCTCCTATCATTGGACGCCGAAAAGGCCTTTGATAGAGTTGAATGGCCCTTTCTTTTTGAAGTCCTACAAAGGTTTGGACTTGGAAATAATTTCATAAAATGGGTTCAAATAATATACAATAATGCTACAGCAGAAATCCTAACAAATAACAATATTTCAAAACCAATAAAAATCAATAGAGGATGTCGACAAGGCTGTCCACTCTCACCTTTACTGTTTACTATGGCAATTGAACCTTTAGCGATAGCGATACGTTTACATTCACAAATATATGGAATTAAAGTTGGACCAACAGAACATAAAATCTCCCTGTACGCCGATGATATAATTTTGTTTATGTCGAATCTAAAAAAATCAATTCCAACCTTGTTGAATTTAATAAAGAATTTTGGGGAAATATCAGGATATAAAATAAATAAAACTAAATCTTCAATATTAATGCTAAATGAGACCCAGAGAAATTACCCAGCCCCTGAGGTAAATCAATTCAATGTTGTAAATCAGTTTAAATATTTAGGAATCCAAATTATGCCTAAGCTAGAATCAGTCGCCAGTGTCAACTATGAAGCCTTAATGTCAGATATCAGTGAGTTAACTCAGAGATGGATGTCACTACCAATGTCGATGATCGGGAGAATCAATATACTTAAAAGTAATATTTTACCTAAAATACTTTATTTATTTCAATACATTCCCTTATCACCACCTTTAGATCTATTCTCAAGAATAAAAAAAAAGTTAGTGGAATTTATATGGAACAACAGGAGGGCTAGATTACGTCTGTCTTTATTATATTTACCATTTGATCGTGGAGGTCTGAAATGTCCAAATTTTATGTTGTATTATTGGTCGGCACAACTGAGGTCTATGACATATTATTTTTCATCAAATGATCTCCCTCACTGGACTGAAATGGAATCATACAATTTACCTTTACCTCTTCCCATATTCATATACTCAGATTCGGCAAAAAAATTACAAAAACAAGTTAAAAATCCATTTGTAAAGCATATGATCAAAATATGGTGTGAAGCTAAAAACTATTTAAAAGAACCACAGTTATTGTCACAATTTAGTCCAATATGGGGTAATCAATATTTTAAACCAGGGAGAGCGGACGCTGTATTTAAAGTATGGAATTTAAAAGGGATACAAAAGATTCAGGATTTATATTTGCCATGGGCAGACAACATAATGTCTTTTGAAGAGCTGAGGATCAAATTTAATCTCAATAGAACACATTTTTTTAAATATCTTCAACTTAGAAACTTTATTCGATCAAATCAAAATAAAGCTCTCACTCGACCTATTTATTCATCCTTGGAAAAAATGATGATGAAAGATAGTAAAAGAAAGGGTATTATTTCAGAGTTTTATAACTCATTGACACTATCTTCAAGTGAAAATTCACTGAAAAGATTAAACTACTGGAAAGAAGATCTGCAAATTGAAATTTCAGAGGAACAATGGGAATTGGCTTGTACAGAAGCTCAAACCAAATCAATAAATGCACGCCTTAAATTGATACATTTCAAATGGTTAATGCGGATGTATGTTACACCGGAGGAGTTAAATAGATATAACAAAAATATACCAGATACATGCACAAAATGCATGGAAAGTAAAGGAACCCTATTTCATTGTTTATGGGAATGTAGATTAATAAGAATGTTTTGGGAAGAGGTGAGGGTAACAATTGAAAAAATAATCTCAAAACAAATCATATTGAATCCTAAACTGGTTTTGTTGGGTCTGTACCCAGAAAAGCATAATTTCAATAAAAGTGAAAGAACATTCATAGACCTCAGTTTGCTTAATGCCAAAAAATGTATTGCACTATTATGGAAAAAGACTCATAGACCAGATGTGACTCAGTGGTTAAGACAGATGTTAACAAACCTTCCATTAGAAAGAATAACATATATACTGAAATCAAAGGAAATTGTGTTTGAGAATATATGGAGACCTTTTATTGATTATGTAAAAAATTTAAACATAACTCTTGAAGAAGAAGGTGAATGATGTGTGTGGACCTTGTAAATTCCAAACTGGTGAACATAATATGTATACTTATGTATTGGATTGTCTAGACTAAACAGAGGAGCATTGTTGAAGACTTGATTTTGTTGGTGGTTGTTGGTGTTTTTAGTGCTTTTTTTTTTTTTTGTAGTACTTTAGTGTTAGTGTTTGATTGTTTGTATCATGTTTGTTAAAAAAAAAAAAAAAAAAGGTTCAATAAAGATATTGTGGAAAAAAAAAAGACTGATACAAGATAATATCACCCCTAATAACGGATTTAAATGTTTCCCACAGTGTGGAATCAGATACCTCACCATTATCATTAAAGTGTAAGAAATCTGTAATTTTGTTTGAGATGCTTTCACAAAAAGCTTTATCTGAATTTAATGCCGGATTGTATTTCCAATTATATGAGTGCACAAGCATGTTGAAGTTTATTTTAACAGACACAGGGGCATGATCAGAAATTAAAATATTGTTATAATCTGAACTGACAACGTTGGTAATTAAATTGGAATCAACGAGGAAATAATCAATCCTAGTAAAACTGCCATGTACCTGGGAGAAAAAGGAGTACTGTCTGTCCAAGGGATGTTGATGCCTCCAAATATCCACTAAATTTAGCGATTTAATAAGATTATTTAGGACTGGCACAGATTTTAACATGGGAGCAGTTGTAATGGAAGATCTATCAAGATGAGGGTCTAGGAAACAATTAAAATCACCTCCTATAATAATGTTACAGTTATTCTGTTCCGCAACAAGACGAAAGATTTTACAGAAGAAATCCGGACTGTCAAAATTTGGAGCATATACATTTAAAAGGGCCAATGGCATAGAGTTTATGGTACCTGTTACAAGCACAAATCTCCCACCTGGATCGGTCACCATAGACTTGAATACAAAAGGTATAGTTCTGCGCACTAAGATGGCCACTCCTCTGGCCTTTGAGGAAAAGGTAGATTGATAGACCTGGGATATCCATAAGGCTCTCAACCGTCTCTGTTCTGTGGGGTGAATATGGGTTTCCTGTAAGAAGATTATATCAGAGGACAATGATTTCAGATGTGAAAATACTTTTACTCTTTTGAGAGCTTTCCCCAAACCCCTACAGTTCCATGATGTGAACGTGAGATGACTCACACCTGATCCAGAAGAACCAGCTTGCATTCAAAAATTAAATTTAAAAAAAATATATGGGCTTAGGCAGTAAATGGCTACACTGGTAGGCAAAACAAACCAAACAAAGAACAAATTAAAAAAGAAAAACATATTATAAAAACCCATTCCCTTAGCGCCGCAAAAAACAGGAACAAAGCGGCAAAACCCACTTATACTTGGGAGACTGCTGGGTAACGGACACAATTTTGCGTTTCAGCAAACCACCAATGGAACCGCGCAGTCTTCTAATGTAAATCAATTAACTGAAAAAAAGCTACACACAGAGACAATATAATTAACTTGGAATATGCCATCAAAAAAGGGCGAGGCAGAATAAAGTGCAGTATTAGAGTGGCGTCAACAGCTGTATAATTTAAACAATGTGCACTTCGCCAGTTATACACTGTCAGTCAGGGAGTTGGCAAACCTCTCTGCATCCGCCGGAGTGTTAAACACTTTAACTTCTCTGTTGTGGATGACCTGAAGTTTGGCTGGAAACCGTAGAGAACACTTGGCGCCGGCATCAGTCAGCTTCTTCTTGACGTTGTTAAAGGCTTGACGCTGTGATGCAACCTCCGCCGTGTAGTCCGGGAAGATGTACACTTTATTGCCTTGATAACGGAGTGGACCCTGTTGTCTGCTGAGTTTAAAAATATTGGCCAAGTCGCGGTCATTGTGGACTTTGGCGATGATCATCCTTGGGCGCTCGTTGTCCGGAGGCTTAGGTTTGAGGCTGCGGTGGGCACGGTCAATTTTAACGGGCTTGGTCAGATTATTCGGGCCAAGCAGCTCCGGTAGCAGTCGTGTCACAAACTCCGTGGGATTGCCCTTCTCTTCTCCTTCTTTGATCCCCACGATCCTGATGTTTAACCTACGGGAGCGCCCCTCCAAGTCATTTAGCTTAACCTTAAGCCGACCATTTTCCACCTGCAACTCACGGTAGCTAGCTTCCAGTGCCGTGATGCGAACATCTGTGTCGGAGAGTGCCACATCCATACTATCCAAGCGTTGTTCAGTCTGATTATGTTCATTCTGTAATGTGCCCAAATGCGTCTCCACTGTGCTTAAGCGACCCTCCACGGACTTTTTCAACTCTTCCATCTGCACTGAAACTTTAGCTAGCTCAGCGCCATATTTGTTAACTGCAGCTAATATAGCTTCGTTGCTAGCGCTAGCCGAGGCTGAATTTGATGGTTTTACCTCATCTCTCTTGGGTGGCATGATTGGAGGTTAATTAGAAACAGCTCTGACGATAAGTAGGCAAAAAGTTGGTAAGTAGGTGTAGCAAAAATAAACAAAATTTAGAAGTCTGCGACGGAGCCTCGTAGAAACACGTCTACTCCATTACTGCGCACGAGCGCCCCCCCCCCCCAAAAAAAAACTAGCAGAATGAGATTTTGTCCCGAAATATAAAGTGCATTATAAATTACATAAATTACACTGGTCAACACCAAATTTATTGTCTAAGGGTTTTTTTTTAGCTGAATTAGGACAATTTTGATGTGCTGAATCCAAAAATCTCATTGGTTTTGCTCAATCAGGTCAACTTTTTCAATTATGGCCGCATGTTGTTTTATACGTTTTTGTTTACATGTACGGGTATTTTCGCTTTATATGATGTAAAATTTATGAATGAATCTTTATTTCGGATAGATTAAAAGTAAAGATTAAAAAGAAACAGAATAATATAACAAAGGGGGAAAGAAAATCCAACAAGGTCAAATTAGACAATAACTCCTCTGATTATACAGTTCAACATAAGTTATCTGAAATGGGTGATGGCTGAAGCCGCAGCTTATATTGTCCACCCATATTCCATCCAAGAATTCAAAAGAAAAACAAAACAAGAGCGATTACAATTCAGAACAAAGCTAAGACAAAATGTGACAAAAGAAAACTAAGCAACAACACAACACAGACTGGATATGTCAATCCTTATGTGATTTTACATGTCATCTTGTATATATGTTTGGAGTATTTCTTCTTTTAGTTTTTGTTTAAATTGTCCAAGCGTTGTACATGATTTTAATTCAGGTCCAAAATCGTTCCATCATCTGACTCCTTGCACTGAAACACAGTGTTGCTTGGTGGTAGTTCTCACTGAAGGTTTTTGAAATATACATGCTCCTCTGAAATGATATTGTTTCTCCCTTATTTGGAACAACTTTTGGATATTTGCGGGCAGTGATAGATTCTTCACTTTAAACATTATTATTGCAGTTTTAAAGTCAACCAGATCTGTCAACTTGAGAGCTTTTAATTTAAGAAAAAGTGGGTTTGTTGGTTCCCTGTAAGCTGCTTTGTTTATTATTCTAATAGCTCTCTTCTGAAGCATAAAGACTGGATATATGTTTGTTTTATATGTATTTCCCCATGCTTCAGTACAATATGTCATGTACATAAAAAATTCTTTTTTATGTCTTGAAATTCTCTGAATTTTGAACAATGATGACATAACATTCAACTTACATGTACTTGCCTTTATATAAAGGGAAGTACATGCACAGTACTAAGTAAGTACAGGTTTTTACTTAGCACCTGATCGAGAGAAACGGATTTCATTTTCGGATTTAGCGGTGCAAAATTGTCTTAAATCAGTTGAAAAAACACAGACAACTTACAAAAAAATTATTTTTGTAACCCTGTGTTATTAGTATTATTACCTCCGCCAAGGAGTTTATGTGATCATCGGCGTTGGTTTGTCTGTCTGTTTGTTTGTTTGTTAGCAAGATAACTCAAAAAGTTATGGATGGATTTTCATGAAATTTTCACAGATTGTCAGAAATGGAGAATCCTACAGATGATTACATTTTGGTGGTGATCCGGATCACTGTCCAGAAGAAAACCGCCATTACGGAAAATGCCATTTTCGTCAATAACTACTGAACCACTAATCCCATCATTGTGAATCCAATTTGTGAATCCAATTGCTAGTCATATGTTTTCATGGTCAAGGAATCTGAAAACGTACACACAAACACTGTATGGGGGGAACTGTGGCCGCCATTACGGAAAATGCCATTTTTGTGAATAACTACTGAACCACTAATCCTACCATTGTCAATCCATTTCATGGTCAAGGAATCTGAAAATGTACATATAAACACTGTAACGGGGGAACTGTGGCGCTTGGCGGAGGTCTGCGCTCTCCGAGTGCTTTTCTAGTTATTATTATTATAATCACCGAAGATCATTGATAGATCAAAAATTGGTCAGATCTCTCAACTATCTCTCAATGATCTCCACCCCTGCGTACAGGGGATATTACAAAATTTAACAGATCAAGTCTGATCATTGTTCTCTGATGATTCATAAGGACTGAACTTATCAAGAATGGAAAGCATTTAACAGAAACACCACATACCTCACCTCAATGCCACACCACCTCACCTCAACACACAGCTCCGGTTCTGGAACCAGTCTCCTCGAGAGGGGCTAGAGCTTGGCCTTTTCAGGAGTTGCCCCAGACGAGAGGCGACGAGCAGGGGTGGGTATTCTTGTATCCCCCCACCTTGCTGCCTCTATATTGGAGTTTTCCCCGGTGGACAAAAGGGTTGCTTCCCTGCGCCTTCAGGATGGGAAAAGGGTCCTGACTGTGGTATATATGACTCTTATATCCCATATCTACATATGTTAGAACAAGTGGAAATGTTTTGTGACAGCATATGTAAAGAGCTTCACACCTAGTAAGGACAGAGCATCCCCCGCGCCGGGGTAAAGACAATGGACCTCCCAAGACGCGGCAGTGGAGACGGACTCGACACCTTTACCCCCTAAAGCGAGAGGGGGAGTTCCCATCACCTCCCAAGACAGGGAGAGGGGATGGCAGGACAATGGGGATTAAGATAACGGGGAGATGTTACCTTTTTCAATGAGTGGCTCTGACGTCAGCTGTTTCAATGAGTGGTGCTATGCGTGCTTGTATTTAACCAGCGAGCGAAGCAGAGTTCTGTCTCTTGCCTTCTGCCAAGCTCTACACCTGATGAGATTTGATAGCGGAGCTATTCATTAAAAACCCTGTTTTTAATACAAAACCGCCTCGTTATTTCAGCTCCACTACACTGACCATCATTTGTGCCTATGCACCAAATGATGTTTCAGAGTACCCACCCTTTTTGGAGTCTGTGACTGGGGTGCTGGAGGGTGCTCCTCTTGGAGACTCCATTGTCCTACTGGGGGACTTCAATGCGCACGTGGGCAACGACAGTGAAACCTGGAGGGGGGTGATTGGGAGGAACGGCCTGCCTGATCTGAACCCGAGTGGTGTTCAGTTATTGGACTTCTGTGCTAACTGCAGTTTGTCCATAACGAACACCATGTTCAAGCATAAGGGTGTCCATATGTGCACCCGGCACCAGGACACCCTAGGTCGCAGGTCGATGATCGATTTTGTTATCGTGTCATCAGACCTGCGACCATATGTCGTGGACACTCAGGTAAAGAGAGGTGCAGAGCTGTCAACTGATCACCACCTGGTGGTGAGTTGGATCCGATGGCAGGGGAGGAAGCCATTCAGACCTGGTAGACCCAAACGTATAGTGAGGGTGTGCTGGGAACATCTGGCTGAGGCCCCTGTCCGGGAGGTCTTCAGCTCCCACCTCCGGAAGAACTTCAACCACATTCCGAGGGAGTCTGGAGACATGGAGTCTGAATGGGCCATGTTCTCCACCTCTGTTGTTGAAGTGGCAGCCCAGAGCTGTGGCCCCAAGGTGGTCAGTGCATCTCGTGGTGTCAACCCCCAAACCAAGTGGTGGACACCAGTGGTAAGGGGGGCCATTGAAGGAGTCCTATCAAGCTTGATTGGCTTGTGGGACTCCCAAAGCAGCTGAGGTGCACCGGCAGGCCAAGCGGAGTGCAGCTCGGGTGGTTACTGAAGCAAAAACCCGGGTATGGGAGGAGTTCAGTGAGGCCATGGAACAAGACTTTTGGTTGGCCTCAAAGAGATTCTGGCAAACTGTCCGGTGGCTCAGGAGGGGAAAGCAGCTCCCTGTCCACACTGTGTATAGTGCGGATGGGGTGCTGTTGACTTCGACTGGGGATATCGTCGGGCAGTGGAAGGAATACTTTGAGGATCTCCTTAATCCCACTGATACGCCGTCCACAGAGGAAGCAGGGTTTGTGGACAAGGGGGATGACTCACCTATCACAGGGGCTGAGGTCGCCAAGGTGGTTAAAAATCTCCTTGGTGGCTGGGCCCTGGGGGTGGACAAGATTCGCCATGAGTACCTCAAAGCCCTGGATGTTGTAGGGCTGTCATGGTTGACATGCCTCTGCAACATTGCGTGGAGGTTGGGGGCAGTGCCTTTGGCATGGCAAACCGGGGTGGTGGTTCCTCCGTTCAAAAAAGGGAACTGGAGGATGTGCTCCAACTTTCGAGGGATCACACTCCTCAGCCTCCCTGGGAAGGTCTATGCCAAGGTACTGGAGAGGAGAGTCCGGCCGTTGGTCGAACCTCAGATTCAGGAGGAGCAATGTGGTTTTCGTCCTGGCTATGGCACACTGGACCGGCTCTTTACCCTCTCGAGAATTCTCGAGGGTTCGTGGGAGTTTGCCCAACCAGTTTACATGTGTTTTGTGGACTTGGAGAAGGCATTTGACCGCGTCCCTCGTGGTTTTTTGTGGGGGGTGCTTCGGGAGTATGGGGTATCGGGCATTTTTCTTCCCTCCTCCCCTGCCTTCCTGACCTATTCCCAGCTTTGCAATGTTGCGTTTTTGTCTGTGTTTTGATTGTTGCTCTGTGCTATTGAGAAATTTTTTTTCATTGTAATCATAATCTGCTTAAAAATAAGCTGTATTCTGATAACGAAGTTTTTTTTCTCTCCTCCCCTCTTGTGTCGTTCCCTCCCCTCCCCTCCCTTTCTTATCTATCTCTGTTTGATGAGGCGCCTATTATGGCTGCCGTGTCGTTGTGTCGCGCGCATGCGTACCAATGTCAAGTCAAGTTCCTCGTGTGTTTTTTTACATGCTTGGCAATAAAGTTTATTCTGATTCTGATTCTGATTCTGATTGTTGTTACGAGCTATTCGGTCTCTGTGTGACCGTTGTGAGAGTTTGGTTCGTATTGCCAACACTCGGTTGGACTCATTCTCAGTGAGAGTTGGACTCCACCAGGGCTGCCCTTTGTCACCGATCCTGTTCATAATTTTTATGGACAGGATTTCTAGGCACAGCCAGGGAATGGAGGGTGTCATGCTTGGTGACCACATCATCTCATCTCTGTTTTTTTGCAGATGATGTTGTCCTGTTGGCTTCATCCAGCAATGACCTACAGCTCTTGCTGGGACGGTTTGCCGCTGAGTGTGAAGCGGCTGGGATGAGAATCAGCACCTCCAAGTCCGAGTCCATGGTTCTCAGCCGGAAAAAGGTGGATTGTCCTCTCCGGGTTGGGGACAGGCTATTGCCCCAAGTGGAGGAGTTTAAGTATCTTGGGGTCTTGTTCACGAGTGAGGGGGAAATGGAGCGAGAGATTGACAGACAGATCGGAGCAGCATCTGCAGTGATGCGGACGTTGTACCGGTCTGTTGTGGTGAAGAGGGAGCTTAGTTCTGAGGCAAAGCTGTTGATTTACCAGTCAATCTACGTTCCTACTCTCACCTATGGTCACGAGCTTTGGGTAATGACCGAAAGAACGAGATCACGGATACAAGCGGCTGAAATGAGCTTTCTCCATAGGATTGCTGGACTCACCCTCAGAGAGAGGGTGAGGAGCTCAGTCATCTGGCTCAGAGTGGAACCGCTGCTCCTCCACATTGAAAGGAGTCAGTTGAGGTGGTATGGGCATCTGATTAGGATGCCTCCTGGACGCCTCCCACTTGAGGTGTTTTGGCCACGTCCCACTGGGAGGAGACCCCGGGGCAGACCCAGGACTCGTTGGAGAGACTATGTCTCCCAGCTGGTCTGGGAATGCCTTGGTATCTTCTCTGAAGAGCTGGAGCAGGTGGTTGGGGAGAGGGAAGTCTGAGCTTCTCTGCTTGAACTGCTGCCTCGTGACCCGGACCTCCGGAAAAGCGGTAGAAGATGGATGGATGGAGAAACACCACATAATTTTTTGTCAGACTTTATTATTATATGGAGATCATCATAAGGCTCATCTCCATGATGATGGATGAGCTCATCTTTGGATCCTTCCTGTTGAAAAGAAAATGCACATTAATAAAAATACAACATACTGCTAGTGTGGTATTCACCAAAACATTTACAAAACTAGAAAAAAAAAAATCAGAGAGCGCATACCTTCATCAAGGCTCGTTCTGTCTCATGGATCACCTCCAAAATATAATGGGCTTGTGTGTAGGCCAAGAACCACCTCTGGTGAAAATTTCATCCAAATCCATTCAGTAGTTTTGGAGTATTATTGCTAACACTGTGTGAAAAGAGCCAAGGTGGAGGTATGCATTCTCGGATCCTCACCAAAATGTAATGGGTTCTGTTATGTCTGGAAAACTGGGGAAGGACTAACAGAGAGTGGCGTTTGCTGGGAACCCAAACTTTATTACATACTGTGCAGAAAAAAGGAGTACAGGTTGTTGACAGGAAGCTGAGCGCTGCCAATATTGCGAATGAGAGAGAGCCAAGAGGCTGTAAGATGGCAGTCTCTCACATTATATATGCTCTGCGCGATGATGTCACCAAGCGGCCGTGTCACCACGCCTATGCCAACCAAGCTTGTGCTTTCCTTACACCACATTAACCACCCCCTTCCTTGGAAAAACAGAACAACATACATAACCGAGCTGACCCTCCCTAATTTGTTACAGTAAAGAACCCCAAACTAGCTCGGGCCAGCGGTTAGACTACCATGTGACCCAGCGCGGCTTTGT
This sequence comes from Pholidichthys leucotaenia, assembly GCA_020510985.1. Taxonomy (NCBI): domain Eukaryota; kingdom Metazoa; phylum Chordata; class Actinopteri; order Cichliformes; family Pholidichthyidae; genus Pholidichthys; species Pholidichthys leucotaenia. The sequence continues at coordinate 178,879,427 of CM035850.1, read as the reverse complement.
GGTTTTTTATGCTACTATTGGCTGGCAGCCGCGCACCTAGCTAAACAGTCCTTCTTTTATCGAGGAAGGCAATTCAGTTCAAGGGGCCTTAAGGTGATGGATGTGCCCCTGGAGGCACTGGCTGCAGCAGACCCGGGCGCCAGCAACATTGCAGCCAGGATCCCACACCAGCTGGGTCGGCTCCAACGCTGCATCTTGATCTGCGGCGGCTGCTCTTACCTTCCATAGACGGCTGGCTTGCCATCTCAAACCATCCGCCATCAGCCATCTGGACGGCGGCTGGTCTCAGCTGTGCAGCAATCTTCATGGGCGTCAGTGGCGGTGACGATGTTGAGGTAGACTGCAGGTCCGGGCGTTCGGATAGTCATGAATCACTGAAGTTAGTTTAGCTTGTAAGGTGAATTTTTCATTTTAATCAGAATGTGTTTCTTCCTATTCGGAGTCCATGTAAGTCATCTGACTGGTATCAGCCAATAACCAACCAGCCTCGGTTGGGTGATGCCCCTTTCATTCTATTGATCAGTTACAGACAAAGAATGGTGTTCACTTATATAGCGCTTTTTGTCTTCTCCAAATGATCAAAGCGCTTTACAGATCCTGCTATCCACCCATTCACACACACATTCACACACTCCTGGCGGCAAAGCTGCCATACACACACAGGCGCTAGCCTGGCCACCAGGAGCAACTGGGATTTCAGTGTCTTGCCCAAGGACCTTCGACATGCAGACTGCAGACAGAGCGGGAATTGAACCCATGACCTCCGATCAGTAGTCGGTCACACTACACCTGTGCCACAGCTGCCCCTAGAACCTCTTTCTGATTGGACAAGAGCCCATTTGAGTCTCCCACAATAGATGATAATTGGTTATTCCACCTGCCAGTCAAGTGTTTTAACCTGTTGAACTCCGGGATTCCGTAGGCGGTCACGTCTCTGCGTCATAGTGCGTCTCAGTGTGCACTGAAAAAAAAGCTGCACTGTGGGGATCATGAAATGATGAGACTGGATTATTTCTCAGTATTGGTTTATTGCATCTCACGTCCCCAGCTCTCTCTCAGTCAGGAAAAAAGAGGGAGAGCTGCGGTAAACTCCCACACATTTATACCAGCACATCAAAGACAGAATCACACACTCAAGTCAAATCCTTCTATTTACAATTAATCACTTCAGAGTCCTCTTTGCTCTTCCGTCTGACCCCAGGGGGTCAGACAACCCTTTCAGGATCTCGCCCCCGATCCTCTGTCTTCCTTCCAAGTCCGCGGTGGTCCAGACTCATTGTCCATCTGAGGCGTGATGTCAATACACACTGCAAGCTTAAAGTCTTTCTGTGTCTGAGCCTTGTCACGCCGCGCCATTCATCAGCGGCGCCACCTGCTCACGCACCTGCTACTCATCAGCGGCGAGGGATAAAAGCCGCCTCGCCCTGAGCTTCGGCCTGAAGCCGTTAGACTTCATCGCCTTCCATGCGAAGCATCAACTCTCTCTTCAGCATCACGCTAAGCGGTAAGAAGATTCCTTACCTTACCTTTCCCAGTCTGCTCCCCTGTGCACAGGTGGATTCCTCGGCGGCGGACAACTCCGTCCCTCGTCCTTCCTCGCTGCTGCACCGAGTCCTGCAGGTGACTGTCTCCCGGGGTTCCGTCCTTGAAGTGCCTGCCATCAGTCTAACACAAGTAAGCTTCTCTCCCTCGCCTATTCTCCTCCTGTATTGGTGTGTGCCCGTCACCCTGTGTCTGTTCTTTCCCATAGGGTTGCCGGCTGAACGGTCTCCTGCCTCTGTGCCCGAAGCAGACGCCACCACCAATACATTTACATTCCGCTGACACACACCCATACACCCCTGCTGTTAATAAACAGTTTGAACTACTCTGAGCCTGTGTGTGTGCGTCTCCTGAGCCGAACGTTATGTCAGTACGGCTTCAGCAGAGCGGCTCGGCACACGGCGGGCTCGCGCACCAGCTTACCACTCTCGAGGTTCGGGTGGACCAAATTGCTTATCAGCAGCAGGTGATTCTAAACCAACTCATTAACATCACTAACCGATTGGACCGCCTGGACCCCCAACAGCCGTTCCCCCCGGCTCTCCAGGGTGGCGCAGCTCCTGCTGTTCCAGCAGCCGTCCAGCTGGCTCCAGCGGCACCGGCTCGGCTCACGCCGATTCCAACCCCCGCCCGCTTTAGCGGAAAGCTCGGCGGAGCGCGGGGGTTCATTATGCAGTGTGAGTCCGTGTTCCACCGTGTGCCCGGAGACTTCCCCTCGGATCACAGCCGAATTGGCTACATAGGGAATCTCCTGGAGGGGCGCGCGTTAACTTGGACCTACGCCATAATGGCGAAGCCCAGTTACGCCACCCTCACCTATGACCAGTTCGTGGCACGCTTCCTGGAGGTCTTTGACCATTCCCGAACCGAGACGGTCCAAGTCGATCGGCTTCTCGCTCTCCAGCAGGGAAGCCGGTCGGCAGCGGACTATGCGGTCGACTACCGGGTAGCGGCGGAGGAATTGGGCTGGGACGAACGCTCCCTCTGTGGCCTGTTTCTCCGCAGCCTGAATGATGATCTGAGGGATGAACTGGCTGGTCGGGATATCCCTGGGACGCTAGCTGAGCTAACTTCACTCGCCATCAGCTTGGATAACAGGCTGCGTGAGCGCTCCTCTGGACAGAAGTCGTCTTCTTCTCGCCCTCGGGGAGCCTCGTTGCGCCTGCCCCAAGCTCGCCCCCTGGCGACGCCGCCGCCATCGCGCCCCGAGGAGTCGGAGCCGATGGTGACGGGCTGGACAAAGCTCTCCCCGGCAGAGAGACAACGCCGCCGTGAGTTGAATCTCTGCATGTATTGCGGAGATAATCAACACACGGTGGAGCTTTGTCCACAAAAGCCAAACAGCGGGGTCCGCGAGTCACTGTAGGGGGCCTCGCGGACGTCAATCGGTTAAGTCCCCTTACCCAATTGAAGCTGCCCATCCGTTTTTGCCACAATCCCACTGGGCATCTCACCCACGCACTGGTGGATTCGGGTGCAGAAGGCAGCTTTATTTCACAAAGCCTGGCAACCCGTTTGGGCATTCGCTGTCAGGCACTGAAGAGTCCCATCTCCCTTGTCAACCTCTCCCGTGCCTCCCTTGGGAGAGTATCACACCAAACCATCCCCGTTCCGGTCATCATCTCGGGAAATCACCGGGAAGAGATGACCTTCTACGTCCTTCCCAACTCTGTGTCGCCCGTCATCCTGGGGTATCCCTGGCTTCGCCTTCACAACCCGGTCCTGGATTGGAAATCAGCTGGGATATCGGCATGGAGTACTTTCTGCATGGGCACCTGCCTTCAGTCCGCTGCCTGCTCTCCGTCCGCTCCTCCCCCTGCGACGGACGCTGCACCCCCAGACTTGTCTCTGGTGCCTCCGGAATTTCACGACCTGGGTATGGTATTCAGCAAAGCGAAAGCTATGTCTCTCCCCCCTCATCGGCCCTATGACTGTGCCATCAACCTCCGCCAGGGGGCTCCCTTACTTTCTGGTCGCCTTTACAGCCTGTCTGCACCGGAGAAGGAGACGATGAACGCCTACCTGAAGGAGTCATTAAGTGCTGGGATAATCCGCCCATCATCGTCACCCGTGGGGGCAGGGTTCTTCTTCGTGGGAAAGAAGGATGGGTCCCTCCGCCCTTGTATCGACTACCGGGCCCTCAACGATATCACGGAGAAGGACCGTTACACCCTGCCTCTCATGGACACTGCTTTCCACTCCCTCCAGGGGGCGACCTGGTTCACCAAGCTGGATCTACGCAGCGCCTACCACCTCGTCCGGATCCGGGAGGGAGATGAGTGGAAAACGGCCTTCCGTACCCCGAACGGCCACTTTGAATACCTGGTGATGCCGTTCAGGTTGACCAACGCTCCTGCAGTCTTCCAGCGCCTCATTAATGATGTCCTCCGGGACTTCATCGGCCTTTTCGTGTTCGTCTACCTGGATGATATTCTCATCTTCTCCAAGTCCAGGGACGAGCACCAGGTCCACGTGAGGTGGGTCCTCCAAAAGCTGCTGGAGAATTGTCTGTACGTAAAGGCAGAAAAGTGTGAATTTTACGCCAGGAGTACGTCCTTCCTGGGGTTCATCATCGCCCACGATAAGGTGCTCCCTGACCCAGAGAAGGTAAAGGCGGTGGTGGAATGGCCTACACCTGCATCCCAGAAGCAGGTGCAGCAATTTGTTGGCTTCGCCAATTTCTACCGCCGCTTTGTCCCCAACTTCAGTACCATCGTTGGACCACTGACCCGCCTCACGTCCCCGAGGGTCCCGTTCCGGTGGACCAAAGAGGTCGCTGCCGCCTTTGAGGCGCTGAAGACGGAATTCTCCTCCTCCCGGGTCCTTCGCCAGGTCGACCCCGCGCTGCAGTGCATCGTAGAGGTAGACGCTTCGGACACGGGAGTGGGAGCAGTGCTGTCCCAGCGGTCGCCGGACGATGGCGCCAAGCGACCCTGCGCCTTCTTCTCCCGGCGCTTGTCCCCGGCGGAGAGAAATTACGATGTGGGGGACAGAGAGCTCCTGGCCATCAAACTCGCCCTGCAGGAATGGTGTCACTGGCTGGAGGGGGCGAACCTGCCATTTGTGGTCCTTACGGACCACAAGAACTTAGAATATCTACGATCTGCCAAGCGCCTGAACGCCCGCCAGGCGCGTTGGTCTTTGTTCTTCGCCAGGTTCCAATTTTCAATCACCTTCAGGCCTGGCTCTAAGAACGGCCTGCCTGACGCCCTCTCCAGGCAGTTCACTCCCGTGGAGTCGGAGGAGGCGCCCCACTCCATCCTGCCCAGGTCGTGCGTCGTGGGAGCCATCTCGTGGGACATCAAGAGCAAGATCCGGAAGGCACAGGAGGTGGAACCTGACCCTGGCGGCGGACCGGAGGGGAGGCTGTTCGTGCCATCCGCGGTCCGAGGAGAGGTCATCCACTGGCTACACACCTCCAAGCTCACCTGTCACCCTGGCACCTCCCGGATGATAGATCTCCTCCAACGGTCCTTTTGGTGGCCAGGCCTGCGGAGGGATGCAGCCCGCTACGCCCGGGCTTGCCCAATCTGTGCCACCTGCAAGTCGGGAAATGCCCCTCCAGCGGGTCTGCTCCAGCCCCTGCCTGTCCCTGGCAGGCCCTGGTCGCACATCGCGTTGGATTTCGTCACTGGACTCCCTGTCTCCAACTCCTATGACACCATCCTGACCATCGTGGACCGCTTCTCCAAGGCCGTGCACTTCGTCCCCCTGCGAGGCCTCCCTACTGCCCTGGAGACGGCGGACCTCCTCGTCCAACACGTGGTCAGGCTGCACGGGATTCCGGTGGACGTGGTCTCGGACCGGGGCCCCCAGTTTTCATCTGAGGTTTGGAGGTCTTTCTGCAACGCCATCGGAGCCAAGGTGAGCCTCTCCTCCGGCCATCACCCCCAATCCAACGGGCAGTGTGAGAGGACCAACCAGGAGCTGGAGGCTGCGCTCCGCTGTGTGTCCAGATCCAAACCCACGTCCTGGAGCAACCATCTTGCCTGGGTTGAATATGCCCACAACACCGCTCGCTCTTCTGCTACAGGGATGTCCCCCTTCAAAGCGTCCCTGGGTTACGACCCCCCGCTGTTTCCGGAGCAGGAGAGTGAGGTAACTGTTCCGTCAGTTAGGGCCCATCTCAGGCAGTTCCGCTCCACCTGGACTGCCGCGCGCAATGCGCTATTACGCACAGCGGAGCACAACAGGACTGTGGCGGACCGGCGTAGAAGACCTGCTCCGGCGTACAGAGTTGGGCAACTTGTTTACGTTTCCACCCAGGACGTCACTTTAAAAGGCGAGAGGAGAAAGCTGGCACAGCACTTCATGGGTCCCTATCCCATCACCCGGATCATCAACCCAGTGGCTGTGCGCGTGGCTATTCCCCCCTCCCTCCGCATTCATCCCACTTTCCACGTGTCGAAGGTGAAGCTGGCAGTCACTGACCTCCTTTGCCCTCCTCCTGCAGCGCAACCCGCGCCCCGGATGATTGGTGGCCATCCGGCCTGGTCCGCCTCCTCCATCCTGGACTCCCGGCGCCGGGGTCGTGGGTTGCAATACTTGGTGGACTGGGAGGGCTATGGGCCCGAGCATCAACAGTGGGTGCCCCCGTCGTTTGTGTTGGACCCATCGCTCATCGCGGACTTCCACCGAGCGCACCCGGATAAGCCATCGCCAGGAGGCGCTGCTAGAGGGGGGAGTACTGTCGCCGCGCCATTCATCAGCGGCGCCTCCTGCTCACGCACCTGCTACTCATCAGCGGCGAGGGATAAAAGCCGCCTCGCCCTGAGCTTCGGCCTGAAGCCGTTAGACTTCATCGCCTTCCATGCGAAGCATCAACTCTCTCTTCAGCATCACGCTAAGCGGTAAGAAGATTCCTTACCTTACCTTTCCCAGTCTGCTCCCCTGTGCACAGGTGGATTCCTCGGCGGCGGACAACTCCGTCCCTCGTCCTTCCTCGCTGCTGCACCGAGTCCTGCAGGTGACTGTCTCCCGGGGTTCCGTCCTTGAAGTGCCTGCCATCAGTCTAACACAAGTAAGCTTCTCTCCCTCGCCTATTCTCCTCCTGTATTGGTGTGTGCCCGTCACCCTGTGTCTGTTCTTTCCCATAGGGTTGCCGGCTGAACGGTCTCCTGCCTCTGTGCCCGAAGCAGACGCCACCACCAATACATTTACATTCCGCTGACACACACCCATACACCCCTGCTGTTAATAAACAGTTTGAACTACTCTGAGCCTGTGTGTGTGCGTCTCCTGAGCCGAACGTTATGTCAAGCCTAAGCAGTCAAATATGTGAGCTACATAAGGTTACAATTAAGGGCGCTACATAACTCCCCCCCAAATGCCAAAGAATGGACACACAATAACAGTAACCTAATGGCAATACAGCATATGTCACCCCCCACCTGCAGAATCTACAGCACAACCTACACAGTTCGATCAAAACACACATCACTCTGCACGTAGTCTAGGCTTCAATCTCCTCCCGAACCTGCTGTACGCAGGTTTCACAGTCTGTGTTGTGCCATCCTGCGGCGAATCTGTGGAATGAGGGGGAGAAAGGTTATTTGTCCCCTGCAGGGGGTCCAGGGGCCGTTCCCTGGGGGGTCTGCCGCATCGAGGCGCCCTCGCCGGTCGTACAGATTCGTCATGCAACACAAAGGCAGGCTTTAATCTATCAACACTGATTGTTTCTTTCCTGCCCCCCAAATCTAGCACAAAATATTTATCCCCGGTTTCCAGCACTCGAAATGGACCGTCATATGGTGGGCGGAAACTGTGTCGCTGAGCGTCGTGCCTGACAAAAACAAATTCCACGTTTTGTAAAGCTTTGGGAACAAAAACGCGCGGAAAAGTGTGAGGAGCGGGGCCCGGGAGCATTTCTGCTCCCGTGCCAATCAGAGGTCCCCGCGCCGGGGGGCACCCTGGTGCCGCATGGGCTGGTAGGAACTCGCCGGGCAGCCTGAGAGGTTGTGCGAAAACTAATTCCGTAAGTCCTCTTTGGGCGCCGAACGCAACCCCAATAAAACCCATGGTAGTTTGTTTACCCAATCTGCATCCGTGAGCGACGCTCTGAAGGCTGCCTTCAAAGACCTGTGAAAACGCTCGCATAAACCGTTGGCCTGGGGGTGATAAGCGGTAGTGCAGTGGACTGCCGCTCCTAAGCTGCTGGCCATTGCTGACCACAGTTCCAACACAAATTGAGGTCCCCTATTGGACGTAATATCCGACGGAACCCCGAACCGCGCTACCCAGGCTGTTAAACAAGCGCAAGCCACCTCTGCCGCTGTGGTCGATGTTAACGGGACCACTTCCGGCCAACGTGTGGTTCGGTCCACCATTGTCAAGAGATGTGTGAACCCTTGTGACGGCAGTAGGGGGCCCACTATGTCTACGTGCACATGATCGAACCTCTTGGCCGGAATGTGGAACGGTTCTAAGGGGGCCTTCGTGTGCCTGTGGACTTTGGCCCGCTGGCAAGCCATGCAGGCTTTCACCCACTCTTTCACTTGCTTGCGCAGGCTCGGCCAAACAAACTTCTCCGCTACCATTTTCACAGAAGCGCATACTCCTGGGTGCGCCAGGGAGTGCACCGCGTCAAAAACGCGACGGTGCCACCCGGCCGGTACCACCGGGCGCGGCTGCCCGATGGATACGTCGCAGATTAGGGGGGGTGAACCGGTTTGTAAACTTCTGCTCTCCAGTCTTAACCCTGTTGGTCCAGACAGGAGCGCGCGCACGTCTGCGTCTCCGCTCTGCTCCGCCGCCATGGCTGCATAATCTATCCCCACGTGAACAGGGGCCGCGTGCGCGTCCGCGCTGTTACCCCGCCCCGTGGCTGCGGTAGAACAATCTGCATCCGCGCGGACAGGCGCTGTTACCGTGCGTGAGAGACAGTCCGCTACTACATTGAGCTTACCGGCTACGTGCTGAATATCAGTGGTAAATTCCAAAATTGCGGCCAGCTGTCTCTGCTGCCGTCCTGACCACGGTTCTGAAATTTTGGACATTGCAAAAGTGAGTGGTTTGTGGTCGACAAACGCGGTGAAACGCCGCCCTTCCAGCCAGAACTGGAAATGGCGAATGGCCAGGTGGAGCGCTAGCAGCTCCCTGTCAAATGCGCTGTATTTCCGCTCAGCATCGCGCAAGGATCTGCTGAAAAAAGCGAGCGGCTGCCAAACTCCGGCGACCTGCTGCTCTACCACGGCCCCTATGGCCACCTCTGACGCGTCGGTGGTTAGCGCTATGCGGGCTGATGGGTCTGGGTGAGCAAGCAGTGCTGCGTCTGCAAGTGCTTTTTTAACCTCTGTGAATGCGCGCTCCCGCTCCGGGGACCACTCAATCACATTGGAGGGCTTCTGCTTTTTAAGCGCGGCGTATAACGGTTGCATAAGCTGCGCTGCATGGGGTATGAAACGGTTATAAAAATTTACCATTCCTAAAAATTCTTGCAACGCTTTGACCGTTTGTGGCTGGGGAAACTCTGCCACTGTGCATACTTTGGCCGGTAGAGGGACTGCTCCCTCTGGGGAGACGCGGTGTCCTAAAAAATCGATTTGTGCTACGCCAAAATGGCACTTGGCTGGGTTAATTATCAACCCGTGCGCTCCCAACCTCTGAAAAACCGTCGTGAGGTGTTTTTCGTGTTCCTCCTCGGAGGCACTGGCGACTAAAATGTCGTCCAAGTAGACAAAAATAAAAGGGAGGTCGCACAACACGGCATCCATCATTCGTTGGAAGGTTTGCGCGGCGCCTTTAAGGCCAAAAGGCATGCGTAAAATTTCAAAAAATCCGAACGGGGTTATTACCACTGTTTTGGGAATGTCCTCTGGTCGGACCGGGACCTGATGATAACCGTGGACCAGGTCTATTTTAGAAAAAATGCGCGCCTTCACCAAATGCACTGAAAAATCCTGGATGCGCGGAATTGGGTAGCGGTCCTGCGCTGTGGCATTGTTTAACCTGCAGTAATCACCACAAGGTCTCCACGAGCCGTTAGCCTTAGGAACCATATGCAGCGGGGAAGCCCAAGGGCTCTTCGAGCGGCGAATTATGCCCAACCTTTCCAGGTTGGCGAACTCCTCGCGCGCAATGGAGAGCTTAGTTGCATCCAAGCGCCGAGCTTTCGCAAAAACTGGTGGGCCAACTGTGGTGATAAAGTGCTTCACCCCGTGCTTCGCAACCTTAGCTGAAAACGTTGGAACTGTGAGTGCTGGGAACTGGGTTAGAAGAGTGTGAAACTTATGCCTGCTGTGGCAACGTTGGTCTGTACTGGCGGCGGGGACACTCGAGCTGCACAAGGGATAGAATAAAAAGAGAGTGCATTTACTAGGCGTCTGTTAACCAGGTCCACTAACAAGCCATGTGAGCACAAAAGGTCAGCGCCTAACATGTTGAAACTCACCGCCGCTACTACGAAAGTCCATTCATAGGTGCGGCCATGCAAGGACAGGAGCAGAGTCCTTTCCCCGAAAGTTTTGATAGACGAGCCGTTCGCCGCCGTTGCGCCGTCTCCGCGGGGCCCAGCCACATGGTCCGCATAGGTCGCGGTGATGAAACTCCTCTGGGCTCAGTGTCCACGAGGAATTGCCACCCGGAGCCTGCATCTGTCAGATAAAGCAGCTTGTTCTGTTCACAGAGAGTCGAAGCTGCTAACGACTCCCGGCCCGGGCGTTTCCCTGTTTCTTGAAACTGCACAGCGGGATGCATCTGTACGCCTTCTCAGCGAAGCGTCGATTGTAAAAACAGAGGCCGTCCCCTCCTCTGCTTCGGGACCGCGCCGCTGCCGTCGTCGCTGGGGTTGCTTCTGCTGCCTCCAGCTCCTCACTGCCCCCGGCCGCCGCGCCGAGGTCTGCTGCTGCCACGGAAGTCTCCTGCTCGTCGCAGGCGTCGAGGAGCCGCTGCGCTTCCTTGGCCAGCGCGCGGAAGTCTTGCTGGGTCGCACACCTCATGCCGGACAGGGTACTCCTCATGTGTGCTGGGAGGGTCCTCAAGAAGATGTGTTTGAACAGAAACGCATCGTTGTCTGTCCCGATCAGCTGCAGCATGTCCTCCATGAGGTCGGTCGGCCTGCGTCCTCCTCTGTCGCGCAGGTCCAGAAGCCGCCTGGCCCTCACCTCGGCTGATGGCACGAAACTCTCAATGAGGGCAGCTTTCAGCGCATCGTACTTGCCAGCAGCGGGCGGCTGCTGCACCAGGCTCCGCACACATCGAGCTGTGCGGCTGTCGAGTCTTGCGATGACATTATGAAACTTAGTGTCATCTGCTGATATTCCCCCAAGCACAAACCGCGATTCTGCGTGTTGGAACCATGAGTGCGGGTCGTCTTGCCAGAACTTGGGGAGCTTAATCGAGCCTGCACTCGTGCGGGCGGTCTCCGGTGAATCCGGGTCAGGGTAACGTTCCCCCGGCATCTTACGTCTTGGTCACCAATGTGGGGATCATGAAATGATGAGACTGGATTATTTCTCAGTATTGGTTTATTGCATCTCACGTCCCCAGCTCTCTCTCAGTCAGGAAAAAAGAGGGAGAGCTGCGGTAAACCCCCACACATTTATACCAGCACATCAAAGACAGAATCACACACTCAAGTCAAATCCTTCTATTTACAATTAATCACTTCAGAATCCTCTTTGCTCCTCCGTCTGACCCCAGGGGGTCAGACAACCCTTTCAGGATCTCGCCCCTGATCCTCTGTCTTCCTTCCAAGTCCGCGGTGGTCCAGACTCATTGTCCATCTGAGGCGTGATGTCAATACACACTGCAAGCTTAAAGTCTTTCTGTGTCTGAGCCTAAGCAGTCAAATATGTGAGCTACATAAGGTTACAATTATGGGCGCCACAGCATTTCCGTTCTTCCAGTACAGACACAGCCGCGAACGGAAAGCCAAAGGAGTGTTTGACTGATTTAGATTTGATTGACCTCTCATTTGACTAATAAGACCCTTGAATTGGGTTTCTGAAACCTTGAAGAACCAATGACTGAAAACCTAGCAAGAAGGACCTGCCTACCAATGACCGCAAATACAACAAGCCAATTGAAGCAGAGAAGTTCGACGATTGCAACGCGTGCGTCGCCGTGCATAAAATCTTTTTTGTCTAAGCTGCTGGGTAACACACATTGAGACCTGTGTGTAACGGTAGCGTTAGCCACTCTCAGCCGTTAGCCAGTCTTTTTTTTAATTACTGCTGTTCTTATTTGTTTTGAAAAATGGTTCGCAAAAACCGCAATCATGGAAGCGGAGATGGTTTGACCGGGTCGGGTGACCAGAACCACGAGTCCGTAACAACCGGACCAGCTTCATGTTCGTCTGACAGTGAGGAACAGATGTTCACCAACAACACTGCTGTTGTGGACAGGTAAGTGTTACAAGCTAAATTATTCTTTATCAATGAAAATAGTAATAAAAATGACTTTTGACCGATCGGTAATTACAACGGTCCGTCATGGCCACAAGTCTTTTTGTGCGCCGAGCTCCTCTGTAACGGGGGGGTGGGTGGGGGGGGAGTTGTTATCTTCTACATTGCAGATATTTTAGTATAATTTTTATTGCACTGTAGGTTATCTTTTCTTGTAAAAAAAAAAAAGGCCACACATTTTTTACGTGGCATATTTCTTTGTGTGTGGGGGCCTTGTTTGTTCATTCATTCATTCATGAATGAACAAACAACCCCCCCCCACACACACACACACAGCCCTGAGTGTCACCTTTCATTAAGCATTCAAAAGTTATAGACGTTTTTCCAAACTGTGCCATTTGGCACAATTTGGCACAGTTCAAAAATGCCTGGGAACAAGCTGAGAAAAAAGCTGTGTAATATATTCATTTTTTGTGGTATTGTTACAATAACACTTGGTTCTACATTTCTGTTGCGTTTTCCAGCCAGTATCTGACAGCTGTGTGTTATTTGCAAGGATTTGTATCTAAAAAAACACCCAGGCAAACTTTATTTTCTTCAAATTCACTATGTTTAGATGACTGTTACTCAGTGGCAGGAGCACTTAGAGAGATTATGACTGTTTTGCCAAAAAATTCAGAGTGTTTTCTTTTAAATGAGACCAACCCCATGAAGATGTTGCAAAGGGTTGAAGAACAGCTTTTTATTTACTTTGGGTGCGTTATTTTTAGGCGTTTTTAGGGAAATTGACCAGAGTTCAAGGGGTTTTAATCAAGAAAGAGCTCTCATTTAAAAAGAGGAAAACTCCCAGTTTTTTTCAGTTCCTGTTTTGAATTCTGCTGCTATTCTTTGTCTAAGCTCTTTTCTCTGTCTGAGGAGAGATCGCTTTTATTCTCTCTTCCTTTTGAGCTCAAACCTGGAGTAAAACTTTGTTTTTTCTCCTCAGACTGCTGTAATTAATGTGTTAAACTTTTTGTGTTTGTTTTTCTGAACTCACCGTGTAAAGTGGATTGATCCTGATTTTCTAACTTTCACTAGAAGCTGCTTTCGCCCAAATACCACAACATCGGAAGAACTCGGATTTTGTGGCTTGAATAGTGTTTACATCCATTTTTCCTTCAATTCTGTGCCTCCGGTCGGCCATTGGACAATTGCCAAATTTTGGGCCAGGTAAGGACCTCGTTGCCCCTTGTAAGAGACATCACCTCACCAGGAGCCCGCTGTCTACTCTGCATCGTGAGTTGAAGCTTGAACCGCTGCACCGACCAAAAAGTGCCTGCTGGCAGCCACTTTTCCCTGCTGTCTGCTGACTTTGGCAAACGATTCCGCTGAATTCAACCCCAAGAACAGCTGGTCATGTAAGCTACACTCAAGTTCTCTCTGATGGACTCTATGATGTCTATTCCAATTGAGTATGACAAAATTTCTCATGTTAAAAGCAAGTTCATAGGCTACGATAAGAGCTATAAAACTGAAGGAAAATAATATCCCTCTTTTTATTAACCCCTTGCACTCCGGTCAATTTTCCTAAAAACGTCAAAAAATAATGTGCCCAAAGTAAATCGAAAGCTGTTATTCAACCCTTTGCAGCATCTTCATGGGGTTGGTCTCATTTAAAAGAAAACACTTTGAATTTTTTGGCAAAAAAAATATGATCTCTCTAAGTGCTCCGGTCACTGAGTAACAGTCATCTAAACATACTGAACTTGAAGAAAATAAATTTGGCCTGGGTGTTTTTTTGGATACAAATGCTTGCAAATAACACACAGCTTCAGATCCGGGCTGGAAAATGCAACAGAAATGTAGAACCAAGTGTTATCCAGCTGAGGTCCAAATTTTGTAACAATACCACAAAAAATGAATATATTACACAGCTTTGTTCTCAGGTTGTTCCCAGGCATTTTGGAACTGTGCCAAATTGTGCCAAATGGCACAGTTTGGAAAAACGTCTGTAACTTTTGAATAATTCAACATAGAAGCTTCATTTTGGGCTCAAATGAAAGGTCACATTCAGGGCTGTGTCTGTGTGTGTGTGTGTGGGGGGTTTGTCCCCCCCCCGCTACAGAGGACGGCCATCGGCCATCGTTACATGACGGAATAGACTCATATGGCTATGTGGCGACCGCTGCGCAGTCACCGCGGCTTCCCCCCGCGGACCGGGGGGCGTTCGGACCGTGAATGCCCCCCCACTCCTCTTCTGCAGCGGGGGGGGGGGGCGTTCACGGTCCGAACACGGCAAATGAACCGTTTATCGCGGCGCACACACTTCGTAATTCGTGCGCCGTACAGTTGTAATTTACCGGTCGGTCAAAAGTCATTTTTAGATTACAATTTTCAGGGATAAATAATAACTTAGCTTATAACACCTTACCTCTTCACAGCCACATTGTCCTGGCAAACTTCTCTTCCCCATTGTCAGACGAACGCGATGCTGGTCTGCTCATGGATCCCGGTCAAAACATAATTCCATTATTGCGGTTTTGGCGAATGATTTATGACCTTTGTCATCAGCCTCCGTCGGTCTATGATGATGGAAGAGAATCCTAAACGTCTATTCTGCTGGAATGAGTGCAGGTCGCACTTGTGGGTGTTCTCCATGCTGCTGGATCTGTAGCAAGTTCTTCCAGCGTCCTTTTTTTCATCTGTTTTTTCATCTGTAAGTCTCTCTTCACCCAGCCCAAACTTCTGTGCTTCAATTGGCTCCTGCATTCACAGTAGGCGGGTCCTCCTTCCTAGGTTTTCATTCATTGGTTCTTCAAGGTTTCAGAAACCCAATTCAAGGCTCTTATTAGTCGAATGAGAGGTCAATCAGATGAACTAATCTGTTCGCGGCTGTGTCTGCAGCTTTTATTTTCAGTGCGCGCTTGGACGCCACACCACCTACATCACCACCATCAGGATCATGTGTCCGAGAGCGCCCTCGTGCGCACTAGGACGCAGAGACTTGCCCGTCTGCGGTACAAGGGAGCGCAAGAGGTTAACCTCCGTTCCTTTTTAGAGTAACTCAGAATTTCCTTTTTCAAATAATCAGCTTTTATCATTTTCTTCATAAAATTGCGTCCCATTTTCTTCATATGTTTGTTTCCATTATTTTACCACTTCCAGTTTCATCACAGTTACAAATTCAAACTAAGGTTTTCCTTGGTTCCACAAATGTTTAACAATATACTTTATGCTCAGTAACCCGTTACAAGTTTAATGTGATGCTTGTTGATCATTTCACCTTGACTTCCAAGTCAGTTGAATGTAATGTCATCTAAGCTGAGTTTGATCATTAAAACTGTTAACGATATATGGAAGTTTCTGCTTGATATTTTTTGTGTGTGTCTGTTCTCTTGAGTCATGCAGAAGAATTCACAAATGCTGAGACTGATTAATAGAAGGTGTAAAGATTAGTTATTAATAAATTTGTCCATTTTTTTGGACTGTTGCCCCCATGAGTTTTTGTGTGTGTGTATGTGTGTGTGTGTGTGTGGTATGGAAGTAAAACCTCGTTCCCACACACACACCTATATTCATTCATCTTCTTCCGCTTAATCCTTTTCGGGTTGCAGGGGGATGGAGCCTATCCCAGCATCTTTGGGTGAGAGGCAGGGTCCACCCTGGACAGATCACCAGTCCATCACAGGGCCAACACAGAGAGACAGACAACCATTCACTCTCACAGTCACACCTAAGGACAATTTAGAATCCCCAGTTTGATGCCAATTAACCTAACTTGCTTGTTTTTGGCATGTGGGAGGAAATCAGAGAAATCCCGGAGTAAACCCACGCAGACACGGGGAGAACATGCAAACTCCACACAGATCACTGTTGGTCGGGGGCTGGGATTGAACCCAGGATCCCCCGGCCAAGGGTGAGTTGCTGTGCTGCCGCAGTGCTAACCACTCCACCACCTAACCCGCTAACCCTAACCCACACACACCTATATATACAAATTAAATAATCTTACAGCCCTATGGTGTGACCACGCATGGAACTGAGTGGACACGTCTTAAAGGGGCACTACATGAAAAGCACCAGATTAATATATAAAATAATATCTGCATCCACATCGTGATCGGAATCACCACCAAAATCTAATATCTGTTCCCTGTGCCATTACACACATTTCCTGAATTTTTTTTTAATCAAAATTTGTTCATAACTTTTTGAGTTATGTTGGTAACAGACAAGCCAACCAACCAACCAACGCTACCTAAAACATTACCTCCTCCCTTGGTGGAGGTAAAAATCCATGAGTACACTGAAAGCCTCTTATTCACAGTTCTATCCATGATCATCATTTTCTGTTTTAGAAACTGCATCATTTTTATAAATCTACCACCACTGCTCTCAGTTATGTCCACAAACCTGGAAATGACCACAGACGAGTGAGCTGTGCTCGAACTGAACTTTATTACAGGCTAAAGATACAGCTGATTTAAAAATACAGCACATGTGAATGAGCCTTCGGCTCCTGACTGACATAACGCACGGCTCAGGAGACGCACACACACAGGCTTAGAGTAGTTCAAAGAGTTTATTAACAGCAGGAGTGAATGAGTGTGTGTCTGCGGGATGTAAATGTGTTGGTGATGGTGTCTGCTCCAGGCACAGAGGCAGGTGACCGTTCGGCCGAGCAACCCTATGGAGAGAGCACAGGGAGAGGGTGACGGGCATACACCAACACAGGAGGGATTTATGGCGAGAGAAGGACTTACTTGGTGGGTCAGGACAGCTGGCACAACAAGGGGGCGAAGCCCGGAAGACAGCCACCTGGAGAGCTCTGTACAGCAGCGAGGATTGGGCGATGGAGTGGAGATGTCCGCCGCTGGGGAATCCACCTGTGCACAGGGGAGAAGACTGAAGAAAAGAGGTAAGCGATCTTCTTACCAAAATGGTGACGCTGAAGGGAAGTATGCTCACAACGGTGAGGGACGAAGTCTGACGGCTTCAGGCCGAGCCTCCGGGCGAGACGGCCTTTATCCCTCGCCGCTGATGATTGTCAGGTGCGTGAGCAGGTGGCGCCGCTGATGAATGGCGCGGCGTGACAGTACTCCCCCCTCTAGCAGCGCCTCCTGGCGATGGCTTATCCGGGTGCGCTCGGTGGAAGTCCGCGATGAGCGATGGGTCCAACACAAACGACGGGGGCACCCATTGTCGATGCTCGGGCCCATAGCCCTCCCAGTCCACCAGGTATTGCAACCCACGACCTCGGCGCCGGGAGTCCAGGATGGAGGAGACGGACCAGGCCGGATGGCCACCAATCATCCGGGGCGCGGGTTGCGCTGCAGGAGGAGGGCAAAGGGGGTCAGTGACTGCCAGTTTCACCTTCGACACATGGAAAGTGGAATGGATGCGGAGGGAGGGGGGAATAGCCACGCGCACAGCCACCGGGTTGATGATCCGGGTGATGGGAAAGGGACCCATGAATCGCTGTGCCAGCTTCCTCCTCTCGCCTTTTAATGTGACGTCCTGGGTAGACACATACACGAGTTGCCCAACTCTGTACGCCGGGGCAGGTCTTCTGTGCCGGTCCGCCACGGTCCTGTTGCGCTCCGCCGTGCGTAAAAGCGCATGACGCGCGGCAGCCCAGGTGGAGCGGAACTGCCTAAGGTGCGCCCTAACAGAGGGGACAGTCACCTCGTTCTCCTGCGCTGGAAACAGCGGGGGGTCGTAACCCAGGGACGCCTTGAAGGGGGACATCCCCGTTGCAGAAGAGCGGGCGGTGTTGTGGGCATACTCCACCCAGGCGAGATGGTTGCTCCAGGACGTCGGCTTGGATCTAGTAACACAGCGGAGCGCAGCCTCCAGCTCCTGATTGGTCCTCTCACACTGCCCGTTAGACTGGGGGTGATGGCCGGAGGAGAGGCTCACCTTGGCTCCGATGGCGTTACAAAAGGATCTCCAAACCTCGGATGAAAATTGGGGGCCCCGGTCCGAGACCACGTCCACCGGAATCCCGTGCAGCCTGACCACGTGTTGGACGAGGAGGCCCGCCGTCTCCAGGGCAGTAGGGAGACCTCGCAGGGGAACGAAGTGCGCAGCCTTGGAGAAACGGTCCACAATGGTCAGGACGGTGTCAAAGGAGTTGGAAACGGGGAGTCCGGTGACGAAGTCCAGTGCGATGTGCGACCAGGGCCTGCCGGGGACGGGCAGAGGCTGGAGCAGACCCGCTGGGGGGGCATTTCCCGACTTGCTGGTGGCACAGATTGGGCAAGCCCGGGCGTAGCGGGCTGCATCCCTCCGCAGGCCTGGCCACCAAAAGGACCGCTGGAGGAGACTGATCATCCGAGAGGTGCCGGGATGACAGGTGAGCCGGGAGGTGTGGAGCCAGTGGATGACCTCTCCTCGGACCGCAGATGGGACGAACAGTCTTCCCTCCGGTCCGCCGCCAGGATCAGGTTCCACCTCCTGCGCCTTCCGGATCTTGTCTTCAATGTCCCAAGAGATGGCACCGAGGACGCACGACCTGGGCAGGATAGTGTGGGGCGTCTCCTCAGCCTCCACGGGGGTGAACTGCCTAGAGAGGGCGTCAGGCAGGCCGTTTTTGGAGCCCGGCCTGAAGGTGATCGAGAAGCGGAACCTGGCGAAGAACAAAGACCAGCGCGCCTGACGGGCATTCAGGCGCTTGGCGGATCGTAAATACTCTAAGTTCTTGTGGTCCGTCAGGACCACAAACGGCAGGTCCGCCCCCTCTAGCCAGTGGCGCCACTCCTGTAAGGCGAGTTTAATGGCCAGGAGCTCTCTGTCCCCCACATCGTAGTTCCTCTCCGCCGGGGACAGGCGCCGGGAGAAGAAGGCGCACGGCCGTTTGGCGCCATCGTCAGGTGACCGCTGGGATAACACTGCTCCCACTCCCGTGTCCGATGCGTCCACCTCCACAATGCACTGCAGCGCGGGGTCGACCTGGCGAAGGACCCGGGAGGAGGAGAACTCCGCCTTCAGCGCCCTAAAGGCAGCAGCGACCTCTTCAGTCCACCGGAACGGGACCTTCGGGGACGTGAGGCGGGTCAGCGGTCCGACGATCGAGCTGAAATTTGGGACAAAGCGGCGGTAAAAATTGGCGAAGCCAACAAACTGTTGCACCTGCTTCCGGGATGCGGGAGTAGGCCACTCCACCACCGCCTTCACCTTCTCTGGGTCTGGGAGCACCTGATCTTGAGCGATGATGAATCCCAGGAAGGATGTGGTCCTAGCGTAGAATTCGCATTTCTCAGCCTTCACGTACAGACGATTCTCCAGCAGTCTTTGGAGGACCCGCCTCACATGGACCTGGTGCTCGTCCCTGGACCTGGAGAAGATAAGGATGTCATCCAGGTAGACGAACACAAAAAGGCCGATGAAATCCCGGAGGACGTCATTAATGAGGCGCTGAAAGACGGCAGGAGCGTTGGTCAGCCCGAACAGCATGACGAGATACTCAAAGTGGCCGTTCGGGGTACGGAAGGCTGTCTTCCATTCATCTCCCTCCCGGATCCGGACGAGGTGGTAAGCGCTGCGTAAATCCAGCTTGGTAAACCAGGTCGCCCCCTGGAGGGAGTGAAAGGCAGTGTCCATGAGGGGCAGGGTGTAACGGTCCCTCTCAGTGATGTCATTCAGCGCTCGGTAGTCTATGCAGGGACGGAGGGATCCGTCCTTTTTCCCGACAAAGAAAAACCCTGCCCCCACGGGTGACGACGATGGGCGAATAATCCCAGCGCTCAGAGATTCCTTCAGGTATGTATTCATGGTCTCCTTCTCCGGCGCCGACAGGCTGTAGAGCCGACCAGATGGCAGGGGAGCCCCCTGGCGGAGGTTGATGGCACAGTCATATGGTCGATGCGGGGGAAGAGACATAGCTTTCGATTTGCTAAATACCATACCCAGGTCGTGAAATTCTGGAGGCACCAGTGACAGGTCCGGAGGTGCTGTATCCGCCACAGGGGGAGCCGCGGATGGGGAGCAGGCAGCGGACTGAAGGCAGGTGCCCATACAGAAGGTACTCCATGCCGATACCCCAGCGGACCTCCAGTCCAGGACAGGGTTGTGGAGGCGTAGCCAGGGATACCCCAGGATGACGGGCGACACAGAGTTGGGCAGGACGTAAAATACCATCTCCTCCCGGTGGTTCCCTGAGATGATGACTGGGACAGGCATGGTTTGGTGAGAAACTCTCCCAAGGGAGGCACGGGAGAGATGGACCAGGGAGATGGGGTGTTTTAATGCCTGACAGCGGATGCCCAATCGGGTTGCCAGGCCTTGTGAAATGAAGCTGCCCTCTGCGCCCGAATCCACCAGTGCGTGGGTGAGGTACCCAGTGGGATTGTGGCAAAAACGGATGGGCAGCTTTAATTGAGTGAGAGAGTCTAACCGGTTGGGATCCGCGAGGCTCCCTACAGCGATTCGCGGACCCCGCCGACTGGCTTTCCGCGGGCAACGCTCCACAGTGTGTTGGTCACCTCCGCAATACATGCAGAGGCCCAACTCACGGCGGCGTTGTTTCTCCGCAGGGGAAAGCTTGGTCCAGCCCGTCACCATCGGCTCCGACTCCTCGGGGCACAATGCTGGCGGCGCCGCCAGGGGGTGAGCTTGGAACAGGTGCGGCGAGACTCCACGAGGGCGAGAAGAAGAAGACTTCCGCCCCGAGGAGCGCTCGCGCAGCCTGTTATCCAAACTTATCGCTAAGGATGTCAGCTCCGCTAGCGTCCCAGGGATATCCCGTCCAGCCAGTTCATCCCTCAGATCACTATTGAGGCTGCGGAGGAACAGGCCACAGAGGGAGCGTTCCTCCCAGCCCAATTCCTCCGCCGCTACCCGGAAGTCGACCGAGTAGTCCGCTGCCGACCGGCCTCCCTGCTGGAGAGCGAGGAGCCGATCGACCTGGACCGTCTCGGTTTGAGAATGGTCAAAGACCTCCAGAAAGCGCCTCACGAACTGGTCATAGGTGAGGGTGGCATAACTGGGCCTCGCCATTACGGCGTAGGTCCAAGTTAACGCACGCCCCTCCAGAAGATTCCCTATGTAACCAATCCGACTGTGATCCGAGGGAAAATCTCCGGGCACACGGTGGAACACGGACTCACACTGCATAATGAACCCCCGCGCTCCGCCGAGCTTACCGCTAAAGCGGGCGGGGGTCGGAATCGGTGTGAGCCGAACCGGTGCCACCGGAGCCGGCTGTACGGCCGCTGGAACAGCAGGAGCCGCGCCACCCTGACGAGCCGGGGGGAACGGCTGTTGAGGATCCAAGCGGCCCAACCGGTTAGTTAAATTCAATAATTGATTAAAGATCACCTGTTGTTGATAAGCTATTTGATCCACTCTAGCCTCGAGAGTGGAAAACCGGTGTGCGAGCCCGCCGTCCGCCGAGCCGCTCTGCTGAAGCCGTACTGACATAACGCACGGCTCAGGAGACGCACACACACAGGCTTAGAGTAGTTCAAAGAGTTTATTAACAGCAGGAGTGAATGAGTGTGTGTCTGCGGGATGTAAATGTGTTGGTGATGGTGTCTGCTCCAGGCACAGAGGCAGGTGACCGTTCGGCCGAGCAACCCTATGGAGAGAGCACAGGGAGAGGGTGACGGGCATACACCAACACAGGAGGGATTTATGGCGAGAGAAGGACTTACTTGGTGGGTCAGGACAGCTGGCACAACAAGGGGGCGAAGCCCGGAAGACAGCCACCTGGAGAGCTCTGTACAGCAGCGAGGATTGGGCGATGGAGTGGAGATGTCCGCCGCTGGGGAATCCACCTGTGCACAGGGGAAAAGACTGAAGAAAAGAGGTAAGCGATCTTCTTACCAAAATGGTGACGCTGAAGGGAAGTATGCTCACAACGGTGAGGGACGAAGTCTGACGGCTTCAGGCCGAGCCTCCGGGCGAGACGGCCTTTATCCCTCGCCGCTGATGATTGTCAGGTGCGTGAGCAGGTGGCGCCGCTGATGAATGGCGCGGCGTGACAGTGACGATGCCTATCGAGAGAGGGTTGGCAAAGAGCCCATAAGATGGCCGACTCCTCCCTTATATGGGTTGGCATGATGACGGTACCAGCCAGCTACGTCACCACACCGCTCTCTGATATAAAACCCTTTCTAACATTCACCCACCCCCTCTTGGAAAAAACATAGAACACTTTAATAATTATAACCATCCCCAATTTGGCATAAACAATAATCCCAGCATTGCTAACTCGGGTTAGTGGGCGGACTGTTGCTCAAACCAGCATGGCTTAGTGGATTATTCTGCCACTCATTTTGCCAGCCGCACTCCTATTTAAACAGTCACTTTTCATTTTCACAGTCTTCCATGGGGAAGGCGGTTCTTCTGGAGCAGCCTTGTAGTGGGCCTGCAGTGGATGCACCCCTGGAGACACTGGGTTCCCCGGACCAGAGCCAATCTTCATAATGCTGTGGCTGGGGTCCCGCACTGCACCAACTCCTGTAAAGCCTCACTGTCTGGAGCAGCCACTTGAACGTGCCGGAGATGGTTTGTGTGCCATACCAAACTGTCTGCCAATCTGAAGCTCGCTGGTCCCAGCTGCGGCACGATCCTCAAGGGCGTCCACGGTCTCGTAGAACATGACATTGCTGACCGCAGACCCGATCGCTCATCTGTGTGTAACGGATGCCAACTAGTACTGTTCGGCGTAGAACGTTAGTAAAACCTCCCTCCCAAAGCCTCATACAGTATCGGTAGCGCTGAGCTATCGGTCGGACCTTTAGCTCAGCGCGATCGTGCTGTGTCTCCCATGCTCGAACTGTGTAGTTGACTGGTAGGTCGCGGGTTCGTGTCCCGTGTGGGGCGAACTGCGCAGGATGATCTCTGTCACACTGGTGCCGTGAACCCGGCATGGGAGTGAGGTTTAGGGGGGAGAGTGTAACGGATGCCAACTAGTACTGTTCGGCGTAGAACGTTAGTAAACCTCCCTCCCAAAAGCCTCATACAGTATCGGTAGCGCTGAGCTATCGGTCGGACCTTTAGCTCAGCGCGATCGTGCTGTGTCTCCCATGCTCGAACTGTGTAGTTGACTGAGAGGTCGCGGGTTCGTGTCCCGTGTGGGGCGAACTGCGCAGGATGATCTCTGTCACATGTGCATACTTGCACCCAGTCCATCACTTGAAGAGGCGCTTTGCTCAATCTCACATGCCATTGAGGTCGTGGTGATGTTACGTTTACCTCCAACGTCATCGTGTTGGTCACGGACTCTTCACCCAACGCGGGCAAAAACGTGCTCTCTCATGGTGCGTCAGGGAACTACAGTTACCACACAGGGGGCCTTTAGAAGCGTTCCTCCGGTCCACGGCGTTTGTCTCAAACTCCTCTGCCATGTCCCCATGTTCCTCCATGCCCACTGCGCTGGTTAGCAGTGTCTGTTCTGGCTGTCGTTGCTGCTGGCACACACCTAGCTCTGATGCTAACCTCTCCGCTGACTCAAGCTGGAACGCTAGCTCAGTGGTGTCAGCTAGTGTTGTGTCATTTGGCACCGTTAGCATCTTCTCCCGCAGGCTCAGCTGCGGGTTGTTCGTGTGCTTGGCCAATTGGTCCCGCACCATCTCATCTTCTAAAAGTCCAAATCTGCACATGCTAGCCAGATGTCTTAGGTCTGCAACGAATTGCTGGGTGGACTCACCAATTCCCTGTCGCCGTTGGCGGAATCTGATACATGGACACGCAACACGTTGTCCAGTGTAGCAAAGTAGTTCCACAGTGTCACCAAATGAGTCTGCTAGTCTGAGCCTATGAAAAATGCTCTGACCTTCTATGCCCAGATTGTGGACCAGTAGTGCCTGTTTCCGTCCTTTGTCCAATTTTCCCAACGCCAACGCCACTACATACGTTTCGAACCAGTGTGGCCATGGAGTGGGCGGTTCATCGGGGTACTCGAGAAAACACATTGCTGTGCCTGTCCCAGTCTGTTGTGGGGGATATCCCACACCTCTGCTCCTAAAGGTGCCAGATTAAAATTTAGTCACTAATTAGTTGTTGGAGGTCTAACAATAAATACAGAGGGATGATGACAGATGAGAAGTCTGACAGCAGAATGAGACAGGGACAGCAGTGAAGGACAGTAGAAAGGAACTTAAATGTAAACAACCCAGCCTGCCTAGTCTCTTCCGTTTGCTGATGTGCCTATGTGAAAAATATCCACGGCCAGTCTTGCTTTTCTTTTTTAAAGTGATCTTGTTTAAACAACGAGAGAACGTATAGTTGGGAGACACTGGGTTTCCCTGCATAATAAGACAACAAATATAAATCTCAGGTTCTGTCATGTGTCTGACCCACCTTATTGTTGAGTTTTTGCTTTTCTGTCATTGTTTTTTGTGTCTATTCATGTGTTTAGGTTTGGTCCCTGTTTTGTTGTTGCCTCTCTCTCTCCAGACACTTCCTACTGGCTGTTCACAGTCTGCTTGCCTTCAGCTGTGAGCAGCACTGCAATTAGTTCACCTGCTGCTCAGCTCACACACCTGTTTTCACTTATGTCACTGGTTCAGGTTACTTTATTTGTACTTGTAGGTAGATTTGTTTTGCAGTCAGGTGACATCCTTTTTGACACATATTTACAAAACACAGTTACATTCAACATGAACACAAATACAGGCACACATGAAGCTGACTATAAACATGATAAAAGTAGTCAAAGCATCTACCAATCAGGACATAAGACAAAAAAAAAAAAGGGATAAGAGAAAAAATGTCATGACCCACTCTGGGCCATCATCTGCCTCAGCTGCGCACACACCTGTGGCTAATCAATCTCGGGCTTTATAGCCTGCTCTGCCTGAAGCCTCACGACAGAGCTGTCTGTCTTGCTACCGACCTTCATCTCCCGCACGTCTGTTTCCACACAGCCCTGCACCTCGTCTGGAAAGACTCTCCTTCCTCAAGTAAGCCGAATTACGACTCACCTTTTCTCCCAGGCTCTCCCCTGTACACAGGTGGATCCCTTCGGCAGTGGAACTGACTCCCCGTGGCGGCGGAACGCTTCCCTCGCCTCACCATGCATCACAGCTCATCGCCGGGTGTGCCTTGCAGATGCTGTCTCCCTGGTTGGAGGCCAAGAGCCGAAACCGGCGCCCGCATCAGACCACCTGCAAGTAAGCCCCAGTCATTATACAACTCTCTGTGACGTGGCTGAAACTAACGTCTGTGTTTGGCTCTGTTCTTAGGGTTGCCAGACTGTACGGCGCTCTGTCTCGCCCCCGGCTGCAGCTCATTCACCATCAATACATTCACATAACGCATACACGCACTCACACATCCTCTGGTTTTTTTTTTTCCACAATATCTTTATTGAACCTTTTTTTTTTTTTTAAACAAACATGATACAAACAATCAAACACTAACACTAAAGTACTACAAAAAAAAAATGCACTAAAAACACCAACAACCACCAACAAAATCAAGTCTTCAACAATGCTCCTCTGTTTAGTCTAGACAATCCAATACATAAGTATACATATTATGTTCACCAGTTTGGAATTTACAAGGTCCACACACATCATTCACCTTCTTCTTCAAGAGTTATGTTTAAATTTTTTACATAATCAATAAGAGGTCTCCATATATTCTCAAACACAATTTCCTTTGATTTCAGTATATATGTTATTCTTTCTAATGGAAGGTTTGTTAACATCTGTCTTAACCACTGAGTCACATCTGGTCTATGAGTCTTTTTCCATAATAGTGCAATACATTTTTTGGCATTAAGCAAACTGAGGTCTATGAATGTTCTTTCACTTTTATTAAAATTATGCTTTTCTGGGTACAGACCCAACAAAAACAGTTTAGGATTCAATATGATTTGTTTTGAGATTATTTTTTCAATTGTTACCCTCACCTCTTCCCAAAACATTCTTATTAATCTACATTCCCATAAACAATGAAATAGGGTTCCTTTACTTTCCATGCATTTTGTGCATGTATCTGGTATATTTTTGTTATATCTATTTAACTCCTCCGGTGTAACATACATCCGCATTAACCATTTGAAATGTATCAATTTAAGGCGTGCATTTATTGATTTGGTTTGAGCTTCTGTACAAGCCAATTCCCATTGTTCCTCTGAAATTTCAGTTTGCAGATCTTCTTTCCAGTAGTTTAATCTTTTCAGTGAATTTTCACTTGAAGATAGTGTCAATGAGTTATAAAACTCTGAAATAATACCCTTTCTTTTACTATCTTTCATCATCATTTTTTCCAAGGATGAATAAATAGGTCGAGTGAGAGCTTTATTTTGATTTGATCGAATAAAGTTTCTAAGTTGAAGATATTTAAAAAAATGTGTTCTATTGAGATTAAATTTGATCCTCAGCTCTTCAAAAGACATTATGTTGTCTGCACATGGCAAATATAAATCCTGAATCTTTTGTATCCCTTTTAAATTCCATACTTTAAATACAGCGTCCGCTCTCCCTGGTTTAAAATATTGATTACCCCATATTGGACTAAATTGTGACAATAACTGTGGTTCTTTTAAATAGTTTTTAGCTTCACACCATATTTTGATCATATGCTTTACAAATGGATTTTTAACTTGTTTTTGTAATTTTTTTGCCGAATCTGAGTATATGAATATGGGAAGAGGTAAAGGTAAATTGTATGATTCCATTTCAGTCCAGTGAGGGAGATCATTTGATGAAAAATAATATGTCATAGACCTCAGTTGTGCCGACCAATAAATACAACATAAAATTTGGACATTTCAGACCTCCACGATCAAATGGTAAATATAATAAAGACAGACGTAATCTAGCCCTCCTGTTGTTCCATATAAATTCCACTAACTTTTTTTTTATTCTTGAGAATAGATCTAAAGGTGGTGATAAGGGAATGTATTGAAATAAATAAAGTATTTTAGGTAAAATATTACTTTTAAGTATATTGATTCTCCCGATCATCGACATTGGTAGTGACATCCATCTCTGAGTTAACTCATTGATATCTGACATTAAGGCTTCATAGTTGACACTGGCGACTGATTCTAGCTTAGGCACAATTTGGATTCCTAAATATTTAAACTGATTTACAACATTGAATTGATTTACCTCAGGGGCTGGGTAATTTATCTGGGTCTCATTTAGCATTAATATTGAAGATTTAGTTTTATTTATTTTATATCCTGATATTTCCCCAAAATTCTTTATTAAATTCAACAAGGTTGGAATTGATTTTTTTAGATTCGACATAAACAAAATTATGTCATCGGCGTACAGGGAGATTTTATGTTCTGTTGGTCCAACTTTAATTCCATATATTTGTGAATGTAAACGTATCGCCATCACTAAAGGTTCAATTGCCATAGTAAACAGTAAAGGTGAAAGTGGACAGCCTTGTCGACATCCTCTATTGATTTTTATTGGTTTTGAAATATTGTTATTTGTTAGGATTTCTGCTGTAGCATTATTATATATTATTTGAACCCATTTTATGAAATTATTTCCAAGTCCAAACCTTTGTAGGACTTCAAAAAGAAAGGGCCATTCAACTCTATCAAAGGCCTTTTCGGCGTCCAGTGATAGGAGAGCTGTATCCGGTGCTTCTTTATTAAAATAAATAATATTAAATAGTCTTCTTACATTATGGAAGCCTTGTCTACCCTTTATAAAGCCATTCTGATCTCGATTAATAATATTTGGTAAAATTTCTTGTATTCGTCTTGCTAAAATTTTACAGATTATCTTAAGGTCGGCGTTTAATAGGCTTATTGGTCTCATATTTTCACATTTATTAGAGGGCTTACCTGGTTTTGGCAGCAGTATAATTAAGGCATTATTTATGTATGATGGTAAATTATTATTTTGAAATGCTTCTAAAACCATTTCCAAAAAAGGTTTTATTAATTTATTCTTAAATTTTTTATAAAGGTCAACTGGAAGACCATCTGGTCCTGCACTTTTTCCTGATTTCATGTTATCAATGGCTAGCCCAACTTCTTCTTGACTAATTTTAGACTCCAATATCTCCCTGTTTTCATTTGGAATACACGGTATAGATAGTTCGTTCAAAAACCCATTTAGTTTTGTTAAATCAGATTCATTTTTGGTATCATATAATTTTTCATAGTAATCTCTAAAGGCTCTATTAATTTCTAAAGGATCTATAACTACCTGTCCGTTACTTATAATACTGGTAATTGGTGTTTTAATTTCTAATTGTTTAATCTGCCATGCTAATAATTTTCCTGATTTTTCACCTTGTTCATAAAAAGATTGTTTCAATCTTAGAAGACTCGAGGCAGCTCTATTCGCTGATTTTTTGTCGTATTCAGCTCTCAAAATCAGTAATTCATTCTCCAACCTTGGGTCACTTCCTGCATACACTTTTTCCTCAAGACTTTTTATTTTATGTTCCAATTTAGCTCTCTCCTCTCGAGTCTTCTTAGATTTTGATCCTGTATAACTAATAATATGTCCCCTAATAAAAGCTTTGAAAGCCTCCCACTTTACACATGCTGATGTTTGTGTAGTATTGATGTCAAAGAACTCGTCTATCTGTTTTTCTATATACTTGACAAATTCCTCATCCTGAAGCCATTTATGCTGAAATTGCCATCTACCTGATTCCTTTGTCAATTTTTTATCTACATATATTAGACAACAGGGTGCATGATCAGAGATCACGATGTTATCATAAAAGTAGTTTTGAATCTTGGACCTTAATTCTGTGGAAATCAAAAAATAATCAATACGTGAGAATGTCTTGTAGGTACTGGAATAACAAGAATAGGCTTTAACTTGTGGTTTCATTTCTCTCCATATATCTAACAATCTCAATTCTTTCATAAAATGATTAATAGTCATCCTACATCCAATGTGCGTGCAATCCAGTCCTGTTGATCTATCTATACCTGGATTCAATGTACAATTAAAATCCCCTGCTATTATATGTTGCCCTGTAAGTGATGACAAGATGAGAAATAAATTAGCAAAGAACTTCTGATCATCTATATTGGGACCATATAAGTTCACAAGATTTATATTTTCTAATAGCAAAGAACCTTGAATGATTACATATCTTCCAAATTTGTCTCCAATTACATTTTTCACTTGAAAAGGAACTGATTTATGTATGAGAGTCATAACTCCCCTGGCCCGGGATGAGAATGATGAGGTGAAGACACTTCCTTGCCATCTACTCCTAATTCTTTTTATATCCTCCTCTATTAAATGAGTTTCTTGTAAAAACACAATTTTTGAACCCATGTCTTTTATTTTATTCATAACTTGTTTAAGTTTTTTTAAATTTTGTAGACCTCTGCAATTCCATGAAGTTAAATTAAGATTAACACTTTGGTTTATGATCAATAGCGAGTTTGGGATTACCTTGCAGTGTAAACATGCTCATACAGAGAAGCAAAAACATGAGTGGTTGAACATTCATCCTACAAACTACACACAAACAAATTTCCCCTTCCCACACTTGTGGGAAACCCCCCAAAATCAAAAGAAAAATTCCGTCTCCCGATATAGCCATCGACCGTTCCACACCCACGGGGAACAGCCTAAGCCACTCCTTCTTCATCCTCCCAATCACCCTAACTCTACTGCTTTTAATGACGTAACATTAACTCTCCTCTGTAGTTTTCCAACTTAACTCCAAAATTTTTAACAACTTTGTACATCATAGTTTTTTTTGTTTGTTTTGTTTTTTTTTAATATATAATACAATCTATATTTTGTAAACTTACTATTTACTTCAAGTCAGCCAGATGCCTGTGCAAATGCTTAATTATTCTACCTTATATTTTGTTCATGCTTAGCTCCCACCAGTCTCTTCTTCTTCTTTGATCTTCTTGATGAACTCCTGCGCTTCCTCTGGGGTCTTGAAGATGTGGGTTCTGCCCTCATACGTGGTCAGCAGTCTCGCAGGATAGATTACTCCATGACGAATCCCAAGGTTGCGCAGCTCCTTACGTATGGGATCAAACTGCTTCCTCAATTGTTGGATTCCTGTGGCCAAATCTGGGTAGAACCGCACCTGCTGGTCCTGGTGTTTAATCTCTCCTTTAGCTCGTGCAGCGTTGAAGATCTTCATCCTGTCTCTGTTGCTGAGAAACTTCATAATTAAGGTCCTCGGCGGTCCCTTATCTCTCCGTGGGCCAATACGATGTGCATTTTCCAGAACCACTGCTGATTGCAACTCCTCGCTGCCCAGCACCTCCGGAATCCACTTTTCCAGAAAGGAACATACGTCCCGACCTTCTGATTCCTCTGGAAGACCCACCAGCCTCAAGTTATTCTGTCTCGACCGAGATTCCAAATCCAAAATATTATTTTCCAGAGATTTAATTTTTTTTTTCCAAAGTGCGCACCTTTAATTGAAGACGGGTGACGTCATCTTCAGCACTAGCGAGACGGAGCTCCATCTGCGCCGTTCGTTCTACACAGTCACCCAATTCCTTTCTTATTCCTTCCAACGCTGTCATAATCCCATCAAATCTAGAGGAAAAGTCCGCTCTCATTGAACTCATGGCAGCCATCAGCGCATCTGCGCCGCTCCCCGCAGATATCGCACCGTTGCCAGCCTCCTCCGCCATATATGGAGTTTTATTTGCTGCGTCACAGACCTGAAAGTCCGTTAATTTGGACTGTTTCGGCGGCTCGCTTTTTCCTTTACCTGGTTTTCCAGCCTTAGGCTTCGCCGACATATCCTCGCCCAAACGCTGGGATACGTTCTGTCCCAAATGAGAGAGTTATTTGCCGATTTTTTTTCTCCAGGAGCAGAGCAGAGTGAGACACGTCCGTCTTACGTGGCAGCCATAACCGGAAGTCCACACATCCTCTGTTGGTAACAATAAAGATAATTGAAGTGCATTTGAGCTTGTGTGTGTGTTCCCTGGGTCCAACAATATGTCAGTACGTCTCCGTCAGAGTGACCCAGCGAACAGCGGGCTCGCACACTAGTTTAACATCTTAGAAGCTCGAGTGGACCAAATTACTTACCAGCAGCAGGTCATACTGAACCAGTTAGTTCAGATTAACAGCCGGTTGGATCGTCTGGAAGGACAGCGGGCGTTCCCTCCGGCTCATAGTAGCAGGCCAGCTCCTGCTAGCTGTCCTCCTAGCCAGGCTAGCCAGGGCTCGCTAACCCGTCTCACTCCGATCCCCACTCCCACGCGTTTCAGCGGAAAGCTCGGGGAGGCTTGGGGTTTTATCCTCCAATGTGAGACGGTGTTTCAGCGAGTTCCAGGGGATTTCCCCACTGATCACAGCTGAATTGGTTACGTGGATAATCTGTTGGAGTGGCGAGCGTTAGCATGGGCTTACGCCATTATGGCGAAGTCCAGCTACACCAATTTAACCTACACCCAATTCGTGAACGATTTCCACGAAGTTTTTGATCATTCGGACCGTGATAGCGTGCTTACCACCCGACTGTTAAACCTTCGTCAGGGTGGTCGGTCAGTGGCCGACTACGCTGCCGACTTCCAGGTGGTAGCAGTGGAAGTTGGGTGGGAGGATGCCTCGCTTTGCAGCATCTTTATTCGTAGACTGAGCCCTAGTCTACGAGACAAACTGGCCCGCTTAGATAAGCCTGAACGTCTCACTGAACTAATTTCTTTAACTATTAGTCTTGATAACAGGCTGAGAGAGCGCGCTGCCGAGCGGAGGTCTTCCAGCCGCTCGAGCAGACAGTTCCAACGCGCCTCTCAGTCCTCATCTCTGGCGTTGCCCGCACTAGAGGCCCCAGACAAACCTGAGGCAATGATAATGGGGCGGACCAAACTCTCGCAGGCTGAGAGACAGTGCTGCAGGGAGCTAGGTCTCTGTATGTACTGTGGGGATGATCAGCATGAGATTGAGTCCTGTCCGGTTTGGCCAAAAGAAGGGGTTCGCACGTCGCTGTAGGAGGACTCAAGGACTCGTCTCGGCCAAATCCCCTGTCGAAATGTCTCCTGCCAATTAGGTTCTGTCAAAAGCACACTGAAATTCTCACGCACGCAATGGTGGACTCGGGGGCTGAGCAGAGCTTTATTTCGGGGAAACTGGCAACTCGACTGGGGCTCCCCTGCCATGCTTTGCCGACTCCCCTAAACCTCGTCACTCTGTCAAAGGCTCCCTTGGAGAAAGTGACACATCAGACAGCCCCTGTCTCAGCAATCATCTCAGGTAACCATCGAGAGGACCTCCGGCTGTTTGTGTTGTCCACCTTGGCTGCCCCGTCATTCTGGGTTACCCCTGGCTTCGCCTACATAATCCTACCTTCGACTGGCGAACCGGGAGTGTCCTCGCTTGGAGTCCCTTCTGCCTGAGTGTGTGCCTCCAGTCTGCAGCTTGTTCTCCCTCGGTTCCTCTCTCCTCCCCCGCCCCCCTCCCTCCCCCCGACCTGTCAGAATCAGAATCAGAATCAGAATCAGGTTTATTGCCATTGTTCATGTAGTACACAAACTAGGAATTTGTCTCGGTACAATGCTGCAACATTAAACATGATAAGATAAGAGAAATAAACTATACATGTAATAAAGTGTAGGATAAGATTAAGTGATACTGGTCAACAGTTAAAATATATATTAGCCAGCAGCAGATACTGTGGAGAACTATATAGTGCAGTCGGTAATGCAGGAAGAAAACAGTGATGATTGACATGAGTCTGGTTGAGCTGCTGTACATGGTGCACGAGAGTCACTTAGTGTTCAGCAGTCTAATGGCAGAGGGGAAGAAGCTGTTCATGTGACGGGAGGTTTTAGTCTGGATGGACCGAAGTCTTCTACCAGAGGGGAGGGGGGCAAACAGTACGTGACCAGGGTGTGAGGGATCGGCTATGATCCGGCCAGCACGCCTCCGGGTCCTGGAGATGTACAGATCCTGGAGAGATGGGAGCTTGCAGCCGATCACCTTCTCAGCAGTGCGCACGACGCGCTGCAGCCTTAGTCTGTCCCTGGCAGTGGCTCCTGCGTACCACACGGTTATGGAGGTGGTGAGGATGGACTCGATGATGGCTGTGTAGAACTGCACTAACATCTTGGTGGGTAGCTTGAGCTTCCTCAGCTGCCGCAGGAAGAACATCCTCTGCTGGGCTTTTTTGATGAGTGAGCTGATGGTCAGCTCCCATTTGAGGTCCCTGGTGATGGTAGTGCCTAGGAAGCGGAAGGAATCAGCAGTGGTGATGGGAGAGCCTGAGAGGGTGAGGGGGGGCAGAGGAGTAGTGACTTTCCTGAAGTCTACAATCATCTCCACTGTCTTCAGAGCGTTCAGCTGCAGGTTGTTATTGCTGCACCAGGACGCCAGCTGGGCCACCTCTCTCCTGTAGGCGGACTCGTCGCCGTTGGAGATGAGCCCGATGAGGGTGGTGTCGTCCGCAAACTTGATCAACTTGACAGACTGGTGGCTGGAGGTGCAGGAGTTGGTGTAAAGGGAGAAGAGTAGGGGGGAAAGTACACAGCCCTGGGGTGATCCGGTGCTGATGCTAGTATAGTCTGAGACAGTCTTTCCCAGCCGCACATGCTGCCTCCGGTCCGTCAGGAAGTCGATGATCCACCTGCAGAGGGAGTCAGGCACGTTGAGCAGGGACAGCTTGTCCCGGAGCAGAGCGGGGCGGATGGTGTTGAATGCGGAGCTGAAGTCCACAAACAGGATCCTGGCGTAGGTTCCCGGGGAGTCCAGGTGCTGCAGGATGGAGTGGAGGGCCAGGTTGACTGCATCGTCTACAGACCTGTTGGCTCGGTAGGCAAACTGCAGCGGGTCCAGGAGAGGGGTGGTGATGGACTTGAGGTGGGACAGGACCAGGCGCTCAAAGGACTTCATGACTACAGAGGTGAGCGCTACAGGTCTGTAGTCATTAAGTCCAGTGATCCGTGGCTTCTTGGGGACAGGGATGATGGTGGAGGATTTGAGGCAGGATGGCACGTGGCATAACTTAAGGGAGGTGTTAAAAATGTCTGTGAATACAGGAGCCAGCTGTTTCGCACAGAGTCTCAGGGTGGAGGGAGACACGCCGTCTGGGCCGGGGGCCTTGCACGGGTTCAGTCTGGAGAACTGTTTGAGCACATCCTGCTCACTGATGATAAGGGGAGGGGGGGAGGAGGGGGGGTGCCTTAAATGAAGTAGGGAATGTGGAGGCTGTGGAGCTGGAGGGAGGGGGGGAGTTGGACACAGATGACGAGGTGTCAAAACGGGCATAGTGTTGGGACAGTCTCTGACAAAGGGCTTTGTCATCCTGACCTTTAGGAGCCTGAGGCCGATAGTTGGTGATTTGCCTCAGTCCTCTCCACACGGAAGCCGAATCATTAGCAGTGAACTGCTGCTGGAGTCTCTCTGAGTACACAGATTTAGCCCTCTTCAGCTCTCTGTTAAACCGGTATTTAACCTCCCTGTAGCAGTCCAGGGTGCCATCAGAGTTCCATGACCTTGGAGCTGTGTTTAGTAAATCCCAGGCGCTGTCCCTTCCCCCCCACCACCCGTACGACTGTGCCATTAACCTCGGCCCGGGTGCCCCCCTACCGTTGAGTCGCCTTTACAGCTTATCAGCTCCGGAGCGAGAGGCTATGGAGGCGTATATCAAGGAATCGCTCAGCTCGGGCATCATTCAGCCTTCGTTGTCGCCAGTGGGGGCGGGCTTCCTCTTTGTCGGGAAAAAGGATGGTTCCCTCCGCTCTTGTATTGACTTCTGGGCTTTGAACGACATCACTATCAAGGACAGGTACACGTTGCCACTCATGGACTCTGCCTTCGACTCCCTCCAGGGGGCCTCCTGGTTCACGAAGCTGGACCTCCGCAGTGCTTATCACCTCGTGCGGATCTGGAAGGGCGACGAGTGGAAGACGGGATTCCGGACCCCCAGCGGCCACTTTGAATACCTCGTCATGCCGTTTGGGCTCACCAACGCTCCGGCTGTCTTCCAACGTCTGATTAATGATGTTCTCCGGGATTTTCTCAGGTCCTTCATCTTCATCTACCTGGATGACATTCTGATCTTCTCCCAGTCCCGGGAGGAGCATCAGGTCCATGTGAGGCGGGTCCTTCAACGGCTCCTGGAGAATAAACTTTTCGTGAAGGCAGAGAAGTGTGAGTTTTACACCGAGAAGACCTCCTTCCTAGGATTCATCATCTCGCACAATCAGGTCATCCCGGATCCTGAGAAAGTGAAGGCGGTGGTGGATTGGCCTCCCCCCCTCATCGAGGAAACAGCTGCAACAATTCTTGGGATTTGCCAATTTCTACGGGTGATTCGTACCCAATTACAGCTTGATCACCCTTCCCCTGACCCGCCTCACCTCCCCCAAGGTGGTGTTCCGGTGGACAGAGGAGGCGGCATCGGCCTTTGCAACCCTGAAGACCGAGTTCTCATCCTCCCGGGTCCTGACGCAGGTGGAGCCCGCTCTCCAGTGCCTGGTTGAGGTGGATGCCTCTGACTCGGGGGTGGGGGCAGTCTTGTCACAGCACTCTCCGGTGGACAAGGTGATCCGCCCCTGCGCTTTCTTCTCTCGGCGGCTGTTCCCCGCGGAGAGGAATTATGACGTCAGCGACAGAGAACTCCTGGTGGTGAAGCTTGCGCTGGAGGAGTGGTGGCACTGGCTGGAGGGGGCTGCGCAACCCTTTGTGGTATGGACCGACCACAAAAACTTGGAGTACCTGAGAACGGCTAAACGCCTGAATGCCCGCCAGGCGCGCTGGTCCCTGTTCTTTGGGTACTTCAGGTTTACCATCACCTACCGCCCTGGGACGAAGAACACCAAACCGGATGCCCTGTCCAGGCAGTTCGCCTCGGAGGTCTCTGAGGGGCAGGAGTACACCATCCTCCCCGCCTCGTGTGTTGTGGGCGCCCTCTCGTGGGCCATCAGGGACAAGGTCCTGAGGGCGAGAAAGCTGAGCCGGATCCAGGTGGAGGGCCTGCAGGAAGACTGTTCGTTCCATCGTCCGTTCGGGGTGACGTGATCCACTGGGCCCACTCGTCCAAGCTTGCCTGCCACCCTGGGATCACCCGTCTGGTGGAGCTGCTTCAGAGATTGTTCTGGTGGCCAGGCCTCCGGAATGATGTCATCAACTACGTCCGCGCCTGTCCCCAGTGCTCCACCTGTAAGACATCATCATCACCGCCGGTGGGTCTCCTCCATCCGTTGCCGGTCCCTGGAAGACCGTGGTCCCACATTGCCCTAGACTTTGTAACCAGTCTCCCGGCATCCAACAGCTTTGACACCGTTCTCACCATTGTGGACCGTTTCTCCAAAGCCGCCCACTTCGTCCCCCTACATGGGCTTCCAACGGCACGAGAGATGGTGGACCTATTGGTGCAGCACGTCGTGCGTCTGCATGGGATCCCCAAGGACATTGTCTCCGATCGAGATCCCCAGTTTGTGTCCCGCGTATGGAGGAGTTTCTGCAACACATTGGGGGCGACGGTAAGCCTGTCCTCTGGTCATCACCCCCAGAGCAACGAGCAGTGCGAGCGGGCCAATCAGGAGCTGGAGGCTGCTCTGCGCTGCGTCATCGCTTCGAGCCCGTCATCTTGGAGCAGTCATCTGCCATGGATTGAGTACGCTCATAACCTGACTCTGTCCTCGGCTACCGGCATGTCACCTTTCAGGGTGTCGCTGGGCTACGATCCCCCATTGTTTCCCGAATAGGAGGGGGAGGTGGCCGTGCCTTCCATACATGCCCACCTGAGGCGCTGTCGTCGGCTCTGGGCTGCTACGCGCCAGGCCCTTTTACGCACGGCCGAGCACAACACAAGAACAGCGAACCAGCGCAGGAGGCCTGCCCCCCAGTATCAGGTGGGTCAGCGGGTATGGTTATCAACCCAGCACATCAACCTGAAGGCTGAGAAGAGGAAGTTGGCCCAGCGTTTTATTGGGCCCTTCCCGATTGTCTGAGTGATTAATCCTGTGACTGTGCGTCTGGCTCTCCCCCCCTCTCTCCATGTTTGTCCTACTTTCCACGTTTCCCAGATCAAGCCCGTGGTCTCCAACCCGCTCTGCCCCCCTCCTAGGGCTCCACCCCCGCCAGTGTTGATCGATGGCGACCTGGCATGGAGGGTCAACTCCATCTTGGACATCCGCCGCCAGGGTCGCGGCCTGCAGTACCTGGTAGACTGGGAGGGGTATGGCCCCGAGTGGAGGTCCTAGGTGCGTCCATCGTTTGTGCTGGACAAGCGTCTCATCAAGGACTTCCATCAGGCGCACCCAGGTAGGCCAGCCTCAGGACGGAGCCGTCTGTCTTGCTACCGACCTTCATCTCCCGCACGTCTGTTTCCACACAGCCCTGCACCTCGTCTGGAAAGACTCTCCTTCCTCAAGTAAGCCTAATTACGACTCACCTTTTCTCCCAGGCTTTCCCCTGTGCACAGGTGGATCCCTTCGGCGGCGGAACCGACTCCCACCAGCGGTGGAACACTTCCCTCGCCTCACCGTGCATCACAGCTCATCGCTGGGTGTGCCTCGCAGATGCTGTCTCCCTGGTGGGAGGCCAAGAGCCAAAACCGGCGCCCGCATCAGACCACCTGCAAGTAAGCCCCAGTCATTATACAACTCTCTGTGACGTGGCTGAAACTAACGTCTGTGTTTGGCTCTGTTCCTAGGGTTGCCAGACTGTATGGCGTTCTGTCTCACCCCCAGCTGCAGCTCGTTCACCATCAATACATTCACATAACGCATACACGCACTCACACATCCTCTGTTGGTAACAATAAAGATAATTGAATTGCACTTGAGCCTGTGTGTGTGTTCCCTGGGTCCAGCAATATGTCAAAAAAAAGAGATAAGAGAGAAGGGTTAAAGTTAAAAAAAAAAAAAGTTAAATGCTAAATCAAAGATTAAAAACTCAAAAGTCTAAAACCCAATTAAAGATTTAAATCCCAAATAAAAAACCTACAAAAATAAAAAAATATAAAATAAAATTCACAAATAGGTAACTAAATTATGTGCGATATATTGTTACAGCTTGTTCAACTCTTTGACAGCAGCAGGAACAAAGCTGTTTTTGTAGTGCTGGGTTCTACTTTTTGGGACAGCAAACCTCCGTCTTGAGGGAAGAAGCTGAAAGTGGCAGTGCAAAGGGTGGGAGTCATCATTTAAAATGGAGGTAGCCATCCTCTGTACTTGTCTGGTGTACAGGGATGTCAGGCTCAGCTGTGACTCACCAAGCCAACGACTGGACCATCTAACTACCTGATCCAAGGATTTCCTCTGTTTCAGTTTTATCTGACCAAACCATGACACTAAAGAAAAGGATAAAACAGATTCAATAAAAGCCCAATAAAACATTGTCATTATGGTTTGGCCAATTTGGAAGCGTGCAAGTTTCCTTAAACAATGCAAATGTTGCTGACCCTTTTTGCACACCCTTTCACAGTTCTCTTCAAAGTTTAAATTACTTTGAATAATCGTCCCAAGATATTTGTAGGATTGCACACATTCAGTGGTCTGGCTTTTTAGTACGGTGACTTTGTGCCTGGGAGTTTTCCTCCTAAAGTCAATAATCATGTCTTTAGTTTTTGTCGTATTCAGCTGCAGGTAGGAATCCTCACACCAGTGAACAAAATCATCAACTACTGGGCCGTGGCCACTCTCACCATCCTGGAGGAGACTGACAACAACTGACTCATCAGCATACTTTATAATGTGTCTGTTGTCATGTCTGCTCCGACACATGTTTGTGTACGGGATGAAGAGTAGTGGTGACAACACACACCCCTGAGGAGAGCCAGTAGAAGAGCACTTTAGGTCAGACAATGTACCATTGACCCTTACTCTCTGCGTCCTGTTGGTTAAGAAATCCAGAATCCAACCCACCAGATTATTGCTCAAATCAAATTGTTGCAGGAGCCTTTCAACTAAAATATGAGGTTGGATTGTATTAAAAGCAGAAGAAAAGTCCACAAATAAAAGCCTGGCGTGTGTCCCGTTAAAATCCAGATGTTTAAAAAGCATGTTAAACAGAGTGACAGTGGCATCCTCCACTCCTCTGTGAGGCCTGTAGGCAAACTGCAAAGGATCCAATGCATGTTCAGTCTGCTTTAGGACCTCAAACCTGACACTGGCCATCGCTATCCCGAGGTCATCATGAGTACTTGCCCTTAAAAATGATCGCTGCAGAGCTGTCTCTTATGGTTTGCTGGCAACTCCCTGTCTGCCTGCATACTTGTCTCTCCAAACTAGGTCCGATGGAAAGCAATAAGAAGACTTTGCTGTGGTTTTATTTTGCCAGTTAGGACAATCTTCCACCATGTATGTAGTGACCATGGTCAGAGTTAAAATTTATGCCACTCTAATCCTTAGACCAGGGCTATTCAATTACAAAATCAGTTGGACCACAATTTGAAATCAAGACATGTAACTGGGCCGTGCATGTTCAGCAATCTGTTGAATATGACAAATTTCAAACCAACATAGATCAATATGACGAAAAATATCCACTTTTTACTTCATTGTCTTGGTTTTAATTGTGCACTTGGCACATGACAAAGGCACATCAAAAGTGCATAAAAATACAATGACAGTGCTGGGGCTGAGCAGAACTTGAAGTAGAAATATTTTTCCACTTGAACAACAATTAAATAAATAAAATGAAAAAATAAAATTCTGTAAATAACCATTTTGATCACATCTTAGGCATATCTCAAACTGCATAAAAACTCAATGTGCACTGTGTGGTGATCCTCGAGTCACTCAGTATTTTCCCTTTTTCTTCTGTATTTCTAGTTCGCTTATTATTTGTATCGCAGGTGCTTTTACTGTGACAGCGCCGTGGCCGGACTTCCGGCTGTCAAGTTGAGCCGCCCTATCACAGCTGATCATGATTTTGTGATTACTTTTCTCCTCACCTGTTTGGCCTTAGCTTTTGTCGTTTAGTATTTAAGGTGGCAGTTGAGGCTCACTCCTCGCTGCGACCTCGCCTTCCCTGACTGGAATCCCTACGCCCGGTTCCAGTCTTTTGTACAGCATTAGGTTACGCCCTCGCTCTTTGTATATAAGTGTTTGGTGACTCTTTATTTCTCTCATTATTTCACCCTTCTGAGTTGTATGTGTAGTTATTGTATTTTGCCCCACGTGGCTTGTTATTTTGTTAATTTTCATTAATAAATATACAAACTGTCAGCATTTGGCATCTCATTAATGCCCTGCACAGGGCAAACATGACACACTGTTAGTAGCATTAACATTTGTTTCCCTTTTGAAATCAAATATACTACATCCCGGTCATAACTGACCTTGGCACATCACAAAGTGCATTTAGCTGAATAAAAAATGAACTGTCAAACACCTCAGTGCACAAATCCCCCAAGAAAAGATTGATAACATTAACAGAAATTGCACATCCACTATTGTGGTTTGTTTTGTTTTAAATCACCACATGTGAGTAGGGACCTCTTTTTATAACTCCACATTCTATTACACACACATCAGTCAACCAAACCTTTCTAGTAGAGTTAGGCTGTATGTCCACCAAATGCATTTTTTCAGCTGTGGGCGACTATTTTCTATTCATTCTCTATGTAGTCCAGCATCTACAGCACTGAGCACCCTCAGTGCTGAAATGCTCTCGGCGGTGGCCACTTTTTCTCACAGTGTTCAGGGTGCTCAGAATTGAAAAAATTTCAACTTTTCAGACTACAGCTGAGCTTGTCCATGTCAGACCTTTCTAAGCAGCCAATCAAAATAAAGAAGGGCAGGACATAGGACGCCGGTGTTATGTCTGAAAATACCTGGATACAATGATGAGACTGGGTGCACAGTCGAACTCAGCATTATTGTCTTCAGACACACAATACAGCCACCAGGCAGGGGCATCAGCAGAGAGGCTGAATAGAGATGTCCGCTGGTATTTATAGGGAGGTGCAGTGGTGGAAGAGGAAGTGGCTGCCACTACACCACACTTCACAATAAAACCCAACATCACAGCCGGTACAGTCTTTTTTTCCACTACAAAAATTTATTGAACAATGCTGGTACAGTCTGTACTCAGACTCCTGTTTTCCGTGTCATCATATTTTGCATCCAGACCTGCTACCAATGCTAGAATCCTGTCCATTGTTATTTAGAGACTGCTATTAAAAAATAAGTAGAAAGTCTGACCATAGGAAAAGCAGAAGTGCTGAGCTGTGAGTAACAAGCTGTTGCTGCGATAAAGGGCACAGACTTTTTTTTCCAGAGTGCACCGCACAAACCCTGAAAAAAAAAAAAAAGATGTTCAGGGCAGTTGCGTGACAAAAAATGTGTTTGGTGGACACGCACCCTAAAGGATGCAAAAAACACCCGCTTAAAAACTTGAGTAATGACTTCAGTCCGCTCATGGTCCTGCCCGATAAGGGATAAGGACCTGTACTTATATAGCGCTTTTTCTAGTCTCAAAGACCACTCAAAGTGCTTCACTAAGGGCCTATAGGAGACAGATATCTTGAAGGTTTGAGGTTTTTCTTCAAAATTTAGAACAATTTTCTTATAGTTTTCTACTTTTCTCTGCAAATTTATCTAAATTTGAAACCATTTTCCTCAAATTTGTAATTTCCTCTTGTAAAATTGACTTTTCTTGTACATTTGAGACTTTATTATAAATTTGTGGATTATTTTATGGCTAATTTTTTGCCTATTTTTTAAAATGACATTACTGTTTTTTAATATAATTTTGAAACAGACTGTGGTAAAATTTTTGACTTTTTTTCCTTACACAATTTATACTTTTGACCATAATTTTGCAGAGCCAGAACAGAACAATAATTTAGCTCTGATTTCAAAGAAAAAAAAATATTAATAAAGTTATATTTTTTTTCCACAATATTTTTATTGAACCTTTTTTCAACAAACATGACAATAAAGTTATATTTAATTAAATAAATTAAAAAAATAAAAATAAAACACACACACACACACACACACACACACACACACACACACACATATATTGTCGTGTGGTGATCCTCGCGGATCACCAAGAGACGCCACAGGGTTCACCAGAGAGTTTGGCAAGATGTTATTTATTTCCTGACGTGACAAAACACAACTATGAACCCATAAGGACAAACAAACACATGACTGAGACTTGGGCTCGTATGGCTAACCCAGCCGCTACGAGCTAACTGTGACCTGACTATGACAGACCTGACATGAAGGTCTACGGCACTCTCTCGTATGACGAGGCGCAGACCCAGGGCTTGGCAGGATGAAGACGTACCAGCAATCCTCACGTAACGTTGACCGAATGTCGACTGATAATCCTGCATCTTACCGTCGCCAGTGCCGGGCTTAAATGGGCGAAGCACTAACGGCGGTAATGACAATCAGCTGACCGGCCGTTGACAGGCAGAAGCCCCACCGAGCACTTTCATAATAAGAGCCCGGTGAGGCCAGAATACAGCCCGCAGCTGTCAAGGCCGGCAGCGAGACATAACTTTAGCCCGAGCGCGATCAGAACCGGCGCTCGGGTCATAACAGTACCCTCCCTCCACGGGCGGACTCCGAACGCCCCAAGGAACCACCCTGCCCCCCCCCGCCCCCCCAGGGTGGGAGGTTGGGGGACAGGTGCGGAGGGAGAGAAACCAACCCATGAACAAGACCCTAAACCAAAAGGAAAAAGAATACATCAATTTCCCCCAGAACAATGACGAAACCAGAAAAAAAAAACAAAAAAAAACAAGACATGACTAAAAATACAAGGGATACAAAACCATAAAGAGCATAAGCACCTGACACCGAACATCTTCCCACAGGGACAACAGACAACCCGTCTAACTCCAAAGTACATAATCCCACATGGTAAAGAACCCAAAGTAAGGATCTCTTCAAAAACCCAAACTTAACATGCCGAAATCATACTCCCTAACAACCTCAATACATGATAACTATGGAACAAGAAATACATGGAAACGCACGACAACTATGGAAGAAGAAATACATGGAAATACACATGGAGCAATCTAAAATTGCTTGGCATAACGTGACTACGACTAGACCGTGACTTTCAAAAACACATGAGGCAACCTAAGTACAAACAAAACAAGAAATACATGCAAACACACATGGAGCAAACTAAAATTGCTTTAACATAACTTGGTTATGACTAAACTGTGGCTTTCCAAAAAAAAACATGAGCACCAAAATACAACATAACCAGGACAAAAAAAAAGGCACAAATACAGAGACACCAAGGGACCACTACCACCCCCCGACAGTTTATGTCGTCCAATGGTCAACGGAAACGGACCAGGCGGCTCACCAGAGTCCAAAGTCCCACACGTCCGCTTCTCCGGTGGTCGAACTAGATGGCCCCATGGCACACATAACAGGTCGGGTGGCTGAACCGAGGCACCGAACCGGCGAAACAGTCCCTCCGGCGGCCGACCCGTGTCCCTCAGCCACCAGTCCAGGGCATC
Organism: Pholidichthys leucotaenia; assembly: GCA_020510985.1. NCBI lineage: Eukaryota > Metazoa > Chordata > Actinopteri > Cichliformes > Pholidichthyidae > Pholidichthys > Pholidichthys leucotaenia. The sequence goes on along the minus strand of CM035850.1, from coordinate 178,836,237 downwards.
AACAACCCGCAGCGGCCTCCCAGACGAGAACAAAACTCGGGAGAACCGGGGCGAGCGAACAGGGACCCCTATGGTCCCCGGCGATGATGAAAAGGGGCGATGATTCCGAGGGGGTCGATGAGCAGGGCGAGCCAAGAATTCGCTCCACGCTGCATCACCGCTGGACCCAGATTGGGTCCCAGCTGCACCCACGTTGGGCCCCGATTGGGCCAGAGCCGCACCCGCGGTGTACCCCGATTGGGCCTCCGACGAACCCACGTCGGACCCCGATTGGGCCGAACCCGCCCCTGTGGTGGGACCCGATTGGGCCTCCGGTGCAGCTCCGCTGACGAACTCCATCCCCGAACCTGGGACCTCCACCTCGGTGACTCCGACCCGTTCCCCGCCGGCGACTCTAAAAGAAAGCTCGGGGACAGGAAAACTGGGATCAGTATCACCGGTAGCAACGGAACCCAGCGAGACGAGCTCGGGCGCAGCAGACGGCTGCTCCTCACTCGTCTCCCCGAGAGGCAGGCAAAAATGCTCAACAAAAGAGGACAGAGACAAAAGAGGGAGCACTTGCCTGCACTCGGGTTCCGTTGCCATCCAGGACTCCGACGATCCTCGTTCAGGGCGACTCTTGTCAGCTGACTTGGACTCAGCTGCGTCGGGCTCCGCAGCTGGCACGATGATATCTGCAGCCTCAGGTTCCTCCCACGCTGTTGTCCACGCCGACGACCCGTATGGCGTGGAGGCAGGGAACCCTTGACCCACTGACTCGGACCGCTCCGGCGAGGAGACCCGGGGACGCTTCCTCGTCGGCTCAGGCTCCGGGCCGCAGTCCGCTCCTCTCCTCCGTCCAAGGCGTGACTGCAGGGCCGGATGCAGGCTATCCAGCACTGCAGGGGCCCTCTTCGTCCGGCGACGCTGGCCTGGCATCGCGGACGGCTCGACGGGGGAGGACACAGAATCAGTAGGTTTAATAATTTTATCCACAGCAGGTGGAGGGAGCTCGGGGGGCTGCGAACCCCGAACTCCGCCCCCAGGAGTCAGACAAGGCAGATCATTGTTAAGATGTGACAAACAAACGATCACTTGCCTTCCTCCAGGGGCAGAGATGGTTCCTGCTGTGGGGGACGTCATTCCTCCTTCTCCCCGCTGGATGGCGACAGAGGACCCCCTAGGAAAACGAGGTGGGGCCGCTCTCGAAGATTCGCTGACAGGATACGCCAGCAGCGAGTCCAGCCGGGGATTCCGCTGAGGGTTGCCCGTGCCGTTACGCCGACGTCCTCGTCGGCCCCCAGACGGTGTGAACTCCTGGACCTGCTCCGGGATGGGAACGGGACACCAACGCGGGGAGCGAGGATGCCTCCTCCTCTGCTTCCCACTCTCTTCCTCCTCCAGCCCACGAAGAACCTCGCGCTGAGCGGCGAGTTCCTCCCACCTCGATATCACCTCCGGATGATCGTCGTAGTCGAGGGGAAGGCCGACCAGATATTCCTCAGTGACGCCCAGATGCCAACGCATATAACTGGAGGTGTCGTCAAACGTAGCGGCGAGGAGTGCCCCATCGGCGTATTCCAGAGCGCTTGCTACCTCCTGGTCCAGGCGCCAGCCACGGCCCCTGGATGATGGCATTCTCCCAGATGTTGACACCCGAGCGAGAAGAAACAACAGTCCAAAAAAGCACAAACTCCCGGTGAAACGGCGTCTCAATGCGGCGCCCCCGTTTGGACAACCTGGCAGGAGTATACTGTCATGTGGTGATCCTCGCGGATCACCAAGAGACGCCACAGGGTTCACCAGAGAGTTTGGCAAGATGTTATTTATTTCCTGACGTGACAAAACACAACTATGAACCCATAAGGGCAAACAAACACATGACTGAGACTTGGGCTCGTAGGGCTAACCCAGCCGCTACGAGCTAACTATGACATGACTGTGACAAAACTATGAACCCCTTAGGGCTAAACACACACATGACTAGACTTGGGCTCGTATGACTAACCCAGCCGCTATGAGCTAACTGTGACCTGACTATGACAGACCTGACATGAAGGTCTACGGCACTCTCTCGTATGACGAGGCGCAGACCCAGGGCTTGGCAGGATGAAGACGCACCAGCAATCCTCACGTAACGTTGACCGAATGTCGACTGATAATCCTGCGTCTTACTGTCGCCAGTGCCGGGCTTAAATGGGCGAAGCACTAACGGCGGTAATGACAATCAGCTGACCGGCCATTGACAGGCGGAAGCCCCACCGAGCACTTTCACAATAAGAGCCCGGTGAGGCCAGAATACAGCCCGCAGCTGTCAAGGCCGGCAGCGAGACATAACTTTAGCCCAAGCGCGATCAGAACCGGCGCTCGGGTCATAACATATATATATATATATATATAATTCCATGTAGTTTATATATGCTTCCGTTAGGCAACATTATTAGAAAGCACTGTATACATTTTCATTGTTATGCAGATGACACACAATTATACCTGTCAATGAAGCCAGATGATAGTAATCAATTAGCCAAGTTGGAAGCCTGTCTGATCAAGATCTGTTTTTCAGTTCACATATTAAATTTATTTCTAAGACTGCCTTCTATCTGTGACGGCCTGCTTGGATGTGATTATCCTCTCCAGCTGTGCACACACCTGTTTCTCATCACGGCTGGGGATATATAATCCACGCTGCCCTGGAATCCGTGCGGAGTTGTCTGTCTTACTCCATGAAGACCACGCACGCCCTCTTTGATTCCAGAGACCGTAGCCTCAGCCTGACTGCTTCCCTACTGTCCACCTACAACCTGCCTGTGCTTGGAAGGAAACTCTCCACCACACAAGTGAGCCTCAGCCTTCTCTCACCATCTCCATATCAGTCCCCTGTGCACAGGTGGAGCTCCGTGGTGACGGACCCTGTCCCACCTGACGGCGGACTGAACCTCACCCTCTCACGAACTATACTTCCACCATCTACACGCTGCAACGGGTTCTGTGGATGCTGTCCTCCTGGCCATAGCCGCCGTGCTAACCTGAGCATCACTACATCTCTACAAACAGTAAGCTGCAGATTAGCCAGCACATTCCCAGCTGTGAAGCCACTAACCATCCTGCCTCTGTTTGTCCCTAGGGTTGCCAGGTCGAACGGCATTCTGCTCACCCCCAGCTGCAGCAAGAACACACACCCACACATTCACACACTCCACATTATTATAAAGATAATTGTATCTACTTTGGTCTCCGAGTGTGCTCACTAGATCAACAAACCATGTCACTATCATTTGCGTAATATTGCCAAGATTAGGAGCATCTTGTCTCAGAGTGATGCTGAGAAACTGATCCACGCTTTTGTTAGCTCTAGATTAGATTATTGCAACTCTTTATTATCAGGTTGTCCTAAAACATCTTTAAAAAGTCTTCAGCTGATCCAAAATGCTGCAGCAAGAGTTTTAACAGGTACTAGAAAGAGAGATCATATCTCTCCGGTTCTGGCCTCCCTTCATTGGCTTCCCATAGAGTTTAGAATTTAGAATCAATAAAGTTTAAAATCCTTCTTGTCACTTTCAAAGCTCTAAACAATCAGGCCCTTTTTTATTTAAAAGATCTGATACTACCCTATTATCCTAACAGAGCACTACGCTCCCAAAATGCAGGATTACTTGTAATACCTAGAATCTCCAAAAGTACAATGGGGGGCAGAGCCTTCAGTTATCAAGCTCCTCTCTTGTGGAATCAGCTGCTAATCTGGATTCGGGAGTCAGACTTGATCTCTGTTTTTAAGAATAGGGCTAAAACCTACCTTTTTGATCTAGCCTACAATTAGGGAGGGATCATGTGTTTCTGAACCCTCCCTTAGTTATGCTGCTAATAGGTTTAGTCAGCCGGGGGACCTCCAGTAATGCACTGGGCTTCACTCCTTTCTTCACTCTCAATGATTTTTTTTTTTTTGCTGGTCATTAACATCTCCCATAGATTATGTTCTCTCCCATAGATTGAGTCCCCATCGTGCTGTTTGCTCTCTACATGTCTGTTCTTTTCATCTTCTCTGTCCCCTCACCCCCCAGCCAGTTGCAGCAGATGACTGCCCCTCCCTGAGCCTGGTTCTGCTGGAGGTTTCTTCCTGTTAAAATGGAGTTTTTCCTCTCCACCATCGCCAAGCGTTTGCTCACAGGGTATCGCCTGATTGCTGGGGTCTTTCTGCAGTTGTGGGGTTCCCCCTACAGTTGAAAGTGCTATGAGATGACTGTTGTTGTGAAATGGCGCTATATAAATAAAGTTGAATTGAACTGAATATATTTATAGATTTTTCGAAATCTCCTCACCACCCAGACAGCAGGAAACATCTCCCTTATTCCATCCAGCCATCCATCCATCCATCTTCTACCGCTTTTCCGGAGGTCCAGGTCGTGGAGGCAGCAGTTCAAGCAGAGAAGCCCAGACTTCCCTCTCCCCAGCCACCTGCTCCAGCTCTTCAGAGGGGATACCAAGGCGTTCCCAGACCAGCTGGGAGACATAGTCTCTCCATCAAGTCCTGGGTCTGCCCCGGGGTCTCCTCCCAGTGGGACATGCCTGAAACACCTCAAGTGGGAGGCGTCCAGGAGGCATCCTGATCAGATGCCCATACCACCTCAACTGACTCCTTTCAAGGTGGAGGGGCAGCGGTTCTACTCTGAGCCTCTCCTGGATGACTGAGCTCCTCACCCTAGCTCTGAGGGTGAGTCCAGCAATCCTACGAAGAAAGCTCATTTCAGCCGCTTGTAAGGGGGATAAGGTAGGACCTGTACTTATATAGCGCTTTTTCTAGTCACAAAGACCACTCAAAGCGCTTCACTAGTACTAACCCTCTATTCTAAGGGCCTATAGGACACAGATATCTAGGGACAATTTAGAACAACCAATTAACCTAACATGCATGTCTTTGGATTGTGGGAGGAAACCGGAGCCCCCGGAGTAAACCCACGCAGCACAGGGAGAACATGCAAACTCCACACAGAATGGTTCCTACCCCTGCCAGCCTGGTGATTCAAACCTGGAACCTTCTGGCTGTTAGGCAACAGTGCTAACCACTGCACCACCGTGCTGCCCACCGTGCTTGTATCCGCAATCTCATTCTTTCGGTCATTATCCAAAGCTCGTGATCATAGGTGAGGGTAGGAACGTAGATTGACCGGTAAATCCACAGCTTTGCCTCAACGCTTAGTTCTCTCTTTACCACAACAGACCGGTACAAGTGAGAAGGAAGTCTGGGCTTCTCTGCTTGAACTGCTGCCTCCATGACCCGGACCTCCAGAAAAGCGGTAGAAAATGGATGGATGGATGGAGAACTTTCTCTTGTTTTAGCTGCTCTAGAAGGCACTTCACCAATGATTTTTCAGCAGGTCGGTCCAATTTCCTTCCTTCCTTTCTTTCATCCATCCATCCATCCACCACTGGTTCACATGGGACCATGATCCCCATGAGCCCTCCTGCAGGTGGTGAGCCTATTGGAGAGTGGACCCATTGTTATGCTGGTAAATCAGAGACTGGAGTCTGTTATACCATGCAGCGAACTTGGCTTTATTGAACACACCCAGAACTATTTATAGTGGTGCCGCAGCCCGCCTGATGTCACACCCAGGGCGGGTACGGCAAGACACACACACTCCACCTTCTACACACAACATTCCCCTCCCCCTTACAAAAGTGCAAAACACATACACGCAATTCAGACCCACCCCAATTTAGGACCCAAATCATGCACCTAGGGAAATAACGGCAAACAGTGAACAAGAATGGCTTAACACATTCACGCAAAACTAAAATCAGCATTTTTTTATACTAAATACACAAAATAATCCCCAAATAACACACATTCATTCACATGCACACCATATGAACATATTTACATTAACGTTACCCATGTTACACCAATGTCCACTGGCAGCCAGGGGTAAAACCAGCTCGGAGGCCCAGGGCAGCCCCTGGGCCCCATGCGTGCCCCTGGGAGCTGCCTGCCCCCTGGGTCGGAGCTGGCCTCCTCGGAGAGAATGTCTCTTCTCATCACCGACCACTTCTCCCGTCTGGGCCCGCAGTGGTGTTGCCTGGCACGCCGTCCCTCCGCACCCGTTGGTCTGCCCCCAACTGCCTTCACCATCGCTGCAGCTGTCGCCATTGTAGCCCCAAACACTCTGGTCCCCTGTGGCTGAACTCCGGGGAAAACCAAAGCTCACTTGTGGTGACCCAGCACAGTGCAGACTGATACTATTCACGCTCAGCAGAGGACAATTTGCATACGGACAGAGAGCCCCAAGGAGACAATCAGAACAATGGACTGTTGTTATACATCCCCGGATTAAGGAGAGGAAGTCCGGGCACCAGTTGGTCACACGATTGATATGTATTGACTGATATGTATATCAATATGCAAATGTGCCATGCATTCTCTCTTGTCTATATAAAAGAGCTTACTATACATGCTTCAACAGCACACAGGAAACACGCACACAACACAGCGCACAGTGCTACAGTGTGTCTCATGATGATGGAGGAAATAAAACTCTGAAACCTTCCAGCTTGTCACATCTCGCCTGAGCTTATTTGTTCCTCCACACGCTCATCGTCGCTCATTGTCGCTTGTCGATGCTTGTCGATGCACCCTGCACCCAGCACCCTCATCCAAAGCGCTCTGCAGCACTGCCTCTGCGCCCAGCTGTCGTTGCTCTCTCCTGGGGCTCCCAGTGTCACTCTCGTCGGCATCACCTGTCAACATCACCTGTCAACCTAGGCGCTTCACCGCTGCGCCCAGCACCCTTGTCCAAGGCACTCCGCTGCGCTGCCTCTGCGCCCGGCTGTCGCTACTGCTTCCCGGGGTTTTTCAGCCTGCTTGCTCCCACTCTCCTGCTGCCCGGACTCCAGCTGCAGGGAAGACTCAGTTGCGTCCGGTCGCTGCTCTCCCTTCATGCTTCCGCTGCTCACAATGCCGTCATCACCACCAGCGCTACGGTCACGCACCATGCTGAGCTCCTTGGCTGGCTTGCAGTCGTCGGTAACCAGGAGCTCTGGTCCACCCTGGATACCCAGCTGGTAGCTTGTAACTTGGTTTTGGCACGCACCTCGCGTTGTGGATAACTGTCTTATTGCCACAGACTGAGCCTTTAGCTCCTCCGAGCTAACTAGTTTAGCTCTTCTTGGCACCAACAGTTTCGCTACCCACAGCCCCAGCTTCTTGTCCCTTGGACATTTGGCAAAATCTTCAGCCAGCCGCCCGACAGCATCCGCATAAAGCTCGGTCTCTCCCACGCTTTTGTTAGCTCGAGATTAGATTATTGTCATTCTTTATTATCAGGTTGTCCTAAAACATCTTTAAAAAGTCTTCAGCTGATCCAAAATGCTGCAGCAAGAGTTTTAACAGGTACTAGAAAGAGAGATCATATCTCTCCGGTTCTGGCCTCCCTTCATTGGCTTCCCATAGAGTTTAGAATTAAGTTTAAAATCCTTCTTCTTACTTACAAAGCTCTAAACAATCAGGCTCCTTTTTATTTAAAAGATCTGATACTACCGTATCATCCTAACAGAGCACTACGCTCCCAAAATGCAGGTTTACTTGTAATACCTAGAATCTCCAAAAGTACAATGGGAGGCAGAGCCTTTAGTTATCAAGCTCCTCTCCTGTGGAATCAGCTGCCAATCTGGATTCGGGAGTCAGACTCGATCTCTGTTTTTAAGAATAGGGCTAAAACCTACCTTTTTGATATAGCCTACAATTAGGGAGGGATCATGCGTTTTCTGAACCCTCCCTTAGTTATGCTGCTAATAGGTTTAGTCAGCCGGGGGACCTCCAGTAATGCACTGGGCCTCACTCCTTTCCTCACTCTCTATGAAATATTTTTTTTTTTGCTGGTCATTAACATTTGTTTGTTCTCTCCCACAGATTGAGTCCCCATCGTGCTGTTTGCTCTCTACATGTCTGTTCTTTTCTTCTTCTCTATCCCCTCACCCCCCAGCCAGTCGCAGCAGATGACTGCCCCTCCCTGAGCCTGGTTCTGCTGGAGGTTTCTTCCTGTTAAAAGGGAGTTTTTCCTCTCCACCGTCGCCAAGTGCTTGCTCACAGGGGATCGCCTGATTGCTGGGGTCTTTCTGCAACTGTGGGGGTCCTCCCTACAGTTGATAGTGCTATGAGATGACTGTTGTTGTGAAATGGCGCTATATAAATAAAGTTGAATTGAATTGAATTGAATTGAATTGAATTGAATTGAACATGCCGAGAATTCTCCGACCCTCTGTGCCGAGACGACGGCCAGCAGTGCCCGTCCTCGAACTCCGTCGGGTCTACCCAGGTCCAGCCCAGGGATGTATCCCCCATGCATGGCCAACCAATCCAGCCACAGGATTGCTGGCTCCCCAGGACACTCCAGAAACGACGGCAGAGGTGGAGGTAGCCCATACACTTCCATGGTTTTCTCTCTTCGCCAAAATATTATCTGTTTGAGTGTGAGAATTTTCGTGCCCCCAGTGGCAGAGCGTGGCACTGTGCCTGTCTTCTCACTCTGACATGATCGCCTGCCTTGGGGATTTGTACTGATTGTACTGATTTGACAGTTTCAAAAGGTGGCAGTTGTTGGTAAAATGACATGATTGGCCTGTCTTTCTCACACTTCTTTATCTGCTTGCTTCACACGCTACACTGCAGAGTTTAGTTTACACCCTATAATTCATTTGCTGAAATCAGTTAGAATCAGTTCTGCACACAGCCGAGCTGACACATATGCAGAAGTGTACTGATACAATTGAGGTAAAACCCCTCCCTTTTGCATGAGGGAGTGGTTAAGCTTTATAAAAACTATAGGGCTCAATTTTGGGGTAGCACACTCTTGGGGAATTGCCTAAAGAGTCGTGTTCCAGCACTGCTTGTAATCCATATCTCACTTTCAGTAAAATAAGTGAAAGTATACTTCATCTCTCAGTCTGGTTATTTGGCTTTCGTATAAAAGAACTGGGGGTTTAAGGCATTTTAGACACAACACAGTCATCTGTTGGAGGACTCAGTGGATGACACGTAATACACCCAAGAAGACGAACTCCTCATTTCCTTTTCCTGTTTTAGCATTTAGCCTAGAAAGCTAATATGTACGCAATCATCACTATCACTTTTTCAACTTTGTATGCTGAAAATAGCAGTGGGACACAAGTGAAACTCATGTGGGATAATCATAAGACTTTGTAGAGGTTGTACAGACTTTAAATTACTGACAGAATGCAAAATATGGACCATGATGTGTGAAAACGCAACGGCCTTGCCACCCAGCTACCCAGCCCCCCTTTGTCAACAGTAAGTGACTTATTTAATGTTTTTAAACGTATTGATTTCTTGTTTGTATACTTTTAATATAAGATGATGAGGTACCTCTGTAAAAAAAAAAAAAAAAAAAAAAACGGTGTCAAAAGACTGAACCATTTTTTGTCTAAATACATCCAAAGTCCAGTTTTGACTGAGTTATGGAATTTAAAGCGGTGCTGCGACATTATGCAGATTAGATGTGTAAATTTATTCCTATCTGAAACTTTGGATCATATTTTACATCTTTCTAATTGACAGTAAGCCATTATCTCTTGCAACTTTCAAGTTATAGCCTTGGAAATCTGAACTATTTTATTGACAAAAAATATTTACTACTCTTGACCACTAGGGGTTATGTCGCAGTTCGGCAACATACACACTCAGACAGATAAGTCAGTAAATCAGAGACTGGAGTCTGTTATGCCACGCAGCAAACTCAGCTTTCCTGAACACACCCAGAATTATTTATAGTGGTGCTGCAGCCCATCTGACGTCACACCCAGGGCGGGTCCGGTAAGACACACACACACTCCACCTTCTACACACAACACCCATGTGGCTTCCTGTAGCTGAGCCCAGCGGGGCCTTCTGGACAAAAACCTGCTGGCCTGGTGCTTCCTCTGCAGCTCTGGTTCTCCAGAATGGGTGGGACACACCGGATCCTTGGTTTAATTTCTTCATGGGAATCTACTGTACCAGTCTTGGTCTGGCCCTTTACTCAGAGCCCCTACTAGGGGCAAGTTCCCCCATGACATAGCTCCTGGGATCATTAGGGAACACAAAGCCCTCCTCCATGAATTTAGTTATTTTTTTACTGATTTCACCTAATGAGAATTAGGAGGTTATTTATAAAGAGGTAAAAACTCGAGTAACATAATAAAAACTCATTCATTCATTCATTCATGAGTTTTTTTATGTTACTCGAGTTTTTACCTCTTTATAAATAAAATAAACAATGAAATACTCAAAGAATTACTTTTCCTGGAGTGTGGCAACCTGGGGAGTGCATAATGGTTTACCACCTTAGACAGGAACAAAGGACGCAAAGTTAACCTTTTGTGTGTGAGAAGTTTCTAGATGCCCTAGTAAGATAACAGGGAGGTGTCAAGGATGAATGGACTGACTGCAGTCGGACGGGGGGATTATCTTTTGTGTGTGAGAAGAGTCTAGACGGGGATTATCTTTTGTGTGTGAGAAGAGTCTAGAAGGATGTCATGTTATTTAAGGGAAGAGTTCCTACTTGTATGCCATTCTGTCTATGCTCCTTGTGTGAGTCGTGTAATAAACCGCTTGAACCAAATCAGCCTCATTATTTACACGCTCCACACTGGTGACCCAAGACGAATCATGGAATACGACGGAAGATCCCCGGAGCCAACCTCGACTGGAACCCCCAGCTTCGCGTGCGCTGTAGCGATCAAACTACCTGATTTTTGGCAGCACAACCCACGCTCCTGGTTCCACCTAACCGAGGCGCAGTTCGCCCTCCGAGGGATATCGGCGGATGATACAAAATTCTACTATGTGGTCGCAGCGCTCGATGCCAGCATGGCTCAGCACATCGAGAGCCTGCTCGATTAGCCACCAGCCGACGGCAAATATGACGCGCTGAAGGCTGCCCTCATCCAGCACTACACGCTCTCGGATGGTGAGAGAGCAGAGAGGCTTCTGACGCGGACCGAGTTGGGAGATGGTTTGGTCGTGGACATGATGGAGAAGATGCTGAGGTTAAAGGGCACGGACGACGACCACTTCATCTTCACCCACATTTTCCTCAGGAACCTTCCGACAGCGGCGAGAGTGGCCCTGGCCAATTCGTTGTTGCTGGCCAAACGGGACTATCGTGCGCTAGCCCGAGAGGCAGACCTGATCATCGTCGCCACCAAGGCTTTCGTGACCATTGCGGCAGCGACGGAGCCCAGCACGTCGACATGAGGAGGCGAGGAGCCGCCGACGGCAGCAGCAGAACCACCGACGGCAGCAGCAGCGGGGGCCAAGGAACGTGGAGGTGACACGCTTTACTTCTACCATCGCCGCTTTGCAGAGAGGGCACGCAAATGTATACCACCGTGCCAGTTTCAAGCGCTCGGGAAACGCCAAGACCGGGGGTCGGTAGCAGCCGCGACCCTCGGGGAGAAGAACAAGCTGCTCTATTTGACGGACGCACGCTCGGGGAGGCATTTCCTCGTAGACACCGGCGCACAGAGGAGTTTCATCCCGCCGACCTACGCTGACCGGCTGGCAGGAACCAGCGGCCCCGAGATGGAAGCAGCAAACGACTCAGACATTAAGACCTTTGGTGAGAGGACTCTGCTCTTGTCTCTACACGGTCGTACATTTGAATGGACTTTTGTTGTAGCAGCATTGGATTACCATATACTGGGGGCTGATTTTCTATGTGCACATGGGTTGTTGGTAGATATGACTAACAGGCGCCTGGTTAATGCACTGTCTTTTGACTCTCTCCCCTGTACAGCTCGAGTGACCCGGCCAACAGCACAAGCCAACGTCACAGCAGCATGCGGTAAGTTCCACACACTGCTCGTTCAGTTCCCAGCACTCACAGTCCCGATGTTTTCAGCAGCTATCGCTAAACATGGGGTGGAGCATTTTATCACCACCACCGGGGCGCCTGTTTTTGCAAGACCTCGGCGCTTGGACGCAGCTAAACTGGCCATAGCGCGCGAGGAGTTCGCTAACCTAGAGAGGTTAGGCATCATCAGGCGCTCAAACAGCCCATGGACTTCCCCGCTACTCATGGTCCCTAAAGCTGAAGGTTCGTGGCGACCTTGCAGCGATTTCCGTAGGTTAAACAATGCTACAGCGCATGACCGCTACCCAATTCCCCACATTCAGGATTTTTCCATTCACCTCGCAGGAGCGCGCATTTTTTCTAAGATAGATTTGGTCCGTGGTTACCACCAAGTCCCAGTGCGCGCTGAGGACATACCCAAAACAGCGGTAATAACTCTGTTTGGTTTATTTGAGTTCTTGCGCATGCCGTTTGGGCTTAAAGGGGCTGCACAGACGTTCCAACGCATGATGGATGCAGTGCTGCGCGATCTCCCTTTCGTGTTCGTCTACCTGGATGATATCTTGGTAGCCAGCACGTCCGAAGACGAACATGAAACCCACCTCATGACGGTTTTCCGTAGGTTGGAAGAGCATGGTTTAATAATCAACCCAGCGAAATGTCAATTCAGGGTGACGGGGATTGATTTTTTAGGGCACTGCGTCTCTCCCGAAGGAGCAGTTCCGCTGCCTGACAAAGTGCGCGCAGTGACAGATTTTCCCCGACCACAAACGGTCAGGGCGCTACAAGAATTTTTGGGAATGGTGAACTTTTATAACCATTTCCTTCCCCGCGCAGCGCAGCTCATGCAGCCATTGTATGCTGCGCTCAAAAAACAGAAACCCGCGAATAAGGTCAAATGGACCCCGGAACGAGAGCAGGCGTTCTCGGAAGTTAAAGCAGCCCTGGCAAACGCCGCATTGTTGGCACATCCAGACCCAACGGCCCGCATAGCCCTCACCACTGACGCCTCAGATGTGGCCATAGGGGCTGTTGTGGAGCAGCGCGTTGCCGGGAATTGGCAGCTGCTTGCCTTTTTCAGCAGAACCTTGCGCGACAATGAACGTAAATACAGCGCGTTCGACAGAGAGTTGCTGGCTCTCCACCTGGCCACTCGCCATTTCCAGTTCTGGCTGGAAGGGTGCAATTTTACTGCATTCGTTGACCATAAGCTACTAACATTCGCGATGGCCAAAGTTTCAGAACCTTGGTCGGGCCGGCAGCAGAGGCAGCTGGCCGCAATCTCAGTTTACTACCGATATTCAGCATGTGTTGGGCAAACTGAATGTAGTGGCAGACTGCCTCTCGTGCGCCGTTGTGGCCCCGGTCTGTGTAGGGTTGGATTACACAGCCATCGCCGTGGAGCAGGCTAGTGACGCGGACGTGCGCGCGCTCCAGTCTGGACCAACAGGGTTAAGGCTGGAGAAGAGGACGCTGCTTAACGGCATTCCCCCCTTAATCTGCGACGTCTCCACGGGTCGCCCACGGCCTGTGGTTCCAGCCGCGTGGCGCCGCCGCGTGTTTGAGTCGGTTCACTCTTTGGCACACCCAGGGGTGCGCACGTCAGTCAAAATGGTAGGACAGAAATATGTGTGGCCGGGCCTTCGCAAACAAGTGAAAGAGTGGGCGGCAGCCTGCGTGGCGTGCCAACGAGCCAAGGTTCACAGACACACGAAGGCTCCTTTGGAGCCGTTTCGCATCCTGGCTAAGAGGTTTGACCATGTCCACGTGGACCTGTAGGCCCCCTTCTGCTATCACAGGGGTACACGCATCTCCTGACAATGGTGGACCGCACCACGCGCTGGCCAGAAGCGGTTCTGCTGGCGGCAACCACGGCCGAGGAGGTGGCGCGCGTTGTGACATTACGTCCGACAGAGGCTCTCAATTTGTTTCTGAACTCTGGTCAACCATGGCCCGCAGCCTAGGTGTCTCAATTCACCGCACAACCGCGTACAACCTGCAGGCTAATGGGTTATGCTAACGTTTTTATAGGTCGTTAAAAGCGGCTCTGAGGGCTTCACTGACGGATGCAAATTGGGTAGACAGGCTACCATGGGTTTTATTGGGGTTACGTTCTGTGCCTAAAGAGGATCTGGAAGCTTCCCCAGCAGAACTTGTTTTTGCACAACCACTCCGGCTGCCTGGGGAGTTTCTGCCAGATAATCCTGCGCCGGGCAGCTCCCCGTCTCAGCTGCTGCAGCGTTGTATAGACTGAAGTACGCTGCCGGGCCCTGCCCACCACAGTTTTCCGCGCGTTTTTGTGCCTAAAGCTTTGGAAAACGCAGAGTTCGTGTTTGTCAGACAAGACGCCTACCGCCCCCCACTGCGCCCACCTTATGATGGACCGTTTAGAGTGCTGGAAACAGGGGATAAGCATTTTTTGCTAGACTTGGGGGGTAGGAGGGAGAAAATTGGCATAGACAGACTCAAACCTGCTTTCGTTGTGGCTGACGAGCAAGTGCTGTTGGTGAGGGCCCCTCAGCATGGAAGACCTCCACAGGGCGCTTCCCAGAGAAAAGATCCTCCAGAGCACCCACACGGACAGTCAAAAAGTTTTCACCCCCAGACATCAGCCCCCCAGCATGGCAGCGCCACGGAGGCAGCGAATCCTGGCTACAGCAGATACGGCAGAAGACTGAAGCCCAAGCAGCATGTGGACTGATGTTGATGGTTTTATTACAGCATGTGAACTGTTACCCTTTTGTCCTATCTAAGTTGCTGGGGGGGGGGGGGTGGCAACCTGGGGAGTGCATAATGGTTTACCACCTTAGACAGGAACAAAGGACATTAAGTTAACCTTTTGTGTGTGAGAAGTTTCTAGATGCCCTAGTAAGATAACAGGGAGGTGTCAAGGATGAATGGACTGATTGCAGTTGGACGGGGGGATTATCTTTTGTGTGTGAGAAGAGTCTAGAAGGATGTCATGTTATTTAAGGGAAGAGTTCCTACTTGTGTGCCATTCTGTCTATGCGCCTTGTGTGAGTCGTGTAATAAACCGCCTGAACCAAATCAGCCTCATTATTTACACGCTCCACAGGAGAATCATTTCTGGACACTCGTGGAAGGCTCCATGAACGTGACGTCATTGTTTCCTGTGGAAAACGAGCTGGAGAGATTTTCTTCTGCGGACTTTTATTTTGTAGGGCAGTGCCGGAAGCCGTGCTGCTCGGTCGGCGCGTGCGGACAGTCCCGGTGGTGGGTGTTCAGCAGCAGCGGTTCAGTCGTCAGCCGTGGACGGTAGCAGGCAGCAGCAGCGGAGCCCCGGTGCCGTGGATTATTGCGGATCTCAGCCGTGGACGTGAGCCTCTCCCACCGCCGTGCAGCCGCTCTGACAGGTGAGTCGTCCCGTCATCCCGCCTTTGTGGCGGACGGGCTCCGGTCCTGGATGTCTGCCGCCGGGTTCCGCTCGGCTTCGTCCCCCTCCAGCTGCCGTGAACGCGGCTGTGAGCCGCTCCAGAAGCGGGGACCTGCGGGGCTTCTAGGGCACCATTAATGCCTCTGGAAGGTGTACCTGAACTCGGTCTAAAACATGAGCGAATTCCAAACTAATCCGCTTTCAACGCCTCTCTGCGTCCCTCACACAGCCGCTATTACCGGGAAATTAACGGGCCATCAGTGCACGTTAATTCTGTATCCATCCGCTGCACCTAAGTGCTCTTCTAAAAACGCAACTTTAATTAGCGCAAAGTAGTTCCACAAAATAATGATGAGCTGGCTGCAGAAGAAAGCTGATGTCACCCTGTCAGCTCCAGCAGCTGAATTCTGCACTGGGTCAAAACACAGTTAAACATAAAATAATCATAATAAATAATAATTTTAAGTATTGATTTTTGCTGTAGTTAGTCACATTTTAGCTGTTTTTAGCTATTTGGATTGCAAGAGGAAGAGGAAGTCCTATGGTGGCCTCATTCCTCGGGTTCAAGGCCCGACTGGGTCAAGGCCAGAGAAAAATGGTACTTTCTGTCTTCTAGCTTGGTGCTCAGGGGACCCTGAAAAGGCAGCTGAAAGGAGACTGTAAGAGGAATTGAGGTTGTCACACCGGAACCATTTGCGTACCAATAACCAGGAATGTTCAGAGTAGTAGGAACCAGTTTAGTGCTCAGAACACCAGGGGTGATCAACTGCGTTGGTCCAGGGGCCAGATGTTTTCTTGGCAGGCTCTGTGGAGGCCAGATGCTCATGAATGGCTCGATGTCTTGACTCAAATCACCTGTACTGCAGCAAACTGTGAGGGGCATGTGGAATATTTTAGGCTTCATGTTTGTGAGGCTGTCAAGCTCATTAATGCACTGTCACACATGCAGTGTCGTAGTTTGTGGATCGAGCAGAAAGTTGATGCAGAAAACTGCAGCTTTAATGAAGAATGGACTGATAAGTTTGTCGTCACAGTGTCAGCTTGTAGAAATGCTGAACCAGGGCTTTGACCTTAAATCAGCATCACGGTTATTTGAAGCTTTCAGGCCGTTTTTTGTTGGTTTGTTTTTTTCTTGTTCCTTTCTTCTGTGTAGCTTGTTGACGGGACTCTTAATTAAGCCACGAGAGTGCGGCATCAGTGGACACATCACTGCAGTGGGTCAGCTGTAAATGATCATAATATAATAACTAGGGATGAGCTGATACCACTTTTTCAAGACCGATATACTGTACTGTGACTTTGAGTATCGGCCGATACCGAGCCAAACCCGAAACCGTCTCTCTTATTTAAAACACAGAAGTACAGAACATACTTTGTTAATGACTAGTTGCATTTTGTACACATATAAAAGCAGAAATCTGAAAGTCAAAGAATATATTAAACATTTGCAACATTGGCAGCATTTCCCTGGTCAGCACCATGTAAACATGCATTCTGAAGTTTTAAGTGCAACTTTATGCAAAATTTTGAAGCTGAGTATTTAAGTAAACATTCAAATGAAATTCAAAGTGCCACTTTATGCATGAGGTAAAAAATGCTGTAGATCTGAAAATAAAGGAACTAACCCTTGAAGTTGTATTTTTGTCATCCATCATTATTATCATAAGTATTCTCCTGGTCCTCGGTTTATTTAGTAATGTTTCTTATATTATTCTCTGCCCATTCTTAGTTTTTAGATTTGCTCTTACTGTATTTACAAATGAATGAATGATTTATTTGAACATGTTGCATCAGTACAAGAATCAATTTGAATAGATACATAATAAATAAATAAATGAAATTCATAACAGTAATAATAAACTCAGTCATGATACACATGTTCAAAAGAAGTGGGAAGAAGCTTAAGCTTAGTTAATCCCACCCCTTCTCCTCATACAAATAAAATCATACTTCACGTTAATACCTCATCCTATTTACAAATCCTTGTTTACCATTACTAAATCATATTACAATAATGTATACATTTACACCATATTTAAACATGCATATAACCTACACATACGTAACCCTTAGTGTGAACTTCCAGTCAAAACCCTTCATCTTCTTTATATTTGTCAAAAATCTTTTGTTTTGTGCCATTTTTAAACTGGCTCATGTTTGAACATTGCTTTAGATCATCACTTCATGAGTTCCACAGTTTCACGCCATAAACTGAAATACAAAAAGATTTCAGTGTGGTTCGTACATGAAGTTGCTTGAGTTTTAGCTGTTAGCTGTTAGAAGTCACTCCTGTTCCATTTCATGTTCACGTAGCCTTGCACACTCTGGGATTAATAAAGTATACCAAATACAAAGTGCAAAAAAATAATTTGCTATTTATGTTTCTGTCACCTACCTCTCATCAACTGTAAGACTCTCCCCCGAAAGGTACGCTCTGGTCTGGTTTTTACTTTCAGTTTCATTCTGTTTAGGTTTCACTTCAGTGTTTCCTCTGGCTGAAAGACCTTGGCGCGGTGGCAACATATTTTTCCGGGGGGGGGGGCAGTAAACATATGACACGATTGTAACTGGAATATGTTAATTTTATACTATTTATTTCTTTTTTAAATTTTGCACAGTAACTTTGCATGTGGAACTTACCATTTGAAGTACTGTGCAACTGAGGCTTGGATGCTGGAATATTGGGCCAGTTGGGGTCCCGCCTAGACGTCCTGTGTTTGGACTTCTTAGTGGTGTCCTCCTTCTCTCCTTCCTCTGCTCTCACATCTTCTGGACCGTCTGCCTGAACACTTGCCTCTCCTTGGCTCCTCTCTTCTGTCTCATCTTGTCTTCTCTGTGTCATGAGCGGGGTTTTAAGTTTTTTCCTACCCTGCTCCATGACGTGGCTCGGTTCGCTTTATGATTTCTTTTGTGTCTGTTGTCTGTCAGGTCCATTTGTCAGGCTGCTGAGAGCCTTGGGGTTCGCCTGCGTCCTGACAGCCGACAGCCACGCCCCCCTCCTCCTGTCAGGGCCACAGCTGTTTGTCATTTGTGTTCACTCAGCGCACTCACTGACGCACATGCTGTCTCTGCACACACACACACACCATTCATTCTCACTCACATGCTCACACATCCATGCACTCATTACACACACCGGCATGCACTCAGTTGATTAATCAGTGGAAGTATTTTAGTTTCGTGTTCACAGATGTGCATTGCCGGGTCACTGTTTCCAGAGAGTGTTTGTTCCCTCAGCGTTGAACGAGACTGCTAGGCCTGCTGTCGAGGATTGTTTTTCCACCAGCCTGCTTACTGCTGTTTTTTGTTCCACTGGGACGGCTACCTGGGTCTGCCTCGGACTGCTCCAGCTCAGTCAGTTTTTCCTCTATGGCCCACGCCATCCAGTTCATCTGGAAGCATCCTGGGTTCCTCTTCCTCCGTTTTCCTGTGAGCTGTTGAGCGTCCTGGCAGTCACCCTTGTTAAGCTAGTGACTTTCATTGCTTGTATGTGGTACACTCACACATTTTTTTGTTCATAAAACACACTCAACTTACTCCTGCATTTTGGTTTTCAAGTTCAATTCCCATATGCGCTGTGCTAAGACGCACACATGACACTCTGAGCTCTAATTCAGCTTCTCTCAGTCTATGGTGGTATACAAACAAGTTAGAAAATATCAAGTGGATTTTTTTGTCCTGCAGGATTTTTTTTAATCATGGTTTACATTAATTACAAGAGATGTGTATTTTTTTGTATTTTTACTCTAGTGTTTCTTTTTTTCCACTGAGAGAGTAGGGAAGGGAAAAACATTCATAATAGTAATGTACTCGGGCAAACACACGTGGACAAAATTGTTGGTACCCCTCTGTTAATGAAAGAAAAACCCACAATGGTCACAGAAATAACTTGAATCTGACAAAAGTGGTGATAAATAAAAATTCTATGAAAATTAACCAATGAAAATCAGACAATGCTTTTGAATTGTGGTTCAACAGAATTACTTTAAAAAACAAATTCATGAAACAGGCCTGGACAAAAATGATGGTACCCTTAACTTAATATTTTGTTGCACAACCTTTTGAGGCAGTCACTGCAATCAAACCATTTCTGTAACTGTCAATGAGACTTCTGCACCTCTCAGCAGGTATTTTGGCCCACTCCTCATGAGCAAACTGCTCCAGTTGTCTCAGGTTTGAAGGGTGCCTTCTCCAGACGGCATGTTTCAGCTCCTTCCACAGATGTTCAATAGGATTTAGATCAGGGCTCATAGAAGGCCACTTTAGAATAGTCCAATGTTTGGCTCTTAGCCATTCTTGGGTGTTTTTAGCTGTGTGTTTTGGGTCATTATCCTGTTGCAAGACCCATGACCTGCGACTGAGACCAAGCTGTCTGACACTGGGCAGCACATTTCTCTCTAGAATACCTTGATAATCTTGAGATTTCATTGTACCCTGCACAGATTCAAGACACCCTGTGCCAGATGCAGCAAAGCAGCCCCAGAACATAACAGAACCTCCTCCATGTTTCACAGTAGGGACAGTGTTCTTTTCTTGCTATGCTTCATTTTTGCGTCTGTGAACATAGAGCTGATGTGCCTTGCCACAAAGTTGCAGTTTTGTCTCGTCTGTCCATAGGACATTCTCCAAGAAGCTTTGTGGCTTGTCAACATGCAGTTTGGCAAATTCCAGTCTGGCTTTTTTATGATTTGTTTTCAACAGTGGTGTCCTCCTTGGTCGTCTCCCATGAAGTCCACTTTGGCTCAAACAATGACGGATGGTGTGATCTGACACTGATGTACCTTGACCGTGGAGTTCACCATGAATGTGTTTAGAGGTTGTTCTGGGCTCTTTTGTTACCATTCGTATTATCCATCTCTTCCATTTTTCATCAAGTTTCTTCCTGCGGCCACGTCCAGGGAGGTTGGCTACAGTCCCGTGGATCTTAAATTTCTGAATAATATGTGCAACTGTAGTCACAGGAACATCAAGCTGCTTGGAGATGGTCTTATAGCCTTTACCTTTAACATGCTTGTCTATAATTTTCTTTCTAATCTCCTGAGACAACTCTCTTCTTTGCTTCCTCTGGTCCATGTTTAGTGTGGTACACACCATGTCAGCAAACAGCACAGTGACTACTTGTCACCCTTTAAATAGGCCGACTGACTGATTACAAGTTTGTAGACACCTGTGATGTTAATTAGAGGACACATCTTGGTTGAACATGTCCCTACGGTCACATTATTTTCAATCTTTTCTAGGGGTACCATCATTTTTGTCCAGGCTTGTTTCATGAGTTTGTTTTTTAAAGTAATTCTGTTGAACCACAATTCAAAAGCATTGTCTGATTTTCACTGGTTAATTTTTATAGAATTTTTATTTATTACCACTTTTGTCAGATTCAAGTTATTTCTGTGACCATTGTGGGTTTTTCTTTCATTAACAGAGGGGTACCAACAATTTTGTCCACGTGTGCTAAAATTATATGATCAGGTGGGTATAGTAGCCAGAAATTCTACTCATGGAAAAGCAGTGCCATGAAATTAATAATTAAAAGTAGACAACCAAAAATTTCTAGTTGAGTTAAGGGTACAAAGAGCAGCCAGTTAAAAACTTGAGTAATGACTTCAGTCTTGAAGGTTTGAGGTTTTTCTCCCGAATTTATCACAATTTTCTTATAGTTTTCTACTTTTCTCTGTAAATTTATCTAAATCTGAAACCATTTTCTTCAAATTTGTAATTTCCTCTTGTAAAATTGACTTTTCTTGTACATTTGAAACTTTATTATAAATCTGTGAATTATTTTATGGCTAATTTTTGTCTGTTTTTTAAAATAAAATTGCTGTTTTTAAATAAATCTGAAAGAAACTGGTAATTTTTTTTACTTTTTCCTTATAACAATTTACATTTTTGACCATAACTTTGCAGCTGGAACAGAACAATAATTTAACTCTGATTTCAAAGAAAAAAAAAATTAATAAAATTGTATTTAATGAAATAAATTAACTTAAATGACCAACAATGCCATTATTTCTGTAATAATATTTCGATGTATTTTTAGTTTTTCAGAAATCTCCTCACCACCCAGACAGCAGGAAAAACCTCCCTTATTTTGAAATCCAAATGTTGGCACGTTTAGTTTGTCTGAAGGCTGCTGACGGATTAAAGAGATAAGATAAGCCTTTATTAGTCCCACAATGGGGAAATTCCAGGATTGCAACAGCACAGGGACAGCAACACTCAGAGCAACAATCAGAAGGCAAGAAAAAACAACATCTAGCAAACATATGTCCATATTACTATAAATGTATATATATAGACACACAGTGCAGAGCATTATGGCTGGTGGATGTGCAGCAGAAAGTCTAAGCTCTCTCTCCGCGGATGCAGCGGGCCAGCTGGAAGTCTTTGGGCATGATGGTGACCCCCTTAGCGAAGAAGAGACCACCAGGTGGGTCTCGCTGGTCTCCTGCAGAGCCATGACGGCGAAACTCAGGAAACGCAGGACGGTCTTGAAGTCCTGAGCGATCTCCCTCACCAGGCGCTGGACGGGCAGCTTACGGATGAGCAGCTCCGTGGATTTCTGGTAGCGACAGATCTCTCTCAGAGCCACAGACCTGTGACGGCGAGGCCTCTTCACTCTGCCGGTGGCCAGAGCGCCTCTCCGAGCAGCCCTGGTGGCTAGCTGTCTCCTGGGGGGCTTCTTCCTCCAGTAGATTTTACGGGCGGTCTGCTTGGTTCTTGCCATCGCTCTTTATTATTCTGTCTTATATTTCTTTCACGCCGCCTAAACTCCAGCCCGGCACCCGCTTCGTTTTCGCTACAGCTCCCGGTATGTTGAGTTTCCCATTAGCACCGGGCGGCGGCCAAGTGCTAGCTAGCACTAGCTCCTCCCCGCTGTAACGTCTCCCGCTGCAAACCGTGGCTCCGTCCGCCGACCCGGGAGACCCCCGGGGCGATCCGTGCGTCCGTGATATATATACAGAGTGAAAGGTGTAGAAAGAAGAAGGAAGATAAAAAAAAGGCTGTTGCAACAGGCAGCCGACTCGTGTGGCGCCGCCGGTCCGGCAGAGCCGGAACCGGAAATCCCCGGTCATTGACCGGTCATTAAAGTCATTGACTTCATGAATTTTGGTCATCTTAACTTGCCAGGTACATAATAAGGAATATAATATTGTAGTGGCTGGTGAAATATATCCTCAGCAATTGATCCCCTGCCTTTCCGTTCATATGAAGCCGGCTGCGTATGAATTCTAACCACATCTCTTAGCTAAGCAACTCCTCCATTATTGCTCCCGTTTCTAGCAGGTTAAAACCATGATAAACACCAGTGCTTACATACAGGTACATCTCAGAAAATTAGAATATCATGAAAAAAGTTCAACCAAAAGTTCAGGTGAGTGAATTCATCCTGTCATTGCCACGTTTCAGTCAGAAATAGAAAATCCAGGTTTTCTTTCCCAATCAAATCATTCAGGAAAAATGATTTGTTTGAGATGGAGCGAGTGTTCAGGAGAGCCATCTTAATCTGTGACGGCAGCACAGCGTCCTGCCCAGCTGACTGAATGTTGACAGCTGTCAAACAGCAGTACCGTGGAGTAGAAAGTCTCTGAGAGCGAAGGCGGTAGAACAGGTCATACCGGAGTGGTGGCATGGGGTTGTAGTCCTCCTCAGGTGTTTGCACGTGGATGGGACACAGACAACTCTCGGTTTAGGCGGCTGGTGTGCCTCAGCCTCACCTGGACGCCGGTTCAGGATCCACGCCTCCATGGCCTTCTACGCAGTGGAGGCAGCAGCGGTAAATTTCCAAGTGACAGGTCAGTACAAACAAATTGTGGAGCAAAGAAGCATCGGCCCCACTTCGCACTGTGTTGTTCCATAGATGCCTTAATTTGCATCAGCATTGTACGATCATAACGTAGCTCAGAGGGGTATGTTGAAATGGCTTCAGATAGACATAGTAGGACTAAAACTGCCAGCAGTGAAAGAGCAGCAGAGGCCGTACCAGTCACAGGCGCCATCTTGCCAATCAATCGACAATCAAAAAACTAAATCAAAATCGAAAATTGAAAAAGTAAAGAATATGATCACTGTCACTCCACACACATCAAGAATCAAAATAAGATAAGATAAGCCTTTTCTAGTCCTACAATGGGGAAATTCCAGGATTGCAGCAGCACAGGGATAGCAGCACTCAGAGCAGTAATAAATACGATAAGAATTGGTTAGCCAAAGCAGTAAATACATATAAATATATACATGCAGTGGGGTAAAAAAGTATTTAGTCAGCCACCAATTGTGCAAGTTCTCCCACTTAAAAGATGAGAGAGGTCTCCAATTTTCATCATAGGTATACCTCAACTATGAGAAACAAAATAAGAAAAAAACTAGAAAAGCACTCGGAGAGCGCAGACCTCTGCCAAGCGCCACAGTTCCCCCCATAGAGTGTTTGTGTGTACGTTTTCAGATTCCCTGAGCATGAAAAGATATGAGTAGCAATTGGATTCACAATGATTATTTGTTTTTTTGACATGGACAGTGCAATAAACAGACAATTAATGAATGACAATCAATGTGATAGTGATAGGATTAGTGGTTCAGTAGTGTAAAATGGGGCTATAAGGGACGGCGGGTTGATAAGGGACACTTTTCTGGGAAATGTTTTAAATGTAATTGTGCTTTTTTTATTTTGAGCAGGATGCTGAGTTGTGTTTTTATTGTCAAATATCCATGAATCCTTCATCAAATGTAGGCGGAAGCAAAATTAAAAAAGCAGAATTACATTTAGAAAAGTGTCCCATATTACCCCGCCGTCCCTTATAGCCCCGTTTTACGGTTGTAAAAGCATTGCCTCCTTGGCGGAGGTAATAAACTGAAGTGTTGGTGTGTCCATCTCCTCCACTGACGGATGCAGATTGGTTAGACAGGTTGCAGTGGGTTTTATATTATATTGGGGTTGCGCTCGGCGGCAAAACAGAATTTAGAATTTTCCCCGGCAGAGAGGTCGTTTTTACGCAGCGCCTATAGCTGGGCGGGGAATTTGTGGCAAATAATCGGGCGGCGAACAGGTGGCCGTGTCAGGTTTTGCAGCGTCGCGGAAAAAGCGGGCACGCTGGCGGGCCCAGGCCAGCAGTGTTTTCCGCGTGCTTTTGTGCCTAAAACATTGAAGAACGCGGAGTTTGTGTTGGTCAGACACGACAAGCAGCGCAATGTGCGCAGCGCCTATGGCTGGCGGGCCCAGGCTACCAGTGTTTTCCGCATGCTTTTGTGGCTAAAACGTTGAAGAAGGCGGAGTTTGTGTTGGTCAGACACGACGCCCAGCGCCGTCCACTGCGCCTGCGCACATGTTGGAAATGGCCATATGTCACAGTGTGGAAAAATGCTTTAAAAAATTCCTGTATGCAGACGGTGATGCGGATCATCCCCAAAATGTAATCAGTTCTTCCTTGTACCATTTCCAACAACGCCTGAAAGTTTCATGGAAATGCGTCCAAGATTTTTTGAGTTATCTTGCTAACCAACAGACAGACAGACAGACAGACAAACAAACAGACAAACCCCGGCAAAAACATAACCTCCTCCTGGCCTTTTCGGCCTGGCGGAGGTAAAAATCCAGAAAATCACATTGAAGGATTTTTAATGAATTAATTGGTAAATTCCTCTGTAAAATAAGTATTTGGTCAATAACAAAAGTTCATCTCAATACTTTGTTATATACCCTTTGTTGGCAATGACAGAGGTCAAACATTTTCTGTAAGTCTTCACAAGGTTTTCACACACTGTTGCTGGTATTTTGGCCCATTCCTCCATGCAGATCTCCTCTAGAGCAGTGATGTTTTGGGGCTGTCGCTGGGCAACACAGACTTTCAACTCCCTCCAAAGATTTTCTATGGGGTTGAGATCTGGAGACTGGCTAGGCCACTCCAGGACCTTGAAATGCTTCTTACGAAGCCACTCCTTTGTTGCCCAGCCGGTGTGTTTGGGATCATTGTCATGCTGAAAGACCCAGCCACGTTTCATCTTCAATGCCCTTGCTGGTGGAAGGAGGTTTTCACTCAAAATCTCACAATACATGGCCCCATTCATTCTTTCCTTTACACGGATCAGTCATTCTGGTCCCTTTGCAGAAAAACAGCCCCAAAGTATGATGTTTCCACCCCCATGCTTCACAGTAGGTATGGTGTTCTTTCTCCTCCAAACACGACAAGTTGAGTTTTTACCAAAAAGTTCTATTTTGGTTTCATCTGACCATATGACATTCTCCCAATCCTCTTCTGGATCATCCAAATGCTCTCTAGCAAACTTCAGACAGGCCTGGACATGTACTGGCTTAAGCAGGGAGACACGTCTGGCACTGCAGGATTTGAGTCCCTGGCGGCGTAGTGTGTTTCTGATGTAGCCTTTGTTACTTTGGTCCCAGCTCTCTGCAGGTCATTCACTAGGTCCCCCCGTGTGGTTCTGGGATTTTTGCTCACCGGGGTGAGATCTTTCGTGGAGCTCCAGATTGAGGGAGATTATCAGTGGTCTTGTATGTCTTCCATTTTCTAATAATTGCTCCCACAGTTGATTTCTTCACACCAAGCTGCTTACCTATTGCAGATTCAGTCTTCCCAGCCTGGTGCAGGTCTACAATTTTGTTTCTGGTGTCCTTTGACAGCTCTTTGGTCTTGGCCTTAGTGGAGTTTGGAGTCTGACTGTTTGAGGTTGTGGACAGGTGTCTTTTATACTGATAACGAGTTCAAACAGGTGCCATTAATACAGGTAACGAGTGGAGGACAGAGGAACCTCTTAAAGAAGAAGTTACAGGTCTGTGAGAGCCAGAAATCTTGCTTGTTTGTAGGTGACCAAATACTTATTTTACTGAGGAATTTACCAATTAATTCATTAAAAATCCTTCAATGTGATTTTCTGGAATTTTTTTTTCTCATTTTGTCTCTCATAGTTGAGGTATACCTATGATGAAAATTGGAGACCTCTCTCATCTTTTAAGTGGGAGAACTTGCACAATTGGTGGCTGACTAAATACTTTTTTGCCCCACTGTAGATGTACACACAGCGCAGGAGCATTGCAGCTAGATGGTATTAACAGCATTACAGTTAAATTCATTCATTCATTCATCTTCTTCCGCTTAATCCTTTTTGGGGGGGGGGGGGCTGGAGCCTATCCCAGCATCTTTGGGTGAGAAGCAGGGTCCACCCTGGACAGATCGCCAGTCCATCACAGGGCCAGCACAGAGAGACAGACAACCATTCACTCTCACAGTCAGACCTAAGGACAATTTAAAATCCCCAGTTTTGATGCCAGTTAACCTAACTTGCATGTTTTTGGCATGTGGGAGGAAACCGGAGAAATCCCGGAGTAAACCCACGCAGACACGGAGAGAACATGCAAACTCCACACAGATCACTGTTGGTCGGGGGCTGGGATCGAACCCAGGATCCCCCGGCCAAGGGTGAGTTGCTGTGCTGCCGCAGTGCTAACCTCTCCTCCACCGCGCTGCCCTTACAGTTAAATTACCCGGCAAAATATATAGTGGATATAAAGTCTACACACCCCTGTTCAAATGCCAGGTTTTTGTGATGAAAAAAAATGAGACCAAGATAAATAATTTCAAAACTTTTTCCACCCTTAATGTGACCTATAACCTCCATCCATCCATCCATCTTCTTCCACTTAATCCTTACCTATAACCTGTACACCCAACTGAAAAACAAACTGAAATAGTTTAAGAGGAAAAATAAAAGATAAAAAACTGACAATAACCTGGTTGCATAAATATGCACACCCTGTTATAACTAGGGATGTGGCTGTGTTCAGAATTAACCAATCACATTCAAACTCATGTTAATGGGAGTCAGCACACACCTGCCATCATTTAAAGTACCTCTGATTAACCTCAAATAAAGATCAGCTGTTCTAGTAGTCTTTTCCTGACGTTTTTGTAGTCACATCTTACAGCACAAGCCGTGATCCACAGAGAGCTTCCAAGGCATCAGAGGGCTCTCATTGTTCAAAGATATCAGTCAGGACAAGGGTACAAAAGAATTTCCAAGGCATTAAATATACCATGGAATACAGTGAAGACAGTCATCATCAAGTGGAGAAAATATGGCACAACAGTGACATTACCAAGAACTGGACGTCCCTCCAAAATTGATGAAAAGATGAGTTTAGTACATGTAACAACAATGTCCCATCTAGGGTGGCAAGATGGAATCCTTATCTTATGAAGAAAAACATCCAAGCCTAGCTACATTTTGCAGTAACACATTTGAAATTTCCCAAACACATATGGGAACATGTGTTATGGTCCAATGAAACCAAGGCTGAACTTTTTGGCCATATTTCCAAAAGGTATATTTAGCACAAACTGATAATCACCAAAAGAACACCATACCTACAGTGAAGCATGGTGGTGGCAGGATCATGCTTTAGGGCTGTTTTTCTTCAGCTGAAACTGGGGCCTTAGTCAAGGTGGAGGGAATTCTGAACAGTTCCAAATACCAGTCAGTGTTGGCACAAAATCTTCAGGCTTCTGCTAGAAAGCTGAAGATGAAGATGAACTTCATCT
This sequence comes from Pholidichthys leucotaenia, assembly GCA_020510985.1. Classification (NCBI taxonomy): domain Eukaryota; kingdom Metazoa; phylum Chordata; class Actinopteri; order Cichliformes; family Pholidichthyidae; genus Pholidichthys; species Pholidichthys leucotaenia. The sequence continues at coordinate 178,808,467 of CM035850.1, read as the reverse complement.
TTCAGCACGACAATGACCCAAAGCACACATCCAAATCAACAAAAGAATGGCTTCACCAGATTAAGGTTTTGGAATGGCCCAGCCAGAGTCCAGACCTGAATCCGATCGTACATCTCTGGGGTGATGAAGAAGGCTGTGCACAGGAGATGCCCTCGAAATCTGACAGATTTGGAGTGTTTTTGCAAAGAAGAGTGGACAAATGTTGCCACATCAAGATGTGCTACGCTGATAGACTCCTACCCAAAAAAACAGAGTGCTGTAATAAAAGCCAAAGGTACTGCAACAAAGTATTAGTTTAAGGGTGTGCATATTTATGGAAACAGGTGATTGAACGTTTTTATTTTTCCCCTTAAAAGATTTCAGTTTGTTTTTCAATCGGGTTGTACAGGTTATAGGTCACATTAATGATGGAAAGAGTTTTGAAATGATTTATCTTGGTTTCATTTTTAAAAACGTAGCATTTGAACAGGGGTGTGCAGACTTTTTATATTCACTGTAAGGCAAGAGGGACTGATGAATTGCTGAGGATTTTCTTCACCAGCTACTGCAATATTGACTAATAATTTATGTTCATTATTATGTACCTGGCAAGTTAAGCTGACTGAAATTCACAAAGTCAATGACTTTAATCGGTCAGCAGCCTTCAGACAAACGAAACGTGCCAACATTTGGATTTCAAAATAAGGGAGGTTTTTCCTGCTGTCTGGGTGGTGAGGAGATTTCTGAAAAACTATAAATACATAGAAATATTATTACAGAAATAACTGCATATTTGGTCATTTCAGTTAATTTATTTCTTTAAATATAATATTAATAATTATATTTCTTTGAATTCAGAGTTACTGTTCTGTTCTGGCTTTACAAAATTATGGTCAAACCTTTAAATTGTATGAGGAAAAAAGTAAAAAAAAATGCCACATTCTGTTTCACATTTATTAAAAACCCAGTAATTTTATAATAATCTGCCTTTGTCCATCAGACAGGCCTCTTCACTGTCCAGTTTTAAAACTCCTCTTAAAACCCATTTTTGTTCTCTGACTTTTGACCCAGTTTGAGACGTTGATTTTATTTGTTCTTATTGTCTCTATTGTATGACGATTGTTTTGTTTGTGCTGTTTTGTACTTTAGCTGTAGTTTATTGTTTTTACATTTTATTTATCTTTGATGTTCAGCACTTTGTGTCAACTGTCGTTTTTAATGAGTTTTTAATGAGTTTTTAATTTCACAGCACTGCTTTTACATGAGTAGAATTTCTGGCTACTATACCCACCTCTGATCATATAATTTAAGTGTGAATGAGTAAATTACTATTATGAATGTTTTTTTCCCTTCCCTTTCCTACTCTTTGTCAATGGAAAAAAAGAAACACTAGAATAAAATACAAAAAAATACACATTTTGGCTATTTATGTAAACCATGAAAAAAAATCCTGCAGGACAAAACATGACACTTGGAATTTTCTAACCTGTTTCTATACCACCATAGACAGAGAGAGAAGCTGAATTAGACAGAGCTCAGAGAGGGAAAGATGAGACAGAAGAGAGGAGCCAAGGAGAGGAAAGTGTTCAGGCAGAGGGTCCAGGAGAGGTGAGACAGAGGAAGGAGAGAAGGATGACACCAGTAAAAAGTCCAAACACAGGACGTCTGGGTGGGACCCCAACTGGCCCAGTATTCCAACATTCAAGCCTTGGTAGTATAATATGAATGAGTGAATGAATGAATGAATCTTTATTTCGGATAGATTAAAAAATACTTCAAATGGTAAGTTCCATTTGCAATATTATTGTGCAAAATTAAAATAAATAAATAAAATGAAATAGTGTAAAATTAACATTTCCAGTTACAATTGTGTCATGCCCCCCCCCAAAAAAATGAAAATAAAAATATGTGTATAAGCCAGAGGAAACACTGCTGTGGTCAGTCTGTGAGGTAGTCCAGGACCCACGATGACAGGTGCTTGGCCACCCGTGCGCACAGTAGCTTATCCCTCAGGATCACTGGTTGGATGGTGTTGAAAGCACTGGAGAAATCAAAGAACATGATCCTCACATTGCTTACAGACTTCTCCAGGTGGGACAGGGAACACTGTAGGAAGAAGATCACTGCATCCTCCACCCCGATGCCATGCTGGTAGGCAAACTGAAGTGGATCCATCGCTGGTCCCACCAGGGGGCGGAGGTGGGCGAAGACCAGCCTCTCCAGGGTCTTCATCAGGTGTGATTTGGGGGCCACTGGTCTGTAGCTGTTCAGGTCCTTGGAGTGCGGGGTCTTCGGCATGGGTGCCACACAGGATGTTTTCCACAGCTGTGGTACCCTCCCCAGCTTCATGCTCAGACTGAAGATGTGCTCCACAATCCTGCACAGCTGGTCTGCATAGGACTTGAGGAACCTCGAGCTGATGCCGTCCAGACCTGCCAGCTTCCTCGCCTTGATCTCCTTCAGCTTAGATCTCACCTGGGTCTAGGGCTGCATTCAGACCAGCATAGTCCTGGGCCTTGGTTTGACTGGGCAGGGAATGCCAAGAATTTTCACACCTTTGTTTGGCTTGGTTTTAGGGTGTGCCATATCGTATCGTCCATGATAATTCCAGAATAAATTTTGATCATCATCATCATAGCAGTCTGCTGGGGGTGACAATGACTGTTTCATTTAGGTCTGATCAGATTCCTCCACGCAACTCTGTCCTTCGCCCTCCGCTGCCAGGAAGTCCTGATCTTGTTAACCTGGGCAACATCCGAGCCGGTATGAGTTGCTTTCTGACTGACCATTTCATGAAACTGCTTGCAAAGTATTTGAGTACCGCTGGTTTTTGCTGGACTAGCGGCACATTCTTGGCAGATAGAGGTATTATCAGTGGCAAGGGCAGGCCAAGACAAACTGACTCCAGTATCTGTTGCAGTAACTGACCAGATGATAGGTTTGTTTATCTCTGCTCTTTGTGTAGTGCATGTCACAATGCACGTACTGGCAAAAGTCCCCCACAGACCTTGCGGCAGATGTGCTTATCTGCCAGGATGTCCAGTCTCACCCCGTGTAACTGGGAGTGGTCCACCACAGACCTATGACAAATATTATTTTTAGTTCTGCCAGAATGCCCAGTTTCACCCTCCACACCCTCGGAATGGCGGGGCTGCTGGTTGAGTCGCCGACGGCCCGACCCATGAGACAGGTAGTAACCGGTTTTCATGGTTATCCGGTAGCAAGCAAACTAATGCCTGACCTGACATGAATAAAATATCAAAAAAGATTTTGATACCGCTGTAAAAACAAATATTGCAATATTTGGGGTCTTCTGCATGGCAATGTCACAATGCTGCCAACGGAAGTTACGTGTGACGGAAAAACAAAAATGTTGCGGGAATGTGCTGCTCTGTTTGCATCCAGTTGAGTGTAAATTTTTAAGTTTCACTTTCTCGTTCAGACTGCTGCTATGCTTAAAAAAAATGGTGCAGCAATATGGATAGTCTGCCTACATTTTTTTCCGTTCGTCAACAGCACCACTGAAATGGTGTCAACGTCGGACGATGTTCAAAGACTGTATTTTCGTTCCGTTTTGGCAACTTCATCTTTATTTTATTCAACTACCTGAAGAGGGGGGAAAAAACATCCGTTCATTGTGAGGAGAGCCAGAAAGCCTCAGCAGAGTTCCATGCAACGAGCGTTACAATGCAGGTAAAGGGATTTAGCATCAAACCCAACATCTATGTACACTTAAGCTGTAACGGTTTATATTATTTTCTTCTATTATTTGATACAGAACAAAAAATATTTTAAACTAAATCTGAGCTGCTGTTTATAAATGGGAGAAATAAGAGTTTTTGTTTTGTTTTTACCGCCGCCATGGGAGAGGCTCATGTTTTCACTGCCGTTTGTCTGTTGGTTTGATTGTTACCAACATAACTTAAAAAGCTATGAACAGATTTTGATGAAATTTCCAGGAAAGGTGTGTAATGCCACGGGGAACAGATGGTTAGATTTTGGTGATGATCTGAGAGTGCATACCTCCACCAAGGGCTTTGTTTTTGCAGCAGGATTACACAAAAACTACTGGATGGATTCGGATGAAATTTTCACCACAGGTTGAGCTACAGAGGAACCCAGGTTCAGGTTCAGGTTACTTTATTTGTACCCGTAGGTAGATTTGTTTTGCAGTTGGTGACATCCATATTTACAAGCCACAATTACATTCAACATAGACACAAACACAGGCACACATCTTACAAAATAGGTAAATATAAAATATGTACAATATAATTTTTATAGCTTGTTCAACTCTTTGACAGCAGCAGGGACAAAGCTGTTTTTGTAGCGCTGGGTTCTACTTTTTGGGACAGCAAACCTCCGTCTGGAGGGAAGAAGCTGAAAGTTGCAGTGCAAAGGGTGGGAGTCATCATTTAAAATCGAGTCGGCCATCCTCTGTACTTGTCTGGTGTACAGGGATGTCAGGCTCAGCTGTGACTCACCAAGCAAACGACTGGACCATCTGACTACCTGATCCAAGGATTTCCTCTGTTTCAGTTTTATCTGACCAAACCATGACATTAAAGAAAAGGATAAAACAGATTCAATAAAAGCCCGATAGAACATAGTCATTATGGTTCGGTCAATTTGGAAGCGTGCAAGTTTCCTCAAACAATGCAAATTTTGCTGACCCTTTTTGCACACCCTTTCACAGTTCACCTCAAAGTTCAATCCACTATCAATAATCGTCCCAAGATATTTGTACGATTGTACACATTCGGTGGTCTGGCCTTTTAGTATGGTGACTTTGTGCCTGGGAGTTTTCCTCCTAAAGTCAATAATCATATCTTTCGTTTTTGTTGTATTCAGCTGCAGGTAGGAATCCTCACACCAGTGAACAAAGTCATCAACTACTGGGCCGTGGCCACTCTCACCATCCTGGAGGAGACTGACAATGACTGAGTCATCAGCATACTTTATAATGTGTCTGTTGTCATGTCTGCTCCGACACATGTTTGTGTACAGGATGAAGAGTAGTGGTGACAACACACACCCCTGAGGAGAGCCAGTAGAAGAGCACTTTAGGTCAGACAATGTACCATTGACCCTTACTCTCTGCGTCCTGTTGGTTAAGAAATCCAGAATCCAACCCACCAGATTATTGCTTAAATCAAATTGTTGCAGGAGCCTTTCAACTAAAATATGAGGTTGGATTGTATTAAAGGCAGAAGAAAAGTCCACAAATAAAAGCCTGGCGTGTGTCCCATTAAAATCCAGATGTTTAAAAAGCATGTTAAACAGAGTGACAGTGGCATCCTCCACTCCTCTGTGAGGCCTATAGGCAAACTGCAGAGGATCCAATGCATGTTCAGTCTGCTTTAGGACCTCACATCTGACCAGTTTTTCAAAAATTTTCATTAAAATTGAAGTCAAAGCAACTGGTCTAAAGTCATTTACCGTTTTAGGACAGCTGGATTTTGGAACGGGAACAACCACGGCATCTTTCCAGATCTTAGGCACATGTTGTGTCTGTAAGGACTTATTGAAAATGTAGTGAAATATAGGACTCAGTTCATGTGCACAGGACTTTACCAGGCGTCCACATATATTATCAGGGCCCTGACTTTTGTTCACTTTTACAGCGCGGAACTCCCTTTCAACATCCTGCATCTCAATATTAAAGTGCTGATTGTCTTTGAGTTTCTGTTTCAAATCTTGGATTTCTGTGCTAAAATCAAAGGAGTCAAAACGACCATAAAAACAATTAAGAGCATTAGCCAGCTCTGTGTCTGAACTAAAACCATCTAAAAACACACGATTACTGCGCTCTGTGCTCTGAAGGCCTGCAATTTTTTTCATACTGGCCCAGGCCGAACCAAGTTTATTTGCTGCCATCTTGCTTTCCAATTCTGATTTATAATTCTGTTTTGCTCTTAAAATTTCGGCCTTTAGCTCCTTAGTGGCAACCTGTAGCTCAGAAACAGACCCCTGTTTAAAGGCAAGTGCTTTCCTCTGTAAGCAGGATTTAACTGATTTAGTAACCCATGGTTTGTTGTTGGGATATATTTTGACACGTTTACGTGGAACAAACTTATTTTGACAGTGAGCCATGTATGAGCATGTGAGCTCAGCCAGAGAGTCCAAATCATCCCCGCAGGCCATTATGAACATCTTCCAGTCTGTACAGTCAAAGCATTCCTGGAGGCTGTGCTCTGAATCTTCTGTCCACACATCAATGTCTCTCATCTCCACCTTGCCTCTTCTGAGAGCAGTTTTATATGTGGGCAGCAAATGAACACAGTTGTGATCTGATGATCCTAAAGGAGGAAGGGGGAGTGATTTATAGGCCCTCTCTATGGATCCATAGCACAGGTCCAATGTCTTTTTTCGCCTGGTTGGGCAGGAGACATACTGATGAAAGTTTTTAAGTGTCTTCTTTAAAGAAACATGGTTAAAATCCCCAAGAATGAAGTTTGGCGCCTCTGGAGAAATTGACTGCAGCCGCTGGATCACATCAGAGATGGTGCTGGAGGCGGAGTCAGCGTCTGCCCTCGGATGAATGTACACAACTGTGATGAAAAGTTGGGGAAACTCTCGAGGCAAATAAAAGGGGCGAAGCGACACAGACAGCAGCTCCACATGGGGTGTACAGATGCGCTCTCTGACCGTGACAGATGTGCAGTACTGCTTATTAATGTATAAACATACTCCGCCCCCCTGACGTTTCCCCGTTACCTCTTCCTGCCGATCCGAGCGCAGCGGAGCTCCAAAGCCGTCAATCCACAGGTCTGCGTCTCGATCATGCGCAGTAAGCCAAGATTCAGTGAAAGCCATGACGCAGCAGTTCTTAAAATCCTTCTGGTAACGTACGTTGCCTTGAATTTCCTCCACCTTGTTTCTCACAGACTGTGCATTCCCAAAAATGATCGAAGGAAGAGGAATGTTACCAAACTGACGTCTCCTAAGGCGCAATTTCACACCTCCACGTCTTCCACGCTTCCTCCTGCCGCTTCTCTTTTCACCGCTGTGTCCGTCTCTCAAAATAAAGTCCGGCAGCTGAAATCTGGGCGCAATCAGAGACTCTGCACCAGCTGTGTTAAAGCGCAGCAACATGTCCCTGGAATATTGTATTCTGCCCGCTATTCTGCTCGCCATGGAGCCGAACGCGTTTACCTCAGAGACAAAGAGCCACAGCACAGAAAGCAGTAGTGCGAGATATGACAGGAAATCCATGTTGCAGATACCAGGGAGCTGTTCGCCATATATTCCACCAACGCTCCAGGGCAGAAACGACACAGAGGATTTTCTAAAAACGTAAAAAAGTACAAAAAACACACACACGCACACACGCACTATATCACCAAGCTGCTGGTCGCTGCGTGCGCATGCGCTGCGTGCGCATGCGCCCAGGCTGATACTCCAAAACTAATGGACAGACTTTGATGCAGTTTTCACCACAAGTGGCTCGTGACCTGCACAGGAACCCAGTACATTTTGGAGGTGATCCATGAGAGACGGAAGGAGTCTTTGCTTCTTGCGCTCTCTGAGTGCTTTTCTGGTTTCTGAATATGTTGAAGGTAAATAATGCTGGCCTGTGAAGCTGTACTTTTTGCATGAATTAAAAAAATACTGTATTCTGCATTATTGTGGAAAATATCATCGTGAAAATTCACAGAAATATTGTGATATAATTTTTAGGCCATATTGCCCACCCCTACTTGGTTTGCATTCACACTGCAGTGGACCAGACTACCTGGACACCGTCACGCAGTTACAACAGCTGCTTGTTTGGGGTGCTGTAGCTGAAACCACCACTGACCAGGAAGAAAAAATCTTGGCGAAGAATTAAAATCAGGCTCATCGGTTGGCCAGGACCGAAAATGGAAATCCGTTCCCTTCAGCTGGGTTGTTTGTCTGCCACAAACAAAAGACATTTTTTAACTTTTCTCCTTGGCTTTCTCCAGTAAAAGGATTTCTCGGAGTCGCGCAGTTGTCTTTATTTTCTACTAAAATTGTACTACGGTAAACGCCACTTCCTCTTCTCAGACTACGTGTTGCTTGGATTACACAAATGCCGAGGGGAACTTTTGCCCTTTGGTCCGCTGGATACTCCATTTGGATTCACAGTGCAAGCGGAGCACATCAGACTTCGCTTGCAAGAGAACTGAGACCCTTGTTTTCAGGGAGACCAGACTTCTCTTGTTTGGTCCCTTATGGCCTACCCCCGATGGCCTGGGAGGAGGTATTCTGGTGCTGAGGCCTCTCCGGAACACCGCTGACATCACTCTGCTTCAGCTTGTCCTCCCGTCTTCTTCCTGTAGCTGTCCTCCCCCCCCCTGATCTTCCTCCTTAGCTCCCTCTGTACGGACTTCAGCTCCTCCTTGTTTCCCGACCTGAAGATCCTTTTCTTCAGGATCAAGAACTCTTTATTGTCATTATGTGTGCACATAACAAAATTCCATGTGGCAACTCTCAGCTTTGGAAAAACACAGTATCCAGAAGAAAACAATACCTTGAAGGACAAAAACAAAGGATCTATAAATATAATTATGTATATGTTCAATGAGATATAATGTGGATATGAAATATAAGTGTATTGCTGTATAGTATATCTCTCTCTATATATAAATATATAAAAAAATAAATTTACACACACACACACTGCCCAGTGCAGAAGTCTGTGTCCACAGACGCCTCTCGCTGCCAGCTGCTTCATCGGAGCCCTTCATGCAGCCACAGCCATGTCATCATGACTTCACAGGAACGATGAATCTCCGATCTGGTTCGTAAATAGGTTTAGCTTGTCCGCCTCCACTGCAAAACGGTGGTCAGAGGCCCACAGGATGCAGCCTGAGTGCACTGAAGCCAGCCCCCGCGGACCCGTCTCGTGCCGTCCTGGCATCCCCAGAAGAAACGGAGTCAGTCACCTCATGCTATGTGGATGGACAGCGCGTTTCAGTACAAGCCATTTTAAATTTTCTGCTGTTCTGCTGCTTCCAGACAGCACTGACTGTGCTACTGCTGCTACCAGGATGCGGAGTCACATGGTCGCGTGTGTGTGACACATCTTACAGGGGCAGTACATGAAAGCTTTCATTTACGTACAGTGGTGTGAAAAAGTGTTTGCCCCCTTCATGATTTCTGACTTTTTTTGTATGTTTGTCACACTGAAATGTTTCATATCAAACAAATTTAACACACATAAAAAAAAGAGAGAAATCAGGAAGGGGGCAAACACTTTTTCACACCACTGTATGGACACAGCAGGAAAAAGGAACGAACCAAAATAACCAACGTGAGCAAAATTATATCAGGACATAGAGCCAATGATTGGTTTGTGTTTGAATTCAGTTAAACGCCCGGCCCTGTGCTGTATCTGTGTGACTCGTTTGCTGCCAAACTATTCCTGAATTCAGTAATATTCTGGGGGCCGGATGTGGGCTGCCTGTTGACATTCACTGTTTAAGAGGAAAGGCCATAATGAAATCAAAAAATGGCCAAAAGCACAATAGATTTATGAGAAAAAGGTCACAATATTACATGATTTATGTGGAAAAAGTTGCAGTTTAAAGTGATAAAGTATTAAAGCTTTGCATGAAGAATATCAAAGCAAACCTGTCAATGAAGCCAGATGATAGTAATCAATTAGCCAAGTTAGAAGCCTGTCTTAAGGAAATCAAAGCTTGGATGACTTGTAATTTCCTGCTATTAAATTCAGATAAGACTGAAGTCATTCTTGTTGGTCCAAAAAACCTTAGAAATTCCTTTCCAAATCAAACTTTCAGTTTGGATGCAGTTGCTCTTTCTCTTAATAGCTCTGTGAGGAACCTTGGAGTTATTTTTGATCAAGATTTGTCCTTCAATTCACATATTAAATTTGTTTCTAAGACTGCCTTCTATCATTTGCGTAATATTGCCAAGATTAGGAGCATCTTGTCTCAGAGTGATGCTGAGAAACTGATCCACGCTTTTGTTAGCTCGAGATTAGATTATTGTAATTCTTTATTATCAGGCTGTCCTAAAACATCTTTAAAAAGTCTTCAGCTGATCCAAAATGCTGCAGCAAGAGTTTTAACAGGGACTAGAAAGAGAGATCATATCTCTCCGGTTCTGGCCTCCCTTCATTGGTTTCCCATAGAGTTTAGAATTAAGTTTAAAATCCTTCTTCTTACTTACAAAGCTCTAAACAATCAGGCTCCTTTTTATTTAAAAGATCTGATACTACCGTATTATCCTAACAGAGCACTACGCTCCCAAAATGCAGGATTACTTGTAATACCTAGAATCTCCAAAAGTACAATGGGAGGCAGAGCCTTCAGTTATCAAGCTCCTCTCCTGTGGAACCAGCTGCCAATCTGGATTCGGGAGTCAGACTCGATCTCTGTTTTTAAGAATAGGGCTAAAACCTACCTTTTTGATATAGCCTACAATTAGGGAGGGATCATGTGTTTCTGAACCCTCCCTTAGTTATGCTGCTAATAGGTTTAGTCTGCTAGTCAGCTGGGGGACCTCCAGTAATGCACTGGGCCTCACTCCTTTCTTCACTCTCAATGAAATATTTTTTTTGCTGCTCATTAACATCTGTTTGTTCTCTCCCATAGATTGAGTCCCCATCGTGCTGTTTGCTCTCTACATGTCTGTTCTTTTCTTCTTCTCTGTCCCCTCACCCCCCAGCCAGTCGCAGCAGATGACTGCCCCTCCCTGAGCCTGGTTCTGCTGGAGGTTTCTTCCTGTTAAAAGGGAGTTTTTCCTCTCCACCGTCGCCAAGTGCTGCTCACAGGGGATCGCCTGATTGCTGGGGTCTTTCTGCAACTGTGGGGGTTCCCCCTACAGTTGAAAGTGCTATGAGATGACTGTTGTTGTGAAATGGCGCTATATAAATAAAGTTGAATTGAATTGAATCAAAGGTAAAAGAACAGGAACCTTCATCATTGGGCGCCTCACCAACTGTGAAGTACAGGTTTTTTTTTTTTTTACCCAGTTTGCTTCTGACAACATGGACTACAGGTGTCAAACTCATTCCAAAGAGGGCCAAGACCCTACAGGTTGTACCTCCACCCAGTGTCTTCAACAGGTGATTTCACTGAATTCCTTCCCACTGATTGCTGATCAGTGAAAACACCTGCTGAAGACACTGGATGGAAGTAAAACATGCAGGGTCTTGGCCCTCCATGGAATGAGTTTGACACCTCTAATAGACTGTAACTTTTTTTTATTTTTTGATCTTGGTGTGAATAGGACACAGATAGACCAATTAAAGCATGTAGTTCCTGTAAAAGAACTGAAAATGTTTCAGTACGTTTTTTCTGGGAGCACACCTTCCGTTTTCACAGGAGTGTACTTTTTCCCTCCTGGGTGTAATCTTTCTGCTCTCTTGCTCAATAATAGACTGTTTGGAAAGCTTCAGCAGGCTTGATGGTTAGAGGTTGAGGTGTTGTGACAGTTTCACACCTGAGGGGCCAACAAACACATCTGGCCAGTCTCCAGGGCCCACAGCCCAAGGTGAAACAGTCCTGTTTGGAAACCTGTGCAGTGAGAGTGCTTTCTGTTCTTACCTGAACACTGGGAGGGCTTCATGTTCCTCTTATTAGGGCCCGAGCCACTGACAACGTCAGTCAGCGAGAGCCCTATTGTAATTGCTCCGTTTCTTTATTATTATTCTGCCTAAATGATCGCATTTTTCACCCTCTGAACGTTAACCAAAATGCGATATTGTTTTTTTTTGCAAACCCCTCAGGCCCGGTGAAAAATTTGATAAACTGGAAAAGATATGTGCCCCCCCCCACCCCAGATTTTTGTGGGTGGGGCCAAACGTACAAGGTCAAAGTAAACTGGAGACCGTAAACTTTGCCTTAGAGACATAAAATTTGGGTGAGGTGTGCATCACCTCAAGACATGCCAAAAACATAATTGTGGCCCATACCCACCGCCAACAGGAAGGCCGCCATCTTGCCTCAAAGTTGTCCGACCTCCAATTCGGAAAGAAGTCACACCTCGCATTTGAATGAACTAGTCCTAGGGACCTGCTCCGATTGAGCTCATTTTTACATGGAGCATCTATAGGCATTGGCCATTAAAAATTGCATAAATTAAGTCAAAATCTCAAAAGGTGTAGCCAGGGCGCCATGGCAAAGTTTGACTCCTCCCCTTACAACTTCAAACAGCTTCAAGTCAGGCAGAACTTGTCCAATGTGCACCAAAGTTTCCATGATGGAGAATAGTCCCGCCCCAAACACGTCTACATCAAAGTACCTGACAAAAGATATAGCGCCACCTATTGGTTAACGAAAGAATTGCTGAAAACTGTTTTATTACTCACGCACCACTTGCCAGAATGACGTGGAATTTTCTGAGATTCATCAGACCACAGCGATGATCATAACTGCATATGAACTTTAGCATGATGTCACATGTGTTACCATGGACACGCCCTCCTCACCATTCAATCCATGAGCTTATGGGGAGGGGTGGGAAGGTCCTGGAGTCATGAAACCTTGAACATAGGTTGAGGTGACTGTCATATATAGTCCTATATGGGTAGACAACACATAACTGACAGGGAAGTGTTGCCATGACGAAGTTTGACTCCTCCCCTTACAAAATCAAACAGCTGTAACTTGGGCAAAACTTGTCCAATGTGCACCAAAGTTTCCATGATGGAAAATAGTCCCGCCCGGAACCCGTCTATGTCAAAATGCCTGACAAAAGATATAGCGCCACCTACTGGTTAATGGAAGAATTGCTGAAAACTGTTTTATTTATTACGCGCCACTTGCCAGAATGACGTGAAATTTTCTGAGATTCATCAGACCTCAGCAATGATCATAACTGCACATGAACTTTAGCATGACATTACATGTGTTACCATGGACACGCCCTCCTCGCCATTCAATCCTTGATCTTGTTTGGAGGATTAGGAATGACCTGGAGTCATGAAATCTTGAACACAGATTGAGGTGACTGTCATATATAGTCCTATATGGGTGGACAACACATAACTGACAGGGAAGTGTTGCCATGGCGACATGGCGAAGGTTGACTCCTTGCCATGGAGCATCTTGTATTAATTGGTAAAAAAAAAAAATAAAGTCTCTGAATCAGTTCTTCAATTACCATGTGCCCCTTGATCTTTAACCACACCTCACTATGGTCAAGTAAATGGTGTATTATTAACATGTAAAGTTAAAAAAATTAAGTCTGCGTACTGCTGACGAAATATTTTCTGTCATTTTTACGTTTTGCTGCATAGAAACTAAAGCTGTGACATGTGATTGTTGGACAGCGCTGTGTTGCTATAATAATTGTCCGGTAACGCAAAAAAATTCTGTTCCAATACATCTCCTGTAGACTGCTTTTTCTTGTACTTTGCCTCCCTCTTGTGGTTGTATATCCTAACTGCACCCGTTTGACAAAACATTTCACTGCATGAAGTCAACCAGGGCTACATTTTATTTGCACATTTTATTTATTGGCTTGGTTTTAAATGTGCACTTGGTACATGACAAAGGCACATTAAAAGTGCATAAAAACACCATAACACTGCTGGGGTTGAGTAGAACTTGAAATATTTTCCCTCTTGAACAACAATTAAATAAATAGAATACAAAAAATTAAATTCTGTAAATAACCATTTTGGTCACATCTTACTCAGGCATATGTCAAAGTGCATAAAAAGTGTGCACTGTTAGTAGCATTAACATTTGTTTCCCTTTTGAAATAAAATATAGTACATCACAAAGTGCATTTAGCTGAATAAAAAAAGAACTGTCAAACACTTCAGTGCACAAACCCCCCAAGAAAAAATTGATAACATTAACAAACATTGCACATTGACTATTGTGCTTTGTTTTGTTTTAAATCACCACATATGAGTAGGAACCTCTTTCTATAACTACACATTCCATTACACACACATATCAGTCAAACACAAATTTCTAGGAGAGTTAAGGATGCAAAAACGACCCATTTACAAGACTAATGACTTCAGTCTTGAAGGTTTGAGGTTTTTCTTCAAAATTTATAACCGGTTTCTTATAATTTTGTACTTTTCTCTGTAAATTATCTAAATTTGAAACCATTTTCGTGAAATTTGTAATTTCCTCTTGTAAAAATGACTTTTCTTGTACATTTCAGACTTCCTTATACATTTGTGGATTATTTTTTACTAGTTTTTGTCTATTTTTTAAATAAAATTACTTTTTAGAACTTTGAAACAGATTGTGATAAAATTTTGACTTTTTTTCCTTACACAATTTACACTTGACAATAATTTTTCAGAGCAACAGAACAATAATTTAACTGCAACTGGAATGGTGACATGGGCGGGATGCTTCTGAAGTTGGTGCGGATGCCATCCGTCGCTAACATCTAGAAAACCCTCAAATTCTCAAGCTTCTTCACCTGGAAGAATGCTGACCTTCACACCACCTGCAGAGAAAAATAAGAGCAGTTAATTATGTGTCATCTCCAGTCATTCAGAAAATTGACACCATCTGTCATTCTGACCCCTTACACAAAAAGTCAGCATCTAAGAGCAAATTGTTCCCCTCTCTGTGTCTGTCATCCATAAATATACAATAAAATGATTTTATACAACCCCCGTAGTTATAGGCCAGGATCCCAAGGTGTCCCTCTGTAGCAGGTTTGGTGATTGTAGCTTTACTTGTTGTATAGTAAGAGGGCATCGGGAATGCCAACCTTAACCTTTGACGTTTTGACCCCAAACCCAGAATCAGAGGTCAAAGGTTCAAGGTGAACCTGTGTACCAAGGTTGGTGACCATGGCTTTACTTGTCCTACAGCAATAGTGCAAAGGAAATGTTAACATTGACCTGTGGGCCTCAAACCCATAATCAGAGGCCAGGATCTTAGGGTGAACCTGGGTATTAATGTTGGTGACCCGAGCTTTACTCGCTATACAGTGTTTTTTACAGTTTGAATTTTTCACATTTTAAATAATCTGGAATTTGCTGCTGATTGTAATAAACAATTTAGTGACTTATGTGTTTGCATCATGAATTTCTCAGTAATTTTATCTAAATTTGAAACTATTTTCTTCAAATTTGTAATTTCCTCTTGTAAAATTGACTTTTCTTGTACTTTTCAGACTATTAGAAAATTTGTTGATTATTTTATGACTAATTTCTGTCTATATTTTAATAAAATTACTGTTTCAGTATAAATTTGAAACAGATTGTATGAGGGAAAAAAGTCAAAATATTATCACAGTTTACACTTTTGACCATAATTTTGCAGAGCAACAGCAGAACAATAATTTAACTCTGACTGGAACGGTCATGCTTCTGAACTTCGTGCACTGGTGCAGCGATGTACAGCTCTGCAACTGCAGCACTGACAACCACTGTGTTCCGGTCTTCCCCAACATGCTTGAAAGCAGTTGACATGGTCTCTCCTGTACTGAAGCACCAATGAATTTTTCTGTATCGGGCCACCATCTGCTGTGGGTTTTGAGCTGCAATTCAGAGGAAACAGAATTAGTTTTAGTATTCTCATAAACATTTTCACTCATCCGTTGTTCCAATCTACAATATGATACATTCCACAAACTTCAGTTTAGAAAGACAGCACATCAGTCACCCAGCCGCGGTCTACAAGGCTGCAATACAGCCATTGTGTCAACACGCCCAGTCACGTGCCCGTAGCAAGCGACGCCTCGTTATGTTGGGCATATCACGTGAGTTCTCCGATGGAGAACGTAATACGGGCAGACCGGACACCAGACAGTGGGAAGGCAAGGGGTGGAGGAGAGATAATGTATGTCAATAACAGCTGGTGCAGACCGGGACATATCACGGTCAAGGAACAACACTACAGCAAAGACATTGAGTTGCTAGCTGTTAGCATGCAACCTATCTCCCGAGGGAATACTCACACGTGATCTGCATTGTTATTTATGCAAATCCGACGGCGAACAGTGGGACAGCGCGTGACGTCATTCACTCAGTAACTGGCAGGCTGCATACAGAACATCCAGATGCTCTTCTCTTCATCTCTGGGGATTTCAACCATCTTTCACTGTCCCCCATTCTGCCCACGTTCACCCAGTATGTCACATGCCACACTAGAGACAATAAAACACTGGACTTATTCTATGCAAACACTAAGGAGGCGTACACCTCATCACCACTCCCCCCACTCGGGAGATCGGATCACAACTTTGTTCATCTCTGGCCGGTGTACAAACCGCGAGTACACAGACAACCTCCGGTCATGTGCACGGTGAAGATATGGTCTGAGGAGGCAATGGACACTCTAAAGGACTGTTTTGAAACCACTGCCTGGGAGCAGCTCTGCGATCCACATGGTGAGGACATCGATGGCCTCACTCACACCATCACGGGCTACATCAGCTTCTGTGTGGATAACACCGTACCCACCAAAACCATACGGTGTTGCTCAAACAACAAACCCTGGATCAACCCTGAGATAAAAACACTTCTGAGAGAGAAGAAGAGGATCTTCAGGTCGGGGAACAGGGAGCTGCTGAAGTCCGTACAGAGGGAGCTGAGGAGGAAGATCAGAGAAGGCAAGGACAGCTTCAGGAAGAAGATGGAGGACGAGCTGCAATGGAGCGACATCGGCGGGGTCTGGAGAAACCTCAAAACCATCTCTGGGCTCCAGAATACCTCCTTCCAGGCCACGGGGGGCAGGGAGTGGGTGAACAATCTGAACATGTTTTTTTTAATAGGTTTGACCAACCCCCCCCCCCCCCCCCCGGCTGCACACCAACCACTGCCGCCTCTAAAGTCATCGAGACCTGCTGTTCACACCCCACTCCACCAACACCCCCCCACTCCCAGCACACAGCCTCCCAACCTGACCCTCACTAAGACCCAGGGGAGGATGGAGCTGAGGAAGATCAAGGCAAGGAAGGCCTTGGGACCGGACGGCATCAGCGCGAAGCTCCTCAAGTCCTGCGCAGACCAGCTGTGTGGGATTGTGGAGCACATCTTGAAGCTGAGCCTGAAGCTGGGGAGGGTACCACAGTTGTGGAAAACATCTTGTGTGGTACCCGTACAAAAGACTTCCCACCCCAGAGACCTGAACAGCTACAAACCAGTGGCCCTGACGTTTCACATGATGAAGACCCTGGAGAGACTGCTCCTTGCTCACCTCCGCCCCCTGGTGGAACCAGCGATGGATCCACTCCAGTTCACCTACCAGCATGGCATTGGGGTGGAGGATGCAGTGATCTTCCTCCTTCACCGTTCCCTGTACCACCTGGAGAAGCCTGGGAATGCGGTGAGGATCATGTTCTTTGACTTCTCCAGTGCTTTCAACACCATCCAACTGATAATCTGGAGGGACAAGCTGCTGTGCGCAGGAGTGGACCAGCACTTGTCATCATGGATCCTGGAATACCTCACTAACTGGCCACAGTTTGTGAGAACCCGGGATTGTGTGTCTGACACGATCATCGGTAGCACGGGGGTCCCCCAGGGAACAGTTTTGGCTCCCTTCCTGTTCACCCTTTATACTGCGGACTTCTCACACAACACAACACGCTGCCATCTACAGAAGTTCTCTGACGACTCTGCGATCATCAGCCTCATCTCCAACGGAGATGAAGCTGAGTACAGAGGACTTATCCAGGACTTTGTGGACTGGTGCCATCGGAACTGCCTCCAGATCAACGCGAGGAAAACTAAGGAGCTGGTGGTGGACTGTTGCAGGCAAAGACAACCCCTCACAGCACCAGTAAACATAGAGGGAACAGACATCGAGATGGTGACATCCTACAAGTACCTGGGTGTTCATTTGAACAATAAACTAGACTGGTCACACAATACCGACGCACTCTACAAGAAGGAACAGCGCAGGCTGTTCCTACTGAGGAGGCTCAGGTCTTTTGGTGTACAAGGGGTGCTCTTGAAGACATTCAACGACACGGTGGTGGCATCAGCCATCACTTTTGGAGTGGTCTGCTGGGGCAGTGGCATTACAGCAGCCGATAGGAAGAGACTGAACAAACTGATCAAGAAAGCTAGCTCTGTCCTGGGGCAGCACCTTGATCCAGTGGAGGAGATAGGAGAGAGAAGGATGGTGGCTGATCTGTTATCTCTGCTGGAGTCCGAGTTCCACCCTATGCAGGACACACTGAACACACTGAGGAGCTCATTTAGCAGCAGACTACATCATCCTAGGTGCGCAACTGAGAGTTTTCGCTGGTCCTTCCTACCTACGGCTGTCAGACTGTACAACCTAAGCAGGGCTGCTCGCAGAGATAGCAAAAAAACGTGACGACCTAATAGTATTGAATGCAAAAGATGCAACAGACTTACACAAATGGTCCCCTCCAGTATACAACTAGGACAATATCAGTCGCTACGGAGGGTGACAGTATGTATGGGTACATATTCATACTGTTTAGGATAACTAAATAGATGGTTATGCTGTTTATTCCATCTAGCTACAATGCTCCGCACTGTGTATATATATATTTATATATGTATGTGTACATATGTATATTCACTGCTCTTATTTTCTTATCTTCTAAATTATTGCTCTGAGTGTTGCTATCCCTGTGCTGTTGCAATCCTGGAATTTCCCCATAGTGAGACTAATAAAGGCTTGTCTTATCTTATCTTATAGTAAGATTTGTAACTCTGTTAGCACCAAGTTTTATTCTGTTACACTGGAGACAAAGAAACCCACCATCCCACTCAAATGTGATGACTGTTGTGATGAAACATTTGCAACTAGAAAAGATCAGATTTTCATTGAGAGGTAATGTAAACATGTTCTACATGATATGGCAACCTTTCATTGATTTTTTTCCTCGTATACACAGGACATGAGGAGTGACCATAAGTAAATTTGGCAGTGACTCTTGTACCCCCCCCTTCTTTTTTCTTTTTCCTATTTTTTCTTCTTCTTTCACAATGATGACCACTATAATTATTACTATGTTATATGTATGTTTTTTATTCTTGTACCAAAACCCCAATAAAAAGAGTAAAAAAAAAAAGAATAGTCGTCCACAGCTGAAAAAACACATTTGGTGGATATGCAGCCTAAATGAATTTCACCTAGCATGTTCAACACTTTTTCCCTGTGTCATTCCACTTTATTAAACATAACTTGTTTTGTGAACACAGTTGCCTTGATTTCTTTGTATGTATGGATTACTTGGGTTGTTACTGATATCTGGTGAAAATCTCAGGTCAATGGCTCCATCAGAAATATGTTTATTGAGAAAAATGTTGATATGTTCAATACTTATTTTGCCCGCTGTACATGGAGTTGCTCACAGCACTCATCATTACCAGTGTATGTCAGCTATTTATTTTATTGCAAAAGTATAAAATAGGTTTTATAGCCCTATTAAGAGTAAAAACTGTCCTATTTCCAATGCTGACAGACCAGTTCAGAAGAAGAAGCAGCCAACTTTATTGTCATTTAATCCATACAGCCAATCATGTACAGTAGAACGAAATGACGTTTCTCTTATCTACAATTTTAACCACATCTAGAATCAGAGGGGTCGCTGCCGTGCAAGATGCCAGTTCATCAATCCAGACCAGTTCATAAGTATAATTCAGCGTTTTTACCTTCATTTTATGAGTGAAATAGGAACAGAAATGGCTCATCATGGCTCTGACCTTGGCCCTGAAAAGACTCCACCATGCATGCTAGCCTTTAAAATTATCCCCCTTTGTATCAGCTTATCCTACAGTGCATCCGGAAAGTCTTCACAGTGCTTCACTTTTTCCACATTTTATGTTACAGCCTTATTCCAAAAGTGATTAAATTAATTTTTCCCTCAAAATTCTACACACAATACCCCATAATGACATTGTGAATTTTTTTCTTTTTAGATTTTTGCAAATTTATTAAAAATAAAAAAACTAAGATATCACATGTACATAAGTATTCACAGCCTTTGCCATGAAGCTCAAAATTGAGCTCAGGTTCATCCTGTTTCCACTGATCATCCTTGAGATGTTTCTACAGCTTAATTGGAGTCCACCTGTGGTAAATTCAGTTGATTGGACATGATTTGGAAAGGTACACACCTGTCTATATAAGGTCCCACAGTTGACAGTTCATGTCAGAGCACAAACCAAGCATGAAGTCAAAGGAATTGTCTGTAGACCTCTGAGACAGGATTGTCTCGAGGCACAAATCTGGGGAAGGGTACAGAAAAATTTGTGCTGCTTTGAAGGTCCCAATGAGCACAGTGGCCTCCATCATCCGTAAATGGAAGAAGTTCGGAACCACCAGGACTCTTCCTAGAGCTGGCCAGCCATCTAAACTGACCGATCAGGGGAGAAGGGCCTTAGTCAGGGAGGTGACCAAGAACCCAATGGTCACTCTGTCAGAGCTATAGTGTTCCTCTGTGGAAAGAGGAGAACCTTACAGAAGGACAACCATCTCTGTAGCAATCCATCAATCAGGCCTGTATGGTAGAGTGGCCAGACGGAAGCCACTCCTTAGTAAAAGGCACATGGCAGCCCGCCTGGAGTTTGCCAAAAGGCACCTGAAGGACTCTCAGATTGCGACAAACAAAATTCTCTGGTCTGATGAGACAAAGATTGAACTCTTTGGCGTGAATGCCAGGCGTCATGTTTGGAGGAAACCAGGCACCACTTATAACCACGCCAATGGTGGTGGCAGCATCATGCTGTGGGGATGTTTTTCAGTGGCAGGAACTGGGAGACTAGTCAGGATAGAAGGAAAGATGTACAGAGACATCCTGGATGAAAACCTGCTCCAGAGCACTCTTGACCTCAGACTGGGGCGACGGTTCATCTTTCAGCAAGACAACGACCCTAAGCACACAGCTAAGATATCAAAGGAGTGGCTTCAGGAGAACTCTAGTGAATGTCCTTGAGTGGCCCAGCCAGAGCCCAGACTTGAATCCAACTGAACATCTCTGGAGAGATCTGAAAATGGCTGTGCACCGATGCTTCCCATCCAACCTGATGGAGCTTGAGAGGTGCTGCAAAGAGGAATGGGCCACACTGCCCAAAGATAGGTGTGCCAAGCTGGTGGCATCATATTCAGAAAGACTTGAGGCTGTAACTGCTGCCAAAGGTGCATCAACAAAGTATTGAGCAACGGCTGTGAATACTTATGGACATGTGATTGATTAGTTTTTTATTGTTAATAAATTTTGCAAAAATCTCAAAAAAGCTTTTTTTCACATTGTAATCATGGGGTATTGTGTGTAGAATTTTGAGGAAAAAAATGAGTTTAATCCCTTTTGGAATAAGGCTGTAACATAACAGCTCAAGTAGGTTCATTTTGTCTTCTTTTAATTATTTACCTTTTGTTCTGATTAAAGACAAAAACAGAAAGGAGATGTTTTTTACCTTCTTCTCCTTTCTATCTGTGTCTTTAATAAAATATGTAACATAACAAAATGTGGAAAAAGTGAAGCACTGTGTGAATACTTTCCGGATGCATAGTGCCCCCCCCCCATGTTATCTACCCTATCAGCTCACCAGCAAATGTGGTTAATTGCACCAGCCCCCGTGTTGTGGTGGTTTGTCAAATGCCAAAAGCAGAGTCAGCTCGTCAAAGCCACTGCTGTACACACTCAGCCAACCATCCCAAATTCTCCCCGAGCCTGGGTTCACTTCAGCCAGCAGAGAAAAGTGCCCCTGCAGCCATTCATCTGTATCATACATTTTTCATTGCAGATCCGACAATGCAAATAGGAGTGTTCACCCCCAGCCTCTCACTCACACACTCATACACACAGTGGCAGGAGGATCAGATTTAGTCAACCTTGTAGGTGTCTTATTATTGAGACTCAAGGGTTGTGACCGTCATACTTTGAACTTGGCTGAATGTGAGGTCTATGTTCAACCAGCTTCAAAGCACTGAAGGTGGAAAAATAAAAGAATAACCCCACATATGGGGAAGCAGTGTGTCTTCCGGCTTAAAGACCTTGGCACGGTGGCAACATATTTTTCGGGGGGGGGGGAGACACATGACACTATTGTAAATGGAACATGTTAATTTTATACTCTTTCTTTTCTTTCTTTTTGCACAGTAACTTTGCATAAAGAACTTACCATATGAAGTATTGTACAACAAAGGCTTGAATGTTGAAATATTGGGCCAGTTGGGGTCCCACCCAGATGTCCTGTGTTTGGACTTTTTACTGGTGTCATCCTTCTCTCCTTCCTCTGCTCTCACCTCTCCTGGACCCTCTGCCTGAACACTTTCCTCTCCTTGACTCTTCTCTTCTGTCTCATCTTTCCCTCTCTGAGCTCTGTCTAATTCAGCTTCTCTCTCTGTCTATGGTGGTATACAAACAGGTTTGAAAATATCAAGTGTCGTGTTTTGTCCTGCAGGATTTTTTTTGTCATGGTTTACATAAATGACAGAAATATGTGTATTTTTTTTATTTTTATTCTAGTGTTTCTTTTTTCCATTGAGAAAGAGTAGGAAAGGGAAGGGAAAAACATTCATAATAGCAATTTACTCATCATCATAGCAGTCTGTCGGGGGCGACAATGACTGTTTCATTTACACTACCGTTCAAAAGTTTGGGGTCACTTAGAAATGTCCTTATTTTTGAAAGAAAAGCACTGTTTTTTTCAATGAAGATAACTTTAAACTAATCAGAAATACAGTCTAATATCTAATATACATTACTAATGTGGTAAATGACTATTCTAGCTGCAAATGTCTGGTTTTTGGTGCAATATCTACATAGGTGTATAGAGGCCCATTTCCAGCAACTATCACTCCAGTGTTCTAATGGTACAATGTGTTTGCTCATTGTGTCAGAAGGCTAATGGATGATTAGAAAACCCTTGTGCAATCATGTTAGCACAGCTGAAAACAGTTTAGCTGGTTAGAGAAGCTATAAAACTGACCTTCCTTTGGGCAGGTTGAGTATCTGGAAAAAATTATTTCAAATACAAATCATTATTTCTAACCTTGTCAATGTCTTGACTATATTTTCTATTCATTTTACAACTCATGGTGGTAAATAAGTGTGACTTTTCATGGAAAACACAAAATAATTGTCTGGGTGACCCCAAACTTTTGAACGGTAGTGTAGGTCTGATCAGATGCCCCCATGCAGCTCTTTCCGTCACCTTCCGCTGCCAGGAACTCCTCACCTTGTTAACCTGGGCGACATCTGAGCCGGTATGAGTTGCTTTCTGACTGACCATTTCATGAAACTGCTTGCAAAGTATTTGAGTACCGCTAGCTTTTGCTGGACTAGCGGCACATTCTTGGCAGATAGAGGTATTATCAGTGGCAAGGACAGGCCAAGACAATCTGACTCCAGTATCTGTTGCAGTGACTGACCAGATGATAGGTTTGTTTATCTCTGCTCTTTGTATAGTGCATGTCACGATGCACCGACTGGCAAAAGTCCGCCACAGACCTTGCGACAGATGTGTTTATCTGCCGGGATGTCCAGTCTCACCCCGTGTAACTGGGAGTGGTCCACCACAGACCTGTGACAGATATTGTTTTTAGTTCTGCCAGGATGCCGTTTCACCCTCCACACCCTCGGAAGGGCGGGGTTGCCGGTTGAGTTGCAGACGGCCCGACCAAATGAGACAGGTACTACTGGTTTTCATGGTTATCCGGTAGTTAGCAAACCAATGCCTGAACTGACTTAAAGGAATTTACTCATGCATCCTTAAATTATATGATCAGAGCAGTGCTTTGAAAATTAAGAATTAAAAGCAGACAACCAAAAATTTCTAGTTAAGGGTACAAAGAGCAGCCACTTAAAAACTTGAGTAATGACTTCAGTCTTGAAGGTTTGAGGTTTTATCCAAAATTTATTCCTATTTTCTCATAGTTTTCTACTTTTCTTTGTAAATTTATCTAAATTTGAACAATCTTCCTCAAATTTGTAATTTCCTCTTGTAAAATTGACTTTTATTGTACATTTGAGACTTTATTATAAATTTGTGGATTATTTTATGGCTATTTTTTGTCTATTTTTTAAAAAATAAAATTACTGTTTTGTTTTTTTTTTAGTACATTTGAAACGGATTTTGGTAAAATTTTGACTTTTTTTTTCCTTATACAGTTGACACTTTTGACCATAATTTTGCAGAGCCAGAACAGAACAATAATTTAACTCTGATTTCAAAGAAAAAAAGTTGGTAAAATTATATTTTGTGAAATAAATTAACTTAAATTACCAAAGATTCAGTTATGTCTGTTAAAATATTTCTCTGTATTTACAGTTTTTTAGAACTCGCCTCATCAACCAGACAGCAGGAAGAACCTCCCTTATTTTGAAATCCAAATGTTGGCATGTTTAGTTTATCTGAAGGCTGTGGACGGATTAAAGTCATTGACTTTGTGAATTTCGGTCATCTTAACTTGCCAGGTTCATAATAGTGAACATAACTTAGTTAATTTTGTCATGGCTGGTGAATTAAATCCTCAGCAATTCATCCCTCCCCCTTGCCTTTCCCCGCATATGAATCCTAACCACACCTGTTAGCTAAGCGACTCTTCATTATTGTTCCTGTTAGCAGCGGGTTAAAACCACCATAAGTGCCTCCACTGCTTACATACCTCTACTGCTTTTTTCCTGTGTTTAAAGTACTTTAATAAGCTTGTGCTTCTCTTGGACAGTGACGCTAGTACTGAGACGCTCTGCTTGCTGACTGGAACATGCGGGCGGGGTGCTTTTGAACTCTGTGCGGATGATGGTCACGTGCTTTGTTCGTGTGCGTGCTTACAAAACATCATTCCTTCATATTTTTTCTTAAATTTATGTTTTCTCGGCGTGGCGGCATAACTTCAAGGGTGGTGGCCCGCCACATGGAAATGTTACCAGAGGAAACCCTGGGAAGATTTTTTTTACAATTGATTTATTGCTTATTTCAGTTTAAGCACAAGAAGACGAGACAGATACATAAATATGAGACTGTGTAACCTGTACCTTTTTGTCATGTTGTTTTTGAAACTAAAAGATCAAGTCGATGTGGATTCTTGTTGCTTTACCGTCAGTGGCTCTTACTGAGCTGCTGGTCATTCACATTGCAGCTCTGCTGTCCAGGTAGAAGCAGAAACAAGCATAGGCTGTGGATCTTTAAAGTCATTGGGGTTGTGGGTGAAAGTTGAACTTGATCAGAACATTCTGTGGATGCTGTATTAGGCCAGTAAGATGCCTGTGTGGTGAGGCATGTTCTGATGTAGGGATCGGACAATTAAGCAATATTACACAGGGGTGAGTGCGATGTCAATGAATATTTTAACTGGCGGTGATCTGTTGCACGTCCTCCGCGGATACTGCAATGAGCTTGAGTGTAATATTGCTTTTATACAACCGTTCCACAAGCACATTTTATTAAATGTCAGCAGTAATGGACAAAATATTATGATTTGTTAACCAGTTATTTTGTGCAGCTGAGAAAAAAATAGTCCCTTCTAAAGGTTATCAGTAACTGTTGTTGAACATCTCGATCAGCATGGAGCCGTCTATCGTCATTTCACACACATGTAAACAAATTCAATATTGTCAAATGCAGAAGTCAGTGTTTATAATACATACCGGTCACCTGTTGAGCCGGTACCACAGAACGGCTGAGATCCACAAGTGGCCAATGCTGGTGGCTGGTTGGCATGTTAGCGATTTGGCTTCGGCACATTTCACTCACTTTTCTTGCCATTTTCAGATGAAGCAAACAGTCCTTCACCACAAAGGTGTTGTGGGTTGTTAACTGACCCAAAGAATCCAACTCTAGCGCTGCCTAGTTTTTTTTAAACAGACGTGAAATAGGTTAAGGATGTTTACAAAAGTAGACAAACTAAAGTTTTTTTGTTTTTTTTTAAAGGGTGGGACTTTATGGGTCACTGCAATGATTTTTTCAAACAGCGCCTCACTGTGGAAAGTAAGGTGTCCAACAGTATTGCAGTTGTCACATAAGAAGTCAGTGATAGAAATGACAGACTGGACACTGAATAATGGTTAATAATTAACAGTTACATGAAGTGAAAGTGGAGTGATGCATAAACAGTGAAATGGAGTGCAGTTATCGTGGAAGATAGTAACTTCTGCAATTCCTGTTGTCCATTCACATTGCTTGGTCAGAACTAACTGTTGTATAATGTTGATTATGAATTGGATATTGATCGAAATGACATCACAGTCACAACCTTCAAACTATGTAGGGGTGTAGCCATGCCCCCAACGTCACTTGCCCTAGATGTGCCAAATAGGGGTGGATATAAAACATGGATTTTCTGATTTCAGGGTACCCCTGGTGTCCTTTAAAGCCCTGGAAAAGTCTTACATTTAATGGTGTCAAAAACAAGGCCTCAAAAGTATTACATTTAATGAAAAAGCAATAAATTTCATTGATGAGGTTTTAAAATGTTCTCATTCTTTGATAGAATTAAATAAGTATTATAAATCAGTCATTACTGCACCCATCCCCACACAGTGAGCCGAGTCAGAAGTTGGATTTGCAGCATCTGAGCCGTCTTAGTGACTGTCCATAAATGGCAGACAACAGTTTATCTAAATAAAAAGGCCTAGGTCACCAGGACTGAAACGAACGAAAAGATAAAAAATATGGCAGATATGTCAGTTTTTCAGGAATTCAGAAAAAACTAGAGGGCACTCAGAGAGCGCATACCTCCACCAAGGCTCCATCCCTCCCTCCCTTTGTCCTCCCCTCGTCCCTTTGTCTGGCCATATCGCCGTCCACCTGTCCATTGCGAGATAGGGCCTTGGCGGAGGTATGCACTCATGGATCACCTCCAACATCGAATGAGTTCATCTTTGGGCCAAGCGCCACCTCTGGTGAAAATGCCATCCAAATCCATCTATGACTTTTTGTGTGATCCTGCTTGGATGGCAGTGGCTCAGGGGGTAGAGCAGGTCGTCCAATAACCAGAGGGCTGGCGGTTCAAATCCCGCTCTCCCCAGCCATCCTGCCGTTGTGTCCCTGGGCAAGACACTTTACCCACCTTGCCTTCAGTGTCCAAGACACGGTGTATGAATGTGTATAAATGTCCAGAAGTGGTCGGAGAGGTTATTGGCGAGGATTGGCAGCCATGTTTCCATCAGTTTGCTCCAGGGCAGCTGTGGCTACAGCAGTAGCTTAGCACTACCAATGTCTGTGGAGTGAAGGAATAATGAACTCATTTTAAAGCGCTTTGCGTATCTTGAAAGGTGTGATATAAATGCAGTCCATTATTATTATTATTATTATTATTATTATTATTATTAACAGACAGAGAAGTGGCAGTAAAAACAATATGACTACATTATATGGCTATGTTATAATAATAGCAAGGCTGTCATAATTGTATTGACCATACATTGGGGCTGGGCAATTCCACCTTAAATCAGCGTCATGGTTTGTTGAATCTTTCAGTCTGTTGTTTTTTTCCCTCCTCTCTTCTCCCTTACAGTTTACTAACAAGGTTCATAACTATTAATCAATATAACCAGCAGTGTGGTATCATATCACTGCGGTGCGCAGTAAACGAGCGTAATAGAACAGGCCTATTGTGATTTCACAAACAAAAAATTAGACATTGTCAGTGCTGAAGTTTACTGTGTCCACATACCGTGTGAGTCATGTGGCTGCAACGACATCTTTGTCTGCCATCCAGAGTTACGACCGTCTTAAACCGCACACTTTGCTTGGGTTTTTTTTGGCGTCTTCAGATGAAATGATGTCAATCATCACATACTATGTGGATGGAGACCCCATTCCGTTTCGTTCCAAGCCGTTTTATAAGCTACGTTCCGATGCACAGTGTACTTCAACTGTACTCTCTGTGCTGTTCTCAGGGAACATCAATGATGTTAACTGCCCTTCACAAAATTTCTGCATTTGAAACACCCTGTAACTGTCGGCCCCCTCCTCTGTGCATTACCACGGTAACCATAGACACGTACTGATACTATGGTGAATAATTTATATTTCCTAAATAAAATATTAATACAAATATTTTTATTACAATAAGTTGACATAAACAAGAACCAACATCAATTTAGCTTGTTAACAGTGTTAGCAATGATGGTTTGTTTTACTCGTATTTGAGGCGCAATGGCTTATGGGTAATCTTGTCAACTTCTGGTGCAGTGATGTACCGTTGTTCACTTCTTCCCTGCTCACTTCTCAGTTCCCTTTGAACTGAAAACCGCTCACTCCCTTCGGTTTGGAATCTCAGTTAATATGGCGGATACCCTGTGCAGTCCACTTTGGGGTATACTGTTGGGTGACCGGAATGCACCCATACTTTTTCTGCAGTGTTTGGCTCCCGGGTTGGGAAGGTGCGTGGCCCTATGGCGTGGCCACGCACCTAACTCAATGGACACGTCTTAAAGGGGCAGTACAGGAAAAGCGCCATATTAATATACATATAAAATTCATTCATTCATTCATCTTCTTCTGCTTAATCCTTTTCGGGTCATGGGGGGGGGGGCTGGAGCCTATCCCAGCATCTTTGGGCGAGAGGCAGGGTCCACCCTGGACAGATCACCAGTCCATCGCAGGGCAACACAGAGAGACAGACAACCATTCACTCTCACAGTCAGACCTAAGGACAATTGAGAATCCCCAGTTTGATGCCAGTTAACCTAACCTGCATGTTTTTGGCATGTGGGAGGAAACGGGAGAAATCCCGCAGTAAACCCACGCAGACACGGGGAGAACATGCAAACTCCACACAGGTCACTGTTGGTCGGGGGCTGGGATCGAACCCAGGATCCCCCAGCCAAGGGTGAGTTGCTGTGCTGCCGCAGTGCTAACCACTCCGCCACTGCGCCGCCCAATATATAAAATGATATTCAAAAAATTCCTGGATCCAGATCATGATCCACATCACCACGAAAATCTAATCATCTGTTCCCCGTGCCATTACACAACTTTCCTGAAAATTTCATCAAAATCCTTCATAACTTTTAGAGTTATGTTGCTGACAGACAGACAAACTAACAAACAAACCAACTTGCCAATGCCGGCAAAAACATTACCTCCTCCCTTGGCGGAGGTAATAATTTTCACGGACAGTCTACATTGCCACTTTAACCACGTTCTCTACTTGCACCTCCAATCTCTAATCTGAGTTGGCTTCTCTGCCAGCGAAAGGCTGATTAGGATTTCAGTGAGCTGGACCTGAGAATAATTTATCTTTTTCCAGGATTCTCACAAGATATTGTAAGTTACTGATATAAATTTTTTTCTCACATAACAGTGTAGCTACATTTAGTTAAATATGTTCCCAGTTAAGTCAGTCCTACTGTGAACTTGGATTGTTGTGTGGATAATCTGATTTTTGTTGAACTGCGAATCGGACGTAATGCTAGGGCTGGGAACAATCCCTAATTTCCTGAATCTGTTCAATTCTGATTCTTGAGATTCTGAATCGATTCAGTTCTAGTCTGATCTGATCCCCATTCGATCTGGGAAATTATCATTTTAATAGCTATTTTACTTGCCAGGAAAAAAAAAATCTTCAAGCCCTAATGCTGCAAATTGTAGCAAGAATACTCTAACTTTGTTAATACATAGATTATCACATAAAGAACTGACCCCAAATCAGCTACAGTAATGCACTTTTTATTATTTAACTTATGATTTCACAAAGTGCTAACAAGTGCTTTCTTTAGTGCAAAGGGTGTGTAGCGTCACGTTAACAACCAGAGTCCGGAAACAGCTTTAATGCATGAAGCATGTAGACATGATCTCACTGTATTTCAGCCCCTCCAGGATTTCACGGCTGTTTTTGTGATTGTTGTGGCCCAAAAAACCTGAAGTTGTGGAGCTTTTCCAAAAATGTTGTGACATTTTTAGAGGTTTCTTTGCTCTGAAAGTTGTGTGAGGAAGTACAGATTTTAAAGTAGCTGCTTTTTCCATAGTTTACAGTGATGATATTCTATTTAACACCACAAGAAAAAACACAGGATTGCCAAAAAATTTCCTGTTCAACAGTGATTTATTTAGAACTAGAAAAGCACTCGGAGAGCGCAGACCTCCACCAAGCGCCACAGTTCCCCCCATACAGTGTTTGTGTGTACGTTTTCAGATTCCTTGACCATGAAAACATATGACTAGCAACTGGATTCACAATGATAGGATTAGTGGTTCAGTAGTAAAAGCATTACCTCCTTGGTGGAGGTAATAAACTCAAGTGTTGCTGTTGTGTCCATCTCCTCCATCTCCAAACTCCCAGGCTGCGGGCGTTGCAATTCATCGCACAACTGCGTACAACCCACAGGCCAATGGGTTATGCGAGCGTTTTCATAGATCACTGAAAGCAGCATTCAGGGCTTCACTGACAGATGCAAATTGGGTAGACAGGTTGCCGTGGGTTTTATATTGGGGTTGTGCTCTGCGGCAAAAGAGGATTTGGAAGTTTCCCCGGCAGAGAGCTGGTTTTTGTGCAGCCCCTATGGCTGCCCGGGGAATTTCTGCCAAATAATCCGGTGCCGGACAGCTGCCCGTCTCAGCTTTTGCAGCGTAGCGCAAACACAGGCACGCTGCCGGGCCCGGCCCACCACTGTTTTCCACGTGCTTTTGTGCCTAAAACTTTGAAGAAGGCGGAGTTTGTGTTCGTCAGACACGACGACCAGCGCCCTCCATTGGGCCTGCACACATGTTGAAAATGGCCGTATCTCACAATGTTAAAGAATCCTTTAAAAAATTCCTGTATTCAGACGGTGATCCGGATCATCCCCAAAATTTAATCAGTTCTTCCTTGTACCATTTCCAACAGCACCTGAAAGTTTCATCGAAATCCGTCCAAAACTTTTTGAGTTATCTTGCTAACCAACAGACAGACAAACAGACAGACAGACAAACGCTGGCAAAAACATTACCTCCTGGCCTGCGGCCTGGCGGAGGTAATTAAATGCTCAGTAAAGTTGTCAAAAAAATGACCAACGTTGTATTCTTGCTGAGAACTTAAACGAACAAGATAAATGAAAGAATTAGTCATGACAACAACTAAACTGCATTGACTGCATGTTAGAGTGTGGAGAAAATTCTGGCAGCACCTTCTTGAACCTTGAATTTGAAAACTTATGGACTCCTGAAAAACTTGGTCTTCTTCTGTGCTGAAATCCACATGAAGCAGGGACGGTCCTCCACTGACGACCTCTGCCCTTCAGAAGGTCTCAGTGCAGGATGGAGCTTGGAGTGGAAACCCAGTCTTCACACATCTGAAGGGGAGATCAAAGGAGAGATTTCACAGTAAAATTAATCACATTTTTAAATCCCCACACCACAGCAGGGTTTAATAATTTAGTTTCTTTTATTTTGTGTTGTTTATATTTTAACTACAAATTAACTTTCAATGATTGAAAAGGCTTTCAGTTCATTTCCTGGGAAGATTTGTTCATTTCAGTTTAGTTCAATTGAGTAAAAATGGCTCGTTGTACTGCAGCCTTTATTAATTCTGCCATTTTCATTTTATTGTGATTCATTATTATTATCTTCAAATCTCTCACTTAAGTGCTAGAAGTTCATAGTCTCCATAAAATATACCTTTATTCTGTATTTATTCACAGCGCTTAACCAACAGTTACCGACTGCATCCATAGTTTGTAAAAGAAAACACCATCATGATGGATGAATTATTAATTTACGACACAAATGTTAAAACAAACAAATGATATTTTACTTCCAATCTTAGCCGCTCCAAGTCTCCCTCTCTGTTCACCAGTTTCAGCCAGTCTCTGTGCGCTTTCCGTTTGACGTGTTTATCAATCACCGACTTTATGTTCCAACTCAGTGCTGCACGTACTACAAATGTACAAAGTGAAAAATATTCAGAAACTGTTGAGGACTATTGAGGACAGTCTTTACGGTGACTTTTGTTGATAAATTAAGAGACACACACGTCAACAACTCCAGTCATGGAAACACGGAAGTAAAGATGTGCGCATTCACCACAGGGAACTCTTGCCAGATGAGAACCATTTTAACACCACAGAAGAAGAACCAGCATCTCCGTAAGTTTGTTAGCTATTAGCTCCGTTAGCACTCCGGGTGCTTCTGGTTGTTCACCGTGGTTCCTGGCTCACTTACCTGGCTTCAACCTGATCAGACTACGTAGACATTCATAGATGTAAAAGCATTATATTAAAAGATCGATCTGCGGATTTTGTGGGTCAATATCGGCTCAGTCAAACGTGTATCGATCCAGATCGTTGTATCGATTTTTTTGAACCCACCCCTACTTAATGCAGTTATTAAAAAAATATCTATTGGAGACACTGCAGTACTGTACCTCTCAGGGGTCATTCCATGCTATTTCAACAAATGCCCCACGCACTTTGATCTCAAAAAATTCTGAAAATTTTACAAGCTGTGCCTTATTTATCCAATAAGCTGTCGTGAATTTATGGGTTTTATAGGTATTTTATTGTGGGTACAAATATTAATGTAAATAGGAATGTGAGTAGGAATGAAGATTTATTGTCATTAAACTCATATCCTCATAGGGCACCACTCCAGATAATGGACAACTTTATTAACAATTCTTTATTTGTACCAATTGTGAATCAGTTTCAAAAAAACACTTGTGAGTTCTTGTCCGCTGATAATTAAGAAGATGGACATGAAATCAAACAATAACTCCCATATGTCTTTCAATGGTTTAATAAGAAATGTCAGAATAGGCTAACATATATGTGTCATGGACCTCCCCTTGTGCTTTTATGCAGCGCACGGTGAGGGGTAAAATGATGAGGATTTATGTGCAAGGTACACCACAACACATTTATTGAACATAAAGACTGGTGACAAACAGTTTCCAAAGGTGAAGACTTACAAAAAATACAAAGGAACACTTACAGTTGGCGTTCGGGGGTCCGGCATCGCCCAGCGAACGCATGAAGAGACACGTGTAGCCACACTGGTGTCCCACTGCCGGAATCGCTATAAGGACACGAGAGAACCACGACAAATGCGGAGTGGCTACACGTGGTAATAGAGCTGACAATAAACAACTCACAGACAATGCACCGACAGTTCACTGACAATACATACAGTCAAAGACCCAGCAATGCGTGACTGGCAAAAGGCTGCTTAAATACACGCACTGCTGGTGATGATGTGATTGCGAGCACCAGGGTGAGGAGCGGTGAGATGGCAAACGGGACTGGGAACAGCTGATGGTAATGAGTGAAGGGGAGTGGTCGGACCGGCAGGCTGTCAGCCAGTGCTCACAGAAGAGTGAGCCAAAGAGACCTGCCTCACAGCTGCCGGCCAGAGAGCAGTGGCTAGGGATAAGGAAGCACACTGAATTATATAATAAACACATAAACAGTGGCACCTAAACCCACGGGAGGTCAGGACCGAGCTGGGGAGACCAAGCTGGCTCGGCTCCTGACAATATGGATAACTTTAAAACAGAGAATTCAACATATATTATGAGCATCATGGACTGTTATTGAGTTACTGAGTGTAACCTGTGAAGCAAACATTTTTGGAACCAAATAAAGCATAGTTTAACTTGGCGATGTCCTGGAAATTGGAAAACCATAAAATGACATTGGTTAAGAAAAGTGGATGCAATTTTATGAAGAAAATGAGGAGTAAACTATCTAGAAAAATGGAAAATAGGTGTTACTCTGAAAAAGAACTTAAATTAACAAAAGGACAAAATGCATTTTGAAATTCTGATGGGGGTTTGCATGAAATTAAGTTTAAAGAACTTATACCAGGAACATTCTGAAGAATTAAGTTTAAATTAAACAACAGACCGTCAGCCACAGTGTCAGATCACGTCCCTGGTGGCAGCAGGGCCCCCACGTGGCAACCTTGATTCAGCTGGATGTCTATGGATTCTGTTGATGGAGAGGCTGATAGACAGATTCTCCCACAAGGCCATGCTCCTGAGATCGCAATCGGGCTGTTCTTCAGCAAGCTGGGTGAGGTCTCCTCTTAAGCACTGAAAAGGAATTTGTTTATTGTACAACGTCCCATCAGAGAGTCAAACACAAGTCACAGATCCATTTCTTCTGATGTATTGTGGCTGGAATGAGTTGGTTTAAGCTTAGAAAAAAATCAAACAAAATCTTGTTACACAGTGATTTAAAGAAAAGGATTAAAATAAGGAAAAATGAACTTTAAAGAAAAGAAAAAGAATTTTTGCAGAGCATGGGAGGCTCTGGACCACCTTGAAGATAGGAAAAAAAAATTGAAAGAGCAGAAAATGCTCTTAACAGCTTGACCACCACCCAAAAACTGAAACAAAGGAAAGGTTTGTTTTTTCTGGTGTGGCAGAATCTCACTGAGTTTTATGGAACTGAGCTGAATCAATTATATTTGAGCTTGTTTGTTTGACAGGAGTCATAAACTTGACCTAAAAAGGAGATGCAGTGAAGCCTGGAACTCTATTGGTCAGTTAAAGTCCAGCTATGGCCTTCCAAAGAGCAGAGAGGGAGAAATTTGATATGAAGAGTGAAATCCTCC
This sequence comes from Pholidichthys leucotaenia, assembly GCA_020510985.1. NCBI lineage: Eukaryota > Metazoa > Chordata > Actinopteri > Cichliformes > Pholidichthyidae > Pholidichthys > Pholidichthys leucotaenia. Next base: position 178,774,107 of record CM035850.1, on the reverse strand, counting down.
TAAAACACATATGTTGCTGAATAAAGCAAAAATTTCTTAAACTTTAGTGACTAAGATATTCTACTCAGTAATAAGGAAACATACAATGTCTACATTGTATATGCGACTAACTTCTTGTAGGCATGCAAAAGTTAATTTCTTCCTGAAATAAAGCAACACATATCAAATCATATCAATAAAGGCATTTGAAACCACATTGTCCATCCCAAGAGTTAAACCATGTCTTCAGTAGTGGATACTGTCTTGAGAGAAAGAATATGAATTAATTTATTTGTCCATAATGCATAAATTCCACTGCAAAGAGAAAAAAAATTGCATATTTCTGATTTGTCCACCAGATGGCACTGTGAAACTGTCTGGTTGTTTACTGGAGAATCTTGACTCCCAAGTCTGGATTATATCAACCATAAATCTGTCGATTTGGGGCATTTCTTCCTGGAGAAGGGATTAACTTCCACTTTATGGCCGATGGATAGTGTTACAGCTCTGGTTCTTGGGTGATAGAAGCAGTTCATGACCAGACTTTTGAGTTGAAACAATTTTTCTTCAGCAAAGGATGATTTTATAAATTGGAACATCAAGGTCAACGCTACAAAGCAGAATATAAAATTTTAGCACACTCGGCTGAGGAATTTTTGAGATACAGCCAATTTAGTGGTGGTGGTGGTGGTGGGGTGTTGATTTTTGTCAAGGAATTTGCAGGCCTTCATTTTTCATTGATTTTCAAATGTCAGTATCTCACTAACTACACCAACTAGGGAACTGAAACTTTGAACATTGGTACATCTTTTCCTGTTGTCAGAATATACCAAAAGATCTGATATTTAACAAAATAGGTTGTCATGCCTGTCCCTCAGAAATAGTAAAAACAATGGTCAGCTCACACATTTGACCATGTTTAGGCCTTCTGAAACCATATTTGTATATACATCAGGCTTTTAACCTTGTTATCCCCCACCGGTCGAATAGCTGTTTGGACGGAGACCGTAGGGGGATTATGTTATGTCTGTCCCACTTTTGTGAAGTCAACTCCTCCTACAGTTTTGGTCCAATTGTTTTGAAACTTGGTACTGGTTTGATATACACCGATGATGCTCATACTGCAATTTCACTCTCATCGGATGACCTTGAGGTGAAAGGTCAGAGGTCAGAGTTTTCCCTAAATCTTCTAAACGCAATAACTAATGAAAGAAATGATGTAGGCTTTTCAATTTGATGCAGTTGTTGTATCTGATACACATCTTGGATGATTTATACCCTGATCTAACTATGGATTTGAGGTCAAGGGGTCATAGTTCAAAGTTAACATTGCAGTTGCACTATGGTAAATGATAAATGCTACATTTACTATTACTATAAAATGAGTAAAGCTTGGGCCACCAAATCTTGTATATAGGTTCACCTTGGAGACCTGACCTCTGGCTATGGATTCGTGGTCAAAAGGTCAAAGGTCAAGGATAACATTCCCTATGCCTTTTTACTGTACGATGAATACAGTAAGGGTCACCAAACTTGTACACAAGTTCACTCTGTGACCCTAAAGTATGACTGTGGTTTTGGGATTGCAAGGTCAAAGGTCAACATCAAAATGGCTGATAAACTATGTCTCAACAACAAAGAAAGCTATGGTCACCAAACTTGGTACACACATTCACCTTGGGATCCAGACCTCTGAATATGTGTTTGGGGTCAAAAGGTCAAATGTCAAGTTAAGCATTTCTTTTGCCTTATTACTGTACAATGAGTAAAGTTTGGGCCACCAAACCTGGTACACAGGCTCACCTTAGGATCCAGACTTATGATCATGGGTTTGGAGTCAAACGGTCAAAGGTCAAGGTTGACATTTCTTATGCCTTACAACGAATAAAGTTAGGGCTACCAAACTTGGTACAAAGAGCCACTTTTCCACTAGCACCTACTCAGCTCGGCTTGCCCCAACTCTACTCAGCCTGACAAGGTTTTGGTCGTTTTCCATTACAGCTGAGTACCGCCTCAAGGTGGGTGGGTTCATTACAGGAAGGTGGCCCGTTATCCCATTATGTTGTTGACATGCTGACATTTTGCTGTCAGAAGTGAATACTTATTACAGCAAGCACAAAATACAAGCAAAGCATGGAGTTAATGTTGATGGCTAGCTCGCTGGCTAACTCAATGTTTGCATACAGGAGACAACGGTGATGTCCTTGTTTGTTCAGTGAGCTTGCCACCAATGGGCTAAATAACATAAAAGATGCATAAAATCAAAAACACTCACCATCTTCCCCGTGAGCACCCATCAACTCAGAGACCTCCTGGTATACTTACGTATTCATTTCGGGTTACTCCGCCGGCGACGGGGCTGAAAAGTTCATAGTTGTCAGATTTGACCAGACGTAGTTTATTTTTCAAGCGCAGGGATCCAAGCACTGCAACACCAATGGAAGCAGTGTGTGCACCGTAGGGGAGACTGTTGAAAAACACACCACATTTGGTCAAATTTGACCACTATATGAACTTTTCAGCCAATGAACTTTTCAGTCCCGTAGCTCTCTCTGGATTCTCTCATCAGCCACCAAGAGTCAGCACCTTGTCATTGGACCATGGTGTTGATTTGTGTATAGCCAGTTATCTTGTTGATTATCACAGAAATAACTAGAAAAGCACTCGGAGAGCGCAGACCTCCGCCAAGCGCCACAGTTCCCCCCATACAGTGTTTGTGTGTACGTTTTCAGATTCCTTGAGCATGAAAACATATGACTAGCAATTGGATTCATAATGATAGGATTAGTGGTTCAGTAGTTATTGACGAAAATGGCATTTTCCATAATGGCGGTTTAGCGCCACAGTTCCCCCCATACAGTGTTTGTGTGTACGTTTTCAGATTCCTTGAGTATGAAAACACATGACTAGCAATTGGATTCATAATGATAGGATTAGTGGTTCAGTAGTTATTGACGAACATGGCATTTTCCGTAATGGCGGTTTAGCGCCACAGTTCCCCCCATACAGTGTTTGTGTGTACGTTTTCAGATTCCTTGACCATGAAAACATATGACAAGCAATTGGATTGACAATGATAGGATTAGTAGTTTCGTAGTTATTCACGGAAAATGGCATTTTGCGTAATGGCGGTTTTCTTGTGGACGGTGATCCGGATCACCACCAAAATCTAATCATCTGTAGGATACCCCATTTCTGACAATCTGTGAAAATTTCATGAAAATCCGTCCATAACTTTTTGAGTTATCTTGCTAACAAACAGACAAACCAACGCCGATGATCACATAACCTCCTTGGCGGAGGTAATAAAAACTCACAGCCGAATTTACAATTGGTGGTTTTGAATCTTGTGAAGACAGGTCCTAGTGGAAAAGAACCACAGGTTGACCTTGGGATCCTGACCTCAGACTATGGGTTTGGGGTCAAAAGGCCAAAGGTCAAGATTAACATTCCCTATGCCTTATTACTGTACAGTGAGTAAAGTTAAGGTCACCAAACTTGGTACACAGTTTCACCCTGTGACCCTGAAGTGTGACTGTGGTTTTGGGATTGCAAGGTTAAAGGTCAACATCAAAATGGCTTATAAACAATATCTCAACAACAAAGAAAGGTAGGGTCACCAAACTTGCCACGCAGGTTCACCTTGGGATCCAGACCTCTGACTATGGGTTTGGGGTCAAAAGCTCAAAGGTCAAGGTTAATTCAATTCAACCTGATTTATATTGCGCCGTTTCACAATAACAGTCATCTCGTAGCACTTTCAACTGTCGGGGAAAACCCCACAATTGCAGAAAGGCCCCGGCAATCAGTTGATCTCGTGTAAGCAAGCACTTGGCAATGGTGGAGAGGAAAAACTCCCTTTTAACAGGAAGAAGCCTCCAGCAGAGCCAGGCTCGGGGAGGGGGAGTCATCTGCTGTGACTGGCTGGGGGGTGAGGGGATAGAGAAGAAGAGGAAGAAAAGAACAGACATGTAGAGAGCAAACAGCACGATGGAGACTCAATCTATGGGAGAGAACAAACAGATGTTAATGACTAGCAAAAATATTTCATTGAGAGTGAAGAAAGGAGTGAAGCCCAGTGCATTATTGGAGGTCCTCCGGCTGTCTAAACCTATTAGCAGCATAACTAAGGGAGGGTTCAGGGTCACCCGATCCCACCCTAACTATAGGCTATATCAAAAAGGAAGGTTTTAACCAAATTCTTTAAAACAGAGATCGAGTCTGACTCTCGAATCCAGATTGGCAGCTGGTTCCAAAGGAGAGGAGCCTGATAACTGAAAGCTCTGCTTCCCATTGCACTTTTGGAGATGGTAGGCATTCGTAAGAAGGCCATGGGATCGATTCCACCCCTGACCATCATGGGTTCGATCCTACTTCCTGACCTATTGATAACCCTTCTGTGTGGAGTGACATGGTCTCCCTGTGTCTGCGTGGGTTGACTCCGGGTACTCTGGTTTCCTCCCACAGGCCAAAAACATGCAAGTGAGGTTAACTGGAGATTCTAAAGTGGCCTTAGGTGTGAATGTGTGTATCCATCCATCCAGGTGGATGCCCTGAATTTCCCTCTGGGATTAATAAGGTATTCAAAAAAATATTACAAGTAATCCTGCACTGCTTCGAGATGATGGACTGGGATGTACTCTGTGGGCCACACGGGGAGGACGGAGACAATATGACTGACTGCATCACAGAATATATCAGATTGTGTGAAAACACAACCATGCCTACACTACATCCATGAATCTTCCCTGTGGTCTTTCTCTTTTCTTCCTGCCTGGCAGCTACATCTTCAACATCCTTTGTCCAATATCTCCACTCTGCACATGTCCAAACCATCTCAGCCTTGCATCTCTTACTTTGTCTCCAAACTGCTCAACCTGAGCTGTCCCTCTGATATACTCATCTCTAATCTTGTCCCTCCTAATCACTCCCAATGAAAATCTTCACATCTTCAACTCTGCCAGCTCCATCTCCTGTCTTTTTGTCAGCGCCACCGTCTCCAAACCATACTTAATAGCAGGTCTCACTACCGTTTTGTAAATCTTCCCTTTCACTCTTGCTGCTACCCTTCTGTCTCAAATCATCCCCAACACTCGTCTCCACCCACTCCACCCTGCCTGCACTCTTCTCTACCTCTCTTGTGCATTTTCCATTGTTTTGGAGAGTTGACCCATCCATCCATCCATCCATCTTCTACCGCTTTTCCAGAGGTCCGGGTCGCGGAGGCAGCAGTTCAAGCAGAGAAGCCCAGACTTCCGTCTCCCCAGCCACCTACTCCAGCTCTTCAGAGAGGATACCAAGGCGTTCCCAGACCAGCTGGGAGACATAGTCTCTCCACTGAGTCCTGGGTCTGCCCCGGGGTCTCCTCTCAGTGGGACGTGCCTGAAACACCTCAAGTGGGAGGCGTCCAGGAGGCATCCTAATCAGATGCCCATACCACCTCAACTGACTCCTTTCAATGTGGAGGAGCAGCGGTTCTACTCTGAGCCTCTCCCGGATGACTGAGCTCCTCTACCCTATCTCTGAGGGTTGACCCCAGGTATTTAAACTCATCTGCTTTCACTACCTCTACTCCTTCCATCTTTAATGTTACACCTGTCTCCCTCTCATTCACATTCATGTATTCTGTCTTGCTTCTACTGACTTTAATTCCTCTTCTGTCCAGAGCATATCTCCACCTCTCTTAAGTTCTCTTCCACCTGCTCCCTACTCTTACTACAGATCACAGTGTTGTCTGCAAATATCATGGTCCACAGAGACTCCTGCCTGACCTCGTCTGTCAGTCTGTCCATCACCATGGCAAACAAGAAGGGGCTCAGAACCAATCCCTGATGCAACCCCACCCCCACCTTGAACCCATCTGTCACTCCTACAGCACACCTCACCACTGTCTCGCTGTCCTCACACATGTCCTGCACCACCCTCACATACTTCTCTGCCACTCCATTCTTTCTCATATTGTACCAGACTTCCTCTCTTGGCACCATATCATCTGCTTTCTCTAGATCCACAAAGACATGGTGCAACACCTTCTGACCTTCTCTATACTTCTCCATCAGCACTCTAACCTGGCTTCAACAACTCTTTCCCATATCTTCGTAGTGTGGCTGATCAACTTTATGCCTCTGTAGTTACTGCAGCTCTGAGCATCGCCTTTGTTCTTGAAAATTGGTACCAAAACACTTCTTCTCCACTCCTCAGGCATCCTCTCACTCTCCAAGATTGTGTTAAACAATCTGGTTAAAAAGTCCACTGCCATCTCTCCTAAACATCTCCATACCTCCACAGGTATGTCATCTGGACCAACTGCCTTTCAATTCTTCATCCTCTTCAAAGCTGCCCTTACTTTTGCCTTGCTAATTCTTGGGACTTCCTTGTTCACCATCTTTCCTTCATCCATCCTCCTCTCTCTCATTTTCTTTATTCATCAGCTCTTCAAAGTTCTCCTTCCACCTTCTCAACACACTCTCATCATTTGTTAGTACATTACCATTTCTGTCCTTAATCAACCTAACCTGCTGCACACCCTTTCTAGCTCCATCTTTCTGTCTAGCCAATTGGTACAACTCCTTTTCTCCTTCCTTAGTGTTTAGCTTCTCATACAACTCACTATATACCTTTTCCTTTGCCACCTCTCTCTTTGCCATGCACCTAGATTCCAAATACTCCTTGTCTACTTTCTTCAGTTCCCTGACTGTCCCACTTTTTCCTTTAACCTCTTCCTTTGAATACTTTCCTGTACCTCCTCATTCCACCATCGAGTCTCCTTGTCTTCCTTCCTCTGTCCACTGCTACACCACATACCTTTCTACCCGTTTCTCTCAATACTTTTGCTGTACTTTCCCAGTCATCTGGTAATTCTTCCCTCCCACCCAGAGCCTGTATCAGCTCCTTCTTGAACTCTGTGCGACCTTCTTCCTTCTGTAGCTTCCTCCACTTAATCATTGGCTCTGCCTTCACTCTCTTCCACTTCTTGCTTCCTTCCACATTTCTCTCCTTAAGACCACACCTACCCAGGACCTCCTCATCACCTCTGTTCCCTTCACCTACATACCCATTATAGTCCACTCCAGTCACCACTCTGTCCTTCCTGGGAACACTCTCTACCACTTCATCCAACTTACTCCAGAATTCCTCTCTCTCTTCTACCTGACATCCAACTTGTGGGGCATACGCAGTGACAACATTCAACATCACACCTTTGACTTCTAGCTTCAAACTCATGATTCTGTCTGACTCCCTCTTTACCTCCTGAACACTCTTCACATACTCTTCCTTCAAGATTACTCCTGTTCCATTTCTCTTCCTATTTAGACCATGGTAGAACAGTTTAAATCCACCTCCAATGCTCCTAGCCTTCTGATCTGGTTTCTTGAACACACAGTATATCTACCTTTCTTCTCTCCATCATGTCAGCCGACTCTTTCTCTTTACCAGTCATAGTCCCTACATTTAACGTCCCTACTCTCACCTCCACATTTCTACCCTTCCTTTTCTCTCTCTGCCTACTAACACATGTTCTCCCTCTCCTCCTCCTCGATCTTCAACTGACAGTAGCCCAATTTCCACTGGCACCCTGTTGGTTAACAGCACTGGTGTTGGTCGTTGTTAACCTGGGCCTTGACCGATCCGGCATGAAAGTTTCATTTGTCATGATCTGCATGTTTGAGTTGGCAAAGGTTTTACGTCGGATGCCCTTCCTGACACACCCTTCCCCATTTCCCCAGCCTTGGGACCGGCACTAGGAGTACACCGGCTTGTGCCCCCCCTGTGAGACAAATTCCTAGTTTGTGTACTACATGAACAATGGCAATAAATCTGATTCTGATTCTGGCTGGGTTTTTATTCATTTTATTTTGTGTACTTTATTAATCCCAGAGGGAAATTCAGGGCATCCACGTGGATGAATGAAGCAGCCACGGTCCGGCGCCAATCCCTTCACCATTCACACACACATCCACACCTAGGGCCACTTCAGAGTCTCCAGTTAACCTAACCTGCATGTTTTTGGCCTGTGGGAGGAAACCTGAGCACCCGGGGTAAACCCGCACAGACACAGGGAGAACATGCAAACTCCACACAGATCACTGATGGTCAGGGGGTGGGATTGATCCGGTGACCTTCTTACTGTGCTGCCGCATTGCTAACTACTGCTCCACTGAGCTGCCCCATAATTTTTTCATAAATAAATTTTTTTTTTAAATAAATCAATTTTTTCATAAATTTATAACTATTCTCATAAAGTTTTAAAGTTTCATGGGCAAAACTGCAGCATTTCTTACATGAATTTATTACATTTATCTTATAAAACTCCAACTTTTAACAGTAAATTTGTGATTTCTTTTCCAGATGTTTTGTGGATGTTTTTCTTCCAAATTTGTGGGCAAGTTTTCCACAGAAAATTGCAGTTTTTTCCCCCTAAATTTGTAAGATTTATTTTTGCACAAATTTTCAGATTTTCTTGTTTCCGCATTTCATGATATTCTTTTCATGAACGTGCAACCTTTTTTCTTGTAAATTCATTGCTTCTTTTTTTGGAAAGGTTGGATTTTTTTTCAAGGCCAACCATCTACGGCCAAAAGAGCCACATGTGGGCCCCAGAGCCGCAGGTTGCAGACCCTGTCTTAGCGAAGCCTCTGTGATTTGTTTAAAGTGGCTTGTCATCAACCCTCCACAGTGTCAGCATGTCCAGCGAGGTGCAGCCGAGGCCGGACGACAGCCCCAACACTAGCGGGGGGAGCTCAGACGCCGAGCAGAGGGAGGCGCCTCCTCAGGAGCAGCCTGGCCCTGAACCACGAGACCAGGCTCAGCCCAAGAAGAAGGAGGCCAAAATCTCCAGCAAGACCGCTGCCAAGCTGTCCACCAGCGCCAAGAGGTAGATGTGCTGCACTCATTCTCTTTCAGGTTGTGTCCTCTGCCGGGCACGTGCACGCGCTGCCTTTGCGCGTGCACAGGCTGCTCAGCTTGGTGGCTCTCCTGCTGTCCCGCTGACTGTCTGACGATGAGGTGGACCGCTGCACAGTTGTTCATTCATTCTAAATCCATTCTAAAATCAGAGCTTTTTGGGTGACCTCTCATTTAGCTGACAGGAAAACAATAAAGGCTCTCAGCATGCTGCTGCTACACCAGTCTCAATGACAGCCTCTCTGTGGCTGCACTTTTGTTCTGCTCCATGAGGTGCTTTCTTAATGGTGAAGTTTGATCTGACATCTAAACCTTTGCCATTGTGAAAAACAATATTAATTCAGTATTTTTTTTTCTTATGTAGTTACTGTCTTTGTGGTAAAGTTGTGATTTTTTTATTGCAAATTTGCAACTTTTTACTGGTAATTTTTACATTTTACTCTTTTTTTTTAAAAATTTTTTTGTGAAAACAGCTGTGCCAGAATAGAAAAACAATGATTTCCACTCAGTATTGCAACCAATTCAATTGTTGCATTCACTTCTGACAAGGAAAAGTCATTCATGGTGGGAGACGTTACCCAGGTTTGTACTTTAGACTCACTCATGCTTTGACATAAAAGCAGTGATTGTGTTCATGAAAAGTTGGTTGCAGATTGGAAGTGGATATCTGGGAGCGATGACCCAGGGCCCCAGCAGTTGTTATCTGGCCAAGCAGCAGTGCCAGTTGTACTCGGGTGTAGGTGTTGACAGCAGAGCTGCTGACAGAAGGCCCGTTACTCTTTACCCTGTGTTTTTATTGGCAGCTGCATAGTGCTGATAGGTAGTAGATGAACAAGTCTGCTGGAGCTCAAGAAGCAGCCTCACCACACTAAAGGCGCTTTATTCAGCTGCTGTTGATTCTGCCATCGGGGACGCGCCTGATTAAGGTCTGATCAGAGTCCCTCCGAGGGAAAAATGTTTGCATTCTGTAGACTGCATTTGCATACACAGCAATACTCAGAGTGGTTTTTGAGCCACTGCAGCTGCTGCTCAGCAGCTGTGTTTCACGCATGCGCAGTGGAAATAATCAGCAGTTCACATGTCCTTTCTGTGGGCAGCAGCCAAAAGCCCCCAAACTGATTAGAACAGCTGCAAACCAAACACAGAAGAAGAGCACAGTGGCAGACGTTTTATATGGCGGAAGCAATGGATGTACAGTATGTGAATACAATGACTATCAAAATGAATTGGAGCTTTTGCTCTTTAGTGGTAGAGTAACAAAACAGACGGCCAAAAATATGGACATACAGCGGGGAAAATAAGTGTTTAACACAGCAACATTTTTCTCATTAAACACATTTCTGATGGAGCCATTGACCTGAGATTTTTACCAGATATCAGTAACAACCCACGTAATCCATACATACGAAGAAATCAAGGCAACTGTGTTCACAAAGCAAGTTATATTTAATAAAGTGGAATGACACAGGGAATAAGTATTGAACACACTTGATGAAATTAATTTAATATTTAGTAGAAAAGCCTTTGTTGGTAATAACAGCTTCCAGATGCCTCCTGTATGGAGAAACTAGGCGCAGGCATTGCTCAGGAGTGATTTTAGCCCATTCTTCCACACAAACTGTCTTCAATTCATGAAGGATCCGTAGGTGTCTTCTATGAACTCTGATCTTCAGTTCCATAGATTTTCTTTTGGCTTCAGGTCAGGTGAGTGACCGGGCCATTCTAGCAGCTTTATTTTCCTTCTCTGGAGCCAGTTGAGTTTCCTTGGCTGTGTGTTTGGGATCATTGTCTTGCTGAAATGTCCACCCTCGTTTCTTCAGCATCTTAGCAGATGGCAACAGGTTCTTATCAAGGATGTCTCTGTACATTTGTCCATTCATTTTTCCTTCAATTATATTAAGTCTGACTGTACCATTTGCTGAAAAACACCCCCACACCATGATGCTCCCACCTCCGAACTTCACTGTTGGTATGGTGTTTTGGAGCTGATGTGCAGTGTCATTTCTCCTCCAAACATGCTGTGTGTTGTGGTATCCAAAAAGTTCAGTTTTGGTCTCATCTGACCACACTATATTCTCCCAGTATTTCACTGGCTTGCTCAAATGTTGTGTAGCAAACTCTAAACAAGCTTCAACATGCTTTTTCTTCAGCAATGGAGTCTTGCGAGGTGAGCAGGTATAGAGCCCATGTTGGTTGAGTGCATTACTTATTATTTTCTTTGAAACAGCAGTACCTGCTAACTCCAGGTCTTTCTGGAGCTCTCCACAAGTGTTTTTTGGCTCTTGGATAACTCTTCTGATAACTCTTTTGACAACTCTGTCAGAAGTCTTGCAAGGAGCTCCTGATTGTGGCCAGTTTATGATAACATGATGTTCTTTCTGCTTCTGAATGAACTGAATTTGGGGTTTTCTTGAGCTGTAAGCCATAACCATCAAAATTAAAAGAATAAACACTTGAAATATATATATAGATAGATAGATACTTTATTTCAAACAAAAAAGTAAGACAAAAACAAAACAAATGACAAATGCAATAAAGTAACAGTATACAGTGTTCGAAAGGGAGAAGGAAGAAGTGAACACTTATTAATTCCATCTCCTCTTTTCCATAAATACACCCATGTGAATTATATACAAATTACCACATTTAAGACCCCAAGTAAACAATTAACTGTATTTTGTACATATCAACATTAACATCCATCCATCCTAGCATACATTGATGTCTATACATCAAAACCAGCCTCAAACAACACAGATATCGACTTCCGGTTCCTGTAAGGTGAGGACGCACTAGTAAAGGCTCCCAGTTCGTTTCTGTTTAAAACGCAGTTTAGAGGTGGCGTTTTGAACTTTTTTTTGTTACTACCACTGGAGAATAATCCTGCTCGTGCGAAAAAAGGAAAAATTGCCAGTAGTGGCTGGTGAAGCAATCAGGCCCCTCACGCTCAGGGAGAACAAAGGGTTTTCTCCCACGTGTGTTTTTTTTTTTTTTCCTACGATCATAATCAACGTTCATCGGCTGGGATCATGGCTCCCAGGAAAACTCTGCAGACTGAGGAGGTGGACGAAATAAAAAAGCGCTGGATTTCTTGGCGGAAGAGATTTCTGCTGTGAAGACGCACCAAAGAACCATTCTGAACCTGGTAGAGGAGATAAAAGCGCTGCGGAGCCAGAACGCTGAGAAGGAAAAGAGGCTGGCGTATCTGGAGAGCAGAATGTTGGAAATGGAGCAGAACACTCGGCTGAACGACTTGATCATCGCGGGGCTCCACATTAAACCCCGATCATACGCGAGAGCAGTGGCCGCGGACAGCATTGGAAGTGAGCTAGAAGAGGAATCCACCGAGCAACAAGTGGTGGCTTTCATGCAGTCCAAAGGAATTCAGCTGGACTGCAACAACATTGAGTCCTGCCACCCTCTGCCCAAGAAAAACGGCGACAAACCGGCTGTGATCACGAAGTTTGTGAACAGAAAACACAAGACTGCACTGCTGAAACAAGGTAGGAAATTGAAAGGAACCAACATTTACATAAACGAGCACCTCACGAAGGAAAACGCAGAAATAGCCAGAAAAGCAAGATACATGAAAAAGCAGAAAAAGATTCAAAACACCTGGACATCAAACTGTAAAATATTCATCAAATTAAACGGCTCACCTGAAGAAGCCAAGGCCATTAATATCCGTAATATTATGGAACTGGACAAATATCATTGAATGTTATGAACTGGAGTCACAGTAACAATCAGACAACTGTAGGACACTGAAGGATTATACTCATCTGCTACAAGACATTCAACAACATGAATCAAAAGATCAACAAACAGGAACAACAGGAACTGAAAGTTTTTGAATATACAGATCACAACCCACAGGACGTAGAATATAACATAGACCCTGATAATAATTTATTTAGCTCCATCAATAATGACTGTAATTACTACACAGATGATCTGTTTAACACAATGGTCACATCTGATTTCAGTATTTCTATGATCCACCTCAACAGCAGTCTCTATGCCAACTTTAATAACATTAAAGATTATTTACATCAATTTAAAGAGCCATTCAATATTGTGGCAATATCAGAGACGTGGCTCAGTGAAGAGAACGGAGTGGATTTTACCATGGATGGCTATGAATTAAATTATATAAATAGAAAAGTGAAAAAAGGAGGAGGAGTTGCAATTTATGTTGACAAGAGCTTGAAATACAAGGTTGTTGAAAATCTGTCAGTAACTGTGGAAGATTTATTTGAATGTATTACAATAGAAATCTGTCTGGACAATGTGAAGAATGTAGTAGTGAGCTGTGGATATAGAACACCTGGATCAAACACTGACTTATTTAAGGACTGGATGGAAAAAATGTATGCAAAACTAACTCAAAGTTATGTTCATCTGTGGGGATTTCAATATAGATCTGATGAACTCAAAACAACATAGTTTGACAGAAGAATTTCTCAACACAATGTACAGTATGGGCTTACATCCAACAATTACCGGACCTAGCAGAATCACGTCACACAGTGCCACACTAATAGATAACATATTCACAAACATTATGGAAAATAATATCAGGAGTGAGCTTTTATTGAATGATATCAGTGACCACCTGCCGATTTTTGTTGTCTGTCAATGTGATTATAGGAAGAAAAAGTATACCAAAAATATGAAATATAAAAGAATAAGAACCAAAGAATCAATGTATTTACTGACAAAGGAATTATTAATACAAGATTGGAAGATAGTTTATGATGAAAATGACATAAATAAAGCATATGATAATTTTTTACAAATATTTCAATCATTGTACAATAAAAACTGTCCTATAAAACAATACAGTGACAGACAACAAAAAAAAATATTCCTTGGGTCACCAAGGGGTTAATAAATGCATGTAAAAAGAAGAATACATTATATAAACAATTCATTAAATGTAGAACAGTGGAAGCTGAGATCAAATATAAAAGATATAAAAATAAGCTTACTTATGGCTGTGTTGTGAGACATGTATATGTTGGACACTGCATATGTGATTTAACCACGATGAAGGAGAGCCAGCCCCCTGCGGTGCGGAGCCACAGAGCCTGGACCCCCTGTGGAGGACAGGGGACAGAAGACTTCCTGACCACTGAGGCTCGGGAAGAGAGAAGGGGGAGTTATGTAAATAAAAGGCTAATGAATGTGAATAAAGAGACTTTGATATAGATGTGTGATTTCCCCCGCGAGGGAAATGGTTTGATGTGAGAAGGTTTAAATGAGAGAACTTTGGTGTGTTCACCCTCTTTGTTCGCTGCTCAAGAATAAGAGCAGACAGTGGAATGATTGCTTGAATAAACTGAAATGAAAGACAATTCGGTTTCGTTATTCAAGTCTCCCCACATTGGTGACTGACGACGTTGAGAATGAACGAAGAAATTCTCAGGGTCCCGGACTCACAGCGCTCAGAGCTGGCGAGCGCAGTGGCCGTTAAGCTGCCTGATTTCTGGCAGGATAACCCACGGTCGTGGTTTCTGCAAGCAGAGTCGCAGTTCGCGCTCGCAGGAGTAACGGTGGATGACACTAAGTTCCACCATGTCATCGCTAAACTGGACAACAGCACAGCTCGGTGCGTGCAAAGCTTGGTGGAGCAGCCACCCGCGACCGACAGGTACGGCAAGCTGAAATCCACCCTCATCAAGTTTTTCACCCCCTCGGCTGAAGTGAGGGCGAGGAGGATCCTGTCTTTGCTAGACCAAGGTGGACACAGGCCGAGCGCCCTGATGGAGGAGATGATACAGCTGAGAGGGTTGGACAACGATGATTTCATTTTTCAGTTCATCTTCCTCTCCAACCTCCCGGCGCATGCGAGAAGCACGCTGGCCGGCAAAAAGTGTCACACCCTGGAGGAGTTCCGGGAGCTGGCCCAGGAGGCAGACGGGATCCTGGACGCCTGCGGCGGGCAAGCAACCACAGCAGCGACCCGAGACAGCGGGGAGCCAGAGGCGGCAGAACCAGACTGGCCGACGATGGCGGCAACACGGCCGCGACGAGGGGGAGCCAATAGCCCGGCGACAGAGGCGCGGGCACGACACAGCGGAGGAGAAGATCTCTGCTTTTACCATCGGAGGTTCGCAGAGAAGGCACGCAGGTGTGTGCCGCCCTGCATCTTCAGGAGTTCGGGAAACGGCAAGACCGGGGGTCGCTAGCAGCTTCGACCCTCGGAGAACGCAACAAGCTGCTCTACATCACGGATGCGCGCTCCGGACGAGTGTTCCTCATTGACACCGGAGCACAAGTGAGCTTCATCACCCCAACATACGCGGACCGGGTAGCTGGACCCCACGGTGACGGAGCTACAGCGGCAAATGGCTCGAACATCAACACCTACGGGAGAAGGACCTTGCCTTTATGCTTACATGGCCGCACATATGAATGGACTTTTGTAGTAGCGGCGGT
The DNA here is from genome assembly GCA_020510985.1 of Pholidichthys leucotaenia. Classification (NCBI taxonomy): domain Eukaryota; kingdom Metazoa; phylum Chordata; class Actinopteri; order Cichliformes; family Pholidichthyidae; genus Pholidichthys; species Pholidichthys leucotaenia. Next base: position 178,758,783 of record CM035850.1, on the reverse strand, counting down.
GAGTTTCAACATGTTGGGCGCGGATTTTTTGTGTTCACACAATCTGTTAGTTGATCTTGCTAATAGACGGCTGGTAAATGCACTCTCTTTTTACTCTCTCCCCTGTTCAGCTCGAGTGTCCCCGCCACCAGTACAGACCCACGTCGCTACAGCAGGTGGTAAGTTTCACACACTCCTCACCCAATTTCCAGCGCTCACTGTGCCCACTTTTTCAGCGACGGTCGCGAAGCACGGGGTGAAACACTTCATCCCCACTTCTGGTCCTCCCGTGTTTGCAAAAGCTCGGCGCTTGGATGCAGTTAAGCTCGCCATTGCGCGCGAGGAGTTCGCCAGCCTGGAGAGGCTGGGCATCGTTCGTAGGTCGAAGAGCCCGTGGGCTTCGCCGCTGCACATGGTACCGAAAGCCGATGGCTCCTGGAGACCGTGCGGGGATTACCGCAGGCTAAACAACGCTACGGCACACGATCGTTATCCCATCCCGCACATTCAGGATTTTTCGGTGCACCTGGCGGGGGCGCGCATTTTTTCAAAGATTGATCTAGTTCGCGGCTATCACCAAGTCCCGGTCCAACCGGAGGACATTCCTAAAACAGCGGTAATAACCCCGTTCGGACTTTTCGAATTTTTACGCATGCCGTTTGGTCTCAAAGGGGCGGCGCAAACATTTCAGCGGATGATGGATGCCGTGTTACGCGATCTCCCTTTCGTGTTTGTGTACCTCGACGACATTTTGGTCGCGAGTACTTCAGAGGACGAACACGAAACGCACCTCACAGCAGTTTTTAGGAGGCTGGGAGAGCACGGCTTAATAGTTAACCCAGCCAAGTGCCAGTTCGGCGTTGAGCGGATTGATTTTTTGGGTCACCGCGTCTCCCCGGAGGGAGCGGTTCCGTTACCAGAGAAAGTACGCGCGGTAGCGGATTTTCCCCGTCCACAAACGGTCAAATCACTACAGGAATTCTTGGGGATGGTGAATTTTTATAACCGGTTCCTGCCCCACGCAGCTCAAATCATGCAACCGTTATATGCCGCGCTCAAAAAACAAAAGCCGACCCAGGCGGTCGAATGGTCCCCGGAGCGGGAGCGCGCGTTCACAGAGGTTAAAAAAGCCTTGGCTGACGCTGCGCTCCTGGCCCACCCAGACCCTGCAGCACGTATCGCGCTGACGACAGACGCTTCAGATTTAGCCATAGGGGCCGTTATTGAGCAACAGGTAGCCGGAGTTTGGCAGCCTTTGGCTTTCTTTAGCAAATCTTTAAGCGCGGCTGAGCGAAAATACAGCGCGTTTGACAGAGAACTGTTGGCGCTGCATTTGGCTATTCGTCATTTCCAGTTCTGGCTGGAAGGACGGTGCTTCACCGCTTATGTGGACCACAAGCCGCTCACATACGCCATGGCCAAAATTTCAGATCCGTGGTCCGGCAGGCAGCAGAGGCAGCTGGCCGCAATCTCGGAATTTACCACTGACATTAGGCACGTCGCGGGCAAATTCAATGTAGTAGCGGATTGTCTCTCACGCGCGTTCACGACCCCGACACGCGCAGAGGCAGAACGGGCCACCGTGACCGCGCCGCAGGAGAGCGGCACGGTGGCGCGCGCAGCCCCGGTGCACGTGGGTATAGATTACGCAGCCATGGCAGCGGACCAGGGGGCGGACGCAGACGTGCGCGCGCTCCAGTCTGGACCAACAGGGTTGAGGCTGGAGAGCAAGTGTTTACAAACCGGTATGCCCCCCCTGATCTGCGACATGTCGACGGGGCGCCCGCGTCCGGTGGTTCCGGCCACGTGGCGCCGCCGTGTTTTTGACTCGGTCCACTCACTGGCGCACCCGGGGGTGCGCGCGTCGGTGAAACTAGTGGCGGAAAAGTTTGTTTGGCCGTGCCTGCGCAAGCACGTGAAGGAATGGGCAAAAACCTGCATTTCCTGTCAACGGGCCAAAATTCACAGGCACACAAGAGCCCCGTTAGAACCGTTCCGCATTCCGGCCAGAAGGTTCGACCATGTGCACGTCGACCTTGTGGGCCCCCTACCGGCATCACAGGGGTTCACGTATCTTTTGACAATGGTGGACCGCACCACACGTTGGCCGGAAGTGGTTCCACTTGCGACGACCACGGCCGCGGAGGTGGCTCGCGTTTTTTTAACGGCTTGGGTGGCGCGCTTCGGGGTTCCGTCGGACATTACGTCCGATAGAGGACCGCAATTCATCTCTGAGCTGTGGTCAGCGATGGCCAACGGCTTAGGAGCCAAAATTCACCGCACTACGGCTTACCACCCTCAGGCTAATGGTTTATGCGAGCGTTTTCATAGGTCTTTGAAGGCAGCACTCAGAGCGTCGCTCACGGATGCAGATTGGGTAAATAAACTCCCATGGGTTTTATTAGGGTTGCGTTCTGCGCCTAAAGAGGACTTAGACGCCTCCCCAGCGGAGCTGGTATTCGCACAAACTCTGAGGCTGCCGGGCGAGTTTTTACCAGAGCACCCAGAGCCCCCACCTCTCTCTGCTCTGGGACCGTTAGTTGGCACGGGGGCAGACACGCTCCCGGGTCCGGTTCATCACGCTTTTCCACGAGTTTTCGTCCCCAAGGCTTTGAAAAATGCCGATTTCGTTTTTGTCAGGCGCGAAGCCCTTAAAGCAACGCTCAAACCACCTTACGAAGGGCCATTTCGAGTGCTGGAGGCAGGTGATAAGCAATTTGTGCTAGATTTTGGGGACAGAAAAGAGACAGTCAGTATTGACAGACTAAAACCTGCTTTTGTCATGAAGGACGTGTCTGTACCGGTCGCGGTGGCGCCTCGACGAGGCAGGCCCCCGCAGAGGGCAATTAACCACTCTCTTCCTCAGTCAACAGACCCGAAGCAGAACAGCACCGCAGGCAAGGCGGGGCCAACGCACAGCAGATTCGGCAGACGGCTGAAGCCCAAGCGGCGCACAGACTGAATGTTGGTGTTGATTATTCAGTAGTGAGTAAGGTGCTATTAAATTTTGGGAATTAGTCTGTTCTTCATCGTTTGGGGGGGGGTTATATGGCTGTGTTGTGAGACATGTATATGTTGGACACTGCATATGTGATTTAACCACGATGAAGGAGAGCCAGCCCCCTGCGGTGCGGAGCCACAGAGCCTGGACCCCCTGTGGAGGACAGGGGACAGAAGACTTCCTGACCACTGAGGCTCGGGAAGAGAGAAGGGGGAGTTATGTAAATAAAAGGCTAATGAATGTGAATAAAGAGACTTTGATATAGATGTGTGATTTCCCCCGCGAGGGAAATGGTTTGATGTGAGAAGGTTTAAATGAGAGAACTTTGGTGTGTTCACCCTCTTTGTTCGCTGCTCAAGAATAAGAGCAGACAGTGGAATGATTGCTTGAATAAACTGAAATGAAAGACAATTCGGTTTCGTTATTCAAGTCTCCCCACATACTAATATAATGAGGACCTGTAAGAAAGAATATTACAACAGAATATTAGAGGATAACAAAAATAACTGAAGAGGAGTATGGCAAGTACTCAATGGGATTATTAGTAATCAACCTAAGAATGCTAATTATCCAGAATATATTATCGAAAATGGCAATTTGATAAATAATATGGAAGATGTTGTCAGTGGTTTTAATAAATTTTTTGTAAACGTTGGTCCTGAATTAGCAAAATCAATAGTGACAACAGAAACAAACAACAGTGGTTCTGTGAATGAAATAGAAGATAGAAATTCAAACACAATCTTTTTGGGTGCAGTTACTGAAAAGGAAATTATCAAGACTGTGAGTAAATTTAAGAACAAAAAATCAACGGACTGGAATGAAATTGACATGACAATAGTGAAAAAAGTAATTGAGGGAATTGTTAAGCCACTCACCCACATCTGTAACCTGTCATTTCAAACTGGTAAATTTCCAAACAAAATGAAAATAGCAAAAGTAATACCTCTATACAAAACAGGAGACAGTCATTGTTTCACAAATTACAGGCCAGTCTCTTTACTCTCACAATTCTCCAAAATACTTGAAAAAATCTTCACTAAGAGACTGGATGATTTCACTGAAAAACACAACCTCCTTACAGACAGCCAGTATGGTTTTAGAGCAGATAAATCTACATCTTTAGCAATGATCGAACTTATAGAAGAAATTAGTAGTTGTATAGATAAAAAAAAGTTTGCTGTAGGAGTATTTATAGATTTAAAGAAAGCTTTTGACACCATTGACCACAGAATACTACTAAGGAAACTGGAAAGGTATGGGATAAGAGGGGTCGGACTGAGTTGGGTGGAAAGTTATTTAAGTAACAGACAACAATTTGTACAAATTGGTGAGCACAAATCACCCTTCATGGACATCACTTGTGGTGTGCCCCAGGGGTCAGTTTTGGGACCCAAACTCTTTATTTTGTATATAAATGACATATGCCAAGTATCAAAAATTCTGAAATTTATTTTGTTTGCGGATGACACAAATATCCTTTGCACTGGTGAGAATTTGCAGCAGGTTTTAGAGGTGGTCACAACTGAAATGGAAAAGTTAACGCAGTGGTTCAACAAAAATAAATTATCTCTAAATCTAAAAAAAACAAAGATTATGTTGTTTGGAAATTATAAAGTAAATCATGAAATAATGGTAACGATAGATGATACCAGAATAGAAACAGTACAGGAAAATAAGTTTCTGGGGGTGACGCTAGACAATAAAATCTGCTGGAAACCTCACATCAGTCATATCCGGGCCAAGTTAGCAAAATGTATAGGTATACTGGGGAAGACAAGACACGTCTTGGACTATAAATCATTGGTTTTATTGTACAATTCACTGTTTTTACCTTATCTTAACTATTGTGTAGAAGTCTGGGGAAACACCTACAAGACCAACCTACAGGCAATATGCACATTACAAAAAAGAGCTATAAGGATAATAAACAATGTAGGATATAGAGACCATACCAATTCATTGTTTTTAAAGTCACATGTCATAAAGTTCATTGATTTAGTTAAATTTAAGACAGCACAAGTAATGTACAGGGCAATTAATAATCAACTCCCAACTAATATACAAAAAATATTTAAAAAAAGAGACAATGATCATAATTTGAGAGGAGACTTAAACTTTACAAAACCCAAGATACGAACAACCAAGAAAAGTCTGTGCATATCTGTCTGTGGGGTGGATTTGTGGAACAGTCTGGAGCCGGAACTGAAACTATGTACAAACAGAAATCAATTCAAAAAGAGGTATAAACACCATTTGCTGAAAGGATATATGTTAGAAGGGTAGTATTTATATGTACGATTCATTATCACTCTGGGACATTATGGGACACTATGGAATGGTGGGTGGGACAGCACTGTGTATATCTGTGTTGTTTGAGGCTGGTTTTGATGTATGGACATCAATGTATGTTAGGATGGATGGGTGTTAATGTTGATTTGTAAAAAATACAGTAAATTGTTTACTTTGGGTCTTAAAGGTGGTAATTTGTATAAAATTCACATGGGTGTATCTATGGAAAAGAGGAGATGGAATTAATAAGTGTTCACTTCTTCCTTCTCCCTTTCGAACACTGTATACTGTTACTTTATTCCATTTGTCATTTGTTTGTTTTTGTTATACTTTTTTTGTTCAAAATAAAGTATCTATCTATCTATCTATCTATCTATCTATGGCTGTCCCACCCACCATTCCATAGTGCCCCACAGTGAGCATAGTGAATCGTACATATAAATACTACCCTTCTAACATATATCCTTTCAGCAAATAATGTTTATGCCTCTTTTTGAATTGATTTCTGTTTGTACATAGTTTCAGTTCCGGCTCCAGACTGTTCCACAAATCCACCCCACAGACAGATATGCACAGACTTTTCTTGGTTGTTCGTATCTTGGGTTTTGTAAAGTTTAAGTCTCCTCTCAAATTATGATCATTGTCTCTTTTTTTAAAATATTTTTTGTATATTAGTTGGGAGTTGATTATTAATTGTCCTGTACATGACTTGTGCTGTCTTAAATTTAACTAAATCGATGAACTTTATGACATGTGACTTTAAAAACAATGAATTTGTATGGTCTCTATATCCTACATTATTTATTATCCTTATAGCTCTTTTTTGTAATGTGCATATTGACTGTAGGTTGGTCTTGTAGGTGTTTCCCCAGACTTCTACACAGTAGTTAATTCAGTAGTTAGTAGTACAGTAGTTAGTTCACCCCCAGAAACTTATTTTCCTGTACTGTTTCTATTCTGGTATCATCTATCGTTACCATTATTTCATGATTTATTTTATAATTTTCAAACAACATCATCTTTGTTTTTTTTTAGATTTAGAGATAATTTATTTTTGTTGAACCACTGCGTTAATTTTTTCATTTCAGTTGTGACCACCTCTAAAACCTGCTGCAAATTCTCACCAGTGCAAAGGATATTTGTGTCATCCGCAAACAAAATAAATTTCAGAATTTTTGATACTTGGCATATGTCATTTATATACAAAATAAAGAGTTTGGGTCCCAAAACTGACCCCTGGGGCACACCACAAGTGATGTCCATGAAGGGTGATTTGTGCTCTCCAATTTGTACAAATTGTTGTCTGTTACTTAAATAACTTTCCACCCAACTCAGTCCGACCCCTCTTATCCCATACCTTTCCAGTTTCCTTAGTAGTATTCTGTGGTCAATGGTGTCAAAAGCTTTCTTTAAATCTATAAATACTCCTACAGCAACATTTTTTTTATCTATACAACTAGTAATTTCTTCTATAAGTTCGATCAGTGCCAAAGATGTAGATTTATCTGCTCTAAAACCATACTGGCTGTCTGTAAGGAGGTTGTGTTTTTCAGTGAAATCATCCAGTCTCTTAGTGAAGATTTTTTCAAGTATTTTGGAGAATTGTGAGAGTAAAGAGACCGACCTGTAATTTGTGAAGCGATGACTGTCTCCTGTTTTGTATAGAGGTATTACTTTTGCTATTTTCATTTTGTCTGGAAATGTACCAGTTTGAAATGACAGGTTACAGATGTGGGTGAGTGGCTTAACAATTCCCTCAATTACTTTTTTCACTATTGTCATGTCAATTTCATTCCAGTCCGTTGATTTTTTGTTCTATTATATATTATATTAGCTGTATATTAGCTGTATATTAGCTGCTCTTGCTTGCTTGTTTTTTCTTGCCTTCTGATTGTTGCTCTGAGTGTTGCTATCCCTGTGCTGTTGCAATCCTGGAATTTCCCCGTTGTGGGACTAATAAAGGCTTATCTTATCTTATCTTATCTTATCTTATCTTAAATTTACTCACAGTCTCCATAATTTCCTTCGATTCCTTCCTTCCTTCGATTACTAATAATCCCATTGAGTACTTGCCATATTCCTCTTGAGTTATTTTTGTTATCCTCTAATATTCTGTTGTAATATTCTTTCTTACAGGTCCTCATTATATTAGTAAGCTTATTTTTATATCTTTTATATTTGATCTCAGCTTCCACTGTTCTGCATTTAATGAATTGTTTATATAATGTATTCTTCTTTTTACATGCATTCATTGCATATCACTGTGTGTAATGAATCTACATAATATAGGAGTTTCATTTTCTGAACTGAATTAATGAATTGAATTAACTTTTCAATGACATTCTAATTTATTGAGATGCATCTGTATGTTCTACAGGCAATGCATAAGTTCACTCCAAAAATAAATACTGGAATCTAAAAACAGGCATTGCATCCAAAAAGAAAAAAGAAAAAAATTGAAGATGCAACATAGAGATGCATCAAGATTCATTGTGAATAGTTTTGCATTTGAATCATTAATGGTTGAATCATACCTGTACCATGTTTGAAAATCAAACATTTAGGTTTAGGGCGCTCGCGCACGCAGCGACCAGCAGCCAGTGGCTTGTCACCAGACTGCAAACCAAGTCTACCTACGGGTACAAATAAGTAACAAAAAAAAACCAACAAAAAAAATACCTGTAATTGAGTTATGAGAGCACTGAAGATTCACATCTCTAATATCAACAGTATCAAGTGTTCTTCTCCATGATGTTCACTTCTTCTGCTTCTGTAAACTCATCTTGTCACTGTTTCATTTAGTTGATGTCTTCATGACCCGGAGTTCTGTCCCGCTAACACCGAGTCAGTCCCAAAGCCCACCCAGCAGTTTTTGGCACTGCACTGAAGTACTTACCTGAGGCAGCCATGTATTTTGGCCTGTATGAGTTGTCGAAGATTTTCACACTGAGGTTCTTTGGTGGAGACACACACCATGGGCCAATTTGCAGTAAACTTGGTTCCAAGTTCTTGTGTGGAGAAGGGGCTTTTGGTTGGAAGGAAGTGGGTGGCATCATAACGAGACCGAATGGTGCACATTTGTGGGACAGTTTTCTAAATGTTTATTACCACATTGGGGTAACGCCAGTATTGTTGTCAAATAAAAGTGTGTAAATCTGCTCACTTTAATGTTCTGCTGCCATTATTTCAACATAAAACGTCTTGTGGCACAGTAAAAATGATGCATTTCTTTTTTTTTTGTCCACCGGCAGATTAAAATAAGATATATCAGTGACTTCTTATCACCGGTGATGGCTACATGATAAAAACAGAGAGCTGAAAGGTAACCACTTTTTGAGAAGGGTGACAGGCACAGCTTCATTTTGTGATTTTTTTTTTGTATGCTAGCTCCTGCTATAAATCATCAGCTGCCACACAGAAACCAAAGCCAGGATTTTCCATCTATAAAACTACGCCCAGATGATACAGACCTATTTGCATTTGTCGAGGCATGCAGAATGTAATAGTTGGCACACTGTCTCGAGGGATCGTCAAATGCACTGAGCTGTGGAATATTAGACAAAGCAAGTGTTTGGTGAAAGAGGGTCACGCACAAGTGTGGAGGAACTCACACTGCAATCTGAAGCACTTTCTCCTTTTGGATTCTCCCACCCTTGTTCATGGCACCACTCTCCCTAACAGGTCCCCAGCCTCACCCGTCAAAATGTGCCACCTCAGGAAATACTGCAGATAAAGTTACACAGCACTCACTCAAGCTGCGAATGACTCCCTAACAGTGGAGATTGTATTACGTGCTCCTTCACAAAAATATCTTTGCCTTTTTTCCCAGCTGAGTCACAGTCAGACCCCATTTACACCTGACTTGAAAACTGTGGTTTTGAAATCACACTGGGGGAAATGAGTATTGAACATGTCAGGATTGTTCCAGTACAAACACGACTCACAAAAATTTAGGGATATTTGGATTTCAGGTGGAATTTATGGAAAATGTAAAAAGTTCACATTACAGTGATATTATATCATGAAAGTAGAGCATTGAACTAGAAGCATGCAATGGTGATTTCCTCATCTCAAACAATTTATAGAAACAAAAGCCAACAACAGGGGTGGATATACCACAACAAAAAACGTCAGTGTCTCAATAACTTGTCATGTGCCCTTGAGCATCAATTATAGCTTAACAACAACGTTTCATGCTGTTCACAAGTCGACTTATTGTCTGCTGAGGCATGGCATTCCACTCTTCTTGAAGGGCGGTTCTCAGGTCATTGAGGTTGTGGGGTGCAGGGTTACGAGCCTCTACACGGCGACTCAGCTGCTCCCATAGGTTTTCTATGAGATTCAGGTCTGGAGAAAGAGCAGGCCACTCCATTTGAGGTACCCCAGCCTCCAGCAGCCGTTCCCTAATGATGCGACCTTGATGAGCTGGAGCATTGTCATTCTTGAAGATGAAATTAAGCCTGTGTTGTTCATGCAGGGGCACAATGACTGGATTAATGATGGTATTCAGGTAGTATCGGCTTGTCACTGTACCATTCACAAGGTGTAGGGCAGTTCTGTATTGATGAGACACACCTGCCCAGGCTGTAACATGGTGACAACAGTGGCTGATACATAGCGCTCGCCTTGACGTCTTCACCATCATTGACGGCCATCATGTCTGCTCATCGTGAATCAACTTTCATCAAAGAACAGCGCTGAGGCCCACTGGTCCCTTGTCCAGCGGAAATGCTGCCTGGCCCATGCAAGACGATGATGCCTGTGCCTGGTGGTGTGGTCAGGTACCCTTGCAGGTCGTCTAGCACACAGACCACGCTGATGTGAACAGTTTTGAATATGACACTTGGGTGCCTCTCACCTCCCTTAAATGTGCCTGGAGTTGAGTGGCATTCATCATCTGGTTCCACAGGGTACTGTGGTCAAAGGACGTCCACTTCTATACCTTTCTGTGACTCTTCCAGTCTCTCTTTATCTCTGTTGCAGCCTGCTAATGACACTCTGTGACACTTGAAGCTCAGTGGCCACTTCCCTCTGACAACATCCTGTTTGAAGATTTTATTTTTAATACATTTGCAAAAATCTAAAAAAACCAACCTTTTTTCAAGTTGTCATTATGGGGTATTGTGTGTAGAATTTTGAGGGAAAAAAAAAGAATTTAATCCATGTTGGAATGTAGCTGTAACATACCAAAATGTGGAAAAAGTGAAGCGCTGTGAGTACTTTCTGGATGCACTGCACCTTTACTTGTAAATGGAGTAAATTTGCCTGTCCGTCAGGACAAAAATCACTGTAACTTTGTTAAAAAATGTTCTCATCTTTTATTTAAAAAAAAAAATCCTGTGCTTATGGTGCTCAAGTACATCCTTGCTTGTTGGGGCAATGGTACTGTGCAGCCTCTGACTGTGAGTTCCTGCCTCCCCTGACTGCACACCACGGACAACAAGTACAGCTAGGGTCACCAAACCTGGTACACATGTTCACCCCGTGACTCTGAACTGTGACTATGGGTTGGGGGTCAAAAGGTCAAAGATCAAGGTTGGCATTCTCCTGGCCCTATTGCTATACAACAGGTAAAGCTGGGGTCACCAAACTTTGTACATAGATTTACTCTGACCCTGAAGTGTGACTTTGGCCTTGAGATTGCAAGGTCAAAGGTCAACATCAAAATGGCTTATAAACTATATCTCAACAACAAAGACACTAAAAACAAAACACTATGGTTACCAATCTTGATACCCAGGATCACCTTGAGACGATGGGTCTGACTGTGGGTTTAGAGTCAAAAGGTCAGAGGTCAAGGTTAGCATTCCCTATGCCCTGTTACTATAGAACGTGTATAGAATCACTCACACATGCCAGTGTTTCCTCTGGTGTAAAGACCTTGGTGCGGTGGCAACATATTTTTCGGGGTGGTGGGGGCAGAAAACACATGACACTATTGTAACCAGAATATGTTAATTTTCCACCATTTTTCTTTTTTTTTTTTAAATTTTGCACAGTAACATTGCATAATGGAACTTAGCATTGGAAGTATTGCACAACTGAGGCTTGAATGTTGGAACAGTGAGCCAGTTGGAGTCCCACCCACACATCCTGTTTGGACTTTTTACTGGTGTCGTCCTTCTCTCCTTCCTCTGCTCTCACCTCCTCTGGGGCCTCATGTACCCTGGGGTGTGGATTTACTACTGAAAGATGACATATGTTTAAATCAAGAAAATGCCATAAGCAAAAAAAAAAAAATAAAAATCCAGATGTTTGAAACAGTATGTACGCAGGAATCCAAGCAGATTTCCTTTCTACATCCCAATCTGCTTGAAATTGAACGCACGTGAGGAAATACCGGACTCGTCCGTTGACACACCTCCATTTGAATAAGTTAAGATAAGATAAGCCTTTATTAGTCCCACAATGGAAAAAAATGATTGATATTGTCCTAGTTGTATAATGGAGGGGACGGGTTATTGTGCAAAGCTGTTAAGTTTACTACATACAATACAACCTCTATGAGCAGCTCTGGTTAGGTTGTAAAGTCTGACAGCTGTACATAGGAAGGACCTGCGGAACCTCTCTGTCGTGCACCTAGGATGACACAGCCTACCGCTAAATGAGCTCCTCAGTGTGTTCAGTGTGTCCTGCATGGGGTGGACCTCAGACTCCAGCAGAGGTGACAGCTTATCCACCATCTTCCTTTCTCATATCTCCTCCACTGGGTTGAGGTGTTGCTCCTGAATAGGGCTAGCATTTTTGATCGGTCTGTTCAGTCTCTTCCTGTCGGCTGCTGTGATGCCGCTGCCCCAACAGATCACTCGATATGTGATGGCTGATGTCACCACCAAATCGTAGAAGGTCTTCAGGAGTGCCCCTTGCACTACAAAAGACCGGAGTCTCCTCAAGAGGACCAGCCTGCGCTGCCACTTCTTGTAGAGCGCGTTGGTGTTGTGTGACCAGTCCAGTTTATTGTTCAGGAGAACACCCAGGTGTTGTAAGATGTCACCATCTCAATGTCTGTTCCCTGGGTGTTTACTGGTGCTATGGGGCGTTGTCCTTGCCTGCGGCAGTCCACCATCAGTTTCTTAGATTTCCTTGCATTAATCTGGAGGCAGTTCTGTTGGCACCAGTCTACAAAGTCCTGGATAAGTCCTCTGTACTCTGCACCATCTCCATCAGAGATGGCGCCGATGATCGCAGAGTCATCAGAGAACTTCTGTAGATGGCAGTGTGGTGTGTTGTGTGAAAAGTCAGCAATGTAGAGGGTGAACAGGAAGGGAACCAGAACTGTTCACTGGGGGGCCCCATACTGCAGATGATGGTATCAGACACACAGTCCTGGGTTCTCACAAACTGTAGTTGGTTTGTGAGGTAGTCCAGGATCCATGATGACAGGTGCTGGTCCACCCCTGCGCACAGCAACTTGTCCCTCATGATCACTGGTTGGATGGTGTTGAAAGCACTGGAGAAATCAAAGAACATGATCCTCACAGTTTGCAATTAGATGCCAATAGATATGCAAATAGATATATACAAGCCCTGCACGTTTGATTCTCCTGTATCAACGATCAAAAATAATGGATTTAATGGGATTTCATGGACTGAGTTGGAGGCGCTCCTGAATGAGGGAGAGGCATGTAAAAATGTGTTGTTTGGCACGCTGTCCTCCGGCATTTGCGCCGGATACAGGTAATTCAATAGCCTGCTCACAGCCCTATAAGATTAGTTTATTGTTTTCTTTTATTCAGGCAGGGATGAGAAGGAGATGTTTATTTAACCTTGACATGTTTCCACTGATGTCTGCGGTCGTCCTCAGAAGCGTCAGCTGATCGCTGTGATTTGTAGACTGAATAGCTCAGTGGTTAAAGTGCCAGATTATAAAGCAGAAGGTTCCAGGTAAGAGACCAGCTGCAACCTCTTTTAGGGACCACAATGGAAATAAGTGTTCGCACTTTCTTGTGTCACCCCATTGTTTTTAAATATATGTTGTTTCTTTTATACAATGTTATTTTAATTGATGAATGAATCAATCAATCAATTTGTGACCAGCCGGGTGGATCAGCTGGTTGAATAAAGGAAAACAGTCATGAATAAGAAGACAATATGAACCTATTTAGTGGGTAGCCATAGTCACCTGTCAGTTGAAAGCAGATCATATTGGACTCGACAAGTACATATTTTATGTCCAAATGCAAATCTCATCCTTTACAGTTATATACAGCTTACATGGATTACACACACTGCTATTGTAAATAAATGAAGTGCGCTGGGGAAAGGGTGACACTGTCACATTTCAGACTTTACACGTGTTTATTGACATAACTACTGTACACACAGAGGCAATTGGGGGTTTGGTAGAATGCTGTGAATCTGTAGTGTAATCAGCAAAAAAAAGAAGTCACTTACTTGACCCACTGAGGTGTAATGAAGCCTTGACGACAGGGTAATATTTGGGGGCGCACAGGTGCATTGCGTATGAGGTGGGTTGTTATTAGGGCAATTACATGAATTTACTCACCAAGACACCACCCATCCGCACAGTGCCAGCTTGTAGTTTGTTCCCAACAATGCTGTTCATTAGAATCATTAGGAAAGCCGGCTCTCGCTGCAAATTGTGCTTTGATGTTGGCTTGTTCAACTGCATTGTATAGGAATATGATGTACCTGGGTGACAGCTGGATAATGTCATCCCACACAGCTGGCATAGCTCGACTCAGGGTTGACTGGGAAATTCCCGATTGATCTGCCAGCTCCCTCCAGAATGTCCCTTTGCCAGGAACCCCAGTGTTGTCAGCACCTGTACTGGGACAGGCAGCGCACGGCTTCTCGTTGTGTTGCACTCCAGGAGCGGCCACAGCTCTGAGCACAGTTCCACAAAGACTGCCCTTGGAAACCTAAACCGGCTGACAAGCCAGTCATCATCCTCAGCCAGAAAATCTTCTCTTTGTCTAAATACCCTTTCTCTTTTCACTGCGCGATTTGTAATATCCTCCAATAATGCTAATGCCATTGTTGTTAGAGGGATTTTCTGCGCTTCTTTGCGCTTGCTTTTATATCCATTCATCTAATTGCGCACACGTGGATGTTTGTTCATCATGTGTCTCTGGTGTGTACAATAATTTTCACGTCATTTTAAGTCTCCCAACATCACCTGTAAGTGTCGCCAATGGACCAATAACAGTAGAAACGTACGTATGCCAGCCATGAAGTTGGCGTGGGGCTGAGCATATTTCATGGTCATTTCATTCTTTATACATCTGAAATTTTTCGTTGAAAAGGACATACACCACGTTTTTGTGCGTAAGTACCCTTTGTACATGGGGCCCCTGGACCCTTTTCCTGAACAGTTTCCTCTCCTTGGCTCCTCTCTTCTGTCTCGTCTTTCCCTCTGAGCCCTGTCTAATTCAGGTTCTCTCTCTATGGTGGTATACAAACAGATTAGAATATATCAAGTGTCATGCTTTGTTCTGCAGGATTTTTTTTTGTCATGGTTTACATAAATAACAAAAATGTGTATTTTTTGTATTTTTGTTCTAGTGTTTCTTTTTTCCAGTGACAAAGAGTAGGAAAGAGAAGGGGAAAAAACATCCATCACAGTAATTTACTCATGCATACTTAAATTACAGTATCTCACAAAAGTGAGCACACCCCTCACATTTTTGTAGATATTTTATTATATCTTTTCATGGGACAACACTGAAGATATGACACTTGATTTACCTTTTGTTCTTATTCAAGATAAAAATAGAAAGGAGATGTTTTTACCTTCTTTACATGTTTCGACTGTTCACTGCAGCCTTTGTCAGGAGTGTCAGCTGATTGCTGTCAAGTGCCATTTTATCAGCTGACTTTTGTAGGCGGGGCCAGCCCAGCAGACCTGTCAGATTCACTGAGCCGGCCCCGCTTTTCGCCGTCCGATGGTCTCTGGAGAATGTAGTCCCAGGTGTGGGAAAGCATAAAGGCCCCTCATCTCGGTTCATGGTGTCTTTTCCCCGCTTCCTGATTTCTATGGCCTCCTTGAGCCAGCGTTTGTGTCTGTTGCTCTCTGATCCAATAATCTTTGCGGTGTCCCAGTCCATGATGTAGTAGTAGATTAGTTTATTTGACAGGGACAGTGCAATAAACATAGACAATTAATCAAAGACAATCAATCTGATGTGTTGCACATAGAGTGTATAGCTATTAGCTAATTTGCAACTCTTGTCCCTGGATGGGCTTTAGAAAAAAGAATCAAGATAAAAAATATACACAATAACCACATACATCAATGCAGAAAAATTATAAATACACAATTATAAATATTATAAATATTATAAATACACAAATATAACAGCCTGACTCACATTTAACATAAATATTATAAATATTATAAATACACAAATATAACAGCCTGACTCACATTTAACACATATAACATAACTCACATTTGCCTATTTCAGGCCTTCCTCCCTCCGTCACTCACTATAAACAAACACATTTATTCCTTCCCTTCATTCACTCTCACTTTGCAGACAATTAATTCATACATGAGTACATTCTTGTTTATTTTTCAGCCAGTTTTTAACATTTTTAGTGAATGTTTTAAAGTCCGTTATTATTTTAATTTCATTTGGCATTGTGTTCCAGATGTGACTGCCCTTTATAGAGAAAGCTGTTTGTCCAAATGTGGTTCTGCGGTGGAATATTTTACAGTTATTGTTAACAGAACTCCTGGTGGCTCTGCTGCTGTCCTGTCTTTGGACAAAACCAGCAAGTGGCTCGGGTGCTGATTTATGGAAACATTTGAACGTTAATTTCAGAAGACAGAGGTCAATGAAGCTCTCAAAACTCAATAGGTTGTATTTTTTTAAAACATTACAGTGATGCCACCTAATGGGCTTTTTGTCCAAGATTTTTAGGGTTTGATTATATAATGAACCTATATGTCTTATTGTGGAAGGGGCTGCTTGAGCCCAGACTGTCAAACAGTATGATATATGAGAAAAAACCATAGAATGCATATACAGTGCAGCTGCTTCGTAAGGTATGTAATATCTAATTAATTTAAAGCAGTTCAGATTTTTTTTTACTGTTTTTGAAATTTTCTTTATATGAAGATTAAATTTGAGTTGAGGATCTAGTACAATGCCAAGGTATTTGAATTCTGTAGCTAAACTGATGTCATGATCATGTATATTAACTTTAAAATGTTGCAGGTTACATTTTTTGATTGAAAAGCACATTGAGACTGTTTTCTGAAGGTTCAGCAATAGATGGTTCTTGAGGAGCCACTCTTGGACATCAACCATACTTGTAGACAGTACATCTGCAGCCTGTGCTGGAGTCTTGGCAGCTGTGTAAATAACTGCATCATCTGCATAAAGTTGGCATGTTGCAGCTGAGCAGTGTAACGGCAGGTCATTAATAAAAATGCTGAAAAGTAAAGGACCAAGAATGGACCCTTGTGGGATACCCATGCGGTTGTTTAAAAATGAGGATTTATCCTGGTGAACTTTTACACACTGTTCTCTATTCTGGAGATAAGATGCAAACCATTCTAATGTATTTGGGGAGAAGTTAAAAGATACCATTTTGGATAAAAGCAAACTGTGGTTTACAGTATCGAAAGCCTTTTTGAGATCTAGAAAAACAGCTCCTACCACATTACCCCTGTCCAAGGACTGTTTGACGTTTTCAATAAGGCAACAATTTGCTGTTTCTGTTGAGTATCCTGGTCTAAAACCAAATTGATGTGGATGAAGAAGTTGACTGTCTTGTAAGTAGTCTATCAGCTGTGTAGCTACAACTTTTTCAAGAACCTTAGATAGGACTGGTAAGATAGAGATTGGGCGGTAATTGCATATATCGTCTTTACTGCCTGATTTATGAACTGGTATGACGACAGCTTTTTTCCAGCCAGATGGAAATGTACTAGACCTAATGGAGAGATTAATGAGATGAGTCAGTGGTTTGATTAATATTTTGCTGTGCATTTTGAGAAAGGAGGTGCTCATATTGTAGATATCATTAGTTTTTGAGTTTGACAGTGTTTTAACAATACCAGCAATTAACTTCTCATTTACCTCATCGATGTGAAAAGTATCTGTTGGAAGTATGGAATTTGTGTTGTTGAGCACATTTGGCAGCACAAAAATTTTTGTTAAGTCTTCCACAGAGCCCACAAAGTGTGAATTAAATTCATTTGCCAAAGTAGCCTTGTCACTGACGGTCTTGCCATTGATTCTAAGTTCCTTTACCCCCTTCTGATCGTTTTTTTTATTAGTTAAGTTATTTAAATGCCTCCATAGGGAACTGTTGTTACCCTTTGCATGATCTATCAGTTTATTGTAATAAGATATTTTTGATTTTCGCAGCTCATGTACCACTTTATTTCTTAAACTTTTGTACACAAGGTGATCATTTTGTAGTTTGGAGGTTAGTGATGTTTTCAGTGCATAGTCTCGCCTCTTCATAAGTTTTCTTATTTCATTATTTAACCATGGTAGGCTAATCTTCTGTTGTCTACTTTTAATTTGCTTTGAAAATTTTTCTATAGACTTTGTGATTGTTGCAGTTATAAAATTACAACAATCATCTACTTCACATGTTGACATGAGCTGCTCCCAATTTTGATTCTCTAAGTAATGTTCAAACTCCTCATTTTTTGATTTGGGGATAATAAAATTTGATTTGTCAATATCGACTCCCCCAAAATACTGTAGTCGCTTTTTAGTAAGTTTCCTGACAGCAAGAACCATGTTATGATCTGAGAGACCAGTTACAAGATTATAGGTTCTGGTTATTCGTTCTGGTTTATTAGTAAATACCATGTCAATAAGTGTTCTGGATTGTTTGGTTATCCTGGTGGGTCCTTTGATGATTTGCTGGTAATTAAATTTAGTCATGAGGCTTTTCAGTTTTTGTTTGTCTTTTTTATCAGACCAGTTGATATTAAAGTCACCATGAATTATTGTTTCTCTGTTCTTCTCAAGTTGTTTAACCAGATCACTTAATTCATTATAAAAGGAAGAGTTGTGTGACGGTGGGTTGTACACTACTGCAATGTTGAAATTCATTACCGGAGAGAGACATACATTAACAGCTAAACATTCAAGTGAAGTATTCAAATCAACCAGTTGACATTTATATTTGTCTTTGATGTAAATTAAAACACCTCCTCCCCTCCCTACCTGCCTGTCTTTTCTAAAACACTGGTAGCCCACAATATCGATCATATTAGTGTCTATGTTACTGTGTAGCCAGCTTTCTGAGAGACAAAGGTAGTCCAGATTTGAGTCCAACAGCAACACCGAAATCTCATCTCTTTTGGGGATTATGCTCCGTATGTTTAAATGTCCGCCGAGGATCCCCTTTGGTTTAGCCTTGGTGTCCCAAAGAACTCGTGCATGATTAACAGTTTGGAAAAATAAATGTTGTTTTTGCTTTTGTACAGCTCGGTTTTGTGCTAACCCAGTGGTCTGCTGTTTAATAGTGGCAGGTCCAGGGTTAAGGTGAATATCTCCTGCCAGAAGTAGCAGAACTAACAGAACTTTAATTGTATATCCTCTGCCATATTGTGATTTTTGCTTAACAGCCATGTTTGCCTTAATTTGGAAGTTTTTGCTCAGGGCTTTTAAAGACCACATAGAGTGTAGGGTGAGATGTCCAAGCCCAAATCCATACAGATAAAACTTTTTAACTTCACCTTTGGTTGAGTTTGTCGGAAAATCCTTCTTGTTGCAGGTCCAGACACACAAAGACAAAACGAAGAGGAAGTAGAGAAGTAGAGAAGGCTTATTAGTGGTGCCCATCAGCCCACTTTTTAATCCGGTGGCCGCCATCTTCAGTCTTTCTTGGAAAGAAGGAAAAAGAAAATCTGTGGATAGTAAAATAAATTCTGCTTATATCGCCAGAATCTGATCCGATCGTCCTCGAATCCAGCTGTGCCTCAGCTAGCCAACTAGCCCCTTCCGTTGCTGGTCTCGTTGCTCATAGTCGCCGTAACTGGTCTCCCGTCCCGCTCCTCCAACCGAGTCTCGTCACACACCGCCGCTGCCACCGAGCTCCGCTGAGGTCACGGTAAGTCCTCCGCTAGGCACCGCCACCTACCGTTGTCTGCCTGGGTGAAATCTCTGCTGAGCCCCGTCAACAAATAGCCGCTTGCCTGGTAGTATCTCCGCTGGGCCTCGCAGCTGGGCTTCGATTCCGGCTGGTGTAAGGTGGAATGACTGGCGCCAGCATTAAGCTAACTAGCGTTAGCTTAGCAATCGCTTCGGGTAGTCTCGTCGCACACCGCCGCTGCAGTCACGGTAAGTCCTCCGCTGGGCACCGCCGCCTACCGCCGTCTGCCTGGGTGAAATCTCTGCTGAGCCCCGTCAAGCAAATAGCCGCCTGCCTGGTAGTATCTCCGCTGGGCCTCGCAGCTGGGCTTTGATTCAGGCTGGTGTTAGGTGGAATGGCTGGCGCCAGCATTAAGCTAACTAGCGTTAGCTTAGCAATCGCTTCAGGTAGGGCACATCAGTGAATCACAAGGAAGCGCTGGAATCGCTGGTCAGTTTACTCACAGTGGCCGGATAAAAGCGATCAAAGGGGTAATCCACCGGAGGTATATCCGATCGCTGTAGGTTAGATTTTTAGAGACTGGCGCCAGCATTAAGCTAACTAGCGTTAGCTTAGCAATCGCTTCAGGTAGCATTAAGCTAACTAGTGTTAGCTTAGCAATCGCTTCAGGAAGGCGCAGGAAGTCGCTGGAGAAAGGCGATTAAAGGGCAATCCAACGGAGGTGGCAATTCAGCCCGTGCGTGTTCGCCACGAGCGCCGATCGCTGCAGGCCAGCCACTTTTAATGGCAAAATCAGTGACTTTGTCTCAGCACTGAAAAAGTGTGACCATCCCGGTCGCCATCTTGAGTGATGTGATTATTTCTTTTGCAGTGATCTGATATTGCTGATTTTTTTTGGTTCCAAGGTTGTCATAGCCAGGAGCGGCACTGGGGTTAAGCTCCCAGTGCTCATAAAATGCTCCTTACGGCGTGCGTCTCGAAAAGCCTCTGACAACTAAGTCCTACTCCTAGCCTGCCCGTGTGGTTTAGTCTCTAAGCCCGGCGGAACTGCTTTTACTAATAGGAGAAGGGGTGAGGGCGGATCTCTGGCGCCTTAAAACCAGATGCTTCGGGTAGATGGTGGCTCGTCAACATGGGAAGGTAGCCCATCTAGGGGAAGGTAAACCCTGATTTCAAACCTCCGCTGCCTTGCGGCACACCCGGTCACGGGAAAGGCTTCGGGAGTCAACCCTGAGGAAAAATCCGCAGTCGGAGCCCCTAAGGCAGTTCTCTGTTGCGCTCAACATCGTTCTGGCAGCTCCTGCGACGGCGCTGGTGCCAAACTATAGCAGCCCTGCTGTTCCTTTGGATTCATCAGTGACGTGGAGAGGGGGGACATGCTGCATGGGTAACATCTTGTCCTCCATATCGCGCCCAACGCTGGAAGGTAGAACACCGGTGCGCATCGGCCTGTTCAGCCACAGGCGGTGCTGTTCCAGCAGAGTAGACGTTTAGGATTCTCTTCCATGGTCATCATAGACCGATGGAGACCGATGGAGGCCGATGACGACGACGATATTGCTGATTTTAATGTTTCTTCTTCTGCCTTTCCTTTTTGTGATCTTCTGAGTCATCCTTGTGTTTCCTTCTCACATTCCTTCCGGTGTTCTTTTTTCCTTGTGGTGAATGATCTTCCGGTTTCTCCAATGTAGGTTTTGTTGCATAATCTGCATATTTCATATATTACATTGCAATTTTTGTCTTGTTCTATCTTGTCCTTGGGGTGTACTAGTAACTGTCATTGTGTGGTTTTACTGCTGTTTATTTTGTAGTTTTTCATTATCTTTTGAATTGGTTCTGTTACCCCTTAGATGTATGGTGTAGTTATGGTGTCCTTGTTTTTGAGTTCGGCTTTTGTTCTGTGTCTTGTTTCCTGTTTGTTTTCTTCGTTTTTGACTTGCTGTGTCCCTTTGTTTATGGCCCATACTGGATATTGGCAGCGTATGAGTGCATGTTTTATGTTGTTTTCCTCCTCCTGTCTGTCTTCTTGGTCTGTGATGATGGCGGTCCGTTCGTATAACATGCTGACAACTGATAGTTTGTGTGCTATGGGGTGTTCTGATGTCCATAGTAGGTATTGATTCGTGTGGGTTGGTTTCCTGTACACTGTGATTTTTATACTGCCATCATCGTTGTGGTGGATTTTCATGTCCAGAAAGGCTATGGTGCCATTTTCTTCCTCTTCATGTGTGAATTTTATATTTCCAGTGCTGTCCGTGCTGTTCAGATGGTCAGTGAGTTCTTGTGTATGTCCTTTCCTTATTTTCTCCAGAATGTCATCCACGTATCTCTTCCAAAGGGTGGGTTTACATTGTGTAGGTGCTGTGTTGATGGCTTTGTTTTCCAGATCCTCCATGAAAAAGCTGCTCATAGTGGCTGATAGTGGGTCTTCCATTGCAAATCCTTCTTTTTGTTTGTAGATTTTTTCTCTGTATTAAAAATAGGTGGATTTTGCAACAAATTGTAATAGTTCAGATACAGTATGTCGTCAACTGTGAGATTGGTGCATCTTTTTAGGGTTCTGTCATTTCTGAGGCGTTCTTGCACTATGTGTAGTGTGACATCAAAAGGTGTCTTTGTGAATAATGAAATGACATCATGTGAAATGAGGATCTCATCTGATTCTATTTTCATATTTTTGAGTTCTTGTGCCAGCTCTTTTGAGTTTTTGCAGTGGAAATCTGATAGTCCAAGGAGGGGTTTGATGATTTCAACCAGGACTTTTGATAAGTTGTACGTGACTGATCCGATACTGTCTATTATTGGTCACAGTGGGATATCCTTCTTATGTATTTTTGGGGTTTCCATAGATCCGGGGGGTGATGCTGGCTGTGGGTATCAGGTGATCATATGCGTCCTTTGTGATTTTTTTGCTTTCTAATAGGGGTTTAAAAAGGGCTTTTAGCATTTTTTTCTTTTTTCTGTGGGGTTTGTTTTAATGATTTCATATGTGCTGCTGTCTGCCAACATGGTTTCCATCTGTTTTTCATATGTTTCTGTGTCCATTACTACTGTAGTTCTGCCTTTATCTGATGGGAGGATTGTGATTGTTTTATCTGTCTTGAGTGAGTTTAATGCTTTTTCTTCTTCTTTTTTCTTCTTCTTTTTTTTTCTTCTTCTTTTTCTTCTTCTTTCTTCTTCTAATGCTGCTTTGTGGTTATTTGGCCGTTTTGAGGATTCCTGTGACTGCGTTCTGGAGTGATGCCTTTTCACCTTGGTCCTGGATTTTTTCACATGCAAGTTCTGTTGCGAGGATGGATTCTTCATGAGGTATTTTGGCTGGTGTGATGGAGAAATTCAGTCCTCTGCTCAACACTTTTTTCTCTGTGTCCGTGAGTGTGCATTTTGATAAGTTTTTGACCCACTTAGCGTTTGTTTCCGTGTGTGTTTGTCTTCGCTTGTTCTTCCTTCCTTCCTTCCTTCCTTGTTCCACCTTTTTCCTCAGCCGGAAAAAGGTGGATTGTCCTCTCCGGGTTGGGGACAGGCTCCTGCCCCAAGTGGAGGAGTTTAAGTATCTTGGGGTCTTGTTCACGAGTGAGGTGAGAATGGAGCGAGAGATCGACAGACGGATTGGAGCAGCATCTGCAGTGATGCGGACGTTGTACCGGTCTGTTGTGGTGAAGAGGGAGTTTAGTTCTAAGGCAAAGCTGTCGATTTATCAGTCAATCTACGTTCCTACTCTCACCTATGGTCACGAGCTTTGGGTAATGACCGAAAGAACGAGATCGCGGATACAAGCGGCTGAAATGAGCTTTCTCCGTAGGATTGCTTGACTCACCCTCAGAGATAGGGTGAGGAGCTCAGTCATCCGGGAGAGGCTCAGAGTAGAACCGCTGCTCCTCCACATTGAAAGGAGTCAGTTGAGATGGTTTGGACATCTGATTAGGATGCCTCCTGGACGCCTCCCACTTGAGGTATTTTGGGCACATCTCACTGGGAGGAGACCCTGGGGCAGACCCAGGACTCGGTGGAGAGACTATGTCTCCCAGCTGGTCTGGGAACGCCTTGGTATCCCCTCTGAAGAGTTGGAGCAGGTGGCTGGGGAGAGGGAAGTCTGGGCTTCTCTGCTTGAACTGCTGCCTCCGCGACCCGGACCTCCGGAAAAGCAGTAGAAGATGGATGGATGGATGGATGTTCTTCCTTTCTGTGAGTTTTTTTAGTTTCTTTAAATGGCGTTTTTTTGTTATGGTGAATTCCTGTTCGTGTGCGTGTTTTAATTGTGCTTTTATCTGTTCTTGCGTTTCCTGGTCGGTCGGGTAGTGTTCCTTAAAAATGTCCATTTCCTCCTTTATCTGGTTGTTGATTCTGTCGACTTTGTTTGCCATCATCCTTATCCGTTCTTTGATCAGGTCTTTCCGTACTTTATTGATAATTTTCTCTGCATTTCTGGTTGGGATTGGATTTTTTATGTTGAGGCTTGCTGGTGTGACATCCTCATCTCTGCAACGGAGGTTAAATCTCAGGTGGTTTCTGTAGCATGTCCATGTTTTCTCCAATTTTTCCAGTCGGCGGAAGTCTTTGATACAATTTTGTCCATAACTTCCACATAATAGCTCGAGTAGGTTAATTTTGTCTTCTTTTAATTATTTACCTTTTGTTCTTATTAAAGACAAAAAATAGAAAGATGTTTTTACCTTCTTTACATGTTTCGACTGTTTGATTGATTGATTGATTTTATTTATTTGAACATTCCGACAAAAAGAAAAAAAGAATTTAAAACAAAACTGTTCACTGCAGCCTTCGTCAGAAGTGTCAGCTGATTGCTGCGAGGTGTCATTTTATCAGCTTACTTTTGTAGGCGGGGCCGGTTCGGTGGATCTGATAGATCTGCTGTCCTTCGTCTGCTGTCCTTTGGAAACTGGGCTGCAGGGCTGCTCCAGTATGTCACAGTACATGTTGGTGTTCATGGTTCCCTCAATGAACTGAATGAAACTTCCCAGTGCCAGCAGCACTCATGCAGCCCCAAACCATGACACTTCCACCACCATGCTTGACTGTAGGCAAGACACACTTGTCTTTGTACTCCTCACACATGCTTGTCACCATCTGAACCAAATAAGTTTATTTACCTTTTGTTCTTATTAAAGACAAAAATAGACAGATGTTTTTACCTTCTTTTCATGTTTCGACTGTCACTGCAGTCTTCATCAGAAGTGTCACACTTCTGATGAAGACTGCAGTGACAGTCTCCTGTCTATTTTTGTCTTTAATAAGAACAAAAGGTAAATAATTAAAAGAAGACAAGATGAACCTACTTGAGTTACAAATAAGTTTATGTTGGTCTCATCAGACCACAGGACATGGTTCCAGTAATCCATGTCCTTAAGTCTGCTTGTCTTCAGCAAACTGTTTGTGGGCTTTCTTGTGCATCATCTTTAAAAGGAGCTTCCTTCTGGGATGACAGCCATGCAGACCAATTTGTTGCAGTGTGCGGCGTATGGTCTGAGCACTGGCAGGCTGACCCCCCACCCCTTCAACCTCGGCAGCAATGCTAGCAGCACTCATAAGTCTATTTTCAAAAGACAACCTCTGGATTTGACGCCGAGCACGTGCACTCAACTTCTTTGGTCGACCATGGCGAAGCCTGTTCTGAGTGGAACCTGTCCTGTTAAACTGCTGTATTGTCTTGGCCACTGTGCTGCAGCTCAGTTTCAGGGTGTTGGCAGTCTTCTTGTAGCCTAGGCCATCTTTATGTAGAGCAACAATTCTTGTTTTTGTTTTTCATATCCTCAGAGAGTTCTTTGCAGTGAGGTGCCATGTTGAACTTCCAGTGACCAGTATGAGAGTGTGAGAGCGATAACACAAAATTTAACACACCTGAGACCTTGTAACACTAACGAGTCACATGACACCGGTGAGGAAAAATGGCTAATTGGGCACAATTTGGACATTTTCACTTAAGGGTGTATTCACTTTTGTTGCCAGCAGTTTAGACATTAATGGCTGTGTGTCGAGTTATTTTGAGGGGACAGCAAATTTACACTGTTACACAAGCTGTACACTGACTACTTTGTATCAAAGTGTCATATCTTCAGTGTTGTCCCATGAAAAGATATAATAAAATATTTACAAAAATGTGAGGGGTGTACTCACTTTTGTGAGATACTGTATATGATCAGAGGTGGGTATAGTAGCCAGAATTTCTACTCATGTAAAAGCAGTGCTTTGAAATTAATAATTAAAAGTAGACAACCAAACATTTCTCGTAGAGTTAAGAATGCAAAAAGCACCCACTTAGAAACTTGAGTAATGACTTCAGTCTTGAAGGTTTGAGGTTTTTTGCCAAGATTTACAACAATTTTCAGTTTTCTGCTTTTCTCTGTAAATTTATCTAAACTTGCAACCATTTTCCTCAAATTTGTAATTTCCTCTTGTAAAATTATGACTTTTCTTGTATAGAGGAATGCTGGAGCTCTGGCAGAGTGATCATCGGTTTCTTGGTCACCTTCCTGACAAAGGTCCTTCTCCCCCAATTGCTCAGTTAAAACAGCCAGCCAGCTCTAGGAAGAGTCCTGGTGGTTCCAGACTTCTTCTATTTTACAGATGATGGAGGCCACTGTGCTCATTGGAACCTTCAAAGCGGTAGAAATTTTTCTGTACTTTTCCCCAGATTTGTGCCTCGAGACAATCCTGTCTCGGAGGTCTACAGACAATTCCTCTGACTTCATGCTTGGTTTGTGCTCTGACATGCACTGTCACCTGTGGGACCTTATATAGACAGGTGTGTGCCTTTCCAAGTCATGTACACAGGTGGACTCCAGTTAAGCTGGAGAATCATCTCAAGGATGATCAGTGGAAACAGGATGAACCTGAACTCAATTTTGAGCTTCATGGCAAAGGCTGTGAATACTTATGTTCATGTGACTTCTTCGTGTTTGATTTTTAATAAATTTGCAAAATTTTCAAAAACACTTTTTTCATGTTGTCATTATGGGGTATTGTGTGTAAAAGTTTGAGGAAAAAAATTAATTTTATCCCTTTTGGATTAAGGCTGTATCATAAAATGTGGAAAAAGTGAAGCACTGTGAAGACTTTCTGGATGTACTGTAGCTAGTCTTGGGCAGGATGCCTGTAGACATGGTGCTCCGACCATGGCCTCCTCTGCAAGGCAGCCAGCATGGAATAGCTTTAGGGTCTATTCAGGTCTGCTCTCAGGTTTATTTTGTTAATTTTTTACCCACAATTTTTTTTACTTGTTACCAGTCTGTGAAGCAAAAAAACATCTTCTAAGTGAATTTCTAAGTGAAATTCTAGCAAGATCACACCCGTCGAGGCAGACATCTTTGCTCGTTCCATTGACGAATGCCGACTTTTTCTCCTTTTTTGCATGCTTGCTGCTCTTTCTACAGTGCATGAAGGTCATACGCTGCTAACATTCAACCAATGGACACTACTGGACATCACCAAGATGAGCAGTCATACGGAATTCACTGGTTTCACATCACCCGATCTACAATGTATTGTGCATCCACGCAGCGATCAGCACCACCCCCAGGAAGGCCCTGAAGCACTGAGCCCGTGTGAGCATGCTGACCCCAAGATAGCGTGTTGGAGGCGGCACCAGAGTCGAGGTAAAAGAGGAGGGCTACATGCTAGGCTAAGGGCTCGCTCCTGCCGACCACCACTGCCCAGCCGCTTGCTGGCTAACGTACGGTCTTTGGAAAACAAGCTAGATGAACTAAGATTAAGGATTGAAGACCAGTGGGAGATAAGAGAGTGCTGTGCCCTAATTTTCTGCAAAACCTAGCCCACCCTGAGTATGACGTTAAACTGCATCTGGGCGAGGGGGTCTGTTGGACTAGGAGGATGAAGGAGTGCCTCTTAACCTTCGCTGATACTCCCAGGTGTCCCTTAGGCAAGGACTAATACCTATTAGCTTCCTTTACCAGGGTTACGGTGAAACTCTCTAACAACTTTGTGTTATATTCCCCTAAGGGGACCCAGGGTTAAAGTGGTTCCTAGCACCCCCTTGCTGATCATATAAGGTATCAAATGGGGCAACTTGTTTGCTGTGAGTTGCAACCCGTGTCAGTGGAGGAAGAGGTCCTGGTTCTTGAGAAATGTGTCTTGCTGCAGCTCTCACAAGTCCAACACAGTACTTTGGCTCCTACTTCACTTAGACAAAGATTGGAAGGGCCTGGTCCAATCAACCAGCTTGTCAAGGTCTACTCTGGGATGTCTTTTGTCAGTGTAACATCTCCTCATCCCAGAAGCCTATGGCAGAGGGTGAATCGAGTAATTTGCTCTTTTGTGTTTTATTGCTCGAGTATACCATCCCTGTATCCCTGGTGCATAACCTGCAGGAAGTCCGCGGCTCTGTGCATCCCCTTTTAAGGCTCCGAGGAGGGTGGGGAGCAAGGATGATGAATCATATGCTACTAAACAAAGCCCTAAAAAAACGAATGTTGAAAGATGACGTGGATGACCCAGGAATTAGCAGGATGACTTTCAAATGTTGATAATTGGCTGAGGCTTATTGTTTTAGAGTCACTCTTATCAGATATGCCTCTTTCTAAGCTGTCTCCTTTCGTTATACAGAAAGGATTTTCAGGTATTACAGGGTCAGTTAAGGATGTTAAAAAACTGAAGTCTGGCCGGATTTTGTTGGAATGTTTTAAGAAAGCCCATTCTGAAAATTTGTTACGTTGTGATGTGCTGGCTGGTGTTTTAATGAGGGCTTTTCCTCACCCTTCTCTAAACAGCTGCAAAGGAGTAATTTGTACTAGAGAACTCCACGATATGGAAGAGGATGAAATAGCCTCAGAACTGCAACAACAAGGAGTAATCATCGGTACGATCATCGGTAGCACGGGGGCCCCCCAGGGAACGGTTTTGGCTCCCTTCCTGTTCACCCTTTATACTGCGGACTTCTCACACAACACAACACACTGCCATCTACAGAAGTTCTCTGACGACTCTGTGATCGTCGGCCTCATCTCCAATGGAGATGAAGCTGAGTACAGAGGACTTATCCAGGACTTCGTGGACTGGTGCCATCGGAACTGCCTCCAGATCAACGCGAGGAAAACTAAGGAGCTGTTGGTGGACTGCCGCAGGCAAGGACAACCCCTCACAGCACCAGTAAACATACAGGGAACAGACATTGAGATGGTGACATCCTACAAGTACCTGGGTGTTCATCTGAACAATAAACTAGACTGGTCACACAATACTGACGCACTCTACAAGAAGGAACAGCGCAGGCTGTTCCTACTGAGGAGGCTCAGGTCTTTTGGTGTACAAGGGGTGCTGCTGAAGACATTCTACGACACGGTGGTGGCATCAGCCATCACTTTTGGAGTGGTCTGCTGGGGCAGTGGCATTACAGCAGCCGATAGGAAGAAATTGAACAAACTGATCAAGAAAGCTAGATCTGTCCTGGGGCAACACCTTGACCCAGTGGAGGAGATAGGAGAGAGAAGGATGGTGGCTAAACTGTCATCTCTGCTGGAGTCCGAGTCCCACCCTATGCAGGACATATTGGACGCACTGAGGAGCTCATTTAGCAGCAGACTACATCATCCTAGGTGCACAACCAAGAGGTTTCGCAGGTCCTTCCTACCTACAGCTGTCAGACTGTATAACCTAAGCAGGGCTGCTTGCAAAGATAGCAAAAAAATGTGACAACCTAATAGTACTGAATGCAAAAGACTTAACAGACTTACACAATGGTCCCCTCCAGTATACAACTAGGACAATATCAGTCGCTACGGAGGGTGACAATATGTATGGGTACATAGTAGACGGTTATGCTGTTTATTCCATCTTGCTGCAATGCTCCGCACTTTGTATATATATTTATATATTTATGTGTATGTATGTATATCCACTGCTCTTATTTATATTTTTCGTATCTTCTTAATTATTGCTCGGAGTGTTGCTACCCCTGTGCTGTTGCAATCCTGGAATTTCCCCATTGTGGGACTAATAAAGGCTTATCTTATCTTATCTTTTCTTAACACATGTGAAGAGGATAACCATTAAAAAAGATGACCGAACAGTAAAAACTGGCACTTACTGTCATAAACTCTCCGTGTGCTCTGCCATAGTGCACGGAGAAGGAGAAAGGATGGGAGGATTTAAATGCAGGATTTCACCAAACACACATTTATTGACATAAACTGTTCACAGACAAAGACGAACAAGTGAATTATAATACAATATGGATGCGCTCGGGAGAGCAGGGAAGACTACGGGGAGCTCTCCTAACTCGGGGGAACGCAAACTGGGCACAGCCTAAGCGTAGCAGTTATGCTGCAGGAAGAAATGCTGCCAGAAGCGTAGCAGGATTACTGCAAAGGGGGAAATGCTTCTGGTCCAGCATAGCAGCTGACCGCGCAGAGAAACGCTAACAATTTACTCACGAGTAGGAGCAGTCCCAAGAAGTCCAGTTCTCTCGGCGAGCATAGTCCAATAATCCTTCCTGACGTGACAGTCACACCACGGAGGACGAGAGTGTGACTCGTACAATGACCCAGCGGTGTTTGTCTAGTGAAGAGCTGCTTAAATCCAAACGTGGCTGGCCACACAAATTCGGAACACCTGGGCGAGGCACAGGAAAGATAACTACCGGGACTGGAAACGGCTGATGAAGCTAAGGAAAGCGAGGGGGCGTGGTAGGACCAGCAGACTGTCAGCAGCGTGGGAAAAAATAGATCACAGGAGCTGACTAACAGCTTCCGGTCAGGCAGTGGCTATGGTAGCAGGATAAGTACAGAAATACACATAATGCACATATACAACAGAATCAAAACCCACAGAGAGATCAGGGCCGAGCTGGGGAAAGCTAAGCCGGCCCTGCCCATGACACTTACATTCTGACATTCAATTGGCATCAACTCCCAGAAAGAATCCAAATAGGATACCTGAGTGTAACTGTTGATACCTTTATTCCAAACCCACTGAGATGTTTTAACTGCCAAAAGTTTGGTCATGGCTCCGCAGGATGTAAGAATAAACCAGTCTGCTGCAAATGTGGAGAAGAAAGGCACGAGTTGGCCTGCACAACACCTCCCAAATGTAGTAACTGTTTAGGCAATCATGCAGTATCATCGAAGGAATGTCCTTGTTGGAACAAGGAAAAAGAAATTCACACTGTCAAATGTACTAAGAAAATTAGCTACTCTGAGGCACGTAAACTGGTAGGTTTCCCAAGTTCCAGCAAACTTTTTCCCCTGTTGTGAAACCTAAGATGCAGCCTGCTGAGTGCCAGACAGATCTGACATAGTTAACTAAAGATAAACCCTCATTATTAAGTAATATTAAAAATTCTGGAGTCCCAGTTAAAAGTAAAACGAGTACTCAAAGCCTAACTATAATAAGCCAACCCTTAAGTCAAAGTTTAAGTAAGTCTGCAGAACAAAACCAGTCATCAAAAGAAATGAAAAAACATCCAGCTCCTCGACTCAAGCAAAATCAAGCCAAGAAAATAAATTGTAAAAAATGGGAATCCAGTAGATGGAAAAATGTCTGAAGTCATGACTTGCCGTAGTCACAGCCCCTCCCCCAAAAGCAAGCATAAGGAGCATGCTTTTGTTTTACCTACCTGATGGTGGGTAGCCACATTATCCAGTGGAACTGTCGTGGCTTTAAGGCCAGTTTCTCTGAAGTGCAGCGTTTAGCTGCTAGTTTTAATCCTCTTGCTTTTTGCCTTCAAAAAACTCTTCTACTATCAACCAACCCCATGTCTCTGAAACATTATACAGTGTATAATACATATGATCAAAATGTGCATCATCCATCTGGTGGTTCAACAATTTTAGTAAGGAATGACATAATTCACAGCCACTTGGCATTAGTCTCCAACTTACAAGCAGTGCAGGTTTGTCTAACTTTGCATAAAGCAATAACCTTTTGCTCTGTCTATATACCACCAGATATGACTGTGACATCAGAAAATCTTGATGACCTTCATAATCAGTTGCCATCCCCATACATCCTTATGGGTGATTTTAATGGTCATAATTCTCTGTGTGGAGGAATTTGCTCAAATGCAAAAGGCAAGATACTGGGGGATTCTGTTGCTAAAAATGATCTGTGTCTTTGGAATGATGGGTCTCACACATACCTCCACCCAGGACATGGAACCTATACTGCAATTGACCTATCTATATATGATCCTGAGCTAGTGCAGGAATTCTCGTGGTGGGTCTTGGGTGACGTCTGTGGAAGTGACCACTTTCCACTAATATTGACATCTACAGAAGTGGATGTGCAATCAAGAACTCCGCGGTGGCAACTCAAAAAAGCAAACTGGTTGTCCTTTGTTTCTCTGTGCAAAGAGAAATCCAGCCAAAAACCTCAACCACACTGTCACTCTGCTCAGAGCTTCTTTTATTTATCTTTTGTTCTTATTAAAGACAAGAATAGAAAGGAGATGTCTTTACCTTCTTAACATGTTTCAACTGTACACTGCAGCCTTTGTCAGAAGAGTCAGCTGATTGCTGCCAGGTGACATTTATCAGCTGATTTTCGTAGGCGAGGCCAGCTCAGCAGATCTGTCAGATCCACCGAGCCGGCCCTGCCTTCCGCCGTCAGATGGTCTCTGGAGAATGTGGTCCCAGGTGTGGGAAAGCATAAAGGCCCCCTCATCTCGGTTCATGGTGTCTTTTTCCCCACTTCCTGATCTCTATGGCCTCCTTGATCCAGCGTTTGTGTCTGTTGCTGTCTGATCCAATAATTTTTGCATTGTCCCAGTCCATGATGTGATTATTTCTTTTGCCGTGATCTGATATTGCTGATTTTAATGTTTCTTGTTCTGCCTTTTCTTTTTGTGATCTTCTGAGTTGTCCTTGTGTTTCCTTCTCACATTCCTTCTGGTGTTCTTTTTTTCTTGTGGTGAATGATCTTCCAGTTTCTCCAATGTAGGTTTTGTTGCATGATATTTCATATATTACATTGCATTTTTTGTCATTTTCCCACACCTGGGATCACATTCTCCAGAGACCATCTGACGGCGGAAGGCGGGGCCGGCTCGGTGGATCTGACAGATCTGCTGAGCTGGCCCCGCCTATGAAAATCAGCTGATAAATGTCACCTGGCAGCAATCAGCTGACTCTTCTGACGAAGGCTGCAGTGTACAGTCGAAACATGTTAAGAAGGTAAAGACATCTCCTTTCTATTCTTGTCTTTAATAAGAACAAAAGATAAATAATTAAAAGAAGACAAAATGAACCTACTTGAGCTGCTCAGAGTTTCACTCACACCTTAATTACATTTGCAGATAAGACTGTCCCAAAAACATCAGCAAATCCACATCATAGGTCCAACTCATGTTTCAATCATGACTGCAAAAAGGTCATTGAGGCAAGGAAAAAAGCAGAGAGGGTGTTCAATAAACATCCAACAACAGAAAACCTGACCAGATTTAAAATCTGTTGAGCTAAAGCATGCAGAATCATCAATGAAGCAAGGAGGCAGAGCTGGAGGGAATTTGTGTCAAGCCTCACATCCAACACATCTACCAAAAAGATCTGGGATTTAATTAGAAAGATGAAGCATAAGGTGAATGGATTTCAAATATGGCATATTAATCATCAGGGCAATCTGCTGATGACAAAATATGAAATAGCTAATCAACTAGCAAAATCGTTTGAGAAGAATTCATCTATTGGAAACTATTGTCCTGAGTTCCAAATCATACAAGCACAAGAACAAAAAGAAACTTTTCTTCAGATAACTCAGAACCATACAACCAAGGGGCCAGATAAAATTCATTATCAGTTTTTAAAACACTTACCCCCCAGTGCACTATCCATTCTCTTGATGGTTTTAAACAGCATATGGAAATCAGGCAGTATTCGTGAAAGCTGGAAAGAAGCAGTAATTATACCTGTTCCAAAACCCGGGAAAGATCATACTGATACCAACAACTACCATCCAATAGCTCTGACAAGTTGCCTCTGTAAAACCATGCAAAGAATGGTAGACAATCGCCTTGTGTGGGTGCTTGAATCTGAAGGCCTAACTGATTACCAGTGTGGCTTCAGATGCGGTCAAAGTACTTTAGACCACCTTATCAGATTAGAGGCCTATATACGCAATGGTTTTATTAGAAAAGAACATGGTGTTGCTGTATTTTTTGTTTTAGAAAAAGCATATGACACAGCATGGAAATATGGTATTTTAAGAGACCTACATGACATGGGTTTTAGAGGACATTTGCTCTTTTTCATTTCGAACTTTTTGTCTAATAGACACTTCAAAGTCCAAGTAGGAGATACTCTTTCAGAGCCCCATGTGCAAGAACAAGGAGTCCCCCAGGATAGCATCCTCTCAGTTACTCTTTTTAGCATTAAGATTAATAGTGTAGTTGGTGCACTTAGACCAAATACTGTACCTTTTGTAGTCTTTATGTAGATGACCTCTGTATTTGCTACAGAGGGAAAGGCATGAGCACAGTTGAAAGCAACTACAGCTGCGCATAAACAAGATTAATATGTGGTCAGTCAGTAATGGTTTTAAATTTTCAAAAACAAAAACTGTCTGCACACATTTTTTTCCTGCTGCGGTCTCTTCACCTCGACCCTGAGCTTTTCATAGATGGAGAAGCTATCAAGGTCGTAAAGGAAACCAAATTCCTTGGACTTATTTTTGATAATAAGTTGTCTTTTATTTCACATATAAAATTTCTACGAATCAGATATTTTAAAGCCCTTGATATTATTAAAGTTTTGGCAAAAACTAAATGGGGTGCAGACTCCACTGTGCTGCTGTGTCTCTACAGAGCACTTGTAAGATCTTGATTAGAGTATGGGGGCATAGTTTATGGATCAGCAAGGAAATCATACATCAGGACGCTGGAAACTGTCCATCACCAAGGTCTAAGGCTTGCCTTGGGGGCTTTCAGAACCTCTCCTGTTAAAAGTTTGTATGTTGAAGCAAACGAGCCTTCACTTCAAAACAGTTGCCTGAAATTGGCTCTCCAGTATATGGTTAATCTTAAAGCAAACCATAGAAATCCAGGCTACTCTGCAGTTTTTCACCCTCGATTTTTGCAGATGTATAAGGTCAGACCGAAGAGCATCACTCCTTTTGGACTCTGTATAGAACCTCCTCAGGCTAATTCAGGAAATCATTCTTCTTCATCTTAAAGAAACTCTCACTCAACTCTGGTCAAGAATTGCTGTTTTTCTTCATCATAAGAACCCCCAGCGGAAACAACTTCCTTTTGTAGAGAAACCTGATAAGGACTTGATTTTAAAGGATTAAAAAAAGTACGTCATAAAATTCTTGAGCTTTCCCCCTAAGCAGATAAGAAGGCTTCGTACCAGGAAATGATACTCTTAAAAAGTCATAAACTCCTTAAGCTGACAGGTATATGGTTGCCTCCCGTTTGTTTGGACATATAGCAGAAGCCCCATAAAACTCTCCAGGTTGCCCTCTCTTCACATACCAAGACCTAAAAATTATCTACAGCTCAACAGTACCTCCTAGTGGACATCTACGGAATATGTTCATTACAAGCTGGAACTGTTAATTCTGACTGAACATTAACTCTTCTTCAAGCTCTCGTTCC
Organism: Pholidichthys leucotaenia; assembly: GCA_020510985.1. NCBI lineage: Eukaryota > Metazoa > Chordata > Actinopteri > Cichliformes > Pholidichthyidae > Pholidichthys > Pholidichthys leucotaenia. The sequence continues at coordinate 178,723,927 of CM035850.1, read as the reverse complement.
TCAGGATAACTCTGGACACTGTGAAGATAATTGCCCTCTTGATGGACAATAATGGTTTGCAATAATTTTTTTTCCCACAATATCTTTATTGAACCTTTTTTTTTTTAACAAACATGACACAAACAATCAAACACTAACACTAAAGTACTACAAAAAAAAATGCTCTAAAAACACCAACAACCACCAACAAAATCAAGTCTTCAACAATGCTCCTCTGTTTAGTCTAGAGTCTAGACAATCCATTACATAAGTATACATATTATGTTCACCAGTTTGGAATTTACAAGGTCCACACACATCATTCACCTTCTTCTTCAAGAGTTATGTTTAAATTTTTTACATAATCAATAAAAGGTCTCCATATATTCTCAAACACAATTTCCTTTGATTTCAGTATGTATGTTATTCTTTCTTCTAATGGAAGGTTTGTTAACATCTGTCTTAACCACTGAGTCACATCTGGTCTATGAGTCTTTTTCCACAGTAGTGCAATATATTTTTTGGCATTAAGCAAACTGAGGTCTATGAATGTTCTTTCACTTTTATTAAAGTTATGCTTTTCTGGGTACAGACCCAACAAAAACAGTTTAGGATTCAATATGATTTGTTTTGAAATTATTTTTTCAATTGTTACCCTCACCTCTTCCCAAAACATTCTAATTATTCTACATTCCCATAAACAATGAAATAGGGTTCCTTTACTTTCCATGCATTTTGTGCACGTATCTGGTATGTTTTTGTTATATCTATTTAACTCCACCGGTGTAACATACATCCGCATTAACCATTTAAAATGTATCAATTTAAGACGTACATTTATTGATTTGGTTTGAGCTTCTGTACAAGCCAATTCCCATTGTTCCTCTGAAATTTCAGTTTGCAGATCTTCTTTCCAGTAGTTTAATCTTTTCTGTGAATTTTCACTTGAGGATAGTGTCAATGAGTTATAAAACTCTGAAATAATACCCTTTCTTTTACTATCTTTCATCAACATTTTTTCCAAGGATGAGTAAATAGGTCGAGTGAGAGCATTATTTTGATTTGGTCGAATAAAGTTCCTAAGCTGAAGATATTTAAAAAAATGTGTTCTATTAAGATTAAATTTGATCCTCAGCTCTTCAAAAGACATTATGTTATCTGCACACGACAGATATAAATCTTGAATCTTTTGAATCCCTTTTAAATTCCATACTTTAAATACAGCATCCGCTCTCCCTGGTTTAAAATATTGATTACCCCATATTGGGCTAAATTGTGACAGTAAGTGTGGTTCTTTTAAATAGTTTTTAGTTTCACACCATATTTTGATCATATGCTTTACAAATGGATTTTTAACTTGTTTTTGTAATTTTTTTGCTGAATCTGAGTATAAGAATATGGGAAGAGGTAAAGGTAAATTGTATGATTCCATTTCAGTCCAGTGAGGGAGATCATTTGATGAAAAATAATATGTCATAGACCTCAGTTGTGTCGACCAATAATACAACATAAAATTTGGACATTTCAGACCTCCACGATCAAATGGTAAATATAATAAAGACAGACGTAATCTAGCCCTCCTGTTGTTCCATATAAATTCCACTAACTTTTTTTTAATTCTTGAGAATAAATCTAAAGGTGGTGGTAAGGGAATGTATTGAAATAAATAAAGTATTTTAGGTAAGATATTACTTTTAAGTATATTGATTCTCCCTATCATCGACATCGGTAGTGACATCCATCACTGAATTAACTCATTAATATCTGTCATTAAGGCTTCATAATTGACACTGGCGACTGATTCTAGCTTAGGCACAATTTGGATTCCTAAATATTTAAACTGATTTACAACATTGAATTGATTTACCTCAGGGGCTGGGTACTTTCTCTGGGTCTCATTTAGCATTAATATTGAAGATTTAGTTTTATTTATTTTATATCCTGATATTTCCCCAAAATTCTTTATTAAATTCAACAAGGTCGGAATTGATTTTTTAAGATTCGACATATACAAAATTATATCATCGGCATACAGGGAGATTTTATGTTCTGTTGGTCCAACTTTAATTCCATATATTTGTGACTGTAAACGTATCGCCATCGCTAAAGGTTCAATTGCCATAGTAAACAGTAAAGGTGAAAGTGGACAGCCTTGTCGACATCCTCTATTGATTTTTATTGATTTTGAAATATTGTTATTTGTTAGGATTTCTGCTGTAGCATTATTGTATATTATCTGAACCCATTTTATGAAATTATTTCCAAGTCCAAACCTTTGTAAGACTTCAAAAAGAAAGGGCCATTCGACTCTATCAAAGGCCTTTTCGGCGTCCAGTGATAGGAGAGCTGTATCCGGTGCTTCTTTATTAGAATAAATAATATTAAGTAGTCTTCTTACATTATGGAAGCCTTGTCTTCCCTTTATAAAGCCATTCTGATCTCGATTAATAATATTTGGTAAAATTTCTTGTATTCGTCTTGCTAAAATTTTACAGATTATCTTAAGGTCGGCATTTAATAGGCTTATTGGTCTCATATTTTCACATTTATTAGAGGGTTTACCTGGTTTTGGCAACAGTATAATTAAGGCATTATTCATGTATGATGGTAAATTACTATTTTGAAATGCTTCTAAAACCATTTCCAAAAAAGGTTTTATTAATTTATTCTTAAATTTTTTTATAAAGGTCAACTGGAAGACCATCTGGTCCTGCACTTTTTCCTGATTTCATATTATCAATGGCTAGCCCAACTTCTTCTTGACTAATTTTAGACTTCAGTATCTCCCTGTTTTTATTTGGAATACACGGTATAGATAGTTCGTTCAAAAACCCATTTAGTTTTGTTAAGTCAGATTCATTTTTGGTATCATATAATTTTTCATAGTAATCTCTAAAGGCTCTATTAATTTCTAAAGGATCTATAACTACCTGTCCGTTACTTATAATACTGGTAATTGGTGTTTTAAATTCTAATTGTTTAATCTGCCATGCCAATAACTTTCCTGATTTTTCACCTTGTTCATAAAAAGATTGTTTCAATCTTAGAAGACTCGAGGCAGCTCTATTCGCTGATTTTTTGTCATATTCAGCTCTCAAAATCAGTAATTCGTTCTCCAACCTTGGATCACTTCCTGCATACACTTTTTCCTGAAGACTTTTTATTTTATGTTCCAATTGGCCTCTCTCCTCTCGAGTCTTCTTAGATTTTGAACCTGTATAACTAATAATATGTCCCCTAATAAAAGCTTTGAAAGCCTCCCACTTTACACATGCTGATGTTTGTGTAGTATTGATGTCAAAGAACTCATCTATCTGTTTTTCTATGTACTTAACAAATTCCTCATCCTGAAGCCATTTATGCTGAAATTGCCATCTACCTGGTTCCTTTGTCAATTTCTTATCTACATATATTAGACAGCAGGGTGCATGATCAGAGATCACAATGTTATCATAGAAACAGTTTTGAATCTTGGACCTTAATTCTGTGGAGATCAAAAAATAATAAATACGTGAGAATGTCTTGTAGGTATTGGAATAACAAGAGTAAGCTTTAACTTGTGGTTTCATTTCTCTCCATATATCTAGCAATCTCAATTCTTTAATAAAATGATTAATGGTCATCCTACAACCATTGTGCGTACAGTCTAGTCCTGTTGATCTATCTATACCGGGATTCAATGTACAATTAAAATCCCCTGCTATTATATGTTGCCCTGTAAGTGATGATAAGATAAGAAATAAATTGGCAAAGAACTTTTGATCATCTATATTGGGACCATATAGGTTCACCAAATTTATATTTTCTAATAGCAAAGATCCTTGAATGATTAAATATCTTCCAAATTTGTCTCCAATTACATTTTTCACTTGAAATGGGACTGATTTATGTATGAGAGTCATAACTCCCCTGGCTCGGGATGAAAATGATGAGGTGAAAACACTTCCTTGCCATCTACTCCTAATTCTTTTTACATCCTCCTCTATTAGATGAGTTTCTTGTAAAAACACAATATTTGAACCCATATCTTTTATTTTATTCATAACTTGTTTCAGTTTTTTTTAATTTTTGTAGACCTCTGCAATTCCATGAAGTTAAATTAAGATTAACGCTTTGGTTTATGATCAATAAGGAGTTTAGGATTACCTTGCAGTGTAAACATGCTCATACAGAGAAGCAAAAACATGAGTGGTTGAACATTCATCCTACAAACTACACACAAACATATTCCCCCTTCCCACATTTGTGGTAATCCCTCCAAAATCAAAAGAAAAATTCCGTCTCCCGATATAGCCATCGACCGCTCCACACCCACGAGGATCAGCCAAAGCCACTCCTTCTTCATCCTCCCAATCACCCTAACTCTACTGCTTTTAATGACATAACATTAACTCTCTTCTGTAGTTTTCCAACTTAACTCCAAAATTTTTAGCAACTTTGTACATCATAGTTTTTTGTTTTTTGTTTTTTTTAAAAATATATAGTACAATCTATATTTTGTAAACTTGCTATTTGCTTCAAATCAGTCAGATGCCTGTGCAAATGCTTAAATATTCTACCTTATATTTTGTTCATGCTTAGCTCCCATCAGTCTCTTCTTGGATCTTCTTGATGAACTCCTGCGCCTCCTCTGGGGTCTTGAAGATGTGGGTTCTGCCCCCATACGTGGTCAGCAGTCTCGCAGGATAAATTATACCATGACGAATCCCAAGGTTGCGCAGCTCTTTACGCACAGGATCAAACTGCTTCCTCAATTGTTGGATTCCTGTGGCCAAATCTGGGTAGAACCGCACCTGCTGGTCCTGGTGTTTAATTTGTCCTTTAGCTCGCGCAGCGTTGAAGATCTTCATCCTGTCTCTGTTGCTGAGGAACTTCATAATAAGCGTCCTCGGTGGTCCCTTATCTCTCCGTGGGCCGATACGATATGCGCTTTCCAGAACGACTGCTGATTGCAGCTCCGCGCTGCCCAGCACCTCCGGAATCCACTTTTCCAAAAAGGAACATGTGTCCCGACCTTCGGATTCCTCCGGTAGACCCACCAGCCTCAAGTTGTTCCGTCTCGACCGGGACTCCAAGTCCAAGACATTATCTTCCAGACATTTTTTTTTTCCAAAGTGTGCACCTTTAATTGAAGGCTAGTGACGTCATCTTCAGCACTAGAGACACGAAGCTCCACCTGCGCCATTCGTTCTACACAGTCACCCAATTCCTTTCTCATTCCTTCCAACGCTGCCATAATCCCATCAAATTTAGAGGAAAAGTCTGCTCTCATTGAACTAATGGCAGCTAGCACTGCACCTGTGCCGTTTCCTGCAGTCACCGCACCGCTGCTAGCTTCCCCCGCCATATATGGAGCTTTATCTGCTGCGTCACAGACCTGAAAGTCCGTTAATTTGGACTGTTTCGGCGGCTCGCTTTTTCCTCTACCTGGTTTTCCAGCCTTAGGCTTCACCGACATATCCTCGCCCAAACGCTGGGATACGTTCTGTCCCAAATGAGAGAGTTATTTGCCGATTTTTTTTTCTCCAGGAGCAGAGCAGAGTGATACATGTCCCTCTCACATGGCCGCCAAAACCGGAAGTCATGGTTTGCAATAATTAATTAATTCTTGATTTCATTGTGATTGCATGTTGGAATGCTGATTAATCTCATTCTGATGCGTGTCAAGTATATAAGGACATGTTTATAAAAAGTGCCTAGTCACTGAATATTAGTTTTGAATCACTGAAGCTAGTTAGATTTTATATTGAGTACATAATAAATTTCCAGTTAAAATTGTGTATGTGTACTGAAACTCTGTTGTTTGTCTTCTGACTATCAGCCAATCCCCAGGCTGCCTCTCTGTTGGATAACGCCCTTGCATTTGATTGGCTGTTCACAGACAAAGAACTGTTCCCTCATTGGACAAAAGCCCATTCAAATTCCTCTTTATGGAAGATAATTGGTCTGTCTTGCTGTCAGTCCTATGTTTATGACCCAGCAGCGCGCTTCAGTTAAATGCAAACAGAGCCACCGCGGCAGCTAAGTTTCTGAGAGTTCCGAGTGTTCTGTCTGTCTGTTCATGCCTGTTCAAAGTTTCAAGAAGTCTTTTGTGCGTGTCTGAACCTTGTCAAGTCCTGTGCTAGCTTTCTTAAATCATCTTTTGTTAAGCTTTCACCTGTTTTTCTGTTAACTGAGGAGAAGTCATCCCTTTTTAGGTGAGCTCACCTTCTCGAAATGAGAGTTAAACTCTCAAATCCTTTTTCTTCCTCGCCTCAGAAGCCGTGCTTATTCTATTGAACGTTTTTCTTGGACTTTTTGACTTCTCCTGCCGTAAAGTGGACTTTTAATTTTCCTGTCTTTAAAGTGAACTGATTTTTGGACCTTCTTTCCCTGCCTCACCCACGCATGACAACGTTAAGAAACGAGGAGTTGGTGGGTGAAACTGCCTAAATTCACTTTTCCTCCAGCCTTTAGCTGTCCTGTGGGCCGGGGACATCCTAAATTTCGGACTGGTTGCCAAAAGACGTCACGTCTGCTCCTGGAGCCCCGTTCATCCTGCTGCTGGCTACGCACCGCCTGCTCTGGGGAGATCCCAGCCGAGTCTACGCTTCTCACAGCTGTGAATGACCTGAAAGATGACCGGCAGTCGCTTTCCCGTGTGCCATTCTACTGGTTTTGTGATCGCCTCTGGAAATTGGCTGACCCAGCTGTTCGTAAGTGAGACTGCTGGGTTTAAACGAGATGTCCTAAATATCAATTATAATTGAACATAACCAATATTTCATGGCACAATTAGTCCATCAGCCGTAGGACAAAGCTATAAACTGAAGGAAAATTCTTATTCTTTTTCAGTAACCTCTGTTTATTTTTGTAAATTCATTCAGAAGTTTCCTTTTTTCAGATAATCAGCTTATGTAATTTTTCCCCATAAAATTGGATTCTGATTTTGTTAGTTACCTCAGCCCTCCATTGCATTACAGTTGAAATATAAAATCTGGTTTCCTCTTGGTTCCACAAAGGTTTAACTATAGATTTATGCTCAGGAATCCATTAACAGTTGATGTGATATCTAACACCTGTTGATCCTTTGAACCTGTTTACCCATCATCTGAATGTAATGTTATTTAACCTGAATAAGTTTCATTTAATAAACTTGTAAATGAGAGAAGCTGAAGTGTTTTCCTTTGCATATATGCTTTCCTGATCACGGCAGTAAAGAATTCACTAATTTTTGAGACTGATTCATTAAGTGAAAGTACATAAATTAATTAATAATTTGTTCTTTTGGAACTGGTGCCCTTATTTACAAGTGCTTTTCTTTCTTATTTAGTAAGTGTTGGGGTGACTGTTCAACTCTGTCCCCCACGCACACCCACTTCTAAATAAAATAAATAATTCCTGTACCTTATTACACTATATTTTATTAAATATTGCTACATATGACTTCCGGTTATGGCTGCCACGTAGGACGGACGTGTCTCGCTCTGCTCTGCTCCTGGAGAAAAAAAATCGGCAAATAACTCTCTCATTTGGGACAGAACGTATCCCAGCGTTTGGGCGAGGATATGTCGGCGAAGCCTAAGGCTGGAAAACCAGGAAAAGGAAAAAGCGAGCCGCCGAAACAGTCCAAATTAACGGACTTTCAGGTCTGTGACGCAGCAAACAGGGCTCCATATATGGCGGAGGAGGCTGGCAACGCTGCGATTTCTGCGGGGAATGGCGCAGATGCGCTGATGGCTGCCATGAGTTCAATGAGAGCGGACTTTTCCTCTAGATTTGATGGGATTATGACAGCGTTGGAAGGAATAAGAAAGGAATTGGGTGACTGTGTAGAACGAACGGCGCAGATGGAGCTCCGTCTCGCTAGTGCTGAAGATGACGTCACCCGTCTTCAATTAAAGGTGCGCACTTTGGAAAAAAAAAATAAATCTCTGGAAGATAATATTTTGGATTTGGAATCTCGGTCGAGACAGAATAATTTGAGGCTGGTGGGTCTTCCAGAGGAATCAGAAGGTCGGGACGTATGTTCCTTTCTGGAAAAGTGGATTCCGGAGGTGCTGGGCAGCGAGGAGTTGCAATCAGCAGTGGTTCTGGAAAAAGCACATCGCATTGGCCCACGGAGAGATAAGGGACCGCCGAGGACCTTAATTATGAAGTTTCTTAACAACAGAGACAGGATGAAGATCTTCAACGCTGCACGAGCTAAAAAAGGAGAGATTAAACACCAGGACCAGCAGGTGCGGTTCTACCCAGATTTGGCCACAGGAATCCAGCAATTGAGGAAGCAGTTTGATCCCGTACGTAAGGAGCTGCGCAACCTTGGGATTCGTCATGGTGTAATCTATCCTGCGAGACTGCTGACCACGTATGAGGGCAGAACCCACATCTTCAAGACCCCAGAGGAGGCGCAGGAGTTCATCAAGAAGATCAAAGAAGAAGAAGAGACTGGTGGGAGCTAAGCATGAACAAAATATAAGGTAGAATAATTAAGCATTTGCACAGGCATCTGACTGACTTGAAGTAAATAGTAAGTTTACAAAATATAGATTGTATTATATATTAAAAAAAAAACAAAACAAAAACAAAACAAACAAAAAAAAAAAAAACTATGATGTACAAAGTTGTTAAAAATTTTGGAGTTAAGTTGGAAAACTACAGAGGAGAGTTAATGTTACGTCATTAAAAGCAGTAGAGTTAGGGTGATTGGGAGGATGAAGAAGGAGTGGCTTAGGCTGTTCCCCGTGGGTGTGGAACGGTCGATGGCTATATCGGGAGACAGAATTTTTCTTTTGATTTTGGGGGGTTTGCCACAAGTGTGGGAAGGGGAAATTTGTTTGTGTGTAGTTTGTAGGATGAATGTTCAACCACTCATGTTTTTGCTTCTCTGTATGAGCATGTTTACACTGCAAGGTAATCCCAAACTCTCTATTGATCATGGACCAAAGTGTTAATCTTAATTTAACTTCATGGAATTGCAGAGGTCTACAAAATTTAAAAAAACTTAAACAAGTTATGAATAAAATAAAGGACATGGGTTCAAGAATTGTGTTTTTACAAGAAACTCATCTGATAGAGGAGGATGTTAAAAGAATTAGGAGTAGATGGTAGGGAAGTGTATTCACCTCTTCATTTTCATCCCGAGCCAGGGGAGTTATGACTCTCATACATAAATCAGTTCCTTTTCAAGTGAAAAATGTAATTGGAGACAAATTTGGAAGATATGTAATCATTCAAGGTTCTTTGCTATTAGAAAATATAAATCTTGTGAACTTATATGGTCCCAATATAGATGATCAGAAGTTCTTTGCTAATTTATTTCTCATCTTATCATCACTTACAGGGCAACATATAATAGCAGGGGATTTTAATTGTACATTGAATCCAGGTGTGGATAGATCAACAGGACTGGATTGTACGCACATTGGATGTAGGATGACTATTAATCATTTTATGAAAGAATTGAGATTGTTAGATATATGGAGAGAAATGAAACCACAAGTTAAAGCCTATTCTTGTTATTCCAGTACCTACAAGACATTCTCACGTATTGATTATTTTTTGATTTCCACAGAATTAAGGTCCAAGATTCAAAACTGCTTTTATGATAACATCGTGATCTCTGATCATGCACCCTGTTGTCTAATATATGTAGATAAAAAATTGACAAAGGAATCAGGTAGATGGCAATTTCAGCATAAATGGCTTCAGGATGAGGAATTTGTCAAGTATATAGAAAAACAGATAGACGAGTTCTTTGACATCAATACTACACAAACATCAACATGTGTAAAGTGGGAGGCTTTCAAAGCTTTTATTAGGGGGCATATTATTAGTTATACAGGATCAAAATCTAAGAAGACTCGAGAGGAGAGAGCTAAATTGGAACATAAAATAAAAAATCTTCAGGAAAAAGTGTATGCAGGAAGTGACCCAAGGTTGGAGAATGAATTACTGATTTTGAGAGCTGAATACGACAAAAAATCAGCGAATAGAGCTGCCTCGAGTCTTCTAAGATTGAAACAATCTTTTTATGAACAAGGTGAAAAATCAGGAAAATTATTAGCATGGCAGATTAAACAATTGGAAATTAAAACACCAATTACCAGTATTATAAGTAACGGACAGGTAGTTATAGATCCTTTAGAAATTAATAGAGCCTTTAGAGATTACTATGAAAAATTATATGATACCAAAAATGAACCTGATTTAACAAAACTAAATGGGTTTTTGAACGAACTATCTATACCGTGTATTCCAAATGAAAACAGGGAGATATTGGAGTCTAAAATTAGTCAAGAAGAAGTTGGGCTAGCCATTGATAATATGAAATCAGGAAAAAGTGCAGGACCAGATGGTCTTCCAGTTGACCTTTATAAAAAATTTAAGAATAAATTAATAAAACCTTTTTTGGAAATGGTTTTAGAAGCATTTCAAAATAATAATTTACCATCATACATAAATAATGCCTTAATTATACTGCTGCCAAAACCAGGTAAGCCCTCTAATAAATGTGAAAATATGAGACCAATAAGCCTATTAAACGCCGACCTTAAGATAATCTGTAAAATTTTAGCAAGACGAATACAAGAAATTTTACCAAATATTATTAATCGAGATCAGAATGGCTTTATAAAGGGTAGACAAGGCTTCCATAATGTAAGAAGACTATTTAATATTATCTATTTTAATAAAGAAGCACCGGATACAGCTCTCCTATCATTGGACGCCGAAAAGGCCTTTGATAGAGTTGAATGGCCCTTTCTTTTTGAAGTCCTACAAAGGTTTGGACTTGGAAATAATTTCATAAAATGGGTTCAAATAATATACAATAATGCTACAGCAGAAATCCTAACAAATAACAATATTTCAAAACCAATAAAAATCAATAGAGGATGTCGACAAGGCTGTCCACTCTCACCTTTACTGTTTACTATGGCAATTGAACCTTTAGCGATAGCGATACGTTTACATTCACAAATATATGGAATTAAAGTTGGACCAACAGAACATAAAATCTCCCTGTACGCCGATGATATAATTTTGTTTATGTCGAATCTAAAAAAATCAATTCCAACCTTGTTGAATTTAATAAAGAATTTTGGGGAAATATCAGGATATAAAATAAATAAAACTAAATCTTCAATATTAATGCTAAATGAGACCCAGAGAAATTACCCAGCCCCTGAGGTAAATCAATTCAATGTTGTAAATCAGTTTAAATATTTAGGAATCCAAATTATGCCTAAGCTAGAATCAGTCGCCAGTGTCAACTATGAAGCCTTAATGTCAGATATCAGTGAGTTAACTCAGAGATGGATGTCACTACCAATGTCGATGATCGGGAGAATCAATATACTTAAAAGTAATATTTTACCTAAAATACTTTATTTATTTCAATACATTCCCTTATCACCACCTTTAGATCTATTCTCAAGAATAAAAAAAAAGTTAGTGGAATTTATATGGAACAACAGGAGGGCTAGATTACGTCTGTCTTTATTATATTTACCATTTGATCGTGGAGGTCTGAAATGTCCAAATTTTATGTTGTATTATTGGTCGGCACAACTGAGGTCTATGACATATTATTTTTCATCAAATGATCTCCCTCACTGGACTGAAATGGAATCATACAATTTACCTTTACCTCTTCCCATATTCATATACTCAGATTCGGCAAAAAAATTACAAAAACAAGTTAAAAATCCATTTGTAAAGCATATGATCAAAATATGGTGTGAAGCTAAAAACTATTTAAAAGAACCACAGTTATTGTCACAATTTAGTCCAATATGGGGTAATCAATATTTTAAACCAGGGAGAGCGGACGCTGTATTTAAAGTATGGAATTTAAAAGGGATACAAAAGATTCAGGATTTATATTTGCCATGTGCAGACAACATAATGTCTTTTGAAGAGCTGAGGATCAAATTTAATCTCAATAGAACACATTTTTTTAAATATCTTCAACTTAGAAACTTTATTCGATCAAATCAAAATAAAGCTCTCACTCGACCTATTTATTCATCCTTGGAAAAAATGATGATGAAAGATAGTAAAAGAAAGGGTATTATTTCAGAGTTTTATAACTCATTGACACTATCTTCAAGTGAAAATTCACTGAAAAGATTAAACTACTGGAAAGAAGATCTGCAAATTGAAATTTCAGAGGAACAATGGGAATTGGCTTGTACAGAAGCTCAAACCAAATCAATAAATGCACGCCTTAAATTGATACATTTCAAATGGTTAATGTGGATGTATGTTACACCGGAGGAGTTAAATAGATATAACAAAAATATACCAGATACATGCACAAAATGCATGGAAAGTAAAGGAACCCTATTTCATTGTTTATGGGAATGTAGATTAATAAGAATGTTTTGGGAAGAGGTGAGGGTAACAATTGAAAAAATAATCTCAAAACAAATCATATTGAATCCTAAACTGGTTTTGTTGGGTCTGTACCCAGAAAAGCATAATTTCAATAAAAGTGAAAGAACATTCATAGACCTCAGTTTGCTTAATGCCAAAAAATGTATTGCACTATTATGGAAAAAGACTCATAGACCAGATGTGACTCAGTGGTTAAGACAGATGTTAACAAACCTTCCATTAGAAAGAATAACATATATACTGAAATCAAAGGAAATTGTGTTTGAGAATATATGGAGACCTTTTATTGATTATGTAAAAAATTTAAACATAACTCTTGAAGAAGAAGGTGAATGATGTGTGTGGACCTTGTAAATTCCAAACTGGTGAACATAATATGTATACTTATGTATTGGATTGTCTAGACTAAACAGAGGAGCATTGTTGAAGACTTGATTTTGTTGGTGGTTGTTGGTGTTTTTAGGGCATTTTTTTTTTTGTAGTGCTTTAGTGTTAGTGTTTGATTGTTTGTATCATGTTTGTTAAAAAAAAAAAAAAAGGTTCAATAAAGATATTGTGGAAAAAAAAAATATTGCTACATATGAGCAACGTAACACAGACACAGTTTTGTCCCACTCCTCCATGGAGTTTGAGGAAACCCAATATCATTCTGGATCTGAGCCAAAACAAAAAGAGACACTCACCCAAATGTGTACCAGCAGCAGATCTTAGACATAAAATGCCATTTTCCTCACCATATTTCCATATACTTGGATGGATCTGAAGTAGATGGCTCAGTCTCAGCTGCAATTGGCACCGGGCGCAATCAGCATGGTTTGTGGATTCCCAAACAATATTCAGTTTTTACAGCAGAAGCTTGTGCTTTGCTTCTAGCATTGGAACACATTGAAAGAACCAAACAACAGAGCTCCTTAATTTTTACTGACTCCAGATCCTGTCTTCAGACTCCATTATTATTCGGATTTTAGAGAAACTAGGTTTTTTACAGAAACACAATTTTAATATCTTCTGTTGGATCACCAGCCATGTTGGCCTGTCAGGTAACGAGCAGGCAGACAATGCTGCCAAGAGAACCCATAACCAAGAAGTCACTCAATGCCAGATCCCAGCCTCAGGCCTCTAATAACTTCCTATATTTTAAAGAAGTGCCAGACTGAATGGGACAGATGTACCGCAAATAAACTGCATGACATTAAACCTGCCATAAGCTATAGACACTTGTATCACTTTCAAAACCGACATGATGAGGTAATGTACACTAAATGCCGTATTGGCCACTCAAGGCTTACGCACAACTTGTTATTAAAAGGTGAAGCCCCACCATATTGTCAGTTCTGCTGAGGTTTTTTATCAATAAAGCACATTTTACTTGACTGTCCTGCTTTCATGACAACAAGATAACGTTTTTATTCTCAAAAGTCACTGAAGGGTATTTTTAATAAGGCACCACCAAAGAAGGTTTTAGGGTTTTTAGCACATGTGCATCTGAAGCATCTTATTTAATTTTTCTATTTTATTGTATCTACATATCTATCTATCTCTAGTTATCTATCTGTCCATCTACTTATTTATTCTTTTATTTATCATCCTATCTCTATACAGTATGATTTTTAACTCAGTTTTCTTTGCCATGGAATACCAATAGATGCTGACATAGCACTAAACATGAACACTCACTCACTCACTCTGTAAGAACTGGCTCTCGGACAGAGTCCTGGAGTGTGCCATTCAACTACAGACACACTCAACACATCGAGCAGACAGAACTGGAGCCTCGGGTAAGACGAGGGGAGGGGGGTATGTATGTTCATAAATAACTCGTGGTGTGGAGATGTACAGACTGTTTACAAGCACTGTTTGCCTGATGTGGATTTTTTACTGCTGAAATGCTGTCCCTATTATCTACCAAGGGAATTTACCGCTGTGTTTTTGGCCACGGTCTACATTTGCCCGCAAAGCAACTACACAGTAACGGTAAGCAAACTCCATGACATCATCAGCGCAGTAGCGACGACCCATCCTGATGCTGTTTTTATTGTTGCTGGTGACTTTAACCAGTGCAATTTATGGACTGTGCTCCCTAAATATTACCAGCATGTGGACATTCCCACCCACGATAAAAACACACTCAACCATGTTTACTCCAACAAAAGCAGCGCTTATAGAGCGACACCCCGCCCCCACTTAAGACAGTCGGATCACATCTCCCTGTTTATGTACCCAGCCTACAGACAAAAGGTGAAACAAATAAACCCTGTTATTAAGCAAATTAAACGCTGGACTCCAGAGACTGAGAGCACCCTACAAGACTGTTTTGCCTGGACAGACTGGGATGTGTTTAAAGCAGCAGCCACCCGAGAGGACTCTTCGTAAACGTACAGGAATATGCTGAGCATGTGTCTGGGTACATCAGCACGTGTGCTGATACAATTGTACCCACCATACAAGTCAGGAAGTTCCCCAACCAGAAGCCCTGGATCAACAGTCAGGTGCGTGAGATGCTGCTTGCTCGCTGTCTTGCATTTAAATCAGGCAATGAGGTTGAGTACAAAGCTGCAAAGTATGCACTGAGGAAGGCTGTAACAAGAGCCAAGAGGCAGTACAGGGAAAAGATGGGCAGCCTCTACTCCACTCCTGACCCAGGACGCATGTGACAAGGCCTGCAACACATCACAGACTACAAGAGGACCAACAGCAGCACCACTGGCTCCACAGACAGCATGCCGGACGATCTCAACATCGTTTACACCCTCTATGAGACCACCAGCTACAATGCAGAGAGGAGATACACACTCAGCCACCCCCCCCCACACACACACATACACACACAGTAAAAGTCTCACCAGGCCAGGTAAACAAAGCACTGAGGAATATCAACCCCTGCAAGGCAGCAGGACCAGACAACATCCCTGGGTGGGCCCTCAGAGCATGTGCTGCCGAGCTGACTGATGTTCTCACATCCTTCTTCAACCTCTCCCTCAACCAGAACATAGTCCCCTCCTGCTTCAAAACCACAACCATCATCCCTCTCCCCAAAAGGAGCCCGCCGACCTGCCTGAATGATTACAGACCGGTAGCACTCACTCCAATCATCATGAAGTGCTTCGAGAGAGTGGTGCTGCCCCTCATTCAGGACAGCATACCCGATACCCTGGACTCCCTACCGTACGCCTACCGGCCCAACCGGTCCACCTCAGATGCCATTGCTGCTGCACTCCTTTACTCTCTCTCCCACCTGGAAGATAAAGACTCCTACATTAGGATGCCCTTTGTCGACTACAGCTCCGCCTTCAACACGGTCATCCCCCAGAAACTCACCGACAAACTGTCTTTGCTTGGCCTGCACCCCACCCTCTGCGACTGGCTACTGGACTTTCTGTCAGCCCCCAGTCTGTCAGAATTTTTTATTTATTTATTTTTTTTGTTACTTATTTGTACCCGTAGGTAGACTTGGTTTGCAGTCTGGTGACAAGCCACCGGCTGCTGGAATGGGTAACAGGACCTCAGCCAGCATCATTATGAATACAGGAGTCCCACAGGGTTGTGTTCTCAGCCCCATCCTCTACAGCCTCTTCACCCCTGACTGTGTTGCCCTCCCACAAGGACAATCTCATCTTAAAGTTCATGGATGACACAGCAGTGATGGGATGCATCATTGGTGGTGACGAAGCATCCTACAGGAGGGAGGTGGCCAGCCTGGTGTCAGGGTGTGAGGACAACAACCTCACCCTCAACACGGACAAGACAAAGGAGATGATGGTGGACATGAGGAATAGGAGGAGGAGACCCCACTGGCTGCTGTTCATCCGGGAGTTTGAGGTGGAGCGGGTGAGCAGCTTTAATCCTATTTTACATCTTTCTAATTGACAGTAAGCCATTATCTCTTACCACTTTCAAGTTATAGCCTTGGAAATCTGAACTAGTTTACTGACAAAAAATATTTACCACTCTTGACCACTAGGGGTTATGTCGCAGTTCTGCAACATACACACTCAGAGGATTAAGCCATCTCAGGTTCATATCATCATCATTACTCTATCACTATAATTCAAGAAATCTCTGTTTGTGTGTGTGTGACGATCATAGGACATTAGAGGACGGCCTATGATGTCCCTATGCCGTGATGTCTTTGTGATGTCATATAGACCATCAGGACTCGCAATGCCATCATATAGACAAAAGGACCATGCTGTCATATACACAATAGGACCCAGCACTTTAACACTAGAAGTCCCAGAGAGGGGCCATTTGGCCTTTTTGGCTAGAAAACCCATAGGGGGACCATCAAGTGGCCACAAGAGGGCTAATGTCTGGGTCTTCTATTAAAGCACACCCATTCGAAGCAGTAAATCTGGAAATCTTACAAAATATCACTCTATAAATTCAAGAAATCTCTGTCACCACCGGAGTGGTGGCTCAGTTGGTAGAGCATCCGCCCCACACCTGGGAGGCAGGGGTTCAAATCCCGGCCGGGTCATGCCGAAGACCATATAAAAGTGGAACTTCCTGCCGTCCAGCTTGGTACTCAGCAACAATGGAATGGAAGAGGGAAATCTGTGGCGGCGCCTTGCATGGCAGCGACCCCTCTGACTCTATATATGGGTGGGGGTGTGTGTGTGTGTGTGTGTGTGTGTGTGATTAACACTGTAGATAAGAGAAACAAAATTTCATTCTACTGTATATGATGGACTGAATGACAATAAGGGTGGTTTAAGTTAAGTTTTTAAGTCAGTTTCTGTGTAAATCTGGAAATCTTACTCATCACCTGATTAACAATAGGACACACTACTTTAAACCACACCCATTCGAAGCAGTACGTCATGTCTGTGTGTCACGATCAGAGCACATCATAGGACGGCCTATGATGTCTGCATGATGTCCTGTGATGATCCTGTGATATCAGGCAACATAGGACTCACCATGCTTGCCTTGATGTCTTTATGATGTCATATATACCATCACTCAGTAAAGAAGAGATACTCATCACCGGATTACCAGTAGGACACAACACTTGAAACCGAATGGGAGTTGCCAGAAACAGGAAAGAAGAGATACTTATCACCCGATTAAGAATAGGACACACTAATTTAAACCAGGATCAATGTTTTTTTTGATTTTGTGTACTGTATTGATCCCCAGAGGGGAAATTCAGGGCATCCATCTGGATGGATGAAGCAGCCATGGCACACGGTGCTATCCCTTCACCATTCACACACACACATTCACACCTAGGGCCACTTCAGAGTCTCCAATTAACCTAGCCTGCACGTTTTTGGCCTATGGGAGCAAACCGGAGAAATCCCGGAGTAAACCCACGCAGACACGGGGAGAACATGCAAACTTCACACAGATTACTGTTGGTCAGGGGCTGGGATTGAACCAGGGATCCCATGGCCAAGGGTGAGTTGCTGTGCTGCCACAGTGCTAACCGCTGCGCATGCATCATAGGACTCGCTATGCCATTATCAAAGATCATGGGACATAGGACAGCTTCCAAGATCAAACGCAGGCATGACTCTTGATCATGTGACTCCCTATGACATCATCACAGATCATAGGACACTATCAAAAATCAAAGGCAGGCATCACTGAATGAGTGCTGATGTGCTTGCTTACACCCTTGCTTGCACCTGCTTTCTACAGGCATGCAGAAATACTCGCTTATACTTGGTTTCTATGGGCATGCACGGGTATGTACTAGTCATCTCTGATATCAATATACTACTGTCATGTCCGCTGTGTAATTGTGCCGCTAACATATAAATTGATTGAAACCCAAAGTGCAGTAATGTAACGTGTTTATTTGACAAAAGGGAAAAACACAAAATGTCCAAGTACAGTCCACACAGAGTTAATTGGATGAGACAACCAGCTACAAACTTCGTTGGCAGAGAGAAGATGCGCCATGCGCTCAGAACAGGAGCGGAGAGGAAGGGCAAAAAATTAATTAAGATTAAGACTCACATGAATGTCGGAGCGGATTGCTCTGGAAAAACGACACCATAAAGTCGAAAGGGGAAGGAGCCAACCACAAGCGAGCCTGGTCGTCCAATGTTGACTTTAGCTGCCACACTGACTGATCGCACTGCCTCCCTGTAAGTGCACAATACACTAACGAAGGCAAGCGTGCACAGCCGTGTGGCAAGCAGGTGCGTGACTGATTGGAACTGTGTGTGCGTGTGTGTGCATGCGTATGTGTGCGTGTGGTGAAACCATACAGCCGGTGAATAGTGAGAGGAGGAGACATGGCTGTAGGACTGGCGGATAGCAAGGCTCAATCTGCCAGCTGGAATTAATAAGCAATAATCAAACCCTACAGCCACAGGTCGTGGACGGGGTTGAAAACAACCCCGAACATAACACTGTCCACTATAGTCGTCCAGTGAACTTTCAATTTCACTCTTCTTGTTTCGTCTAATTTGACTGCTTTAACTGCTTTAGCTGTCCAAATTTCCTAATGTGTGCTATTAGTATCCATTAGGATTAGTTGTGTTACTACCTTATTAGCATGTTGTGTACCTATTACCTTGACATTCTTTCGGAGAGCAGACTAAGAATTTCATTGCTCAGGAAATGTTGCATTTCTTAACTGTGTACATGATAATAAAGCCTTTGAATCTTGAATTTTTCTGGCAGCCATCCTCTAGAACGGGTGGGGGAGTTGACCGTCTCCGGCTGCTGTGGAGCCAACGCCAGCCTGCCTTTCTAGGCTGTCTCCCTGTTCATCTCTGCACTGTGTTCCTTCATGCATCCTGACCCTGCTTTAACTTCTACCTTGTGATGCTCTCTTCTTTTCTGTAACAGCCCCTCCGAAAAAACCCCCGAACAAACCAAAAACATAAAACGTGTCTCGCTTTGTGTGGTGCTGGACACAAAATGCCACACTTTTTTTCTGGAGCGAGAGAGCTACTCCGACTGCTACTTGCAGCACGGAGAGTATTGCCATCTTCTCCCTTTGAGCATTTACAAAATGCAGATATTTTTGGCTGCTTTTCAGGTGGTTGATGCAACATATTTTTCTGTTTTTCCCCCTTGTCCTGTCAGGCAGTTAGGTGAGCAGAACAGAGATCTGCTTTCCTTATTGTGCCAAACAGATTTATTTTGTCAAAAGGAGCTTTATACAGTACACATATATGTACTGTATATTGTTTATAAGCTCCTCTTGTAATAACTTTAAATACTTTATTTAAATTGTTTTACCCGTGAAGGTCCCGATGGGGGTGTTGGTGGGGGGAGAAAAGGGAGAGGAACAAACGAAGACAAACTAACAACTGAGACAAAGAGAAGACAGACTGTTTCTTCCACTGAAGAGGTCTCAGCACGAGTCTGGTATCTGCACCTGTTAAAGAAGAGACATGTGTGTGTGTGTGAGCGCATGCAAGATAAGTGTGTGCATGTGAGTAGTTTGTCAGGGAACATACCAAGAGGGTGGCCGGCAACATATTTTGTGACACTTGCTCTCTGTCCACCAGTTATCCACTGGTGTGTGAGACAGAGAGAGAGAGCCGCATCAGAGATGCTGCACCATGATGTTCTGGTTTTGCTCCTATTTTCAGGTAGATTTGAAAGACTTTTCTATTAAATTTTCGAAAATGTTGTCGTAAATTTGCCAAAAATCTTGCAAAATTGCAACATTTTTTTTCCTTGTAAATTTCTGACCTTTTTTCTTTATTTTCTGCAACTTTCTTCATGTCAATTTTTAACCTTTTCCCTGTAAATTCACATGTCCTGCATCAGCCACTTTTTCAGGTACTCTTCATATAATTTCGTGACTTTATATTAAATAAATTTCCTGCTGTTTTCATGTAAATTTGTAAGACTTTTCCAGTAAATTTACGAAAATATTATAGCAAATTTACCTCCCAAAAATTTGTAAAGTTGGGTTTTTTCCTTGTAAATTTATGACTTTTTTCTTATGAATGTGCAACTTTTTGGAATGTAAATATAATTTGTGGTAGATTTAAAATTTTAGTCATCTGTTTTGCAGCTTTTTTCTCCTAAATTAGTGTTAAATTCATTTCATATAAATTAATCTGGCTTGGTACACAGCATACCATATTTAAAGTAGTTTCATAAACCTTTAACTGATTAAATTATTTTTGCACCATATACAGTTAGGCCCAAAAATATTTGGACAGTGACGCAAGTTTTGTTATTTTAGCTGTTTACGAAAACATATTCAGGATACAATTATATAATCAATGTGGGCTTAAAGTGCAGACTCTCAGCTGTAATTTGAGAGTATTCACATCCAAATTGGAGCAAGGGTTTAGGAATTACAGCTCTTTAATACGTAGCCGCCTCTTTTTCAAGGGACCAAAAGTAATTGGACAATTGACTCAGAAGGCTGCAAAAAAAAATAACAAGGCTGCATGGGCTCTTCCCTCATTAACCTGTCATCAATTAAGCAGTTAAAAGGTCTGGAGTTGATTCCAGGTGTGGCGTTTGCATTTGGAAGCTGTTGCTGTGAACACACAACATGCGGTCAAAGGAGCTCTCAATGGAGGTGAAACAGACCATCCTGAGGCTGAAAAAAAAGAAGAAATCCATCAGAGAGATAGCAGAAATGTTAGGAGTGGCCAAATCAACAGTTTGGTACATTCTGAGAAAAGAAGAGTGCACTGCTGAGCTTGGGAACTCAAAAAGGCCTGGACGTCCACGGAAGACAACAGTGGTGGATGATCACAGAATCCTTTCCATGGTGAAGAACAACCCCTTCACAACATCCACTCAAGTGAAGAACACTCTCCAGGAAGTAGGTGTATCAGTATCTAAGTCTACCATAAAGAGAAGACTTCATGAGAGTAAATACAAAGGATTCACCACAAGGTGCAAACCATGAATCAGCCTCAAAAATAGAAAGGCCAGAATTGACTTTGCCAAAAAAACACCTGAAGAAGCCATTCCAGTTCTGGAACAGCATTCTTTGGACAGATGAGACTAAGATCAACCTGTACCAGAATGATGGGAAGAAGAAAGTTTGGAGAAGAATTGGAACAGCTCATGATCCAAAGCACTACATCTTCTGTAAAACATGGTGGAGGCAGTGTGATGGCATGGGCATGCATGGCTTCCAATGGCACTGGGTCACTTGTGTTTATTGATGATGTGACAAAAGACAGAAGCAGCCGGATGAATTCTGAAGTGTATAGGGATATACTTTCTGCTCAGATTCAGCCAAATGCAGCAAAGTTGATTGGACGGCGCTTCACAGTACAGATGGACAATGATCCAAAACATACTGCAAAAGCAACCCAGGAGTTTTTTTAAAACAAAGAAGTGGAATATTCTGCAATGGCCGAGTCAATCACCAGATCTCAACCCAATCGAGCATGAATTTCACTTGCTCAAGACAAAACTTAAGGCAGAAAGACCCACAAACAAGCAACAACTGAAGACAGCTGCAGTAAAGGCCTGGCAAAGCATCACAAAGGAGGAAACCCAGCGTTTGGTGATGTCCATGGGTTCCAGACTTCAGGCAGTCATTGCCTGCAAAGGATTCTCAACAAAATATTGAAAAGTAACATTTTACTTAGGGTTATGTTTATTTGTCCAGTTACTTTTGAGCCCCTGAAATGAGGAGCGTTTGTATAAAAATAGCTACAGTTCCAACATGTTTTATCATATATTTTTGTTCAACCCCTTGAATTAAACCTTAAAGTCTGCACTTCAATTCCGTTGTAGTTGTTTCATTTCAAATCCAATGTGGTGGCATGCAGAGCCCAAATCATGAAGATTGTGTCACTGCCCAAATATTTCTGGGCCTAACTGTATACGTTGAACATGAACAGCTCTTCCCCTCTTTTTAAACGATACATCCTAAAGCTATTGTGTCGTTAACTTGATCAAAGGTGTGAAAGTATCAGTTGTCATGCATTCATTGCATGCATCTATTTATTGGGAGTGTCATTTTGATTAAAGTCCGACTTTCTGCTGAGTTTCACTCCTCCACCCACGCTCTGTCTCCATTGCTTTGGTAACTGTCAGGGGTCAGGGTGGTGCTGTTGTGTTTGTTTGCATTGAGGGAGGACCCATGCACATCTGGGTTTGCTTTAATTTAAATGTAAATGCTCAGAAAGCAAATGCAGGCACTTCTCTGTATAGGCTTTAGTATGATTACAGTTGTTTAAAAAGCCAAAACCTACTCGTATATGTGACACTGCTTAAAATATGGATGTGATGTTGCTGTTTGCTTTAAGGTAAATCAGTTCAGCTTAATGTGGTGTTCCGAGCACGGATCAGCTCCGCGCTCGTGTCACTCAGTATTTTCCCTTTTTTCCTCTGTACTTCTATTATTATTTGTACCACGGGGGCTTTTACTGTGACAGCGCCGCAGCCAGACTTCCGGCTGTCAAGTCGAGTTGGCCCTGTCACAGCTGATCTTGATTCCGTGATTATGTTTTCTCTTCACCTGTTTGGCCCTTAGCTTTTGTGTTTTAGTATTTAAAGGAGCAGCTGAGGCTCACTCCTCGCTGTGACCTCGTCGTTGTTCCAGGCTGGGATCCCTATCCCCAGTACCAGTCTTTTTTCAGCGTAGGTTTCGCCGTCGCTTCATGTATTTGTAAGTGTTTACTCTACAGTGTTAGGTTTTGCCCTTGCTGTCTGTACACAAGTGTTTAATGTCTCTTTATTTCTCTCCTTAGTTCACCCTCCAGGGTCACATGTATAGGTATTTGTATTTTGCCCCAATGCTTGTTATTTTGTCACTCTTCTTTAATAAATATACACAAACTCTCTGTCGGCGCTTGGCACCTCAGTAATGCCCTGAAAAGGGTAAACGGGACACTTAAACCATGTGATGGGAGCTACTAGAGGTGTGAATCTTTAGTGGTCTCATCATTCAGGCATTAACGATTCAAATGCAAAATGATTCACAATGCATCTTGATGCATCTCTATGTTGCATCTTCTTCAATTTTTACATTTTTTTTCTTTGTAATGCCTTTTTTGGGTTTCAGTATTTATTTTTGTGTCAGTCAGGTCAGGCATTGGCTTGTTTGCTACCTGATAACCATGAAAACCAGTACTACCTGTCTCATGGGTCGGGCCGTTGGCGACTCAACCGACATCCCCGCCCTTCCAAGGGTGTGGAGGGTGAAACGGGGGATCCTGGCAGAACTAAAAACAATATCTGCCACAGGTCTGTGGTGGACCACTCCCAGTTACATGGGGTGAGACTGGACATCCTGGCAGATAAACACATCTGTCACAAGGTCTGAGGTGGACTGTGCCAGTCGGTGCATTGTGACATGCACTACACAAAAAGCAGAGATAAACAAACCTATCATCTGGTCAGTCACTGCAACAGATACTAGAGTCAGTTTGTCTTGGCCTGTCCTTGCTACTGATAATACCTCTATCTGCCAAGAATGTACCGCTAGTCCAGCAAAAGCTAGCGGTACTCAAATACTTTGCGAGCAGTTTCATGAAATGGTCAGTCAGAACACAACTAATGCTGGCTCGGACATTGCCCGGGTTAACAAGGTCCGCGCTGATCTGTTCACACTCCGACAGGCAGCGAAAAGTAAGTTAGGAGCAGGAAGAGAAAAGAAGAGGAAAACAGCAGCCTTGTGTGTAGCAGAATGGAATGTACGCACTCTGTTGGACAGATTAACATCACGGCGCCCAGAAAGATGGACCGTGCTTGTGGCCTTAGAAATGAACAGGTACAATGTAGACATAGCTGCACTTAGTGAAACAAGTTGCCTGGATATGACAGCTTGGAAGACCATGGGTACATCTTCCTTTGGAGTGGGAAATCAACTCAAGAAAGGAGAGAAGCAGGAGTGGGCTTCGCAGTTAGAAAGGAGATAGCAGCAATGCTTTATGAGGAACCGGTGCCAATCAGCGACAGGATAATGACTATGAGACTCCCACTACAGCAGAAGATGTATGCCACACTCATCAGTGTGTATGCCCCAACAATGACCAACACAGAGGAGGCGAAGGAAGAGTTCTACAGTGATTTACGTGAGACTATCAGGCGTGTACCGACTGATGACAGGCTAATTCTCGTTGGAGGTTTTAATGCTAGAGTTGGTTTGGACACTGAGAAATGGAAAGGAGTGTTAGGCAGTCATGGAGTAGGCAAGTGCAATGCTAATGGAGAACTTCTATTTGCACTATGTTCAGAGTACAACCCCGTGATAACCAACACCCTATTTAAGCACAAGGACACACACAAGAAGACATGGATGCACCCAAGATCCAAGCACTGGCACTTGGTAGACTACATCAGCAGAGAGACATAAGGGATGTATTGGACACCAGAACAATGAGAGGTGCAGACTGTGGTACTGATCATGTTATGCTGAGATCTAGATTAAGGATTTGCATATGAAAACAGCACTGCAGGACAGGTGCGAAGCCACCACGGAAGCTAAACACTAGTGCACCGAAAGGCCAAAAGAAGCGGGCAGAACTTACACAGGAAATGGGTGAAAACTTGAAAGACTGGGACAGCAACAACTCGGAGAATAATATAGAAGAGAAATGGGCAGCACTGAATGATACGGTGTATCAGACTGCAATTACGTTTTAGGCCACCCTGAGAGGAAACATCAAGATTGGTTTGATGAGCATGATGAACATCTGAAGAAATTACTAGAAGTGACGAATACAGCTAGGCAGGAAAATCTACAGTGTAACGCAAGGTCGAAGAAAAAGAAATATTCAAAGGCTCAGAGTGAGCTACAGAAGTACACCAGAGAGATGAAGTCCAACTGGTAGGATGAAAAAGCGGAGGAACTTCGAACTGCAGCAGACAGGAAGGACATGAAAACATTCCTCACAGGTCTGAGAGAAATCTACAGCCTTAAACAAAGAGGATTGATCCAACTAAAGGCTATGGATGGTGAAACGGTTTTGCAGGAGAAAGACAGGATCCTGGACAGATTTGCAGACCACTTTGACCAACTACTAAACAACCCTGAAGATCTCACTGAAGAGGCTAAAGAAGCTCTAGTGCAGCGATCAGTTGTATCAAGTCTGGATGAACCACCAAATTTTGATGACCTAATGGCAGCTATCAGAACAACACAGGATGGTAAAGCTCCAGGGAGGGATGGAATTCCAGTAGAAGTATGGAGATTTGTGGTGTTCAGCTGACCAACTGCCTGGACAAGCTCATCCAAGAGATATGGGATGCCCAGGAAGTACCTCAAGACTGGAAGCGCTGGAGGTTTCTGCCATGCTCAGTCTCATGGCTTTTCTTTATGTTTGTATATTTGTTGTATTTTGTGCCTTCTGGTTTTTGTATTTCTCGTACTGTTTCTTATTTTCCTGTTTATGTCATAGTTTTGTTACTCTTTTATTTTGTATTAGTTTGTATTTATTTCTCAGTCTGTATTTGTTGATATTTTATTCTTTATATCAGCGGTCCCCAACCTTTTTTGTACTAGGGACCAGTTTCATGCATGAAAATTTTCCGTGGACCGGGTAGAGGTGTGGGGATTCCAATAACAAAAACCTTTGACAGTTCAGAGCATGTAATCTGAAACAATTACACTTTATATTAGGCAATTACAGTGATTCTACAGCATAATATCAACTCACCATAATCAATGAGAACCCTGGGCTTGTTTCCCTGCGACTAGATGGTCCCATCTGGGGGTGATGGGAGACAGAGACACTCGAATTGTGTTCCGTATATCCAGTCTACTCTGTAGTCTTGTCTTGGTGGCTGTCACTGCAAAAAACCCCACCTCACAAAGATACAGTATGAGGTTGGAAACGGAAAAGGACTTTCAGGGCTTTTGTGGCGATATCTGGATATTCTGCTTCGACTTTAATCCAGAATGCAAAGAGGTAAAAAATTACAAGGGCTTGTCTTTTAAAGTGAGGTGTTTTGTGTCAGTGTTCCGAAGCAGTTTTGAGGGTTTCATGGCTTCATTAGGTAGTCGGTCACTGCAAATTATGCATAGCGGGTGTGGAGCTTCTGTGTCACCTGTTGCGATGAACCCGTAACTTGGGTAGGAATCATGGTATTTTCTTTTAAATATAGCTTTCTTTTTGCAGGCAGTCTGTGACCCTTCTGCAGCCCCATCTTTTGATTGTTTCTTCCCGAAAAAGCTTTGCAGTGAATTTTGATTTTGGCTCATTTTTTCAAGAGTTAGCTTGTGTCACTGATGCGTGAAACGTTGTGCCAGAGTCAAGAGCGGTTGCGAAGCGAGGGCGGAAACGGTTGTTTTTCAAAATAAAATCAATGCAAGACTGATGGAAAAAATAGCTTTAATATTAACCACTTTTTTTCTTTGCGGCCCAGTACCAAATGATCCACGGACCGGTACCGGTCCGCGGACCGGGGGTTGGGGACCCCTGCTTTATATCCTCTACTGTTGTGTTGTGTGTGTACCAGGTTTTGATACTTTCAGCAGTGTGTGGGGGTACCAAGTCCTGCTGGAAAATGAAATCAGCGTCTCCATAAAGCTTGTCAGCACAGGGAAACATGAAGTGTTCAAAATGTCCTGGTAGACGACTACGTTGACTTTGGTCTTGATAAAACACAGTGGACCAACACCAGCAGATGACCTATGTTCAGATAAAAGTAAAGTTTGCATTTCATTTGTAAATCAAAGTCCCAGAGTCTCGAAAAAGAGTGGAGATGCACAGAATCTAAGTTGCTTGAGGTTTAGTGTGAAGTTTCCACAGTCGGTGATGATTTGAGGAACCAGGTCATCTGCTGGTGTTGGTCCACTGTGTTTTGTCAAGACCAAAGTCAGCGCAGTCATCTACCAGGAAATTTTAGAGCACTTCATGCTTCCCTCTGCTGACAAGCTTTATGGAGACGCTGATTTCATTTTCCAGCAGGACTTGGTACCCCCCCCCCACACACACACACTGCCAAAAGTATCAAAACTTGGTTTAATGACCATGGCATCACTGTGTTTGATTGGCCAGCAAACTCTCCTGACCTAAAGCCCATAGAGAATCTATGGAGGATTGTTAAGAGGAAGATGAGACACCAGACCCAACAATGCAGACGAGCTGAAGGTCACTATCAAAGCAACCTGGACCTTCATAACACCTCAGCAGTGCCACAGGCTGATCACCTCCATGCCACGCCACACTGATGCAGTAGTTATGCAAAAGGAGCCCCGACCAAGTATTGAGTGGTACATGGACAGACTTTTCAGTCGGCCAACATTTCTATTAAAAAACTTATTTTTTTTAATTAATTTTATATAATATTCTAATTTTTTGAGAAACTGAATTTGGGGTTTTCATGGGCTGTAAGCCATAATCATCAAAATTAAAATAAATAAACACTTGAAATATATCACTCTGTGTAATTAATCTATATAATATATGGGTTTCTCTTTCTGAAATGAGTGACAAAAAATATTGAACTTTTTCATGATATTCTAATTTTTTGAGATGTACCTGTACAGTATCACTTTCACAGTTAACACAAAAGGGTAATTATAAGATAAGATAAGATAAGCCTTTATTAGTCCCACAACGGGGAAATTCCAGGATTGCAACAGCACAGGGATAGCAACACTCAGAGCAACAATCAGAAGGCAAGAAAAAAAACAAGCAAGCAAGAGCAGCTAATAAACATATGTACGTATTACTATAAAATATATATATATACACACACACACAGACACACAGTGCAGAGCATTGTAGCTGGATGGAATAAATATATGAATATATGAACACACAGTGCAGAGCATTGTAGCTAGATGGAATAAATATGCAAATATATAAACACACACAGTGCGGAGCAATGTAGCTAGATGGAATAATATGTAGATATATAAATATATAAACACACCCAGTGCAGAGCATTGCAGCTAGGTGGAATAAATATGCAAATATATAAACACACACAGTGCGGAGCAATGTAGCTAGATGGAATAAATATGCAAATATATAAACACACACAGTGCAGAGCATTGTTGCTAGATGGAATGAAACAGCATAACCGTCTACTTAGTTATCCTACATGGTATGATTATGTGCCCATACATATTCTCACCCTCCATAGCGACCGGTATGTTCCTAGTTGTATGCCGGAGGGGACCATTGTGTAAGTCTATTGCATCTTTTGCATTCAAAAAACTATTAGTTTGTTACGTCTTTTTGCTATCTCTGCGAGCAGCCCTGCTTAGGTTATATTAATTAATATTAATATATTTATATTCAATAAAATCTGAACCATATTATATTCAGTATATTTGTTTCAATTCCAGTAAATTTATTCATTTAAATAAAATGTTTCAGTGGGATAAATGTATTATACCAAGGTCTTAGCATAATTTATACTTTTTGAGTTGGCTAAAGTAACAAATGACCAGTTGCACATTGAAAATTAATATTAACTAATGCCTAAGATGACTAAAATATTACTTTCACTGCTAATATCTACCTGGATATTCTCTGCCATAGTGAACAGCCTCTGCCAATGACCTCTGCCTCTGTGTCGGGGGGTCTGGGTCTGTTGAGGCCAGGGAGTGGGGGATTTCTCTCCTCCTCTCCATTTCTGTAGCTCGGTGTCGTCTTTTGGATGATTTTTCATATGCTTGTATAAATTTGTTGTTTTACCACTGTATTTCACAGCCTTTTTCCAAATTGTACAGCTTGCCATTGTCTCATTCTTGGCCTGAAAATATAGCCTCATGGCGCTCCTCTTCCTCTCTGCTATTCTTCTGTTCTGTCTGTGCTGTGTGCGCGCGTTGCTGGTAGCCGGCGGCTGCTGCTTGCTAACTTGTTTACTTGGTCCTGCTGAGTCACGTGATGGTACAAGAGGGAGGAAGAGGAAGTGAGGAGTGGTGGTAATGCACCTAAACGCCGGTTACCAACTGCTGCAAAAACCACAAGAAGAAAAGGAGCAAAGTGTGCCTGCTCCCTGCTGTGACGGGAGCAGCAACACAGACACAGAGTATCGATCTCATTACACTAGTATTGATCAATATCAATACCAACGTTGGTATCGAGATTATCAATATTTGGATCGATCCGCCCACTACTAATTTATACACCAGTGGTGGACCCTCAAACACTATCAGAATTATATTGACAGCCTACATTCTTATATTTCTTCCATGAGGATGTATTACATTATTCCCAAGACTCTGTTCTCTTCATTTTGTAGCTTTTCTCTTGGTTGCATTCCTTCCAGTAGTGTAATGTGTGTTAGACTTTTTTGGTCCAATCATATTTCAGCCATCTGTGTTGCCAGGGTCAAGCAAATCTGCTTTGGGCCTTCAGGAGTTAGCAGTGCGCTCTGTAGGTTAAATTAACTGTTAAACTTATCCTGTTGCTTTAACCAATCAGATGTCTTCTATACATCCAGGGGTACACATAGAAGGTATTTGAGAACGTTGGCATTTTTACGTGTTTTGATTGGATGGTTAGACTCCTCCCACCACACTGCAGAACATCCTGGCTAGCAAAATGTGTGTGCAAGGACTTGCTTAAGCAGCTACAATATATTTGTTGATCTGGATGATGGTTGTTTACACTGCTAGCCTGCTAGTGTTGTTAACATGTCTGTGGCAGGAGTCTGTGGATGGCGCAGGTTTACTAATGTGCTGCACCATCGCAAAACCCTGTTCTGGCGGTAAAAAACTACTGTTGAGCTTTACTAAAGGGTGCAGGACAAAGTTAGCGGTGGAATGGCGTGGACTATATTAATTTTGTGCTTAGCCTCATTGCATATGTATTTATTCGAATTGTCATGTCAAAGTGCAAATTTGGAGGAGGGGAGTATTTAAATGACTGGTGCAAGGTGATTTACTAAGGTTTGTGGTTATTGATCCCTGGCTAAATGCGCCAGGATTTAATGCCCCCCAAAAACTTGTCTTAATTCATCTGTGCCTGACATGACAACGATCATTGGTGCCAGGAGGAGACACTGGCAAGCATCAAGGGCACATGGCAGAAGAGACAGAAACTTCTCTGTGTGTGACATTATTTGGCATGACAGAAGAGATACGAATATCAATGGTCTCACAGAGATGGGTGTTATGCTGAACTGGACATCAGCCAGCAGAGGTTTTTAGTTTAATTTGTTTATATATAGCCTCCTAAATGAATTTGTATCCATAAAATAGGATACAGTAGCATAGCCCTTCCTACCTGTAGTGGACATACAGGTGTGTCAACGGACATTGACTTTTTTCTTTTCTGCGGAGGTTTACACTCCCCCCTCCCCCTGCTGTTGAAACAAAAGTTGTTCCACATTGTCAGTTTTCTTTGTTTTCCCCTCTATTCATAGTTCTATATTTGTTTCTTTTTGCTGCATAAAACAGTAATTCCGTTCCCTCTTCTCTCTATTTCTCTCTCCCAGTATAGCATACACAATAGGAGGAAAACAACGAGATTATTAAAAAAAAAAAGAGCACAGATCTATAGAAACGTCCCCCGAAATTGCAACATCATAGTAACTCAGTGACAGCAGTCTCTGCTGTGGCGGTCTGAGGAATAAGTGAAATCATGTGTGTTTAATTTTATTACGTTCCAGACTTCAAAAAACATAAAATAAGTGTTGAACTGGGAGACTTGTAGATTTTGTTAAAACAAAATTATTCACATAATAAAGAGTCTCCATCAGACCATCTTGACAGTCTTGTGTTAATAAAATAAACACGTTGGTCAAATAATCAATTTATTCATGAGTAGTCCTTTTTTAAACTGGATACAAATGCTTCATTTATACATATTAAAGAAGGGAGTCTGCCATGTGAAATGAAAATCAAAACTTTGAAATATGACAACCAAAAATAAACTATTTTACTTTGCTTTGCGGTTAAAAAAGCTTTAAAAACCTCCTATATTCTGCTGCTCTGAACTGGCTGTGCCTGTGTTGATGACCCACTTCCTCAGCTGTGCCTGTGTGCAGTTTTGCGGTGCTCTTGTTGGATGGGTGGTCAGTGTTGAAATGAAGTGACTGCGTCTGTGTTCATCGTTTTGTGTTGTTAGATCACTGGCAAAAATTGTCCATTCCCTGAGGCGCTCGGTCTAAATTGTGCATTCGCTAATTTGCGCTGCCTTAATTAACCTGCCCCCAAATGTGGATACCTATGCTGGAGAGGAGAGGCTAACCAGCTTGACAGCGTTAGCAGAACTAATCAGTGAGTTGAAATCCATTTCACTCCTTTATGTTGTTTTTTTAACCCTACATATGATTGTGAAAAGATTTCTTGGGTGCTGTGTGGTTTGTGAGTAGTGACGTCCACTTCTCTTGATCAGATTTTATCATGCTGAATGAGACTTGAGCAGGCTAGGGTAGCCTTGCAGTGTGTTGTAAGATTGTGAGCCGGATTGTGATGGCCAGGGGGCCACTTCCCAGTTTCGGGGGCCTGATTTTACCTATGCGTATCTTCCAGAGGTCTGGAACATTAACATACCAGCAGGAGGAGGGAGAAGTTGAATCAACATGGGAAAAATGAGACGGAGGAGAACACATTGTTGTGAAATGTTGAGTTGCTTCGTGCCACCAGGCAGAGGTGCTTGTTTCTGAACAGCAGAGGGGAACAGCAGTGACCCAGGTGACCCAGTGACTGAACAAACTCCAGTCACTCTTATAAAGTTGGAAAGTTGTTCTCTTTTTTTAAAAAATTGTGATTTTTTTTTTTTTTTTTTTTGTAAATTTGTGTGCGTTTGCTCGTGATGTTTCTGGTAAATTAGCAACTTTTTACTCACGGCTGTGATTTTTTTTTCATAAATATGCAACTTTTTCCCGCCTAAATTTACATTTTTCCTGGGAAATTGGCAACATCTGGGGGAAATTTGTGATTTTTTTCTTTAAATTCTCAACTTTATTCCTCTGAAATTTGTGACTGTTTTCTTCGACATATTGGAAATTTGCTCCATTTTTCCCCTTATCATCTGCCTCCATCTCACCCCGTCCTTTGCATCCTCTTCTCTCACATCACCCCTCTCCATGTAATCCTTCACTACCATGAATCTTCTCTGTGATCTTCCTCTTCTTCTCCTGCCTGGCAGCTCCATCTTCAACATCCTTTATCCAATATAATAATAAAAATAATAATGGATTATATTTATATAGCGCTTTACATGTCAAGTGACATCTCAAAGCGCTTACAGTGAGTCCATTATTCATTCACTCCAGACAGACATTGGGAGCGGTAAGCTACTACTGTAGCCACAACTGTCCTGGGGCAGACTGATAGAAACATGGCTGCCAATCTGCACCTATGGCCTCTCCAACCACTACCGAACATTTATACACATTCATACCCAGTGTCATGGACACTGGAGGCAAGACGGGTGAAGTGTCTTGCCCAGGGACACAACGGCAGGATGTCTGGGGAGAGCGGGATTCAAACTGTCAGCCCTCTGCTTATTGGACGACCCGCTGTACTTCCTGAGCCACTGCCACTCTCCCTCCTCTCGCTCTTCTGCACATGTCCAAACCATCTCAGCCTTGCCTCTCTTACTTTGTCTCCAAACTGCTCAACCTGAGTTGTGCCACAGAGAGGTGTGATTGGTCTGTTTTGTCTGCTCCTTTACATTTCCTGGTTCTCTTCTCCACTCTGCTCATTCACCACAGCACCACTACCAAAGCAAGTCGGATAAACAATGGTCCAAATTCAAAAGAATATTGAAGAAGTTAGCAGACACAAAACCTTTGTATGACTCATCCTAACCTCATTAATTGCATAGATAGGCAGAGGTGGTGGTCGTACATACAATTTCTCAAACATCTTCTCTTTTTACTGTGTTGCAGTGATTATATGGAAAGTTGCTTTTTTAACATTTTTTAGCTCCAACTCCATCTCAGTCTGCTTTTGTCTGTTGCTATTTAACAAACAAACACACATGATGGACATAAATCACTCTGTACGTCAGCAGAAATCAGTTTTGGCAATGCAGCAATGCACTCAAACCAGTGCACACAAAAAAAATAGTCGATAACTGCATCAGCCATGTGCATCAACATGTGCGTCAACCTTGACGTTGGTGCATAAATTCAGCTTTAGAATCCAGCCTTGCATACAACTCACTTTATGCCTTTTTCTTTGCTACCTCTCTCTTTGCTTTGACTCCAAATACTCCTGTCTACTTTCTTCATCTTCCTGACTATCCCACTTATTCTTTGCCAGCCTGTTGCTTTGATAACTTTCCTGCACCTCCTCATTCCACCACCAAGTCTCTTGTCTTCTTTCCTCTGTCCACTGGATACACCACATACCTTTCTATCCATTTCCCTTAAAGGGTACCTGTAGTGAATTTTAATCAAAAGCTATTTCATAGGATCAAATATGATCGTAGTGGTTCCATCCAGTAATTTTGGTCATGATTCCTTCTCAGATAGGCCCAAGTTTCAAGGTACTGCTCTCTGTCAGTCATGGTCAGGAACATCTTGTCTCCTCCATGGCCAGTTTCAGCAGGGTAGTGATGCACAGTCGTTGCTTTGTGCGATTGACTGAGCTGCAGTATAGCAGGCAACAGAGTTTCAACATCAGAATTTTATGTAATTTTTTTACAACCATGTACAAGCAAATCTACCCGCATAGAATTTAATGAAATAAAATTCTAGTATATCAAGATTTATTCAACGTGTTCTGAAGTTACTTGACTGGGAACTAGCCTGTTGTTCAGGTTTTCAGCTGCTGGTCCCTGGAGGTAAGTGCGGATCATACCGTCAATGAAAACCATTTCCAAGGACAGTTTGTGCAGTATATAGCTGTGCAGGTTTTGCGCCATTTTCAACTTGGATCTCGACCCACTGTGCATCTGTTGAACATGCTTATTCGTCTGCGGTGAAGTGTACGTCACTTCCGGCCAGCGATGGCTGCTCCCCATTGGTTTTGACGGAACGTTTTTCATGGGATAAAGTTATTCAGTATACTGACTCTAGGGGGTTATTTTTACTGAATAAACACATTTTTGGTTTATAAGTGATACCTAAAGCAGGATTAATGTTGTTATAATGACCAGTAGTGGTTTCCTTTAATACTTTTGGTCTACTTTCCCAGTTCTCTGGTAATTCTTCCCTACCACCCAGAGCCTGTCTCAGTTCCTTCCTGAACTCTGTGCGACCTTCTTCCTTCTCTGAGTGCCACCATTTAATCTTGGGCTCTGCCTTTACCTGTTCCTCTTGGTTGCCAAATTCATCCTACAGACTACCATCCCATGCTGTCCAGCCACATTATCTCCTGACAACACCTTGCAGTCTCCTGTCTCTTTCAGATTGCTCCTTCGGCATAGGTGTGGTCTAAAATTACACCAAGTGGTGTTAAAAAGTCATAAGTGTGCTTGTAGCAGCAGATTCCATGGATTAAAATGTGCCTCTGATCAGTGATAACATTTACCTTCATATAGCAGACACCTCAACATCAGTATTGATGTTGAGATCTCCTTTTGAACATTTTAATTTTTTTTTGGCTTGTTTTTGTTTTGTTTTAAATTCTTTTTTTTTCTTTTTCAGAATGTTCAAATAAATAAAATCAATCAATCAATATTGACTTATATGTGAATGCTTTAAAAAGGGGGGGGGGGGGTATTTGTGTATGCCCGTGTTGCTCCTGTGTGACAGGACTCATTCCCATGCTCAGTCACAGCTCTCTGGAGCTCATTCGGAAATCAATGAGGTGTTCAGTTTGTACACTTAGAAATTGATTTTACAGGCAGCATTTATATAACCATGTGTAAGTGTGGGATTATGACACACATCCTCGTTCTCTCCTTCCAGAATCCAGAAGGAGCTCGCTGAGATAACCTTGGACCCGCCACCAAATTGCAGGTAGGAGCCTGTTGGTGTGTGTGCTTGTTTTTAAATTGGTGTTTGCAGCTGGGTCTGTGTGTGTGCGCTTGGATTGTGCCGCCTCAGTGAGCCACATGAAAAGCTCAGGGCAGATTATTGTGCTGCATTTTGGCCACTGTTTTCTCCTGCTGAAGGGCAATGAATGGACCTAGCAGTGGGTGGCATGAACCAGACTCCAGAGTGCAAAAGTGAACGTAGATAATCAGCATAACTGGCCCGGTTGGCTGTGTTTGGCTCTAGAACCGCTGTAGCAGTGTGACTGTGTTTGCTTGGGCTCTCCAAGGGTGGGAAGGGCTCATTGTGGCGGCTCAACTAGTTTGCAGATCTCTCTCCTGAGTTTTGTACGTGTTTTTTAAAAGACAAAAGTGCTGTCATGGTTTTGGGCTTGAGTCAATAATTATAACTTAGTCCCTACCCTCACAACCCACACGTGCAGTCCGGACAGAGCATGTTCCAACATGCAATTTCCCCATTGTTCGCCAAACTCGAGCACAATGATTCTCAAGGGGGTCTGCACAATGGCACCCCCAAGTGGTGGCACAGGTGCCAACGGCCACCTTGGTTCAACATCTGGCTCCTCCAGTGGCCACCCTGCCACTGGGCAGTCTAAACACAATTTTCTAAGTTCTAACTTGTTTTTCTGTGTCCTATTTTACATGTAGTAATGTTAATGTTTCATAATAACTGAGGTGTGCTGTATAATAATAACAAATATTCACAAAATACAGCAAACCAGGACCGATCACTGTCACACTCTGGACCTGTCTCCTCCCACCATCTGTGGTAGAACAGCGGGTGGCGTGAGCATGTTGATCAGGTGACGCTGAGAACTGTGCCAGCAGGCTTGAGATCAGGTTGGAGGTCTAATGTCTTAGAAAAGTTTGGCGTGTGCAGTAGCTGGCTAGGTGGCGGTTAGTATTTGGATGGTGAGAGAGGCCGTTGCTAATGGGAGTGCTGCATGAGTCATTTAATTCTTACTCAAAAATGTGATTTGTCTGTTGTTTGTGACAGCATTACATTTGCCACTGAGATATTGCTTGTAGCGTTAGCTTGCTAGCTCTTGTTTTTGTTTACTATTTATACGCGTGTTTGAGTAAAATGAACCATTTACTTTTATTCTCTAACCTGCTGAAAACAGCTCAGCCAAATTCCAAGTCGGAATGTCAGCATTTATTTAACTGGCCAAAACAAGGGAAGGGTGTTGCTTTTTGATAAAATAATGCAAAGAAAACAAGTTCATGTTCATCCTTAAACACTACAAAACTTCACTTTTAACTTAGGAAGAACTCAAATCTGTATTTGTGAAATGATTATTCCCAGCGTTCACGTGTCTTCCCGTGCTTCAATGATCTGCTCATCAGTTGCTCCTTCAGTAGGTTGAGGTGTCCTGGTGTTGGACTTCAGCAGACACTCAAACTGAGTGGCCGTCACGCACGTCGAGATGCTGACTTAGG
The DNA here is from genome assembly GCA_020510985.1 of Pholidichthys leucotaenia. Lineage (NCBI taxonomy): Eukaryota > Metazoa > Chordata > Actinopteri > Cichliformes > Pholidichthyidae > Pholidichthys > Pholidichthys leucotaenia. Next base: position 178,687,379 of record CM035850.1, on the reverse strand, counting down.
AGAGATGTTGTTGTGGTCTCTTAATTTTTCCTGAGCCGTATAATCTAAATGGTTAGAAAACAATAAGGAATATGTGGTTTTCTCCTTAAAAAGAGCTTAAAAAAGGGGATTTCATGAAAGTCGGAAACCTGATAACTCTAATGATGGGTGCCTTTTCTCTAAGGAGCAAAGCCTTATTTAATTTTGATTATAATGTGAATATTTATATTCTTAAAAACCACACTGCAGCATTTGGGGCAGTCACGTCCACACGTCTTTTCATGGTTGCTGTAGGATTTCTTTGACTTTCTGTTCACCAGTCTATAGTCAGAATGTCATAACTTCAGTCACTGCAGAATCGATGGTTTTCTGGCTTTTCTTGTGTAAACGGGTTAAAAAGTAAAATACTTCTACGAGATAATGTGACTGCCTCTTTGTTGTTCTTTCGCTGTTGATTAACACCAGTGATGCATCGGTTTGATCTGTGGAAAGACAGGCTGACTCACTGCAGCAAGCCACAGCTCAAGTGAGGCGTTTTCTGCCCGTTCCCTTCGATCTGAAGCTGGATTACCGTTTGTTCAGGAAAACACCCATCTCATACCTTTATGTGGTTTGTTGTGGAGCTCAAAATTTTAATTGTACTGTTATTAATGTATGCATTTTGTAAAAGGTACTATTTATAATTACAGTTTTCATCTAGTCTATATAAGCCTATGACAACAGTATTAGAGGATTGCTGGACTTGAGTTTTGGTTTTTAAGTTTGATGTGCCACCACAAGATTTTCAGTTGCCCTTATGTGGTCACCCCTATGACCATCCCTCTGGCCACCCCATTTCTGAAGGTGCCACTGGGTCTGCATCCAGGCTGTGCTCAAGGTCAAGCACAGGGTCAAAGGTCAAGAGATCTGAGTGCTTGTATGTGTTTTTGAATTGCTTCTCCTCCTGGGCAATTGCCCTGATTCTCAAAAAAACCTCATGCACACTGACCCTCAGGCTGGCCTACATCCAGGTGGAGCTCAAGGTTATTGTCAAATATTAGAAGACCTGGGCATTTTTAATTTTACAAGAATCACTACTCCTTCTAGACAATTGCCCCACTGTTTGCCAAACTCGTGCACAGTGATCCTCAAATGGGTCTGCTTCCAGGTTATGCTCAAGGCCAGTCACCAGATCATGTTCCTAGTGCCACCGTCCTCATTTACCCAGGCTTGGGACCGGCACAGGGAGTCAGCTGGTTTTGTGTTTCTTCCTGTGGTTGGTTGACCAGCTTTCCTTTAACCATTCCATTTATGCTGAGCACCAAGCAAGAAGGCAGAAAGTACAATTTTCATGATTCGGCCAGGTCTTGAACAAACAACCTCCCAGCGGTGGGGTGGATGCTGTGCCACTAAGCCACCACTTCTGTGAAAAATGGGAAGATGAATATAATTTATAGTATTATTAAACTGGAGTTACAGTGGAAATTAAAATCTCCACTGTAAAAAAGCAGAACAAAAAACAAATCCACAGTGGGGATAGACCATACTCCTGTGATGACTGTGGTAAGGCTTTTCAGCAGAAAGGTCATTTAGAAGTCCATCTTTTGAAGTCCATGTTTTGTAAACTTGAAGAAGACATTCGACCACGTCCCTCATGGTTTTTTGTGGGGGGTGCTTCAGGAGTATGGGGTATCAGGCTTGTTGTTGCAAGCTAGCCAGTCTCTGTACGACCGTTGTGAGAGTTTGGTTCGTATTGCCAACACTCGGTCAGACTCATTCCTAGTGAGAGTCGGACTTCCCCAGGGCTGCCCTTTGTCACCGATCCTGTTCATAATTTTTATGGACAGGTTTTCTAGGTACAGCCAGGGAACGGAGGGTGTCATGCTTGGTGACCACAGGATCTCATCTCTGTTGTTTGCAGACGATGTTGTCTCTACATGTCTGTTCTTTTCATCTTCTCTGTTCCCTCACCCCCAGCCAGTCACAGCAGATGACTGCCCGTCTCTGAGCCTGGTTCTGCTGGAGGTTTCTTCCTGTTAAAAAGGAGTTTTTCGTCTCCACCGTTGTCAAGTGCTGCTCATAGGGGATCGCCTGATTGCTGGGGTCCTTCTGCAATTGTAGGGGTTTCCCCTACATTTGAAAGTGCTATGAGATGACTGTTGTTGTGAAATGGCGCTATATAAATAAAGTTGAATTGAATTGTCCTGCTGGCTTCATCCAGCAATGACCTACAGGTCTTATTGGGATGGTTTGCTGCTGAGTGTGAAGCGGCTGGGATGAGAATCAGCACCTCCAGGTCAGAGTCCATGGTCCTCAGCTGGAAATAGGTGGATTGTCCTCTCCGGGTTGGGGACAGGCTCCTGCCCCAAGTGGAGGAGTTTAAGTATCTTGGGGTCTTATTCACAAGTGAGGGGAGAATGGAGCGAGAGATTCACAGATGGATTGGAGCAGCATCTGCAGTGATGTGGAAGTTGTACCGGTCTGTTGTGGTGAAGAGGGAGCTTAGTTCTAAAGCAAAGCTGTCGATTTACCAGTCAATCTACGTTCCTACTCTCACCTATGGTCATGAGCTTTGGGTAATGACTGAAAGAACAAGATCACAGATACAAGCGTCTGAAATGAGCTTTCTCCGTAGGATTGCTGGACTCACCCTCAGAGATAGGGTGAGGAGCTCAGTCATCCGGGAGAGGCTCAGAGTAGAACCGCTGCTCCTCCACATTGAAAGGAGTCAGTTGAGGTGGTATGGGCATCTGATTAGGATGCCTCCTGGACACCTCCCACTTGAGGTGTTTCAGGCACGTCCCACTGAGAGGAGACCCCGGGGCAGACTCAGGACTCGGTGGAGAGACTATGTCTCCCAGCTGGTCTGGGAACGTCTTGGTATCTCTGAATAACTGGAGCAGGTGACTGGGGAGAGGGAAGTCTGGGCTTCTCTGCTTGAACTGCTGCCTCTGTGACCCAGACCTCCGGAAAAGACATGGATCTTTCTTGCTAAATTTTTTTTTATCTTTTTAAATGATTGCATAAAGTCAAAGTAAAGAAAATGAAATTTCTCACTTGTTAACTAGAACATTGGATCTTCTAGTCAACTTGCCACGTAATCAAACAGCGCAGTTGTTGTTAGCAGGTGATGAATGTGTTACTGTCACACTGTGTTGGTTCTCCCGTCCCAAAGACCAGGCTAATCTGTCACAAGCAAACCTTTATATTTCCCCAACAAAGAGCAAAACAGGAGAGGGGAAAATAGATTTCACAGGGAGCCGTCTGTCATAAAAAATGACATGTTTCTGGAAAGAAAGAGAGACGCTCCCTTGAATGTCCACGTTGAAAGGAGCCCTCGTGACGAATGGATCGAGCTCGGCTGCAGTCAGGGCCCCTCAGTCGTAAGTGAAAAATTAGGCTCAGTTCTGCTCGAGTGCAGTTTACTGACAGGTGTGTGTGTGTGTGTGTGTGTGTGTGTGTGTGTGTGTGTGTGTGTGGTAGGAGCTGGGGAAAGCACGGAGCATCTTACAGTGTAGATTTCTGTATTCCTACGCCCCTCAGTGTTCTTGCCTCCCTGTAACAGCTCCTGATTCCCCCACCAGGCTGTCACATCCCCGCTGTTTGATGTAGCCAGCAGTGTTTCAACGCACCGTCATCCAGTCTGGGTGAACATTAAAAACCCTGCACTCACATGAATCCCCTCAAACGCCGCTCCGTACCTCGGCGTCAGCTGGCGACTGCTTGAACAAAAGGCTCCACGTCTTCACCTCCTAATTGATCTGACAGTGCTAAATAGGGTGCGCTTGCTCAAAGGCGTCAGACGTGAGGGGTTATGAGCGGACGCTGTGATGCAGCTCATTACCCCGTGGGCGCCGGCTCTTTCTTCCCTCATCGCCAGAATAAAGCACTGCTCAGGATCACAGCAAACCTCCTCTTGGGCTCATTTTTGCCTTCATTCCCTTCCTTAGTTGAAGAGAAAATACTGTAATGTACCTGGGGAACGTGGTAGAAAGAACACCTTTAATTCTGAGACAACACGCTGCTTTAGGGATCATTTGGCTCCGATTTAAAATGGACTTGGTGTCTTTTCCAGGGCCATACAAGGAAATGTTCTTCCATCATTGTTTTTAATCATCGCTGTCACCCTTCCAGAGAGTAATTAATTGAATGTGACAAGCGCTCTGGAAGGGTATGTAAATACCCCCCCCCCTCCACCCCCACACCACACACATTGTATTAGCGCCACGCTCACTCAGCCCTTCCTCCTTCTGTCTGTGTGTGTGTGCATGTGTTTTCCATAATTACCATATCCTTTCATGATTGCACTGGCAGTGTTTTGATAAGAACCCCCCCCCCTTTCCCGGTTGGGCCACGGGGGGAACAATGCACAGATTCCAGCGGGGAGTTGGCCACGCTGTCTCACTTTCTGGCTATCGTCCACGTTCTGTCCTCTCTGGGCTTCCTTCTTAATGCTGGCAGGACTTTGTGCACTCCAGAGGAATCACTTCCCACGGAATCTCAGGGAAGATCTTAGCAAATGAAAGCAAGAAGGCAAGATGAGATTGGGCTGAATGAGAGAAAGGCAGACTGATGTGTGACTATCAAGCTGTAGATATGACTGACTTGGACCACAAGTCAGCTTTTATTATCGGCAGTAAAGCCCTTACTCACGGCTTCAAAGAGCGTGACAGACACTAATCCCGGCTTTACTGTGGTGCTTATACGTTTCATCCAGCAGTAAAGTTGTAAGTCAAGCGTATGTCGTCATGGTTAATGAAAATCAATATGCCTGTAAATGCTGTTAAAGAGGTACCACCAGCGGTATCATAGTGGGGGAAACCACATATCGTAAAACTGTTAAAACATTGTGGGGCTACTTAAAATCTATCCTCAAAACATGAAATTTATTCGCTCGATAGTCCTCCTGCCAAAGCCAATTATCTATCTGGTTATGTAATTGATTATTAAAGTGCCCCTATTATACCTTTGGGGTTTCCCCTTTATTCGGGTGTGTTTTTATAACATGATATGGCCTGCAAAGTAAAGGGCCGTATTACAGCAACACAGTCCATAATCAGTTGTGTGAGGTGTGGGCTGCATTTATGGGTATTTCCAAGTTCATTTCACTATTACAGCAGCGCAAAAATCAATTTTCTGTTGGGTGCAAAGAGGCTGTCCTCATGCTCTTAATTGTTCTGAGATGTATCTGGGGCATGACGTGAAATAAACAAATGGCTACCTTTGTCCACCTTTTGTGCTCTTTTTGGACTCTATTGTTATTATCAGTGTCATTATTTTCATTCACTGTTATCATTTCTGGATGGACTCTTATTTTGACAGTACTCTTTGTTTCCTTCCACTTTATCATCATGCATTTTCCGTTCTGCCCCTAATCATTTACAGCTGCCCCTTGTTTTGCTAATCACTGTTTCCCCATACTGTATGTTGGCCATGGGCATTAATCCCTGTGGTGTCCTTATGTTAACTTCATGTGTATCCTCGCCTCTTTGTTGGAATTATTATTTGCTTCAAATCAAATCAAACACAGTGATACCATGGTCATTAAACCAGGTTTTGGTACTTTTAGCAGTGTGTGTGTGGGGGGGGGGGTGCCAAGTCCTGCTGGAAAATGAAATCAGCATTTCCATAAAGCTTGTCAGCAGAGGGAAGCATGAAGTGCTCTAAAATTTCCTGGTAGACGGCTGCACTGACTTTGGACTTTATAAACACAGTGAACTAGGAATAGCAGTTACTTTATTAAAAAATGGCAGCTAGTCTATTCACATTTTTCACATTCATCCCACTGGCCAGTTTGGACCCTCTGTATGTTTGACATCCCTGGTTTAAGCTCAAGTTCAAAGGTCAGGAGATCTGAGCACTTAAGTGATTTGAGAAAAAAAAATGTTTTCTTCCGTGTCAATTGCAACAGTGGTCACTAAACTCACTCACGAGGATCCTCAGGAAGGTGTGCATCCAGGTTGTGCTGAAGGTCATTGTCAAGGTCAAAGATCAAGAGATCTGGGCACTTGTATAACTTCATAAAAATTGCTGCTCTGCCTAGGAAATGGCCTCGATATTCACCATAATCACGCCCAGTGATCCTGAGGAAGGTTTGCATCCAAGTTGTGCTTAAGGTCAAGTTAAAAGGTTGGGAGATCTGGGCAGTTATGTGATTTCAGAAAAACCGCCACTCCTAGGTGCCTCGGTGCTTATCAGACTCACTTACAGTGATCCTCAGGTGGGTCTGCATCCAGGTTATGCTCAAGGCCAAAGGTCAGGAGACCTGGGCACTCGTGATTTTAATGAAAACTACTACGCCTTCTAGACAGTTGCCCCAGTGGTCACCAACCACACTCACAAGGATCCTCAGGAGGGTCTTCATCCAGGTTGTGCTCAAAGTCAATGTCAAAGTCAAAGATCAGGGTCACAGGTCAAAGGTCAGATCTGGGCACTTACATGATTTTTGAAAAATTACTCATCCTAAACATTTACCTCAGTTCTCAACAAACTCACAATGACCCTCAGGTAGGTCTGCATCCAGGTTGAGGTCAAGATCAAGGCCATTGCCAAAGGTCAGAAGAGCTGGGCATTAATGATTTAATTTAAAAAAATGTTACTTTGACGTTACTTGTGACTTTAAGCACATCCTAGATTGGTCTGTTTCTAGGCTGTGCTTAAGGTCAAGGTCAATGGTCAGGAGATCTGAGCACTTCCAGGGTTATTTTGTGATGATCTGGTTAGAAATGCTACAGAATTGTGGTGTTTCTATAGGAACTGTGGTGTTGTGTGGAACAGGCATCACTAGCAGCGCTGAGTTACTCCGAGCAGCTGTGAGCCGATGCAGCATATGCTTATCTTTCATGAGTCCACAGCACAGCTTAGCATAAGGCAGCTTCATTACATGCTGCTGCAGTTCTGTACACATCTTTTTATGTTTTCTTCTTCTACCAAGCTGTAGCTGTTCAGCAGGCTGGTTGTTAAAAGTGTTGTAAATTCACTTTTAATTGTATGTCACTCTTTTTGATTATAATGTATAAAATGTGCATTGAAATGTTTCTTATAATCAGTCTTGCCTTCTCAGCACATGAAGAAATTATAAGTCATCTTTAAAGATCAGTATTGTGGTGTTTGAATGTTTGTGAACCCTTTAGAATTTTCTACATTTCTGCGTAAATATGAGCTAAAACATCATCACATTTTCACACAAGTCCTAAAAGTAGATAAAGAGAACTCAGTTAAATAAATGGGACAAAACATGTTACTTTTTAATTTTTTTGTTGCGCAAAAGGATCCAATATTATATATCTACAGGTATGAGTGGCAAAACTTTGTGAACCTGTGATTTCAATATCTGGTGTGACCCCTTTATGCAGCAATAACTGCAACTAAACGTTTCCAGTAACTGTTGATCAGTCGTGCACATCAGCTTGGAGGAATTTTAGCCCATTCCTCCATACACAACAGCTTCAACTCTGGGATGATGGTGGGTTTCCTCACTTGAACTGTGCTCACTTCAGGGCCTTCCACAACATCTCAGTTGGGTTAAGATCAGGACTTTGACTCGGCCATTCCAGAACATTAACTTTATTCTTCTTTAACCATTCTTTGGTAGATCTACTTGTGTTCTTAGGATTGTTGTCTTGCTGCATGACCCACTTTCTCTTGAGATTCAGTTCATGGACAGATGTCTGTCGTGGTTTAGACAGGGCTGCAGTCCCTGTCCACACTGTGTTCCTTTTTGACTCATTTGTCATGTTTTCTGTGTATCCCCTGTGTGTTTTTCCAGCCCCGCCCATCCTGTGTTGCCTGATTGCCTTTGATGGTGCTTACCTGTCTTGTGTTCTCCCAATCACTGTCTCCCCTATTTATGCTGGCTGCAGGCACTAATCCCCACGGTGTCCTTGTGTTAACCTCACTTTATGTACCACACCGTTTGGACTTATTGTTGCTTTTTTTTCCCCCACGTGTCTGGATTATTTTTTTTTTTTTTATAACTCCTGCCCATGTGCAGTGTTTGTTTTCTGTTTCAATAAATCATGGTTTACCAGATTTGCCTGGCGAGTGGGTCCTCTCCTCCTTTGCCCAGGAGGAGTAAACGCAGACATTTATTTTTATTTTATTTATTTTATTTTATTTTATTTATTTATTTCGGATAATACAGTACAGGTTAAAGAAACTGTATAATATAACAACAAGGTCAAATTAGACAAAGACTCCTTCTACTAAACAATTCCACGTGAGTTATCCGAAATGGGTGATGGCTGAAGCCGCAGCTTATATTGCCCACCCATATTCCATCCAAGAATTCAAAGAAAAAAGAGTAAACAAGACAAGAGTGATTACAATTTAGAACAAAGCTAAGACAAAGTGTGACTGAGAGGAAAAAAAAAAAAAAAAAAAAAAAAAAACTAAGCTAAGCTAAGTTAAGCAGTTGCTATTCAAGACAAATCTAAGACAGAATGTCACAGAGAGAAAAAAAAAAAAAACTAAGCTACAACACAACACAGGCTGGAAATGTCAATCCTTATGTGAGTTTACATGTCGTCTTGTATATATGTTTGGAGTATTTCTTCCTTTAGTTTTTGTTTAAATTGTCCAAGCGTTGTACATGATTTTAATTCAGGTCCATAATCGTTCCATAATCTGACACCTTGCACTGAAATACAGTGTTGCTTGGTGGTTGTTCTCACTGTAGGCTTTTGAAATATACATGTTCCTCTGAAGTGATATCGTTTCTCCCTTGTTTGGAACAACTTTTGGATATTTGCAGGCAGTGATAAATTCTTCACTTTGAACATTATTATTGCGGTTTTAAAGTCAACCAGATCTTTCAACTTGAGAGTTTTTTGTTTAAGAAAAAGTGGGTTTGTTGGTTCCCTGTAAGCTGCTTTGTTTATTATTCTAATAGCTCTCTTTTGAAGCATAAAGAGTGGATATATGTTTGTTTTATATGTATTTCCCCATACTTCATTGCAATATGTCATGTATGGGAGTATTAATGAATGATACAAGGTGTATAGTGTGGGTTGATTCAGCAAATATTTCACTCTGTGTAATATTGCAATTGATTTGGAGACTTTACCTTTAATATAATTAATATGTGACTTCCAACACAGTTTGTTATCAATTATTACTCCAAGGAATTTGGTTTCAGATACCCTTTCAATCTCTACACCATTTACACTGAGTTTGGGTACTGGATTGTTGTGATGGTTGTTAAAGACTATAAATTTTGTCTTACTTAAATTGAGCGTTAATTTGTTTGAATCAAACCACAGTTTAAGCTTTCCTAATTCCTTCCCAAGTGTATCCAGAAGTTGTTCCAAATTGTTTCCACTGCATAGCAGATTAGTGTCATCGGCAAACAATATTAAGTCCATGACAATGATTTGATGACATGATGACATGACAATGATGACATGACAATGTCCTGACATTTTCCTTTAGTATTTAGATACATAGATGGATAGATAGATAGATAGATGTACTTTATTGATCCCAAACTGGGAAATTACATTATTTGCTGGTATAATTAAGAATTCATTGTTCCATCAATGATGGCAAGCCATCCTGGCCCAGCTGCAGCAAAACAGGCCCAAACCATGATATTACCACCACCATGTTTCACAGATAGGATAAGGTTCTTATGCTTGAATTCAGTGTCTTTCTGTAATTTCCCAGTTTGGAATCAATAAAGTACATCTCTCTGTCTTTCTGTCTGACTGGCCAGCCAGCCAGCGCCCCGTCCGCCGCCGACCCCTGCCAAACCAAGCTGGCTCTCAGCAGTCCCACCTGGGAGCTGATGGGTGCCAACCGGGCAGCTCGCTGGAGGCCGGTGGTCTGATGCACCTACCCCCGACGTGGAACCACGACCTCAGCGCACACCTCAGCTACCGCTAGCTTTCCTGAATCCTGCTTGCTCCTCGGCTCCTCGCTCTTCCCCCAAGGAAGTGAACTCAGGTCTGTAGCCATGCCCAGTGCTTAGCCTGATTGGTTAATGTTTTAACCAATCAGGCTAAGCACAAATGCTTGCGTAGCTAGAAGCGGTCTGGCCAAAGTTGAAATCTTTTTTCTTGGGGGAGAGGGAAGCTTAACTGGACATTCACAGCAGAAAAACACAGACTTGGGACTGATTTTGCTGTTGATGTGTCTCATAAGTCACAGAAATCATGTTATAGACATGTTAACAGAAAAAACCCTGATTTTTGGCAGAATGTCACTTTAACTTTGACATTTGGCAAAATGCTTGTTATATAATATCTGGAACAATCTGAAACTAGTACTAGTGGTTTTCACTTAAAAAAGCACTACTTGAATACAAGTACATTCTACAAATTTCTCTCTGTGTTGTCTTTTTATTGATGTCCATACCTTGGGCTCTGGGTGTCCGCAGACACCCCTGGTCTTGTCTGATCTTGAAAGGTAAGCAAGGTCTTTCTTGGATGGGAGACTGCTTGGGAATACCAGGTGCTGTGATGGACAGGTGATCTGTCCAGGATGTACTCTGTCTCTTGCCCAGAGATGCTGCTGGAGGTGCTCCACCACACACACAATTCAGAAAGGATCAGAATGTTGGTGACTAGATGCTTTTTTTTTTTAAACAACCTTAAAAAGGCAGCTTTTCATCTTCATTTTCAACCAAACTTAGACCATACAGAGACGTCTGTATGTAGACGCCTTTTCAACAGCCTGAAAAAGACACCTTTGCATCTTTCACTTTTCAACCAAATCCGGACGCTCTTTAGACGGTTGGCAAAACCATCTTTTCAACTTTTTTTAACCAGTTTGTGCTGGGAAGGTTTAAGGGATAAGGACCTGTACTTATATAGCACTTTTTCTAGTCACAAAGACCACTCAAAGCGCTTCACTAGTACTAACCCTCTATTCTAAGGGCCTATCGGAGACAGATACCTTGGGACAATTCAGAACAACCAATTAATCTAGCATGCATGTCTTTGTATTGTGGGAGGAAACCGGAGCACCCAGAGTAAAGCCACGTAGCACAGGGAGAACATGCAAACTCCACACAGAAAGGTTCCTACCCCTGCCAGCCTGGGGATTCAAACCTGGAACCTTCTAACTGTCAGGCAACAGTGCGAACCACTGTACCACTGTGCATTCAGGCATGAGCAGCAAAACACCCTGTGGTTGGCTGTTGGGACTGGAGTCGTGGTCACCGTGGTTGTGGCCTTTCAGTGTCCCTACAAGAAACAAGAAAGTTGCATAGTGTTGTTTTAAAAACTAATGTGTAGTAGACCTTTGGTTTTAAATGCTGTTGCTAAACAATATATGACCTTGAAGTCTACATCTGCTTGGAACCCGATGATCACCGCTTGTGGTTATATATATATTTTATGCATTTGCGTTTGGTCTAAATGTACCATTAGAATACATGAGTGTTCGATATTGATTGTCTTGTCTACTTTTGCCAGGAAGAAATAGATATTACCACACAGATGTTTTTGCTTTCTACATAATTCTGTTTCTTCATAGCTCCATAGTCCCAACTGTATAAACTATATGCAGAAGTAAGTGTATCCGTCCTTTCTCACAGCTGCTATCTGAATATTGCCTGCTTCCACACATGTAAGTTTGGTGTGTGTGGTGCTTTATGTTCTGAAATTCTTGTCCAGCAGTGAAACTGACCCACATATTTCAAGAAATGCTTTGTCAGATTCAGCGCTGCAGCATCTCGGTAAGCTGCCGTAGCCAGTGCTGTGCTGTCGTCAGATGAATGGGAAGAGGCAGGGTTCGTTATGAGGACACATCCCACGGTGAAACAGTCGGCCAGTGAGCACACCAGCTGTTAAGCCGGTAACTCACTTTTTCAGGATAAAAGCTGCAAGTGCACATACAGAGCAGGCACTGGAGGAGGGACGATACAGTCTAAATATGATTAACTGCTCCTACAGAAATGTGCAGAGGTTCTCGGCGCCCCCTCATTACCTCTGCCAAGGGAGGATGGAGGGAATGTTTTTAGTGGCGTTGGTTGGTTTGTCTCTTGGTTGGTTGGTCTGTTCCCAACATAACTCAAAACGTTATCAACGGATTTTGATGAAATTTTCAGGAAAGGTGTTTAATGGTACAAGGGACAGATGATTGGATTTTGGTGGTGATTCGGATCACGATGTGGATGCAGGAATTTTTTGAATATTATTTTATTTTAATTTGGCGCTTTTCGTGTACTGTCCCTTTAAGACATGTCCACTCAGTTACGTGCTTGGTCACGCCATAGGGCCACGCGCCTCTGCAACCTGGAAGCTAAACACTGTAGAAAAAATATTAGTGGGTGTGTTCACCAAACTCATTTTTCCTGCTGTGGGTGACTATTTTCTATTCATTCTCGATGTAGTCCAGCGTTAACAGCGCTGAGCACCCTCGGTGCTGAAACGCTTTGAGCGGTGGCTGCTTTTTATCATGGTGCTCAGGGCTGAAAAAAGTTCAATTTGTCAGACGACTGTAGAGTTGCACTCGTCAATGTCAGACCTTTCTATGCAGCCGATCAGAATTAAGGAAGGGCGAGAAATAGGACAGCAGTACAGGAAGACAAGAACGGGAAGTGATGGTGGAGGAAGTGGAGGCTGAACTTTGCTGCATCAAACAATGTGAATCTGTAGCTGATAATGGCAAACAAATGGTAAAATACCACACTGTTCAGGTTCAGGTTCAGGTTCCTTTATTTGTACCCGTAGGTAGATTTGTTTTGCAGTCAGGTGACATCCATATTTACAAGCCACAATTACATTCAACATAGACACAAACACAGGCACACATGAAGCTGACTAGAAACATGATAAAAATACTCAAGGCTCCATCAATCAGGATCTAAGACAAAGAGATGAGAGATAAACCAGAGATAAGAGAGAAGGGTCATATTAAAAAGTTAAAAACTAGTCAAAGAGGTTAAAAACTCAAAGCTCTAAAACCCAATAAAAGATTTAGAACCCAAATAACATCCTACAAAAATAAGTAAATAGTTTAGTTAGTTTATTTCGAACACAAAAAAATAACAAAAAACAAGCAAATAGCAAATGCAATAAAGTAACAGTATACACTGTTCGAAAGGGAGAAGGAAGAAGTGAACACTTATTATTTCCAACTCCTCTTTTCCATAGATACACCCATGTGAATTTTATACAAATTACCACCTTTAAGACCCCAAGTAAACAATTTACTGTATTTTTTACAGATCAACATTAACACCTGTCCATTCTAACATACAATGAAGTCCATACATCAAAACCAGCCTCAAACAACACAGATATACACAGTGCTGTCCCACCCACCATTCCATAGTGTCCCAGAGTGAACATAATGAATCGTACATATAACTACTACCCTTCTAACATATATCCTTTCAGCAAATGGTGCTTATACCTCTTTTTAAATTGATTTCTGTTTGTACATAGTTTCAGTTCCGGCTCCAGACTGTTCCACAAATCCACCCCACAGACAGATATGCACAGACTTTTCTTGGTTGTTCGTATCTTGGGTTTTGTAAAGTTTAAGTCTCCTCTCAAATTATGATCATTGTCTCTTTTTTTAAATATTTTTTGTATATTAGTTGGTAGTTGATTGTTAATTGCCCTGTACATTACTTATGCTGTCTTAAATTTAACTAAATCGATGAACTTTATGACATGTGACTTCAAGAACAATGAATTGGTATGGTCTCTATATCCTACATTGTTAATTATCCTTATAGCTCTTTTTTGTAATGTGCATATTGCTTGTAGGTTGGTCTTGTAGGTGTTTCCCCAGACTTCTACACAGTAGTTAAGATAAGGTAAAAACAGTGAATTGTACAATAAGACCAATGATTTATAGTCCAAGATGTGTCTTGTCTTCCCCAGTATGCCTATACATTTTGCTAATTTAGCCCGGATGTGACTGATGTGAGGTTTCCAGCAGATTTTACTGTCTAGCGTCACCCCCAGAAACTTATTTTCCTGTACTGTTTGTATTCTGGTATCATCTATCGCTACCATTATTTCATGATTTATTTTATAATTTCCAAACAACATAATCTTTGTTTTTTTCAGATTTAGAGATAATTTATTTTTGTTGAACCACTGCATTAATTTTTCCATTTCAGTTGTGACCACCTCTAAAACCTGCTGCAAATTCTCACCAGTGCAAAGGATATTTGTGTCATCCGCAAACAAAATAAATTTCAGAATTTTTGATACTTGGCATATGTCATTTATATACAAGATAAAAAGTTTGGGTCCCAAAACTGACCCCTGGGGCACACCACAAGTGATGTCCATGCAGGCTGATTTGTGCTCTCCAATTTGTACAAATTGTTGTCTGTTACTTAAATAACTTTCCACCCAACTCAGTCCTACCCCTCTTATCCCATACCTTTCCAGTTTCCTTAGTAGTATTCTGTGGTCAATGGTGTCAAAAGCTTTCTTTAAGTCTATAAATACTCCTACAGCAACCTTTGTTTTGTATATACAGTACAACTAGTAATTTCTTGTATAAGTTCAATCAGTGCCAAAGATGTAGATTTATCTGCTCTAAAACCATACTGGCTGTCTGTAAGGAGGTTGTGTTTTTCAATGAAATCATCCAGTCTCTTAGTGAAGATTTTTTCAAGTATTTTGGAAAATTGTGAGAGTAAAGAAACTGGCCTGTAATTTGTGAAGCGATGACTGTCTCCTGTTTTGTATAGAGGTATTACTTTTGCTATTTTCATTTTGTCTGGAAATGTACCAGTTTGAAATGACAGGTTCCAGATGTGGGTGAGTGGCTTAACAATTCCTTCAATTACTTTTTTCACTATTGTCATGTCAATTTCATTCCAGTCCGTTGATTTTTTGTTCTTAAATTTACTCACAGTCTCGATAATTTCCTTTTCAGTAACTGCACCCAAAAAGATTGTGTTTGGGTTTCTATCTTCTATTTCATTCACAGAACCACTGTGTTTTGTTTCCGGAGTCACTATTGATTTTGCTAATTCAGGACCAACGTTTACAAAAAATTTATTGAAACCACTGACCACATCCTCCATATTATTAATCAAACTGCCGTTTTCGATAAAATATTCTGGATAATTTGCATACTTAGGACGATTACTAATAATCCCCTTGAGTACTTGCCATATTCCTCTTATGTTATTTTTGTTATCCTCTAGTATTCTGTTGTAATTCTTTCTTACAGGTCCTCATTATAGTGGTAAGCTTATTTTTATATCTTTTTTATTTGATCTCAGCTTCCACCATTCTGCATTTAATGAATTGTTTATATAATGTATTCTTCTTTTTACATGCATTTATTAACCCCTTGGTGATCCAAAGAATATTTTTTTTTGTTGTCTGTCACTGTATTGTTTTATAGGACAGTATTTATTGTACAATGATTGAAATATTTGTAAAAAATTATCATATGCTCTATTTATGTCATTTTCATCATAAACTATCTTCCAATCTTGTATTAATAATTCCTTTGTCAGTAAATACATTGATTCTTCGTTTCTTATTCTTTTATATTTAATATTTTTGGTATACTTTTTCTTCCTATAATCACATTGATAGACAACAAAAATCGGCAGGTGGTCACTGATATCATTCAATAAAAGCCCACTCCAATATAAAATATAAAATGGAGTTAATAAATAGGTACCTAAATTATGTGCAATATATTGTTACAACTTGTTCAACTGTTGTGTAATATTGCTGAATAACTATGGACCTTGTCAGTAAACTAATGGAGAAGAGAGGAGGGGGAAAAAAAGAAAACCGACCTGAAAGACTCAATAAGCTATGATGTTGATTTAAGGTGGAATTGCCCAGCCCCAGCGTATGGTCAGTAATATTATGACAGTCTTGTTACTATTATTATTATTATTATTATACAATGTAGTCATTGTTTCTGCTGTCATTTCTGTCTGTTAATAACAACAATAATCCATCCATCCATCCATCCATCTTCTACTGCTTTCCCGGAGGTCTGGGTCGTGGAGGCAGCAGTTCAAGCAGAGAAGCCCAGACTTCCCTCTCCCCAGCCACCTGCTCCAGCTCTTCAGAGAGGATACCAAGGCGTTCCCAGACCAGCTGGGAAACATAGTCTCTCCACCGAGTCCTGGGTCTGCCACGGGGTCTCCTCCCAGTGGGACATCCCTGAAACACCTCAAGTGGGAGGCGTCCAGAAGGCATCCTAATCAGATGCCCATACCACCTCAACTAACTCCTTTCAATGTGGAGGAGCAGCGGTTCTACTCTGAGCCTCTCCCAGATGACTGAGCTCCTAACCCTATCTCCGAGGGTGAGTCCAGCAATTCTACGGAGAAAGCTCATTTCAGCCGCTTGTATCCGCGATCTTGTTCTTTCGGTCATTACCCAAAGCTCGTGACCATAGGTGAGAGTAGGAACATAGATTGACTGGTAAATCGACAGCTTTGCCTTAGAACTAAGCTCCCTCTTCACCACAACAGACCGGTACAACGTCCGCATCACTGCAGATGCTGCTCCAATCCGTCTGTCAATCTCTCGCTCCATTTTCCCCTCACTTGTGAGTAAGACCCCAAGATACTTAAACTCCTCCACTTGGGGCAGGAGCCTGTCCCCAACCCAGAGAGGACAATCCACCTTTTTCCGGCTGAGGACCATGGACTCCGACTTGGAGGTTCTGATTCTCATCCCAGCCACTTCACACTCCGCGGCAAACCGTCCCAGCAAGAACTGTAGGTCATTGCTGGGTGAAGTCATCAGGACAACATCATCTGCAAACAACAGAGATGAGATCCTGTGGTCACCAAGCATGACACCCTCCATTCCTTGGCTGCGCCTAGAGATCCTGTCCATAAAAATTATGAACAGGATCGGTGACAAAGGGCAGCCCTGGCGGAGTCCAACTCTCACGGGGAATGAGTCCGACCGAGTGTTGGCAATACGAACCAAACTCTCACAACGGTTGTACAGAGACCGAATAGCTCATAACAACAAGCCCGATACCCCATACTCCCGAAGCACCCCCCACAAAAAACCACGAGGGACATGGTCAAATGCCTTCTCCAAGTCCACAAAACACATGTAAACTGGTTGGGCAAACTCCCACGAACCCTCGAGAATTCTCGAGAGGGTAAAGAGCTGGTCCGATGTGCCACGGCCAGGACGAAAACCACATTGCTCCTCCTGAATCCAAGGTTCGACCAACGGCCGGACTATCCTCTCCAGTACCTTGGCATAGACCTTCCCAGGGAGGCTGAGGAGTGTGATCCCCTTTTTTGAAGAGAGGAACCACCGCCCCGGTTTGCCATGCCAAAGGCACTGTCCCCGACCTCCACGCAATGTTGCAGAGGCGTGTCAACCATGACAGCCCTACAACATCCAGGGCCTTGAGGTACTCAGGGTGAATCTCGTCCACCCCCGGGGCCTGGCCACCAAGGAGATTTTTAATCACTTTGGCGACCTCAGCCCCTGTGATAGGCGAGTCATCCCCTTCGTCCCCAAACCCTGCTTCCTCTGTGGAAGGCGTATCAGTGGGATTGAGGAGATCCTCGAAGTATTCCTTCCACCACCCGATGATAACCCCAGTCGAAGTCAACAGTGCCCCATCTGCACCATACACAGTGTGGACAGGGAGCTGCTTTCCCTTCCTGAGCCGCTGGACAGTTTGCCAGAATCTCTTCGAGGCCGACCGAAAGTCTTGTTCCATGGCCCCACCGAACTCCTCCCAAACCCGGGTTTTTGCTTCAGCAACCACCCGAGCTGCACTCCGCTTGGCCTGCCGATACACCTCAGCTGCTTGGGGAGTCCCACAAGCCAACCAAGCCTGATAGGACTCCTTCTTCAGCTTAATGGCCCCCCTCACCACTGGTGTCCACCGCTTGGTTCGGGGGTTGCCACCACGAGATGTACTGACCATCTTGGGGCCGCAGCTCTGGGCCGTCGCTTCAACAACAGAGGTGGAGAACATGGCCCATTCAGACTCCATGTCTCCAGACTCCCTCGGAATGTGGTTGAAGTTCTTCCGGAGGTGGGAGTTGAAGACCTCCCGGACAGGGGCCTCAGCCAGACGTTCCCAGCACACCCTCACTATACGTTTGGGTCTACCAGGTCTGAATGGCTTCCTCCCCTGCCATCGGATCCAACTCACCTCCAGGTGGTGATCAGTTGACAGCTCTGCACCTCTCTTTACCCGAGTGTCCAAGACATACGGTCGCAGATCTGATAACACGATAACAAAATCGATCATCGACCTGCGACCTAGGGTATCCTGGTGCCAGGTGCACATATGGACACCCTTATTCTTGAACATGGTGTTCGTTATGGACAAACTATGGTTAGCACAGAAGTCCAATAACTGAACACCACTCAGGTTCAGATCGGGCAGGCCGTTCCTCCCAATCACCCCCCTCCAGGTTTCACTGTCATTGCCCACGTGTGCATTGAAGTCCCCCAGTAGGACAATGGAGTCTCCGAGAGGAGCACCCTCCAGCACCCCAGTCACAGACTCCAAAAAGGGTGGGTACTCTGAAACATCATTTGGTGCATAGGCACAAATGATGGTCAGAACCCGTTTCCCAACCCGAAGGCGCAGGGAAGCAACCCTTTCATCCACCGGGGAAAACTCCAATATAGAGGCAGCAAGGTGGGGAGATACAAGAATACCCACCCCTGCTCGTCGCCTCTCGCCCGGGGCAACTCCAGAAAAGGCCAAGCTCTAGCCCCTCTCCAGGAGACTGGTTCCGGAACCGGAGCTGTGTGTTGAGGTGAGGCCGACTATACAGTGGGGCAAAAAAGTATTTAGTCAGCCACCAATTGTGCAAGTTCTCCCACTTAAAAGATGAGAGAGGTCTCCAATTTTCATCATAGGTATACCTCAACTATGAGAGATAAAATGAGAAAAAAAAATTCCAGAAAATCACACTGAAGGATTTTTAATGAATTAATTGGTAAATTCCTCGGTAAAATAAGTATTTGGTCAATAACAAAAGTTCCTCTCAATACTTTGTTATATACCCTTTGTTGACAATGACAGAGGTCAAACGTTTTCTGTAAGTTTTCACAAGGTTTTCACACACTGTTGCTGGTATTTTGGTCCATTCCTCCATGCAGATCTCCTCTAGAGCAATGATGTTTTGGGGCTGTCGCTGTGCAACACAGACTTTCAACTCCCTCCAAAGATTTTCTATGGGGTTGAGATCTGGAGACTGGCTAGGCCACTCCAGGACCTTGAAATGCTTCTTATGAAGCCACTCCTTCGTTGCCCGGGCGGTGTGTTTGGGATCATTGTCATGCTGAAAGACCCAGCCACGTTTCATCTTCAATGCCCTTGCTGGTGGAAGGAGGTTTTCACTCAAAATCTCACGATACATGGCCCCATTCATTCTTTCCTTTACACAGATCAGTCGTCCTGGTCCCTTTGCAGAAAAACAGCCCCAAAGTATGATGTTTCCACCCCCATGTTTCACAGTAGGTATGGTGTTCTTTCTCCTCCAAACACAACAAGTTGAGTTTTTACCAAAAAGTTCTATTTTGGTTTCATCTGACCATATGACATTCTCCCAATCCTCTTCTGGATCATCCAAATGCTCTCTAGCAAACTTATGACGGGCCTGGACATGTACTGGCTTAAGCAGGGGGACACGTCTGGCACTGCAGGATTTGAGTCCCTGGCGGCGTAGTGTGTTTCTGATGTAGCTTTTGTTACTTTGGTCCCAGCTCTCTGCAGGTCATTCACTAGGTCCCCCCATGTGGTTCTGGGATTTTCGCTCACCGTTCTCGTGATAATTTTGACCCCACGGGGTGAGATCTTGCGTGGAGCCCCTGATCAAGGGAGATTATCAGTGGTCTTGTATGTCTTCCATTTTCTAATAATTGCTCCCACAGCTGATTTCTTCACACCAAGCTGCTTACCTATTGCAGATTCAGTCTTCCCAGCCTGGTGCAGGTCTACAATTTTGTTTCTGGTGTCCTTTGACAGCTCTTTGGTCTTGGCCATAGTGGAGTTTGGAGTCTGACTGTTTGAGGTTGTGGACAGGTGTCTTTTATACTGATAACGAGTTCAAACAGGTGCCATTAATACAGGTAACGAGTGGAGGACAGAGGAGCCTCTTAAAGAAGAAGTTACAGGTCTGTGAGAGCCAGAAATCTTGCTTGTTTGTAGGTGACCAAATACTTATTTTACTGAGGAATTTACCAATTAATTCATTAAAAATCCTTCAATGTGATTTTCTGGATTTTTTTTTCTCATTTTGTCTCTCATAGTTGAGGTATTTATGAGGTATATATGAATTTATCATGAGAGTCTGTTGGATCATTCTTAGTCTGGCCCTTCACCCAGGACCAGTTTGTCTTGGGAGACCCGATCAGAGGCAAATTGCCCCGGACAACGTAGCTCCTGGGATCACTGGGGCATGCAAACCCCCCCACCACGATAAAGTGACGATCCATGAGGGGGACAACAATAATAATAATAATTTTTCATTCAAATAATAATTTGAATGAAAGGCACTATATAAATGCACTCAATTATTATTATTATTATTATTATTATTATAATTCAATTATTTCATGAATTCAATCATTCAGATTTTCAGAAAGGTGTGTAATGGCACACTGAACACATGATTAGATTTTCATGATGATCTCAAAATGCATACCTCCGCCAAGGCTCTTTTCTTCTCACAGTGTTAGCAACAATACTCCAAAACTACTGGATGGATCTGGATGAATTTTCACCAGAGGTGGCCCTTGGACCAAAGATGAACTCATTAGATGTTGAAGGTGATCCGTGAGTGCATTCCTCCGCCAAGGCCCTATCTCGTCATGTACAGATGGATGGTGATATGGACGGACAAAGGGATGGAGGAGAGGACAAAGAGAGAGAGGGGCACAGCCTTGGTGGAGGTACGTGCTCTCTGAGTGCCCTCTATTTTCTTTACATTTCCTAGGAAAATGGGAAATAGTTACAGTGTTTTATTGAAATGTGCAGATGTAAGTAGAAATGTAGTATATAGACTAACAAGCTTGGTCTGACCATCTTCATTCTTCAACACAGCCTGAACTCTCTCATTTAACTATTTTTTTTTTTTGTCACTTCTTTTAGTCCTCAGGATCAGCTCTCTGGGCTTCTTCAGACTATTCTTTGGACATTGGTTGATTTAGTTCAGTTTAGTGTCAAGATGAACTGACATTTTAATTTGGATTCATCACTCTATAAGACCTGTTTCCACAGATTTTTAGTACAGTTCTTGTGTAATATTGAATACCTTGCGGAGAGAGGAATAATCAGGTAGAGCGATCCAGGGCAGAACAGGCTTTATTAATTTCTCTCTCTCACATTCCTCAGAATCACAAGCGTCAAAAAGACTAACAGGTCGCAGGCACCTCTCCTTTTATATCATACAACTCGCTCAGTCACCTGTGGTCCTGCATTAACATGAAAGCCTTTGCAATTCCCATTCTCTTTGTCACTGCTCTCATCAACACACCAACCCCCATGAAGATTCCCCCTTGTCTTTCCGTCTGAGTGGAAACATACTGAGTGGATTCCCACACCGCTCCCCCCCAGAAACTCGGACTGAGCCTTAACCCTCATGTCCTTTGGTCTTCAGCCTACATCCGTAGCAGCTGTAATGGGGGGCTGCAGCTCCAAGGCGCTGCTGTGGTGGTGGGGTGCTCTTGGGGGTGTGTCCATCTGTGGAGGGACATTGGGAGCGGGGGAAACATCTTCAGCATGCCCTTGTGACTGATCTGACGAGTCATTTACCTGGGGAGTTCTCAGTGGGGGTCATCCGTGCCGAGGAGCTCGGGCCAACACCACCTGCTCGTCTGCTAAAACAAAAGCGGGCTTAAGCCTGTCTATACAGACGGTTTCCCTGCGTCCCCCCAAGTCTAACACAAAATGTTTCTCCCCGGGTTCCAGCACTCTAAATGGGCCATTGTAGGGCGGGCGCAAGGGGGTCAGGTGGGCATTGTGCCTGACAAATACAAACGCCGCGTCCTTCAAGGCCTTTGGCACAAAAGTGCGTGGAAAACAGTGGTGGACTGGACCGGGTACTGTCCCTGCCACCGCACTATGCGGTGAAAGCGGGGATGGATCGGTGTTCAGTGCGGGGCTGTCCGGCAAAAATTCCCCTGGGAGCTGCAGCGGCTGGGAAGAAACCAGCTCTGTTGGGGAGGCTGCCAAATCCTCCTTCGGTGTTGAACGCAACCCTAATAGAACCCACGGCAACCGGTCCACCCAATTTGCATCCGTAAGCGAAGCCCTGAGCGCTGCTTTAAGCAACCTATGGAAACGCTTGCATAACCCATTGGCCTGGGGGTTGTCCGCGGTCGTGCGATGAAGTGTGACGCTCAGGCTCCGGGCCATGGTGGACCAGAGGTCAGAAACAAACTGCAAGCCCTGATTGGGCGTGATATCCGAAGGGGCGCCGAAACGTGCCACCCATGTCGTCATCTTGCTATCTCTAAATGAACAGCTAGGGTAAACATACAGTACTATAGCGAAGTAAACGTGAAGCAGAAAAACAGCCAGAAGAAAGACCAGAAACTCTTCTTGTGTGGAAAAAAATAGCAAAACCTGAGACATTCACGCAAGTGTATGAAATTTAGGGAAAAAAGTAAAGCAAGAATGGCTAGACAATGAATAATTAGCACATCCACAGCATTTTATCCCTGCAGGGGGGCTGCTGAAATCTCCAAGTTGCTCCTCTGAGTCTTCTGTGATGCAGATGGGTACATCTGTCTCTGCCACTCTCAGCTTCATTACTCATTTTATCACAGATTGTGTTCTTCTCATAGAACTTGAGCAGGAATAGCTGAACCAATCCACGCTGCTCCGATGCTTCCTGACAGGATGGCCAAAAGAAACAAACACCCATATAAACTCAGCCAAGCAGTGCAAGTTCCCTAAAGCCCTCAGTTAGGACTTTGTTTCAGGGGCTTTGAGAGCAGTACACTAGTGTTGGAGTTGAGACCAGAGTGTAGAAAGACCAAGACTTTACAAGGTGGAAACATGTCAAGATCAAGACCACTGTGGGTGAAGGACTTGGTCTTGACCTTGTCTGGTCTTGTCTTGGTCAACTCTGGTCTTGACTATAACGTACATTAAACCCACTATGCAGTTTCAGAGGAAACACTAACCCCAGCATGCTTTCTAACAACACATAACCAAGGTCAGATGACAAGCAGGCTGGGGCATCAACAACAGTAAGATGAATCTAAATCAGTAATCTTAAGGAGGACGACATAGTCTAGGATGATGATGTTTGCCGGGCTGATAAAATGATAAATAGTTTCACCAGCAGGGGGAGTATAAGCCAGTTTTCAGCTCAGAGTCAAAAATCCAGGGTTGTAACTTAATTCCGTTAATATCTAGAGTAGAGCAGAACATGTAATCATATCAGTTAATTAGCACTTCACTTCGACTAGACAGAGTTGAAGTCACCATGAATCATCAGTAAAAAAAAAAAATCAAATTCCTTTCAGTCTAGTGGATGAAGGTTCATTTCTGACATCTAGTGTTGCCACTAATCACCTGCAGTTTCTGCATAGTCCACCTTCAGTACCCCCTTTATACAGGGGTGGAGATCTGGCCCATTTTTTGATCTCTCAATGACCTTCAATGATCTCCACAGTCTCCTCAAAGTTTTGACTCGGTCCAAAATGCACAAGGATCTCCCAAACGATCCCAGAGATCAAAAATATGCCCGATCTCTGACTGATCTCTGTGCTGTGTAAAGGGGCCCTTACAGATTGTTGGACCGTGGCTAACTGGCAACATATCAACCAACCTTAACGCTCCACTATTTGTCGCACAACACTAAGCAGAGTACCTGGGTTGTTTCCCCTCTTCCTGTAGTCCGTGAGCCTATTGAGGGGACCCAACCACCGTGATGGCATGGAGCTTTAATGATCCAGAATTGTTCAGAATCACCTCCTCTTGATCAAATGTTCTCTTATTTATCAGTTTTTTGTTCAGCACACTGCATACAGTTAGTGGTGCTGATGTTAGATGGCGCGGTAGTCGACTGTGTAAAGGACCCATGGGTGACCTCACCAGCTGGTGTGGAATAAACTGCAGCGTGTTTTCAAGCCTGCGATCAAACACAAAGGAGAGAGACCTTGTGTAAGGATGGAAGTAAAGCAGTCTGTGTGCTGTAGCAGTTCCTTTTGTGTCTGTGAGAAGATTTCATGAACAGTCAGTCAGAAATGTGTTTAGTGTCTGAAAAACTGATTCTACTCCTCCTCTGCTCCTCCATCCTCAGTGGTTTCCTCCCTTCTCTTGTCTGCAGTTAGCTACAGCTGACTGTGTGTGTGTGTGTGTGTGTGTGTGTGTGTGGTCATTGCTGTGTGTATATCATCTATGCACATCATGTCTCTGTGTTGGATGAATGATTAGCCATCTCATTAAATATGCTGTGCTGTTGTGCAGAGACGAGGACTGCAGTATCCTGCTACAGTCCACCTCTGCCTTTTATAAAAACACACCACCACATATAATATCACACCCAGTCATGTTAACACCACACGGGACCATGTGTTGACTGATGGTCTTTCTGAAGACATTTTTATGCTGTTATTCATTCTTTGTTGATCTTCATCTTCTTCTTCTTCTTGAGAGGAGTGTGAGTGGAAGAGTAGAAACGCTGAGAGTTTGTGCTATATTTCCATCTTTTCTGTTCTTTTATCACAACTGCTGGTTTATATTACTTTAGCTTTGTTAACTTAGTTGTGTCTGTCTGTTTAAGTTTTTTGTGTTTTATTTTTTTTTTTTGTCGGCCAGGCTCTGTGGTGCTGGCCGGTGTCTCAGGTGTGATGCCTTCTCCAGGCTGACGCGGAAGCACGGCATCAAAACTGGTGTCGGCTCGCTGCACAGCATGGAGGAGGTTGCACTTGCTGTTGGGGGAATTATCGGGCATGACGCCGTTAAATCTGCGGCCGCATGAACGGGGCTGCTGTGTTGTTTGTGGAACAGATGGACCAGGTAAACACTTTGATTGAAAGTGGAATCGCAGTAAATGGGACGTTTGAATCCATCATGCTGCTGTCACAGCCGGCTACAAAAATATCTCTCTAACGTTCCCCCGTTTATTAGTGATGAGCTTCTTGTCAGAGAGCTGTCAAAGTTTGGAAAAGTGGTGTCGCCCATTAGAAAAGTTCTGTTGGGCTGCAAGTCTCCCCTGCTGAGACACGTCGTGTCCCACCGCAGGCAGCTCTTTATGATCCCCAACAATAAGGTGGAGGAGTTTAATTGTGTGTTTCGGGTGCAGGTTGATGGGTTTGATTATGTTCTTTTTGCAACGTCCACCACGTTAAAATGTTTTGGGTGTGGTGAAGAGGGGCATCTGGCCAAGGCCTGTCCTAACTGTGCCGGCCCTGCCCCGAGGGACACGGCCGGGACTACCGCCGGTGGCGGGGTGGCTGCTTGCGCTAAGCAGCGGACGGCTGCCGCTGCCAACCGTCAGAGCCGAGGCTGGCCGCCACCGAACAGCACGGCGTCTCTGTACAGGCTGAAGACACCAGCATTACAGCTGAGGAACTGCCGGAGGTGAGACAGAGTCTGGACGATAACAGCACTGTGGTGAGTGATGAGAGGGAAATGGATGAAGCAGGTGAAGGGAGTGGAGAAACGTGTGAGGTGGAAAGTAATGTGTGTGAGGTGGTGGATGGTGTTGTGGGTGAGAAAGGTGATCTGAGTGATGAAACAGTTGAGGCAGGTGGGGTTACGGGTGAGCTGGGCAAAGGTGGTGCTTTGAATGGTGAAATGAGAGATGTGGTGAGGGAAATAAAATAAGTGGAGAGCTGTGTGGAGAAGCTGTGGTGGCTGGTGAATTGTGTATGATTGGTGGAGGAACGAGTGGACGGTGTGGGGCAGGTGAAGCATCAGGTCTGTGTGAGGGTGGTGCTGCAGCTGATGTGGAGAATATGGAGGCATGTGAATCCGGACAGGTTTCTCTTAAGCACAGTAGAAGCAGAGCTCCACCTGTGTCTGCAGGTGGTAAAGCTGGTCAGCTGATGGTCCGACAGAATGCTGCAGATAATGCAGCTCTGTCTGATAACAGTGACAGTGAGGCCTGTCTGTCTGACAGCAGTGTGTTTTCTCACAACAGTACACAGCTGCCTGTTAGTCAGGAGGGCATCATTTATCCTGCAAAAATGTTCAGATTGTTTTTACAGCAGACCAAGGGCATGAAGGGGCTGATATACAGCAACATTTTCCTGATAAGCAACTTTTTATAACTCTGCCAGGCAGTTTATAAAAAGCAAAGCTGAAACAGACCTCACAGATCAGGAAATTTATAGACTGAGAAAACAGATGAATAAAGTAAGAAAACAAATTGGCTTTTAATGATGATGAATAATATAGTGTTTTCTCTTTTACTTTTCTTCATAACTGTTTTTTACTCTGGGTTTAATACTCCTCTAATTATGGATTTTTTAAGGTGGGGAGTTTAAATGTAAATGGTGCCAGAGAACCAAAGAAAAGGGCACTGGTTTTTGAAACAGCAAAAATGAAGCATATTGATGTGTTGTTTTAACAGGAAACACACAGTGATCCAAGCATAGAGGCAGACTAGAGTAGAGAGTGGGAAGGAGAACTGATTTTACGTCACAGCACCACAGCCAGTGGAGGGCTGGGCTTTTTATTCTCCAGGAAGGTTGCTCCAATGTCTCTGGAGGTTGAGCATTTTATCAAAGGCAGATGTGATTTAGCCAAAACCCGTTACCCAAAACCCGAACATTTTGCTGTGCTTTTTATCAACATTTATGCTCCAACCAATGGTACTGAGAGGAATAGTTTTTTTTTTTTTTTTTTTTTTTTTACAAAAAGTTAATGATAGATTAAACAGTTGCAGCTCGAAGGATTTTTTATTATTGGGTGGGGATTTTAATTGTACTGAAAATGAGTTTTTGGATCGAAACCACACAGAGCTGCATGCAGGTTCCAGACAGGCTTTCAGAAAGCTGGTCTATTCTCATGGCCTGGTGGATGTGTGGAGAATGACATAACGTTCGGCTCAGGAGACGCACACACACAGGCTCAGAGTAGTTCAAACTGTTTATTAACAACAGGGGTGTATGGGTGTGTGTCTGCGGAATGTTAATGTGTTGGTGGCGGCGTCTGCTTCGGGCACAGAGGCAGGAGACCGTACAGCCGGGCAACCCTATGGGAAAAGCACAAGGAGAAGGGTGACGGGCACACACCAACACAGGAGATATAAAGACGAGAGAGAGGCTTACTTGGATGGAATAGATGACTGGCACAACAAGGGACGAGACCCGGAAGACAGCCACCTGGAGAGCTCGGTGCAGCAGCGAGGAACAGGCGATGGAGAGGCGTTGTCCGCCGCCGGGAAATCCACCTGTGCACAGGGGAGCAGACTGGAGAGAAAAGGAGGTAAGGTCTTCTTACCAAAATGTTGGCTGAAGTAGAGGATTCACTCACAGGGATGAGTATCGAAGTCTGACGGCTTCAGGCCGAAGCTCAGGGCGAGGCGGCTTATATTCCTCGCCGCTGATGATTAACAGGTGTGCGAGCAGGTGGCGCCGCTGATGAGCGGCGCGGCGTGACAGAGAAGGACGCACACTGACTGCCAACAGTACACATGGTCCCACCTCAAAGAGGATAGGATTTCTTTAGCCCAACTTGATCGACTTTATTGTTTTCAGCATCATTGTAATGTTTTTAAGTCCTGTAAAATTTTACCAGTTGGTTTTACTGATCGTGCACTTGTTGTTTGTCAGTTTTTTATAAAGAATTTGGCCCCCAAGAGTGCATATTGGCATTTTAACTCAGTTCTAACATTTGATAAAGGTTTCAAAGAGGCTTTAAGATTTTTCTGGACTGCTTTTAGACAAAGGAAAAAAGATTTTACGTATCTTAGGCTATGGTGGGATCATGGTAAGACTGAAATTAAACTATTGTGTCAACAGTATACACTCAGTGTCACACATGACACCTGTAGATCTATCAGAGACCTGGAGATATATATTGTGGAGTTAAAGACCTTTAGTGAGTCCACAGGAAATCGAGGATGTATTGATGTCCTCAAATCCAAGAAAAGGATCTTAGCCCAGCTGTTGGACACTAAAGTACAAGGCGCCCTAGTCCGATCCTGAATTCAGAACATCACTGAGATGGATGCTCCTTCTAGCTTCTTCAGTCTGGAGAAGAAGCATGGACAAAAAAAGGTAGTCCACTCCCTGGTCTCCAACACAGGGCAGGAACTGGTCAAGCCTGAACAAATCAGAAAGCATGCCGCTGAGTTCTGTTCCTCTCTGTACACCAGTGACTACAGGGAGGACAATGGCCTGATGGAGGGGTTCTGCTGTGGACTACCTCAGGTCTCTGAGGAGACCAACTCACAGTTAGACCGGCCTCTTCAGTTACCTGAATTGTTTGCTGCTCTTCAGAGCATGAAGGGGAGGAAGGCTCCAGGAATAGATGGGCTCACTGTGGAGTTTTTTTTATAGCTTTCTGGGACATTTTATCACCTGACATTTTAGAGGTTTTTAACGAAAGTTTGTGTTCAGGCTCTCTGCCGACATCCTGCCGCAGGGCTGTTGTTTCCCTCCTGCAAAAAAAAAAGGAGATTTACAAGACATAAAAAACTGGTGGCCTGTATCTCTCCATACTGTGTACCGGGCAGGTTCATGGTAGACAATATCTACCTAATTCGAGATGTTGTAGAAGTCTCCAGCTCATTGGGTAGAAATACTGGTTTGATTTTTCAAGATCAGGAAAAGGCTTTTGACCACGTTGAGCATGACTTCTTCTGGAAGGTGTTATCTGCTGGTGTTGAGAGTATACTGAAAATCAATGGCAGTTTGTGTGCTCCTTTCAGAGTGCATAGAGGCATCCGGCAGGGCTGTGCTTTGTCTGGTATCCTCTATACACTCTCCCTAGAACCCCTCCTCCATAGAATATGCACAAGCATTGATGGCCTGGCCTTACCTGGTTTTAATAGAAAGATTGTTTTGTCCACCTATGCAGATGATGTAATTGTTTTTAATTCAATTCAACTTTGTTGTTGTGAAATGGCACTATATAAATAGTCATCTCATAGCACTTTCAACTGTAGGGGGAACCCCCACAGTTGCAGAAAGACCCCAACAATCAGGCGATCCCCTGTGAGCAAACGCTTGGCGACGGTGGAGAGGAAAAACTCCCTTTTAATAGGAAGAAACCTCCAGCAGAACCAGGCTCAGGGAGGGGCAGTCATCTGCTGCGACTGGCTGGGGGGTGAGGGGCTAGAGAAGAAGAAAAGAACAGACATGTAGAGAGCAAACAGCACGATGGAGACTCAATCTATGGGAGAGAACGAACAGATGTTAATGACCAGCAAAAAAAAAAAAAAATTTCATTGAGAGTGAAGAAAGGAGTGAGGCCCAGTGCATTATTGGAGGTCCCTCGGCTGACTAAACCTATTAGCAGCATAACTAAGGGAGGGTTCAGAAACACATGATCCCTCCCTAATTGTAGGCTATATCAAAAAGGAAGGTTTTAACCTTATTCTTAAAAATAGAGATCGAGTCAGACTCCTGAATCCAGATTGGCAGCTGGTTCCACAGGAGAGGAGCTTGATAACTGAAGGCTCTGCCTCCCATTGTACTTTTGGAGATTCTAGGTATTACAAGTAATCCAGCATTTTGGGAGCGTAGTGCTCTGTTAGGATAATATGGTAGTATCAGATCTTTTAAGTAAAAAGGAGCCTGATTGTTTAGAGCTTTGTAAGTAAGAGGAAGGATTTTAAACTTAATTCTAAACTCTATGGGAAGCCAATGAAGGGAAGCCAGAACCGGAGATATGTGATCTCTCTTTCTAGTACCTGTTAAAGCTCTTGCTGCAGCATTTTGGATCAACTGAAGAGTTTTTAGAGATGTTTTAGGACAACCTGATAATAAAGAATTACAATAATCTAATCTAGAGCTAACAAAAGCATAGATCAGTTTCTCGGCATCACTCTGAGACAAGATACTCCTAATCTTGGCAATATTACGCAAATGATAGAAGGCAGTCTTAGAAACAAATTTAATATGTAAATTGAAAAACAGATCTTGATCAAAAATAACTCCAAGGTTCCTCACAGGGTTACTAAGAGAAAGAGTAACCGCATCCAAACTGAAAGTTTGATTTGGAAAGGTATTTCTAAGGTTTTTTGGACCAACAAGAATGACTTCAGTCTTATCTGAATTTAATAGCAGGAAATTACAAGTCATCCAAGCTTTGATTTCCTTAAGACAGGCTTCTAACTTGGCTAATTGATTACTATCATCTGGCTTCATTGACAGGTATAATTGTGTGTCATCTGCATAACAATGAAAATGTATACAGTGCTTTCTAATAATGTTGCAAAGCGGAAGCATATATAAACTAAAAAGAGTAGGGCCTAACACAGATCCCTGTGGAACTCCATGACTGAGCTTTGAGTTGAAAGAAAACTCATTATTTACATGAACAAACTGGAACCTATCAGATAAATAAGATCTAAACCACTGCAACGAAGTTCCATTAAGTCCAACATAGTGTTCTAATCTATCAAGTAGAATATTATGATCGATAGTATCAAAAGCTGCACTAAGGTCTAAAAGGACAAGTACAGAAACCAGTCCATTATCAGATGCGATGAGGAGGTCGTTATCGCATCGTTTTTATTAAAAATCAGATTGACGTTAATGTTTTAATTGATTTATGTCAGGAACCGAGCCAGCTTGGTTTCCCCCGGCTCGGTCCTAAGCTCTCTGTGGGTTTAGGTACCATTGTATATGTATGTATAGTATGTATTTCAGTATTTCCATATTCACAGCCACTGCCTGACCGGCAGCTGTTAGACAGCCGCTGTGACCTACTTTCTTTGACACTGCTGACAGTCTGCTGGTCTGGCCACACCCCTCTCTTTCTCTCATTTCCATCAGCTGTTCCCAGTCCTGTTTATCATCTTTCCCGCGGCTCGCCCAAGTGTTCCCAATTCATTATGCCAGCGGTGTTTGTACTTAAGCAGCTCTTTGCTAGTCAAACACCACTGGACCATTGTACATGCTCACATGGTTTCTCTTCGCCGTGTGACTAGGGCTGGGAACGATCCCTAATTTCCAGAATCGATTCGATTCCGATTCTTGAGATTCTGAATCGATTCGATTCGATTCCGATTCAATCCCGATTCGATCTGGGGAATTACCATTTTAATAGCCATTTTACTTCCCATGAAACAAAAATCTTCGAGACCTAATGCTGCAAATTGTACCAAGAATCTTCTAACTTTGTTAATACATAAATTATCACATATAGAACAGACCCAAAATCAGTTACAATAATGCACTTTTTATTATTTAACTTATCATTTCATAAAGTGCTCACAGGTGCTTTCTTTAGTGCAAAGGGTGTGTCGTGTCAAGTTCACCACCCAGAGTAAGGAAACAAATTCAATGCATGAACCATGCAGACATAATCTCACTGTATTTCAGTCCCTCCAGGATTTTGTCAGCTGTTTTTGTGATTGTTGTGGCCCAAAAAGCCTGGATTTGCGGGAGCTTTTCCAAAAAGTTATGGCACTTTTAGAGTTTTGCACTCAAAGTTGTGTGAGGAAGTACAAATTTTAAAGCAGCTGCTTTTTCCATAGTTTACAGTAGGGATGGGCATAATTTACCGATTAACCGATAATTGATCATTAAGAATTTCACCGAGGAAGTTCATTTTCGTCGACAAACCGTTTTTTTTTTTAAACAATCCGAGGCCTAGTGTACGGCCGTCCTCAAACAATGCAATGGCAAAATTTGGGCACCAGGGGGCAACATTACACCATCGCCGTACCCTGGCGTGCCTCAGTTGATACACGCGAGCTTCCGTAGGGCAATCGCCAAATCATGAAGCGGTTACGGCGAAGTGTTGCGTGGGACCATTTCAATTTAAAAAATGACCAGGTGTACTGCAATCACTGCAATGCAGCATACAAATATACCTCATCGACAGGGTCCATGGAACACCCTTATTACGCAAAGAAACCGCCAACAGTGGTTGCGCGCTGAGTAATGGCGGTCGTGAAGATTCTTTTTTTTTTCAGAAACTTTATTGAGAAGGTCATGAAGATTCGGTGTACACACGTCGAGGGAAGCTGCAGGAGGCGGCGTAGTAGCTCGACGGGAAGACTATTTCGCACAAAATGGCACAAGAGAACAGCAAAAAGTTCTGCGCGGCTAGACTAAGTAACACGAGCGATAGAGCAATGAATGCGGTCTTCGTTTGTTGGGGGGCCGCTCGGCAGGGAGACAAGGTGGGTAAAACGTCTCGGCCAATCAGCTTGCGGGGTGAAACGTCTCGGCCAATCAGCTTGCGAGATTCCCGAGCTGAGCCAACACGAGAACAGAGAGAGGGCATATAATGTAGTCTACCTGCCTTGTTACGTACCTAAAAATGTTAATGATTAACCGATTATTAATCATTAATTCTCCCGACGATCGGTGAAGAAAATTTCACCGAATGCCCATCCCTAGTTTACAGTGATGCTATTCTATGTAACACCACAAGAAAAGTACAGGATTGCCAAAAATTTCTTGTTAAACAGTGATTTATTTAGAATTAAATGCTCAGTAAAATTGTAAAAAAAAAAAAAAGACCAATATTGTGTTCTTGCTGAGAACTTTAAAAAAGAAATAAAAGAATTTGTCATTACAACAACTAAATTGCATTGAATGCATGTTAGTGTGGAGAAAGTGATGGCAGCACCTCCTTGAATCTTGAATCTTGAAGGTCTTCTTCTGTGCTGAAATCCACATGAAGCAGGGATGGTTCCTCCACTGACGACCTCTGACCTTCAGAAGGTCTCAGTGAGGATGAAGCTTCCAGTCTTCACACATCTGAAGGCAGATAAAAAGAATAGATTTCACAGTAAAATTAACATTCATATTTTTAGATCGCCACACCACAGTAGGGTTTAATAATTTAGGGTTGTTTTTTTTATATTTCAACTACAAATTAACTTTCAATGTTGGAAAAGGGTTTCAGTTCGTTTCCTGAGAAGGTTTGTTCATTTCAATTTTGTTCTACTGAGTAAAAATAGCTTGTTGTACTGCAGCCTTTATTAATTTTATTGTGATTTATTCTCTTCACATCGCTTAAGTGGCAGAAGTCCATAATCTCATAAAATATACCTTAATTCTGCATTTATTCACAGCGCTTAACCAACAGTTCTCTCTGTGTCCATAGTTTGTAAAAGAAACCATCATCATGCCAGATAAATTATTAATTGACGACACAAACGTTAAAACAAACAAATATACTTACAGTCTCAGCAGCTCCAAGTCTCTGCTTCACGGGTTTCAGCCTCCGCGCATTTTCCGTTTATCAGTCGTCAACTTTATGTTCCAACACAGCGCTGCACGGAGTAAAAGTCCGTTTATCCCCGCTTTATGAAAAATATTCAGAAGCTGTTGAGGACAGTCTATACGGTGACTTTTGCTGCTAAATTAAGAGACGCACGTTATTAACTCCGCGTCATGTAAACACAAAAGACGTGTGCACGCACCGCAGGGAACACAGAAGTTTTATTTATGAAAAATATTCAGAAGCTGTTGAGGACAGTCTTTACGGTGACTTTTGTTGCTAAATTAAGAGACGCACGTTATTATCTCCGCTCGTGTAAACACGAAAGAGCACGCGCGACAGGAAACTCTTGCTGGATGAGAACCGTTTTAACACCACAGAAGAAGAACTAGCATATCCGTTAGCTTGCTAGCTCCGTTAGCGCGTAGGTTCTTTATGCTTCTCGGCCATTGTTACTGGCTCACTGACCCGGTTTCAACCCGATTATACTCAGCAGACGTTCACAAACGTAAAAATATTATATTAAAACATATTAATATTAAAAGATCGATCCGCGGATTTTGTGGATCGATATCGGCTCAGTCAAACATGTATCGATCCATATCGATATATTGATCTTTTGAACCCACCCCTACGTGTGACCATCACGCAGCAAAGGATTATTGGTGTGCGTGCTCGCTGGCGGGCTTGGATGACTCGGACTGTTCCTGCACGGTCAGTAACAACTGTCTATGTTTCTGTTTGCAGTTGTGCTGCTACGCTTGTCCGTAGCGTTTCTCCTTGCAGCACAACTGCTACACTTAAGCACTGCTGCCCAGCTCTTCTCCCATGCCAGTCGAGCGTCCTGGAGAACTCTAAGTTTACCCGAGCAGTTTGTCATTTTGTCCTTCTGTTTTTGTGGCCAAGGTGCACAGTGGTCTGCCTGCTGCACGCAATTCGTGTGAGCCGTTTTGTGCACAACTGTTACATTTCTGTAAGTCTTTATTTTTGAACTGTTTGATATCAGTAAATGTGTGTTTGGTGTAACCCTGCATTTAAATCCTCATTCCTCCTTCTCCTCCCCTGTGCGCTGTGGAGAAGTGCACAGGGAAGTTTATGACAATTTAACTTGTGCCTTCACCCTTTTATCAGCAGCAAGGGTGAATTGGAGAAAAAGTGAAGCCCTTGCTGTTGGTGATTGGTTTGGTGGCCTCCCGGTTCTGCCACAGGACATGGCATGGAAAAAATACGGCATAAAATACCTGGGGGTTTTTCTTGGTAATGATGTCATGGTCTGGAGGTACTGGGAGAACGTGGGTGAGAAAATTGAAGGCAAAATAAATAAGTGGAGATGGCTGCTTCCTCAGATGTCCTACAGAGGGAGGGTGCTTGTGCTAAACAACCTGGTTGCCTCCCTTCTTTGGCTCCATCTCCCCCTATTCCTTCATCTTCCTCTGGAACACCAACCCTCTCCATGTCCTCCTTCACTGCATCCATCAATCTTCTCCGTGCTCTTCCTCTTTTCTTCCCGCCTGGCAGCTCCATCTTCAACATCCTTTGTCCAATATCTCCACTATCCCTCCTCTGCACATGTCCAAACCATCTCAGCCTTGACTCTCTTACTTTGTCTCCAAACTGCTCAACCTGAGCTGTCCCTCTGATATACTCATTTCTCATCTTGTCCCTCCTAGTCACTCCCAATGAAAATCTTAGTATCTTCTCTTTTTTGTAATGTATATAATGTCGGGTGCTTTTGTTGGCATCACCCCAGACTCCTTCCTTGGAGCGAGGGGATTCAACTCTAAGAAAGGGTGAGCAAAGTCGTTGGTTTTCAAGGCTGGGGAGAAAAGTCATGAATTTACAAGGGGAGAGGCATGAATTTTAGACTGGGGGGAAAAATATAAATTTAAGAGAGGGGGGAAAAAAACATTTCCGAGTTGCAAACGTTCAAGCTCAGGGGAAAAAAGTTACCAAACTTTCAAGATCGCAGTTAAAAAATACATCTTACATTTACAAGAAGAGAATCACAGATCTGAGATGGGGGAACCATTACCCCTTATTAGTGGGAGAGATGAAATAGAGTGGAGGACCGTATTTGCACCCAGGCGTTGATCTAGACACCTGTGGCCGAGCGTGAACAGATGTTATGTAAAAATTCAAAGGGCTTTTTATGGGATAGCTTTAGGTTAGTGTAAATGCTGTTGAAGGTTAAATCGTACACACAGTAAGTGTTTGAGGTTAAGGAGTTTACTGTGTGTTTAATGTGAAGGGACAGATAAAAATGTCCCAGATGTGAAACATCTGTCTGTAAAAACCACACTGGTGTAACCACTGTGGGAAGCCACACACTATAAACAGATCAGACTGGATATCTTAGCAGGACTGCAACGTCTTTACTAAAGTCTATGTTTCTTTTGCAGTGTGTTGCTTATTTTTTAATCTATTTATTTTCACTTGTTAACCCCGTGCACTCCGGTCAATTTCCCTAAAAACGCCAAAAAATAACGTGCCCAAAGTAAATCGAAAGCTGTTCTTCAACCCTTTGCAGCATCTTCATGGGGTTGGTCTCATTTAAAAGAAAACACTTTGGATTTTTTGGCAAAACAGTCATAATCTCTCTAAGTGCTCTGGCCACTGAGTTACAGTCATCTAAACATAGTGAACTTGAAGAAAATAAATTTGGCCTGGGTGTTTTTTTGGATACAAATGCTTGCAAATAACACAGCTTCAGATCCGGGCTGGAAAATGCAACAGAAATGTAGAACCAAGTGTTATCCAGCTGAGGTCCAAATTTTGTAACAATACCACAAAAAAATGAATATATTACACAGCTTTGTTCTCAGGTAGTTCCCAGGCGTTTTGGAACTGTGCCAAATTGTGCCAAATGGCACAGTTTGGAAAAACGTCTGTAACTTTTGAATGATTCAATGTAGAAGCTTCATTTTGGGCTCTAATGAAAGGTCACACTCAGGACTGTGTGTGTGTGTGTGTGTGGGGGGGGGGGGGGGTTGTCCCCCCCCCCCTCGCTACAGAGGATGGACATCGGCCATCGCTACATGACGGATTAGCCTCATGTCGCGATGTGGGACAGCAGCTCAGTCACCGCGGCTTCCCCCTCCCCTTCGCTACAGAAGAATAGCAGGGGGAGGGGCGGCGTTCACGGTCTGGACGCGACGAACGACCCCTTGTACTGCGGCGCACGAACTTCAGACTTCGTGCGCCGCACAGTTGTAATTTACCCATCGGTCAAAAGTCATTTTGGATTACAATTTTCAGGAATAAAGAATAATTTAGCTTATAACACCTTACCTCTTCAGAATCAGAATCAACTTTATTGCCAAGTATGCTTACACAAACAAGGAATTTTACTTATCACTAAGGTGCGCTCATTATTAAGCGCTCCCTAATGACGCGGCAGCCATACAGGCACCTCATGCAGTGGGGGGTAAAGAGGGGGAGGGGGGAGGGGGTGACACATTGGGCGGAGAGAAAAAACATAGTTATCAAAATATGGCTCGAGTGAGCAAGATTGTGATCACATAGAAAAAAACCCTCTAAGCACACTTAGCAGACAATACAGATCCACACATTAACAAAGCAAGAGAGAGACCAGTGTGTGTATGTCAGTCATATGATATCAGTGTGAGTGCAGTGTGTGAAGTATCAGTTACTGGTGGACAACAAAAATCGTCTCTTAGGCAATGGCTAGATGTTATGTCCTTAGTGTCCTAAAACATAGATAACATGTCCCCAGAGTTCATCTCTCTTCAGTTCATGCCAGATGGTAAAATTCCATGTTAGTCACATGGCTGTCCTTGGAGAGTTCAGATTGTTGCACATCAGCAATTGTTTGGGTTAAAGAGAAGCCAAGCCAAAACTCCCTTCAGCCTTATCTTTTCTCTTGGAGGAATGATTCTTAAGGACGCCGAATCAAGGCCTGATAGGCACAGTTCACTTAGAGCATAGAAATTTCACCTCTCATGCGATTCTGTGCATCACAATTTGCATATACATTTCCAGGCTTTAAAATCATTTCCTGGAGAGCACCCAGCAACTCCGAGATGTTACCCATCTTCCTATTCAGTTCACCATTAGCCGCTATCAGTGCCCTCGCCAACTGGTCGAATTGTTGAAGGAGCTTCGCCGGGTCCGCATTTTGATTAGCTCTTTCCAACTTCCTTGGTTTTCGATACACCAGGAAAACTCCAAAGCCAAACAGTAGAAATCCTGTGATCATAAGGCCAAACAGGTAGATGTCTTCCACATCTTCGATCGAAAGGTCGCACAGACACATAAGTTTCCAATTGTTTGTGTCTCTCACATAACCCGCAGCCGTAGTGCCTGCAGGACAGTTGGGCTCCCCCGGGCCCGATTTTCTGTTTGAGAAGGTGGTGTCAATTGCATTTAAAGCCCAGCTTACCAAATCCATAATTTTCCGTTTGGATCGAGATTCAGCCAGAAGAAGAGCGAGACACAGACAGGACACAGCAAGCTGGGATCAGTGAAGGGAGGAGGAGAGGAGAGGGGAAGAAATGCGTCTGCTCTCTCTGAAAGCCGGAAGACTTTTCCTGGCGAACTTTTGGCAAACAATTTTTCAAAACAAATAACAGTAGTAATTAAAAAAAGACTGGTGAACGCGTGTGTGTCACTCAGCCTTCGTCGTCAGCCTCCTTCGGTCTATGATGACCATGGAAGAAATCATAACATCTACTCTGCTGGAACAAAAACAAAATAAGCACCGCCTGTGGCCGAACATGCCGATGCGCGAATGGCACTCCCTGTCACACAGGTTGCATTTGTGGGTGGTCTCCGTGCTGCTGGGTCTGTGGGGTTCTTCCTGCGGGTCCTTTTTTGATCTGCTGCAGCAGTCTCTCTTCATCCAGCCTTAACAAAAAACAGCTCGAGAACTTCTCTGCTTCAATTGGCTCACTGCATTCACAGCCTTGGTAGGCGGGTCCTACTTGCTAGGTTTTCAGTCATTGGTTCTTCAAGGTTTCAGAAACCCAATTCAAGGCTCTTATTAGTTGAATGAGAGGTCAATCAGATGAACTAATCTGTTCGCGGCTGTGTCTGCAGCTTTTATTTTCAGTGCGCGCTTGGACGCCATCACCATCTACATCATCAGCATCTCCATCATGCGTCCTAGAGCACACGAGGGCGCGCGAGAGCGCCCTCGTGTGCTCTAGGACACAGAGACTTGCCCGCCCGCGGTACAATGGAGTGCAAGAGGTTAATGTAAGACATTTCGCTGGGTTTAAAATATCGATTAAACAATATAAATTTTATGTGATTGACATAAAACTAAAATAAATTATTTTAATATAATGCCTTTACAGTAGGTCTCTTGTGTGACTGAAATTTCATGTTCATATGTGTATTATATATTTAATTCACCAGGACAGTAGTTTTCTTGTACAATTTACAGTACTAGGTCTCTGAGAAATTCTTTATATGCCAGAAAAATAGTAATGGCAATATCCCTGATTGAATTGGCATTGAATCTAATAAAAATTGAATCAAATTGGGACCTTGTGAGTCGGAAGAGAATCTATTCTGGAAATCATTGATTATTCATAGCCCTAGTAACATGGAAATATAGATTTATGGCCTCATGTCATCATTTCGTCTTCCAATGAAATGTGCAATATAGACACCTTCACCTTTGCTATCTTAAGCCACTTTCAGCATACTCTGGCAACCCACGTAAACCCAGTGTTATCCAGGCTCCCTCTGTTGTCTTAATAGGGTTACCCACTCTACTTGATGTTACTAAATGACCCTACAAGCGATGTGGGTCATTGCCCACCTCAGCTCACCTCAGCTCAGCGAACATTTGAATAAGACAATGCTGATAAACGCGCAATGAAGTAGGTGTCACCGTCAACACGTCACGGCACAGCACAGTGGAAATGAATCAGAAGGCAGTCTGCCATTATTCTGCCATATTGTATTAATTTCAAAGTTGCAACAGACAGCTGTGTGTACCACAATTGCACAAATATCCCAGCGTCTGAGAGTGAGAGAAGAAGAGCATTTTTTCAGACACTTCTGCAGAGTCTGCAGTGACTCTGACCATCTCTAATGCTGTGGGAGACAGTTCAGTGCAGGACAGTCTCCCTGTTCAGTTATGTTTTTGTAAATACAAAAGTATTCAGCAGTGTTGGGCAAGTTACTAAAAATTAGTAACTAATTAGTTACTAGTTAATTCTTTTCAATAGTACAGTAATTGAGTTACTTTACCAATTACTGTATGATTAAAGTAATTAGTTACTTGGAAAAGTAACTTTCACGTTACTTTTAAATGCATACTTAAATCATGTTGCACACATTCATCCTTTTTCTACCGCTTTTCCGGAGGTCCAGGTCGCGGAGGCAGTAGCGCAAGCAGAGAAGCCCAGACTTCCCTCTTCCCGGCCACCTGTTCCAGATCTTCAGAGGAGATACCAAGGCGTTCCCAGACCACCTGGGAGATGTAGTCTCTCCAGCAAGTCCTGGATCTGCCCCGGGGTCTCTTCCCAGTGGGACGTGCCCAAAACACCTCAAGTGGGAGGCGTCCAGGAGGCATCCTGATCAGATGCCCAAACCACCTCACCTGGCTCCTTTCAATATGGAGGAGCAGCGGTTCTACTCTGAGCCTCTCCCAGATGACTGAGCTCCTCACCCTATCTTTTAAGAGTGAGTCTGGGAATCCTACGGAGAAAACTCATTTCAGCCACTTGTATCTGCGATCTCGTTCTTTTGGTCATTATCCAAAGCTCATAACCATACTGTAGGTGAGGGTAGGAACGTAGATTGACCGGTAAATCAACAGCTTTGCTTTAGAGCTCAGCTCCCTCTTCACCACAACAGACCGGTGCAACATCTGCATCACTGCAGAGGCTGCTCTGATCAGTCTGTCAATCATAGCAAAATAATTTAATTAATGGATTACAAAACGGGCTTATTAATGGCAAGCTGAAAACAGACTGTTTCAGACAGAGCTTCACATATAATTTTTTAACGTTGGTGTTGCTGTACATGTGTCAGTGAGTGGGACATGAAAGCTGTCCATGTTTATCTTACCTTTATGTTATGGATTAATCCGATGTGCAGTGATCCAAAGAAAATGTTCATTTTCCACAGTCCAAACATCTGCTGTGACAGAGACATGGTGCAGTCTCTCAAATCCCTTTTGAAGATTAAAATCTATTTTTGAATAATCTTTATCAAGGGAGCAGGTAAATGCCTTTTAACTTCAGTGGATCGCGCTGTCTGTGGGAAAGTGAATGTTTTCACATCTTCAGTCTGTATTGATGTATCTGGCAATCAGTCGCTTTAATTCTTGCTGGGTCACAAACTGTCCAGATGCATACAGTACCTGTGCTTGAAATCCAGCTGTGGGTGTTCAGATAAGAGTGTTTCCACTTTACATCCTGATGTGGGTGTTCAGATAGAGTAGATCCACTTCACGGTGTTACATGTTGGCATAGCTAGCAGGTACTTAGCACTGTCATCATCATTGTCATCATCATCGATCCTCAGAAAAGTTTTGAATTCTCTTGACTGCCCATCTACAGTATGTTCCATATATGTGGGACATAAGGGCATGGAACCTGTGTTTGTCTTGCATTTCACGTTGTACTTGACTAGCAGACAAACCAATAACTGTCTTGCACTTTAGACACGTCACAATAGTATTTCTTGATGTCCGTTCTAAACAGAAGTTGTTTCTGTAGGGCTGTGTTCCCCAGTCTAGTGACATGAACAATATACTTCAGCCAGTGTGATATACACAAATCTGAGATGGGTAAAGTGTTAATGATTGTCCTAAGATCCTCATTCGATAGCATAAAGCTCCAGTCCAGTTTGCTCACTGTGTCCAGCTGCACTCTATTGTTCTTATTTTTGTGCATGGGAACATTCTTTCACTTCAACCCATTTTTGACCATCTTCCTCAGGAAGCCATGCCATATTGTTTCAATCTTGCTAAGTCCTTTTGCTGACAATGGACAGGCTTGGATGGAATAAAGCAGTCTGCTTCAAACGCATGCTTCTAGGAACTTAACTCTGGTAGACATTTGGATACGTCTATCTGTTAGTACATGCTTTAACTGACCATTTTTGAAAACCTGAAGAGATCCTATGTGAGAGGAATGTCTTGGGGTTCTGATCACAATTGGTTATTTTGTGACCGAGATATGTAAACTCCTTTACATTCTTAATAGGTGTTCCACCAATTGACATCAATGATTTACTTGCCATGGTCTCTTCCGGGGCATTGAAGACCATTGTTTCTGTCTCAGTAACTGATATCTGTAGCCCAAAACGTTTAAATGTTTTTATCAAAAATGGTTATAACACCCTGCAGCGTATTGATATTCATGCAAAACAGGACTATATCGTCGGTTTACAAGATGGAAAGCAGTCTGTCGACTCCACACAATTTGGAGGCCATTCTTTGTTGACATGTTGAGCATGTACTGGGGATGCGATAATTATATGTTACTCCAGCATCTGGAAATATTTGGTAAGCTTCATTCTCTGCACAGCGAAGCACGAAGTCTAGAAAAATGTTAAACAACATAGGGGGCTCTATACTACCTTGTCTGCACCCAGAAAACGTAGGAAAAACTGGTTCTGCTCTTCTTATCACAGCAGTTGTGCTGGAATATAGCACCTGTAGAATTCTTGTAAGAACTGACTTGCCTAAGCAGATTTTAATGACTTCAAAGAGGAGATCTCGATCTATCCAATCATAAGCTGCTTTTAGGTCTAAAAAGCACAGGGGGTGGCTGTGGCACAGGTGTCGTGTGGCCGACTACTGATCGGAGGGTCAGGGGTTTGATTCCCACTCTGTGAACCCCCAGTTGCTCCGGTGGGTCAGGCCAGTGCTGGTGTATGGCAGCTATGTCGCCATCAGTGTGTGAATGGGTGGATAGCAGGATCTGTAAAGCGCTTTGGTCATCAAGAGATGAGAAAGAAAGTGTGATATAAGTGAAGGCCATTTACCATAACGCAGCAATAGAACTCAGAGTCAGTGCTTTCGATGTAGCTATGTAAGATAGATACTGTATACAGTGGTGTGAAAGTGTTTGCCCCCTTCCTGATTTATCTTTTCTTTGTATGTTTATCACACTTAAATGTTTCAGCTCATCAAACAAATTTAAATATTAGACAAAGACAACACAAGTAAACACAAAATGCAGTTTTTAAATGAAAGTGTTTATTATTAAGGGGAAAAAAATCCAAACCTACATGGCCCTGTGTGAAAAGTGATTGCCCCCTAAACCTAATAACTGGTTGGACCACCCTTAGCAGAAACAACTGCAATCAAGCGTTTGTGATAACTGGCAATGAGTCTTTTACATTGCTGTGGAGGAATTTTGGCCCACTCATCTTTGCAGGATTGTAATTCAGCCACATTGGAGGGTTTTCGAGCATGAACTGCCTTTTTTAAGGTCATGCCACAGCATTTCATTCAGATTCAGGTCAGGACTTTGCCTAGACCACTCCAAAGTCTTCATTTTGATTTTCTTTAGCCATTCAGAGGTGGACCTGATGGTTTGTTGTAGATCATTGTCCTGCTGCAGAACCCAAGTGCGCTTCAGCTTGAGGTCATGAACAGATAGCCAGACATTCTCCTTCAGGATTTTTTGGTAGACAGCAGAATTCATGGTCCCATTTACCACAGCAAGTCTTCCAGGTCCTGAAGCAGCAAAACAGCCCCAGACCATCACATTACCACCACCATATTTTACTGCTGGTATGATGTTCCTTTTCTGAAATGCTGTGTTACTTTTATGCCGGATGTAATGGGACACACACCTTCCAAAAAGTTCAACTTTTGTCTCATCAGTCGACAGAATATTTTCCCAAAAGTCTTGGGGATCATCAAGATGTTTTCTGGCAAAACTGAGACAAGCCTTTGTTCTTTTTGCTCAGCAGTGGTTTTCGTCTTGGTTGGTCAAATTGGTCAAATTTCAGGATGTACCTAAAATGCACTATAACCTTTCCAGGTGAACTTAATTTGACCTTCTCTAACCTTTTGAATGCACATGTCCAGCTGTTCAGTGTTTCAGTACTTTTTGGATAACTTGCTGTTCTCTAACAAGGTGCCTATTGCCAAAATTCACAACAGGTGTTTGATCCATGAATCAACCAATAAATTTCCTGGTTCAGTTAGAATTGGTATTTAAACAGTCATCTTCATCATGCTGTTCACATTTTGACATCATGAGATCAAGACGACACCTCACAATTGATCAACGGTACCTTGCCATTGCGAGGCTTCAAACAGGATGTTGTCAGAGGGAAGTGGCCACTGAGCTTAGAGTGTCACAGAATGTCATCACCAGGTTGCAACAGAGATACAGAGAGACTGGAAGAGTCACAGAAAGGCATAGAAATGGACGTCCTTAGGCCACATCCCACACTGATGACCGCTTCATTGTGAACAGTGTCCTGTGGAACTGGATGATGAATGCCACTCAACTCCAGGTACATTTAAGGGAGGTGAGAGGCACCCAAGTGTCACGTCAGACCATTTGAAACCGTTTACATCAGCGTGGTCTGCGTGCTCGACGACCTACAAGGGTGCCTGACCACACCAGGCACAGGCATCATCATCTTGCATGGGCCAGGGAGCATTTACACTGGACAAGAGACCAGTGGACCACAGTGCTGTTCTCTGATGAAAGTCGATTCACGTTGAGCAGAAATGATGGCCACCAACGATGTTGGAGATGTCAGGGAGAGCGCTCTTCATCAGCCACTGTTGTGGTGGCAGTACACTCTGTGCAGGTGTGTTTAGTCCATACAGACCTGCCCTCACCTTGTGAATAGTATAGTGACAATAGTGACAAGCCAATTCTACCCGAGTAACATTATTAATCCAGTCATTATGCCCCTACATGAACAACACAGGCCTAATTTCATCTTCATGGACAATAATGCTCCAGCTCATTGAGGATGCATCATTAGGGAATGGCTGCTGGAGGCTGGGGTACCTCAAATGGAGTAGCCTGCACTTTCTCCAGACTTTAATCCCATAGAAAACCTAAGGGATCAGCTGAGTTGCTATATTAAGGCTCGTAACCCTGCACCCCACAACCTCAATGACCTGAGGGCCACC
Organism: Pholidichthys leucotaenia; assembly: GCA_020510985.1. Lineage (NCBI taxonomy): Eukaryota > Metazoa > Chordata > Actinopteri > Cichliformes > Pholidichthyidae > Pholidichthys > Pholidichthys leucotaenia. Next base: position 178,643,074 of record CM035850.1, on the reverse strand, counting down.
CTTCAAGAAGAGTGGAATGCCATGCCTCAGTAGACGATAAGTCGACTTGTGACTTGTGAGCAGCATGAGATGTCGTTTTCAAGGTGGAACTGATGCTCAAGGGCACATGACAAGTTATTGAGACATTGACATTTTTGTTGTGGTATATCCACCCCTGTTGTTGGCTTTTGTTTCAGTAAATTGTTTAAAATGAGGAAATCGCCATTGCATGCTTCTACTTAAATGCCCTACTTTCATGATATAATATCACTGTATTGTGAACTTTTTACATTTTCCATAAATTTCACCTGAAAGCCAAATGTCCCTAGCTTTTTGTGAGTAGTGTACCTATCCATATTAATAAAATGAGTAACGCATCTGATCAAATTTCAGTAACTGTAATGCATTACTGAATTTTTAAACAGTAGTTTTGTTACACAACACGTTACTGCAGAGGTAGTGGTGTTTGTAACGCGTTGTTGCTCCCACTGTTACTTTGTAACGCGTTAATCCCAATGCTGGTATTCAGTGCCAATATGGGAAAAAAATGATGGTAATTATGTGAAATGTTGGGTGCATTTTGCAACTGGAGGACAGAGAGCAGCAGCCATTGAACTATATACATATATATACATATACTATATACATCAGAGGCAGAACCACCAGACTGATCAACAGCTTCCTCCCACAAGCTGTCAGGATGCTGAACAGCTGACCCGGAATCTCACATACACACTACTGCACCTATGGACATTTTGTATATTATAGTTAGTTATTCTTTTTCCCCAAGTAAGTCTCAGGGATGTGTGAATGGATGGGGGGGGTGGGGGTGGGGGGTGGAGCTATGTGGGAGTGTGTCTTAATCATGCTGCTTCTTATATGGATGCCGAGAGAAACGCAATTTCATCTTGCCTGCACTACAGTTGTATGTACAGCAATATGACAATAAAGTTTGATTTGATTTGATTTGATATAGGCCAGTGTATTCTAGTCTGCTGAGTTTGACTTCTAAAAATTCCGGTGACTTTCAACTGGGTGGCATGGTGGTGTAGTGTTTATCACTATTGCCTCACAGTACATGGGTTCAAATCAACCAGCCAGCATGGCCTTTCTGTGTGGAGTTTGCTTGGATGGGCTTTACTACGGGTGCCCCATTTTCCTCCCGCATTCTAATTGGTTAATTGGAGATTGTAAAGTGGCCTGAGGTGTGAATGTGTGTGTGAATGGTGAAGAGATTCGCGCTGCACTGTGGCTGCCTCATCCAGGTGGATGCTTTGTCATGGCTTTCGTCCCGGCAGGGCAGAACAGGACTCATTTACAAAGCCCCAGTGCCACCGGACCGGAGAGCAAGGCGGGTCAGGGGTCCTACCCAAATCCTTAAGCCACCTGAGGGGTGAACATGATGTGTCAGATGGCCTACCAAAGTCCATGGGCCACCAGACAGGAGAAAACACACAAACCTCTTGGTCAGAAAATAACACAGAAGCCCTTTGCTCAGAAAGTAACACAGGAGGTTTTTGCTCAGAAAACAACGCAGGAACTTCTTGTTCAAGAGAACACAACATAGGGTCCTCTTGCCCTGGGGCCGGCAACACTAAAACTTCAAGCTTAGAAGATAACACTTCTAAGCTTGAAGCATCCTGGCAAAACTAAAGACAATATCTGTCACAGGTCTGGGGTGGATCACTCCCAGCTACATGGGGTGAGACTGGACATCCTGGCAGATAAGCACATCTGTCGCAAGGTCAGTGGTGGACTTTTGCCAGTTGGTGCATCGTGACATGCACTACACAAAGAGCAGAGATAAACAAACCCATCATCTGATCAGTCACTGCAACAGATATTGAAGTCAGTTTGTCTTGGCCTCTCCTTGCCACTGATAATACCTCTGTCTGCCAAGAATGTGCCGCTAGTCCAGCAAAAGCTAGCGGTGCTCAAATACTTTGCAAGCAGTTTCATGAAATGGTCAGTCAGAAAGCAACTCATACCTGCTCGGACATCGCCCTGGTTAACAAGGTCAGGAGTTCCTGGCGGCGGAGGGCGAAGGACAGAGCTGCGTGGATGAGTCTGGTCGGACCTGGATGAAACAGTCATTGTCACCCGCAACAGACTGCTATGATGATGATGATGATGATGATGGGCTGACTCTCAGCTTTAATTTGAGGGTATTCACATCCAAATTGGAGTAACGGTTTAGGAATTACAACCATTTTTATACAAAAACTCCTCATTTCAGGGGCTCAAAAGTAATTGGACAATTTCTTGGGCTGCATGAGCTGTTCCCTCATTAATCTATCATCAATGAAGCAGGTAAAGGGTCTGGCGTTGTTACCTGCGCCAAGGAGGTTATGTTTTTGCCAGGGTTTGTCTGTTTGTCTGTTGGTTAGCAAGATAACTCAAAAAGTTTTGGACGGATTTCGATGAAAGTTTCAGGCGTTGTTGGAAATGGTACAAGGAAGAACTGATTAAATTTTGGTGGTGATCCGGATCACCGTCCAAAAGAAAACCGCCATTACGGAAAATGCCATTTTCCTGAATAACTACTGAACCACTAATCCTATCATTGTCAATCCAATTGCTAGTCATATGTTTTCATGGTCAAGGAATCTGAAAACGTACACACAAACACTGTATGGGGGGAACTGTGGCCGCCATTACAGAAAATGTCATTTTCGTGAATAACTACTGAACCACTAATCCTATCATTGTCAATCCAGTTGCTAGTCATATGTTTTCATGGTCAAGGAATCTGAAAACGTACACACAAACACTGTATTGGGGGAACTGTGGCCGCCATTACGGAAAATGCCATTTTCCTGAATAACTACTGAACCACTAATCCTATCATTGTCAATCCAATTGCTAGTCATATGTTTTCGTGGTCAAGGAATCTGAAAACGGACACACAAACACTGTATGGGGGGAACTGTGGCCGCCATTACGGAAAATGTTATTTTCGTGAATAACTACTGAACCACTAATCATATCATTGTCAATCCAATTGCTAGTCATATGTTTTCGTGGTCAAGGAATCTGAAAACGTACACACAAACACTGTATTGGGGGAACTGTGGCCGCCATTACGGAAAATGTCATTTTCGTGAATAACTACTGAACCACTAATCATATCATTGTCAATCCAATTGCTAGTCATATGTTTTCGTGGTCAAGGAATCTGAAAACGTACACACAAACACTGTATGGGGGAACTGTGGCCACCATTACGGAAAATGTCATTTTCGTGAATAACTACTGAACCACTAATCATATCATTGTCAATCAAATTGCTAGTCCTATGTTTTCATGGTCAAGGAATCTGAAAACGTACATACAAACACTGTATGGGGGGAACTGTGGCACTTGGCGGAGGTCTGCGCTCTCCGAGTGCTTTTCTAGTTTTCATATGTGGCATTTGCACTTGGAAGCTGTTGCTGTGAACCTACAACATACGGTGAAAGGAGCTCTCAATGAAAGGGAAAGAGACCATCCTTATGGCCTGTACTCCGCAAGAACAGAGAAATTTGTTCTCTCTCCCAGGGGTGCAAGAACAAAATGACATTACTTTGTTCTTGTAGCCCTGGTTTCAGAGTTCTTGCAGCTTGTTCTTAACACATCATCATGGCAAAACTTTTTCTTGCGTGGTGTCCAAGAACTGTTGTGTGACTGGTCAGAAATGTGAATTTCCCAGGAGTTCTGCACTTGAGTTTCTGGTGAAGTATGAAATGGCCTGGCCAGAAAGAACTTTGTTCTTGTTCTTGCCATCTCAAGAAAAAGAAAAAAATTCTCTGTTCTTGTGGAGTATGTAAAGGCCTTTAGGCTGAATAAAGAAAAGATCCAAGAGAGAGATGGCAAAAATGTTAGGAGGGGCGAATCAGCAGTTGGGTACATTCTTCAAGACTTCAGGCAGTCATTGCCTGCAAACAATTCTCAACAAAGTATTAAAAATGAACATTTTGACTTCCGGTTATGGCTGCCACGTAGGACGGACGTGTCTCGCTCTGCTCTGCTCCTGGAGAAAAAAAATCGGCAAATAACTCTCTCATTTGGGACAGAACGTATCCCAGCATTTGGGCGAGGATATGTCGGCGAAGCCTAAGGCTGGAAAACCAGGAAAAGGAAAAAGCGAGCCGCCGAAACAGTCCAAATTAACGGACTTTCAGGTCTGTGACGCAGCAAACAAAACTCCATATATGGCGGAGGAAGCTGGCGGCGGTGCGATGTTTGCGGGGAATGGCGCAGATGCGCTGATGGCTGCCATGAGTTCAATGAGAGCGGACTTTTCCTCTAGATTTGATGGGATTATGACAGCGTTGGAAGGAATAAGAAAGGAATTGGGTGACTGTGTAGAACGAACGGCGCAGATGGAGCTCCGTCTCGCTAGTGCTGAAGATGACGTCACCCGTCTTCAATTAAAGGTGCGCACTTTGGAAAAAAAAAATAAATCTCTGGAAGATAATATTTTGGATTTGGAATCTCGGTCGAGACAGAATAATTTGAGGCTGGTGGGTCTTCCAGAGGAATCAGAAGGTCGGGACGTATGTTCCTTTCTGGAAAAGTGGATTCCGGAGGTGCTGGGCAGCGAGGAGTTGCAATCAGCAGTGGTTCTGGAAAAAGCACATCGTATTGGCCCACGGAGAGATAAGGGACCGCCGAGGACCTTAATTATGAAGTTTCTTAGCAACAGAGACAGGATGAAGATCTTCAACGCTGCACGTGCTAAAGGAGAGATTAAACACCAGGACCAGCAGGTGCGGTTCTACCCAGATTTGGCCACAGGAATCCAGCAATTGAGGAAGCAGTTTGATCCCGTACGTAAGGAGCTGCGCAACCTTGGGATTCGTCATGGTGTAATCTATCCTGCGAGACTGCTGACCACGTATGAGGGCAGAACCCACATTTTCAAGACCCCAGAGGAGGCGCAGGAGTTCATCAAGAAGATCAAAGAAGAAGAAGAGACTGGTGGGAGCTAAGCATGAACAAAATATAAGGTAGAATAATTAAGCATTTGCACAGGCATCTGACTGACTTGAAGTAAATAGTAAGTTTACAAAATATAGATTGTATTATATATTAAAAAAACAAAACAAAAACAAAACAAACAAAAAAAAACTATGATGTACAAAGTTGTTAAAAATTTTGGAGTTAAGTTGGAAAACTACAGAGGAGAGTTAATGTTACGTCATTAAAAGCAGTAGAGTTGGGGTGATTGGGAGGATGAAGAAGGAGTGGCTTAGGCTGTTCCCCGTGGGTGTGGAACAGTCGATGGCTATATCGGGAGACAGAATTTTTCTTTTGATTTTGGGGGGTTTGCCACAAGTGTGGGAAGGGGAAATTTGTTTGTGTGTAGTTTGTAGGATGAATGTTCAACCACTCATGTTTTTGCTTCTCTGTATGAGCATGTTTACACTGCAAGGTAATCCCAAACTCTCTATTGATCATGGACCAAAGTGTTAATCTTAATTTAACTTCATGGAATTGCAGAGGTCTACAAAATTTAAAAAAACTTAAACAAGTTATGAATAAAATAAAGGACATGGGTTCAAGAATTGTGTTTTTACAAGAAACTCATCTGATAGAGGAGGATGTTAAAAGAATTAGGAGTAGATGGCAGGGAAGTGTATTCACCTCTTCATTTTCATCCCGAGCCAGGGGAGTTATGACTCTCATACATAAATCAGTTCCTTTTCAGGTGAAAAATGTAATTAGAGACAAATTTGGAAGATATGTAATCATTCAAGGTTCTTTGCTATTAGAAAATATAAATCTTGTGAACTTATATGGTCCCAATATAGATGATCAGAAGTTCTTTGCTAATTTATTTCTCATCTTATCATCACTTACAGGGCAACATATAATAGCAGGGGATTTTAATTGTACATTGAATCCAGGTGTGGATAGATCAACAGGACTGGATTGTACGCACATTGGATGTAGGATGACTATTAATCATTTTATGAAAGAATTGAGATTGTTAGATATATGGAGAGAAATGAAACCACAAGTTAAAGCCTATTCTTGTTATTCCAGTACCTACAAGACATTCTCACGTATTGATTATTTTTTGATTTCCACAGAATTAAGGTCCAAGATTCAAAACTGCTTTTATGATAACATCGTGATCTCTGATCATGCACCCTGTTGTCTAATATATGTAGATAAAAAATTGACAAAGGAATCAGGTAGATGGCAATTTCAGCATAAATGGCTTCAGGATGAGGAATTTGTCAAGTATATAGAAAAACAGATAGACGAGTTCTTTGACATCAATACTACACAAACATCAGCATGTGTAAAGTGGGAGGCTTTCAAAGCTTTTATTAGGGGACATATTATTAGTTATACAGGATCAAAATCTAAGAAGACTCGAGAGGAGAGAGCTAAATTGGAACATAAAATAAAAAGTCTTCAGGAAAAAGTGTATGCAGGAAGTGACCCAAGGATGGAGAATGAATTACTGATTTTGAGAGCTGAATACGACAAAAAATCAGCGAATAGAGCTGCCTCGAGTCTTCTAAGATTGAAACAATCTTTTTATGAACAAGGTGAAAAATCAGGAAAATTATTAGCATGGCAGATTAAACAATTGGAAATTAAAACACCAATTACCAGTATTATAAGTAAAGGACAGGTAGTTATAGATCCTTTAGAAATTAATAGAGCCTTTAGAGATTACTATGAAAAATTATATGATACCAAAAATGAACCTGATTTAACAAAACTAAATGGGTTTTTGAACGAACTATCTATACCGTGTATTCCAAATGAAAACAGGGAGATATTGGAGTCTAAAATTAGTCAAGAAGAAGTTGGGCTAGCCATTGATAATATGAAATCAGGAAAAAGTGCAGGACCAGATGGTCTTCCAGTTGACCTTTATAAAAAATTTAAGAATAAATTAATAAAACCTTTTTTGGAAATGGTTTTAGAAGCATTTCAAAATAATAATTTACCATCATACATAAATAATGCCTTAATTATACTGTTGCCAAAACCAGGTAAGCCCTCTAATAAATGTGAAAATATGAGACCAATAAGCCTATTAAACGCCGACCTTAAGATAATCTGTAAAATTTTAGCAAGACGAATACAAGAAATTTTACCAAATATTATTAATCGAGATCAGAATGGCTTTATAAAGGGTAGACAAGGCTTCCATAATGTAAGAAGACTATTTAATATTATTTATTTTAATAAAGAAGCACCGGATACAGCTCTCCTATCATTGGACGCCGAAAAGGCCTTTGATAGAGTTGAATGGCCCTTTCTTTTTGAAGTCCTACAAAGGTTTGGACTTGGAAATAATTTCATAAAATGGGTTCAAATAATATACAATAATGCTACAGCAGAAATCCTAACAAATAACAATATTTCAAAACCAATAAAAATCAATAGAGGATGTCGACAAGGCTGTCCACTTTCACCTTTACTGTTTACTATGGCAATTGAACCTTTAGCGATAGCGATACGTTTATATTCACAAATATATGGAATTAAAGTTGGACCAACAGAACATAAAATCTCCCTGTACGCCGATGATATAATTTTGTTTATGTCGAATCTAAAAAAATCAATTCCAACCTTGTTGAATTTAATAAAGAATTTTGGGGAAATATCAGGATATAAAATAAATAAAACTAAATCTTCAATATTAATGCTAAATGAGACCCAGAGAAATTACCCAGCCCCTGAGGTAAATCAATTCAATGTTGTAAATCAGTTTAAATATTTAGGAATCCAAATTATGCCTAAGCTAGAATCAGTCGCCAGTGTCAACTATGAAGCCTTAATGTCAGATATCAATGAGTTAACTCAGAGATGGATGTCACTACCAATGTCGATGATCGGGAGAATCAATATACTAAAAAGTAATATTTTACCTAAAATACTTTATTTATTTCAATACATTCCCTTATCACCACCTTTAGATCTATTCTCAAGAATAAAAAAAAAGTTAGTGGAATTTATATGGAACAACAGGAGGGCTAGATTACGTTTGTCTTTATTATATTTACCATTTGATCGTGGAGGTCTGAAATGTCCAAATTTTATGTTGTATTATTGGTCGGCACAACTGAGGTCTATGACATATTATTTTTCATCAAATGATCTCCCTCACTGGACTGAAATGGAATCATACAATTTACCTTTACCTCTTCCCATATTCATATACTCAGATTCGGCAAAAAAATTACAAAAACAAGTTAAAAATCCATTTGTAAAGCATATGATCAAAATATGGTGTGAAGCTAAAAACTATTTAAAAGAACCACAGTTATTGTCACAATTTAGTCCAATATGGGGTAATCAATATTTTAAACCAGGGAGAGCGGACGCTGTATTTAAAGTATGGAATTTAAAAGGGATACAAAAGATTCAGGATTTATATTTGCCATGTGCAGACAACATAATGTCTTTTGAAGAGCTGAGGATCAAATTTAATCTCAATAGAACACATTTTTTTAAATATCTTCAACTTAGAAACTTTATTCGATCAAATCAAAATAAAGCTCTCACTCGACCTATTTATTCATCCTTGGAAAAAATGATTCAATTCAATTCAATTCAATTCAACTTTATTTATATAGCGCCATTTCACAACAACAGTCATCTCATAGCACTATCAACTGTAGGGGGGAACCCCCACAGTTGCAGAAAGACCCCAGCAATCAGGCGATCCCCTGTGAGCAAGCACTTGGCGACGGTGGAGAGGAAAAACTCCCTTTTAACAGGAAGAAACCTCCAGCAGAACCAGGCTCAGGGAGGGGCAGTCATCTGCTGCGACTGGCTGGGGGGTGAGGGGATAGAGAAGAAGAAAAGAACAGACATGTAGAGAGCAAACAGCACGATGGGGACTCAATCTATGGGAGAGAACAAACAAATGTTAATGACCAGCAAAAAAAAAAAAATATTTCATAGAGAGTGAGGAAAGGAGTGAGGCCCAGTGCATTACTGGAGGTCCCCCGGCTGACTAAACCTATTAGCAGCATAACTAAGGGAGGGTTCAGAAAACACATGATCCCTCCCTAATTGTAGGCTATATCAAAAAGGTAGGTTTTAGCCCTATTCTTAAAAACAGAGATCGAGTCTGACTCCCGAATCCAGATTGGCAGCTGATTCCACAGGAGAGGAGCTTGATAACTGAAGGCTCTGCCTCCCATTGTACTTTTGGAGATTCTAGGTATTACAAGTAAACCTGCATTTTGGGAGCGTAGTGCTCTGTTAGGATGATACGGTAGTATCAGATCTTTTAAATAAAAAGGAGCCTGATTGTTTAGAGCTTTGTAAGTAAGAAGAAGGATTTTAAACTTAATTCTAAACTCTATGGGAAGCCAATGAAGGGAGGCCAGAACCGGAGAGATATGATCTCTCTTTCTAGTACCTGTTAAAACTCTTGCTGCAGCATTTTGGATCAGCTGAAGACTTTTTAAAGATGTTTTAGGACAACCTGATAATAAAGAATTACAATAATCTAATCTCGAGCTAACAAAAGCGTGGATCAGCTTCTCAGCATCACTCTGAGACAAGATGCTCCTAATCTTGGCAATATTACGCAAATGATAGAAGGCAGTCTTAGAAACAAATTTAATATGTGAATTGAAGGACAAATCCTGATCAAAAATAACTCCAAGGTTCCTCACAGAGCTATTAAGAGAAAGAGTAACTGCATCCAAACTGAAAGTTTGATTTGGAAAGGAATTTCTAAGGTTTTTTGGACCAACAAGAATGACTTCAGTCTTATCTGAATTTAATAGCAGGAAATTACAAGTCATCCAAACTTTGATTTCCTTAAGACAGGCTTCTAACTTGGCTAATTGATTAGTATCATCTGGCTTCATTGACAGGTATAATTGTGTGTCATCTGCATAACAGTGAAAATGTATACAGTGCTTTGTATACATTTTGTATACATCATATATGTATACATATGATGATGAAAGATAGTAAAAGAAAGGGTATTATTTCAGAGTTTTATAACTCATTGACACTATCTTCAAGTGAAAATTCACTGAAAAGATTAAACTACTGGAAAGAAGATCTGCAAATTGAAATTTCAGAGGAACAATGGGAATTGGCTTGTACAGAAGCTCAAACCAAATCAATAAATGCACGCCTTAAATTGATACATTTCAAATGGTTAATGCGGATGTATGTTACACCGGAGGAGTTAAATAGATATAACAAAAATATACCAGATACATGCACAAAATGCATGGAAAGTAAAGGAACCCTATTTCATTGTTTATGGGAATGTAGATTAATAAGAATGTTTTGGGAGGAGGTGAGGGTAACAATTGAAAAAATAATCTCAAAACAAATCATATTGAATCCTAAACTGTTTTTGTTGGGTCTGTACCCAGAAAAGCATAATTTCAATAAAAGTGAAAGAACATTCATAGACCTCAGTTTGCTTAATGCCAAAAAATGTATTGCACTATTATGGAAAAAGACTCATAGACCAGATGTGACTCAGTGGTTAAGACAGATGTTAACAAACCTTCCATTAGAAAGAATAACATATATACTAAAATCAAAGGAAATTGTGTTTGAGAATATATGGAGACCTTTTATTGATTATGTAAAAAATTTAAACATAACTCTTGAAGAAGAAGGTGAATGATGTGTGTGGACCTTGTAAATTCCAAACTGGTGAACATAATATGTATACTTATGTATTGGATTGTCTAGACTAAACAGAGGAGCATTGTTGAAGACTTGATTTTGTTGGTGGTTGTTGGTGTTTTTAGGGTTTTTTTTTTTTTTTGTAGTACTTTAGTGTTAGTGTTTGATTGTTTGTATCATGTTTGTTAAAAAAAAAAAAAAAAGGTTCAATAAAGATATTGTGGGGGAAAAAAAATGAACATTTTATTTATGGTAATGTTAATTTGTCCAATTGTTTTTGAGCTCCTAAAATGAGGAGATTTTAAAAAAAAAAAAGATGGTTGCAATTCCTGAACCATTCAGTTTGGATGTAAATACCATCAAATTAAAGCTGAAAGTCTGAACTTTAACTGTATTTTGAACATATTTTGCTATACAGCTAAAATAATAAAACTTGTGTCAGTGTCCAAATAATTATGAACCTAACTGTATGTTCGCCAAAACCTTTCAATCAGACTTTAGATAAGGGGTATCCAGTCATGTGCCATGGAGGGCCAAGACCCTGCAGGCTTTACCTCCAACCAGTGTCTTCAACAGCAGATTCCACTGAATTTCTTCCCACTGACTGCTGATCAGTGAAAACAACTGCTGAAGAGACTGGGTAGAAGAGAAAACCTGCAGGGTCTTGGCCCTCCATGGCATATGATTGGACACCCTGCTTTAGATGGTGAAAGGTCTTTTAAAAAGAGAATAATCTAAAACCCAGATGTAATACATGTCGAGCCCAAAGGAGGAAAAAAAGTTTTGCAAAAATGCATTTTATGCTAATCTGCCTGATACTCATGTTGCTAAAGCTATTTATCCAAGTAGTGCCTTTAACGCCTGGTTAAACATGCTAGTCTTGGAAAAACTGTGATCCTTAAAGGTGGTTAAGGTGGAAAGTCCAGTGTTGGCCTTGAACAAGAACTTATATTTGGTTGGCTCTTAAAATGAGTGATTGGTTATTGTCTTGTACACATGTCTTTGCTCCTTCTTTAAACCATCTTTATTGCTGATCTGCCTGTTTCAACTGTTTACCCAGATTTTTGTGGCCACCTCTTAATACTTACTGGAAATGTGAAACCTGTGACTGGCAAAACCAAAAAACCTGTATGTGACTAGGGGCTCTATTTTGACGGTCATCAGCGGACTTTTCCGCCAGATTTTCCGCTGTATGCCAGTGCTTTTGTTAGTTTCTGTCGGGTCATTGTTTGTTTTTTACACGTTGCATCATGCCATCTAATTACCAGTAGATAGTGCACCGACTTTGCGCTGGGAGGTGGAGAGTCATTTCAAAGAGGTGTGGCAGCACGCAGTCTCATACACATCAGTATTATGCAGTATTTTTCGACAATGCGCTTTTGATCAGGTAAGAGGCAGTCTATCGTCAGAAGCGCATTGTTTAATGCTATTTCAGTGGCATGTTTTGAAATTACACAACTCCGTAGCTCATGAGGAAACTGCGTGTGCTGGGATTTTCTGTTATTTTAATGGAGAGAATTGTAGTTTGTTGTCATAATATAATCAATCACCTATCATTTTATTTAGATGATGATACACTAAATAGTTTTTTTTCTTTAATCCATCCACACTCTCATTTTAATTGTGAACTTTTCATTGGAGTCCATAGATTAGGCAATATTGTAGGATTTTTTTTAGGGGAATGAATAAATGAACAGGGAGCATGCATATATTCTGGTGTGGATGTGGCGCACGACAGGGAGATGTCAGTCTGAAGATTTTTATTGAGTCCATATTTTCGTGGACTTATGCATCGTAGGTATTAATGTTTATTTTTAGTTGAATGAATGAATGAACAGAGAGTGTGCCATGTTTTACTTTTCACTGTAACTTCCTGGAGAGACAGGAGATGGGTAATCATCTGCTTCGGCTGGTTCGCCCCCGGATTCCCAGCTAGGCTAAGGCCATCTGCACCATGCTTATTGGGGTTCTGGATCGGCGGGCGCCCTGGACCGCTGGCCCCCAGCGAGTGTCCTGACTGCCATTCGTCAGCCCCCAGGAGGGGCCATCGCGAGTGGGCTCGCTTCGTGGCAGAGGTATGTGGTGGCAGACTGGACACCGCGCCAAGTCTCCTCCTTCCCTCTTTTACCCATTTGTTCTCTCTAAAATAACTAACTGGATATCAACTGTTTCCTTATTACCATGTAGTGTTACTATTGCATGCATTTTTGCTCATGCGCATGCCCTTTGGCCAGCGCAACACCCATCTTAAACAAGCGGTCATGATCGGGGTTCACTTTAGATAATGCGCCTCTTTGCATTAAAGGGATGGGCAGGAGTGCTTTGGATTGGATTATCCAAACACACCTCTGAGTAATTACACCAATCTCTTTGCACCTTGCCGCCGGCGGAAAAATTTGTTTTTGTGTTGCAGTGGTAAGGAAATGAACTTGGAAATGCCCATAAACATGCCCTCCGCATAATAAGACCCTAGATGTTTTAGATGTTCCTTTTTAAAGATGGTAAGCTAAAAAGCAGTGAAGGAAACAGATAACCATACTAACAATCATTTTATGATTTTATATCTGGCTTTGGCACCTAGATGCCATAGCAGAGAGAATGTGTGGGTGTGAACCATGAATCAGACAGCATTGGCTGTGTAAACTTAGGTTTCTAACCACATCTTGTGCAAACATAATTCTGAATATCGAGTTAATACAGTATGTACTGTACATCTGTAAAGCTGTTAACTCTGATCTGTTGAGTCTTGGGTGCTTTTGGGTGGTTAGCAGGCAGAGTCCCCTGTCATCACAGAGATAGCACAGACAGTCCTGGACATCTCTTCTATCTGTCTGCCCGTGTTGTTTCAGCTTAACTCACCCAACCAGTTGCGAGAAAGGCAAGATAAGGTGAAGCTGTGCAGGGCTGACAGGAGACGTGGTGCATACCTGAGGCTGATACGGCTACAGAAGTGCGTGGCTTGGAGAAAGACTGTGAGATTAACTGCACAGTCTTCTGTGATGTTCTTTCTCTTTAGGTCAGGAGTCAATTATTGATGCTGAGAAGACAAACGCATACACTGGCTCTCAGGTTACATTAGTATATTTGTCACAAGCTTCGTTTTAACATTTGGCTTGGGCTGAATTGTTAATGCTGTTTCTAACTTCCTTTGAAAGGCTCCTGCTGTAACCATGAGTGAATTTCAAAGTGTTACTTAGTATTTTCCACATTGATTAAATGAATCAAGACAGGTGTGATAAGTGTTTTATTTTGTGCAGGGTCAGGGAAGTATCCTGTATCTCCCATTATATTTCTGATCTATGTGTTGTAGATAAACAGATATGGAGCTGCTGTATCTTTTGGCTTTACCTATCCAGAGCTGTCAAGTTATAGCATCTTCTCCAGCTTGGCCAGTAATGATAAGTTTTGTTTGACAAAAGGTTGTCCTTGAAATTATCCCAATCAACAGTTTTATTGATGACCTCATGAAAACCATTTTATGTCACTGATGTAATGATAATAGTTAGGGATGCACAGATATATGAACATAAACATTGGTAGTGGCAGATAACCATGTGGTAATCTCTGATGAGATTTGACTGTAGTATGAAAAGCACACTTAGTTGAGTATGGACATTTATGTGACTACACAGGCACTGGAACAGTAACCGAACCAAAACAATTGAATCAGGACTGAGTAGCAAGCATTCTTGTTTGTGGGCCCAGTCTGTTCTAGGACTGGGGGATTTGACCTTAAATCAGTGTCGCAGGTAATTGAACCTTTCACTTTGATTGTTTTAACGTCTTTTTCCCTCCTCCTTTCTTCTTTACTTTGTAGTTCACTGACAAGGCTCATAATTAAGCAGTATTTCATCAGGAGGACTGCAGTATCAATGAATATGTCACTGCGGTGATTCAGTCCTGAATGAGCATAATATAGAAGAGAATAGGCCTGTTGTCATTTCACACACATGTAACTAAATTAATATTGTCCAGTGCAGAAGTCAGTGTTTATCCAAGGCTGTGTTAAATTAAAATTGTCCTTCATTAACAGATTTTTTTTTAGCAGTGACAGAAAACTTTGAAGGTTGTTTTGTCATTTTAACAGATTACAACCAAGAAGATCTATTGTAGTTTTTACTTGTAACTTCCACTGTATTGTTCATACTGAATAGGGATTATCTAGTATTGTCTCTGTAGTCTCTGTTCATCCATCCATCCATCCATCTTCTACCGCTTAATCCTTTTCAGGTCATGGGGGAACTGGAGCCTATCCCAGCATCTTTGGGCAAGAGGCAGGGTCCACCCTGGACAGACCACCAGTCCATCACAGGGCCAGCACAGAGAGGCAGACAACCATTCACTCTCACAGTCAGACCTAAGGACAATTTAGAATCCCCAGTTGATGCCAGTTAACCTAACCTGCATGTTTTTGGCCTGTGGGAGGAAACCAGTGTACCCGGGGTAAACCCACGCAGACACGGGGAGAACATGCAGACTCCACACAGAAGGGTCACCGATGGCCAGGGGTGGAATTGATCCTATGACCTTCTTGCTGTGCTGCCACAGTGCTAACCACTGCACCACCATGCTGCTGTCTCTGTTCATCAGTTCAATTAATAAATAAATAAATACATAATTTGCATGCTGTATCTTGTAGGTCCATGATTACATGTATACAAAAACAAAAGCTATTCATCATCTTATGATATGAAAATTAAAATGACGGGTAATGAGAGATTATGACAAACGAGAAAGTGTATTGTAACCTCTGGTATTTAGATATAGAGCAGCTGAGGTTATGGGGGTCACGTGACTCGAGCTGGCAGCTACTCAGCTTGTTAGCTGCATTGAGAGAGTGGTGACTGCCTCATCAGTTTCAGGAACAAAATTGGTGCCACGTGCAAATTGGTACTATTGGAAAAGTCTTGTTGTTGTTCTCCTTCTTCGCGTTGACAAATCATTGCATTGAGAATGTCCTTGTAGATGTACAGCTTGGATCCCGGGGTCCACTTGGTGTGCTGATTTGGGAGTACTCACTTGGTCAGGGGTCCTCTTGACCTGTACCCCATGAAACTACCTTGTGACGGGAGGAGATGGCTCAATAGGCTACAATTAGGGAGGGATCATGTGTTTCTGAACCCTCCCTTAGTTATGCTGCTAATAGGTTTAGTCAGCCGGGGGACCTCCAGTAATGCACTGGGCCTCACTCCTTTCCTCACTCTCAATGAAATATTTTTTTTTTGCTGGTCATTAACATTTGTTTGTTCTCTCCCATAGATTGAGTCCCCATCGTGCTGTTTGCTCTCTACATGTCTGTTCTTTTCTTCTTCTCTATCCCCTCACCCCCCAGCCAGTCGCAGCAGATGACTGCCCCTCCCTGAGCCTGGTTCTGCTGGAGGTTTCTTCCTGTTAAAAGGGAGTTTTTCCTCTCCACCGTCGCCAAGCACTGCTCACAGGGGATCACCTGATTGCTGGGGTCTTTCTACAATTGTGGGGGTTCCCCGACAGTTGAAAGTGCTATGAGATGACTGTTGTTGTGAAATGGCGCTATATAAATAAAGTTGAATTGAATTGAATAGAATGCTGCCTTCAATCAAGAATTCCTTGCTGTGCTGGGCCACCTTGAGAGTGGCCGGTGTGTTATGACCCATTCTGAGTTTTTTTTTTTTTTACAGTTTGAAGTTTGAATTTTGCACATTCTAAATAATCTGGATTTTGCTGGTGATTGTAATAAACAATTTAGTGACTTATGTGTTTGCATCATGATTTTCTATTTGTCTGTTAAAGCACCGGTGGGAAAAGAGTCAACAGTACAAACCAAACATTTATCAATGACGTTGAAAATAATGGTTCATTTTTAAGAAAAAGTAACCAAAACAATAGTTTTATTGACTGACGACTGTATTGTTGGCTGTTCCAGTGCAGAAGACGCTGCACACTTTAGTGACAGTACCAGGATATGGAGGAATTCTGGGCCATATCAGCATCTGGATTTCCGAATAATGTGTTCGGGTTTAATGGGATTTAACACGTTTTAACACAAACTACTTTATGGTTCATAATTCTGTTGACAGACTTACACCAAACCAAAAGTGATTTTTCAAACTGCTGGATTATTTTGACAGATTTTTCAATCTTTTAGCATTTAATTTATGTCACTAAATCTTGGTAACCTTCACAAATAAACAGAAGTGGAGACAGATCTACAAAAGGCACAAAAGTTTATTGTAAAAATTCTTAGTGCAATACAAAAGGAGTACATAGTACATTATTCACACATAGAATATATATTTATACAGTACATGTACAGTATATATCCAGTAAATCCATGTATTTTCCATGTAACCTTGTGACTGTATTATTTGGGAGTGTTGGGCGGCCTTGGTGTAAAGATCTCACTCACTTAATGTGGTATTCAGTCGTAATGGATAACGAACAACACCGTGGCAAGTCGGACTGAGTACGTGCTAGTGGAATTATTATTATTCTCAACACAGGGTCCATGCTATTTGCCGTCCAAAATGGCAGAAAAACAATGTGGCACGTGACCACTGACGTCAAGTGCAGCCCCTCTATAAGAGACGGTAAACTTTGTGGGAGACATCACGTTGATGGAGACAAGAACTCCTTATAAGAACTCCTGATACAAAGATATACAGTGATGATATAGAGTGAAGTACATGGCGGTAATGCACCTGTAAGCTGGTTGCCAACTGCCAATCAAATCTAAAAGAAGAAGAAGAAGAAGCAAGAGAATGGGAGCAGAGGCCATTTCTACCTGACCTAAAAACATTGCAAAGTATATGTTAGCAGAGCAACTGCAAGAGTCATCGATCATATGATTTTTGAAGATGGCGGAGTGAGTGGTCTTAATCTTGCAGGCTCAGCTTAAATAATTTTTTTAGTTGTAATTCAGCCGGTCTGGATTGGGGGGTCAGACTCAATCTCTGTTTTTAAGAATTATTTTGCGCTCGCTATGAGAATTGGGCTTTGGGGACTGCTCTCATTCGTGGGTAAACTGATGTAGTGTTTCTTTTCGTGGTTCGCTGCTACGCTTTACCTGAAGCGTTTGCTAAGCTAACGCTATCGCTATAGCTAACGCCATAGCTAGTCGTAGCACCTAACGCCGACACGGAGAAGCGACTCTGTCTCCGCTCATTGGGGCTCGCCAGAGGAACTAGCCGAGGCAGCAGTTGGACGGGAGCCGGATCGGAGTTCAAGTGCAGCGGTGGTGGGAGGCGGGGACCAGTGGAGGACCACCGGGGCCCCAGCTGGATAAGAGCCGGAGTCGGAGCCCAGTTGCAGCGGCGGGGCTCGGTGGAAGAGCTATCGAGACCCCAGCTGGACAGGAGCAGGATCAGAGCTCGACTACAGCGGCGGTGGGCGGCGGGACTCGGTGGAGGAGCTGCTGGTACCCCGGCTGGACAGGAGCTCGGTTGCGGCGGCGGTAAGCAGCGGGACTAGCAGCGGAGGGGGCTAGCTGAGGCCCAGCTGGATTCGAGGTCGATCGGATCGGATACTGGCGACACCAGCAGAGATTATTTTACTATCCACAGGTCAGTAAAAATGCCACCAAAGAAGGAGGAAATGGAAGAGATAAAAAAAATCCCTGAACTTCTTGTCAGAAGAACTGACCAAAGTGGCTAGTCAGCAGGCTAAAATATTAGGGCTAATGGAAGTAGTTCGAGAATTAAAACTAACAATTAAGGAAAAAGACAAAAAAATTGCAGACTTGGAGCGACGCGTCGAGGATCTTGAACAATGTTCTTGTATGGATGATCTAATTATAAGTGGACTAGACATCAAATATCAATCATACGTTCATGCTACAGCAGGATTGAGAGGAGAAGAGGCTCCCCTGAGTGAATCAGTCTCCCTGGAAAACCAGGTGCTTCAGTTCCTTGATAGTAGAAATATAAAGGTCGAAGCAAATGCAATTTCAGCCTGTCATGCTTTACCCAGAAAAGATAATAAAACAAAGAAATCAACTGTGATGCACTTTGTGAACAGAAGGGTAAAGAATGACATACTGAGGCAGGCCAGAAAGCTACGGGGAACAGAAGTTTACCTAAATGAACATCTAACAAAAACTAATGCTGAAATAGCACAGCAAGCACGGATGCTGAAAAGACAAAATAAGATACAGGCAACATGGACAAGAAATTGTAGAGTTTGGATCAAACTAAATGGAACACCTGAGGAAGCAAAGAGTATAATAATCAAAGATGTTACTGACTTAAATAAATACAGATGAACACTGATTAAGAAAATTAACAGACTATGATAATCCATATCCACACACACGGCAAGAATAGTTCTTTTGACATACCATTTTTTTTTTTTTTGTTACTTATTTGTACCCATAGGTAGACTTGGTTTGCAGTCTGGTGACAAGCCACCGGCTGCTGGTCGCTGCGTGCGCGAGCGCCCTAAACCTACATGTTTTTGGTGTGCGGGAGGAAACTGGAGAAATCCCGGAGTAAACCCGCGCAACACGGGGAGAACATGCAAACTCCACACAGCTCACTGTTGGTCGGGGGCTGGGGTCGAACCCACAATCTCATGATCCCCGCGATCCCCCGGCCGAGGGTAAAACTGTGCTGCCACAGTGCTAAACCACTGTGCCACCGTGCAGCTCATACCATGTCAATGTACTTCAAAAAAAACCCCAAAAAACTAAACAAACAAAAAAACTTATGACTGACTTGAGTAGACATCAATTACCCCCAGTTGGAGGAAGTCATTTGACACAGAGTGAGGAAATTCAAACTCTGAAAATATGCCATTATGCTGAACATAAACTACAAGAGATGGAGAATGATATTGATCCTGATAACCACTTTTTCAATATAATATTCATAACCACTGTGAATATTACACTGAAAAGCAATTCAAAAGTCAAGTGCAATTAGATGGTAAACTGTCAATAATACACTTCAATAGCAGAAGTCTTAACAAAAACTTTCCACAGATTCAGGACTATTTAAAACAGCTAAACAGAAAATTCACAGCCATTGCAGTCTCTGAAACTTGGCTTAATGAAGAGCAGGCTCCCCTGATGGCAATAGAGGGATATCAGATGTTTCATATTAACAGATCTCAAAAAAAGGGTGGTGGTGTTGCACTGTATATTGATGACCTGTATAGGTGTAAGCTTGTAAATGAAATGTCCTTTGCACTACCAGGGATCTTGGAATGTGTTACTGTTGAGATTGACCAAGATAAAACAAAAAATCTAATCATAAGCTGCATATATAGAACGCCGGGAACTTGCATTGAGACATTCAGAGATAAATTAGTCGAGCTGTACAATAATATTACTAGTAAGAAAATGGTAGTAATTTGTGGAGATTTCAATATTGATTTACTAAATCCATATCAACAAAATGTAATTACAGAGTTCATGAATTCTATGTACAGCATGAGTCTATATCCCACAATAACACATCCCAGTAGAATCACAGTTCACACTGCTACACTTATTGACAACCTGTTTGTTAATATTATTGATAAGAAAATATAAAGTGGATTATTGATAAATGATATAAGTGACCACTTGCCAACCTTTGCACTTATCCATGGCCACACGGGGCCCAATACAGAAAAAATTTTAAAATCGTTCAGATACAAATCACCAAATGCAATCAGTTCTTTTAAAGAAGACTTGCTGAAGCAAGACTGGACAGAAGTCTATGTATCAGATGTAAATGAAGCCTATGACACATTTATAAACACTGTAACCACTCTTTATGAAAAAAATTGTCCATTAGTAAAGAAAAAGCTTAAACATAAATTTGCCGATAAGCCATGGTTAACCAAAGGACTACAAAAGGCGTGTAAAAAGAAAAATTTATTATATTAAGCTTTCCTAAAGAAAAGGACAAAAGAAGCAGAGCAGCGGTATAAAACATACAAAAATAAGTTAACATATATAATAAGATGTAGTAAAAGAGACTATTACAGTAAAGAACTGGAGAAAAACAGACAATATTAAAAATACGTGGACAATACTTAACAATATTCTTGGAAATAAAAACAGAAATACAAGCTACCCAACCAATTTTTCAAAAAATAATAAAACGACTCAGAATGTGAATGCAGCTTCACCTGCAGATGAATTTAATAACTTTTTTGTTAACATTGGTCCAAATTTGGCTTGAGAAATACCCATTACGGCACCTACGGGTGATACAATAAGTAAAAACATTTCTATAAAAGACTCCATTTTCATAAAGAACACAGACGAGAGAGAGGTCATTGAAATTGTTAAATCGTTTAAAAGTAAAACATCTGTGGATTGTGATGGTATTGACATGCTCTTAGTCAAAACTATTATTGAATGCTTAGTGAAACCACTGACGTACATCTGTAACCTGTCTCTCCAAACAGGTATATTTCCCAATGCAATGAAAATAGCTAAAGTAATTCCGATATACAAGACGGGTGACAGAGGGGAACTCTCAAACTATAGACCAATTTCACTATTGCCGCAATTTTCCAAGATACTTGAAAAAATATTCTGTGAGAGAATTGACAACTTCATACTGAAGAATAATTTATTGTGTGAGCAGCAATATGGGTTCAGACACAAGAGGACAACTGCATATGCCCTAATGGAATTTATGGAAAAAATATCAACTGCCATTGAAAATAAAGAGTATTCAGTTGGGGTATTCCTGGATCTTAAAAAAGCATTTGATACAGTGGATCACAATTTATTATTAAAGAAACTACAAAATTGTGGTATTAGGGGGGTAGCACTGTCCTGGTTAAGTAGTTACTTAAAGAATAGATATCAGTATGTATGTGTTGGTAACAAAAACTCACAGTTACTGAAGGTCACCTGTGGAGTCCCACAGGGTTCAGTTTTGGGGCCATTATTATTCAATATGTATATAAATGATATATGTAAAGTCTCGGAAAAAATGGATTTAATATTGTTTGCCGATGACACTAATCTATTATGCAGTGGAAGCAATTTGGAACAACTTTTGGATACACTCGGAAAGGAATTAGGAAAGCTTAAACTGTGGTTTGATTCAAACAAATTAACGCTCAATTTAAGTAAGACAAAATTTATAGTCTTTAACAACCATCACAACAACTCAGTATCTAAACTCAGTGTAAATGGTGTAGAGATTGAAAGAGTATCTGAAACTAAATTTCTTGGAGTAATAATTGATAATAAACTGTGTTGGAAGTCACATATTAATTATATTAAAGGTAAAATATCCAAATCAATTGCAATATTACACAGAGTGAAATATTTGCTGAATCAACCCACACTATACACCTTGTATCATTCATTAATACTCCCATACATGACATATTGTACTGAAGCATGGGGAAATACATATAAAACAAACATATATCCAGTCTTTATGCTTCAGAAGAGAGCTATTAGAATAATAAACAAAGCTGCTTACAGGGAACCAACAAACCCACTTTTTCTTAAATTAAAAGCTCTCAAGTTGAAAGATCTGGTTGACTTTAAAACTGCAGTAATAATGTTTAAAGTGAAGAATTTATCACTGCCCGCAAATATCCAAAAGTTGTTCCAAATAAGGGAGAAACAATATCATTTCAGAGGAACATGTATATTTCAAAAACCTTCAGTGAGAACTACCACCAAGCAACACTGTGTTTCAGTGCAAGGAGTCAGATTATGGAACGATTTTGGACCTGAATTAAAATCATGTACAACGCTTGGACAATTTAAACAAAAACTAAAGGAAGAAATACTCCAAACATATTTACAAGATGACATGTAAAATCACATCAGGATTGTCATATCCAGTCTGTGTTGTGTTGTTGCTTAGTTTTCTTTTGTCACATTTTGTCTTAGCTTTGTTCTGAATTGTAATCGCTCTTGTTTTGTTTTTCTTTTGAATTCATGGATGGAATATGGTGGGCAATATAAGCTGCGGCTTCAGCCATCACCCATTTCGGATAACTTATGTTGAACTGTAGAATCTGAGGAGTTATTGTCTAATTTGACTTTATTGGATTTTTTTCCCTTTTATTATTCTGTTTCTTTTTTAATCTTTACTTTTAATCTATCCGAAATAAAGATTCATTCATATGCTGTTGTGTGCTATAACGCCACGTTACTCAAAAGTGCAATGTCAAGCGCGTGCCAAAGTCCCATTTGGTCTTACAGTGGTAAACTGATATTATAATGGAATGTTTACCACCAGTTTTTATGCGTGAAGCTGGTAAAGGGGTGGCTGTAGTCAGATCTGTTTCTGGGACTGAACTGAATTGACTGTTGGAAGGTTTCTTGTACGACTTGAAAACAGCATCCAAATGAATTCCGTTTTGCCAGATCTGTTTTGATGTTCTGTCAGATGGTGTTTTTTATTCCACTGAGCTCCATGAGTCAGCCTCCATGCCAAAATGAATTTAAGCAGACAAGAAGCTGTTAAATAAAGAAAAAAACGGTGAAAGTGTAAGTGAACAAAGATGCTTGTGAACTAAATGTTTCTCTTCAGTCTTGGTTTTGGGACTGGAACCATGAATGTGTGTTCTGTAACTGCTTCAGCGTCTGCCGGTCTGCTCCTGCTGGAGCTCCCTCGGCTCCCACTCACTCCTCTTTGTTTACTTTCCATTTCTCAGATCCAGCCGGGGCTTTTCTCAACTGCAGAGCTGCTGAATCAGTAGTGCAGCAAGAGCCAGGCTACACACACACACACACACACTTCAGTGCCGCCGCTAAAATCCGAGCTGCCTTTCAGTCAGCTGACAATGCCAAGGCAGGCGTGGGAATGATGCGCGTTTTTATCACTCTGGGATTTTCTTCCAAATGATGGCTCCTGTCTGCACCCTGGGCTGCTCTGATCCCTCTGCTGCTGCTTGTCTGAAAGCTATCTGGAGCGTCTGTTATCGAGCACCAGGAGCGTTTTCATTCGCTGTCCCTGCCACGCACACGTCTGCCCTGATAACGTTAATCGACTTCTTCGAGCAAAAAGGCAGCTGCAGTTTCAAAGCAGCTGTATTGTGTGGCGGCTGTAGGTCACCTGCTGCCCGGTGGAGTCGTGCTGCAACCATGACGCTGACGATTAATGGCATAGTCGACTAATCGCGTAGGGACCTTTTTTTCTAACTTATGAGACAAAACATTCTGAGGATAAAAACATCATGAAACAATCAAATTTAAGAAAAAAAAAATCAAAAAATTTCCAACAAAAGGGATGTTGTTTTTAAAAGAAAATAATCACAGATTTCCTAACAAAGCTGCAAACTGTTGAGAAAAAAACATCACAGACTTGGATGAAAAAGTCACAAGCTTTAAAAAAATCCCAAATTTATGAGGAAAAAAGGAAGCACAAGTGTGTAAATGATTAGTGGACTAATCTGAAAAGTCATGGCCAGATTAATTGGTCCAGATGTAATTGTTGCACCAACCGTGGAGCCTGACACCGGTCAGTGCTCCGCGGAGAGCCTGCGTGTGCGTTTGGTGGGCGGCCACCAGGTGATCTGAGAGCTTTCCCCTCTACCTTCCTGCATGGCGTGCACTTATCCAGCGCTTTTCCTCATCTCTGGATGACCAAAGCGCTTTACACATCCCGCTATCCACTCAGTCACACACTGACGGCACCAGCGCTGACCTGACCACCAGGAGCAGCTGGGGGTTCAGTGTCTTCCTCAAGGACACGTCGACATGCAGACAGAGCGGGAATCGAACCCCCGACCCAACGATGAGTCGTCGGCCACCCCACACCTGCACCACGGCCTTCCTGGATGATCGTCAGCACGGTAAATCTCTGCTTCATTGTCTCCAGGCATGCCTCGCTTGCTTTCCCAGCTGAAGCTGCTGCTCTGGCTGTTGAATTCTTAATGTGCCCTTTTGTGGTCTGCTTTCAGCAGCTATCACCTTCAAGCTTAGGCTCTTAATGTCGGGGGGGGGGGGTCTCCTCCCTGTATATTTTCAACGGCGTTCAGCAAAGGAAAAATGGCTTTAATGCTGTTTTAAGAAGAGCTAATGGGCCTTGGTAAATCATCTGCGGGTGGATCCTTTATCGCCCTTGGAAGGACAGGTGTGTAACCCAGCTCTGTCGGGGGGTGAGGGGTTAACTCCCTGCCTCAGGGCTCATGTGTGCGGAAGCAGGGAAATCTTGGCACTTGGACAAACAGTTGTGATGCAGACCAAGGCTGCTGTGAGATTCCATTACCATATTGGCAGGAAGCTTTCTGCCAGGCCTCAGCAGCCACACGCACGGCGAGGATTAGCTTCCTGCCAGGGCTTTGATTTCATTCAGGTGATGAATCCCCAGCAGCTGGCACCCGGAGGAGGGCGTTGAGACCGTGCAGCTGAAGCTTCTGACACGCTGCAATGTGTAAAAGTTATCGTTATCGCAATATCAGTGTGAGCAACATGCGTATCAAAAAGGGCAGCTTGAACGGTGGTAATAGTATGTTTTTAAATGAAGTTATGCTTTTACGTCACATTTCTGGAGCAGCATTAACACGTGCCTCTGTGTTATTAGACTCCACCAAAGGGTAATTATTTAAAAAATAAATCCACACATTTACAAGAAAAAAAGTCCTAACTCTACAAGAAAAAGAGGATGTTATAAAATTGCAACTTAACTGCAAAAAGTCAGAAATGCTCGTTAAATGAACATAAGCTTTGCACATGTGAGAGGAACAGCTTTGCAAACCTTAGGGGTTAATCATGATATGCCAGTCTGATGTCAACATCAGGAGCCGGATCAAGGCTTGTGTGACTCAGGTGGTTTTGGGGTCTCTGGGTTCACCTCCACTCAAGTCTCTGTTGTTTTGATCAGCCACAGTTTTTTTTACGTCACCAACATGCGGAATATTCACAGAGTACTGAGGTGTCAATCACATACATGGCACCCATTTAAAATAAAACACCTTTAATTAATGGTGTAGTAGTTTGTGAGAAAGTGTTGTAGGAAAATGTAAGTATTGGATTGTGACTTGGCTGATCCTCCAGTTACATGTAAATGACTTGGACTGAGGGAAGTCTTGGTCAGGACGTCCTTAGTGGTTACAAAATGGAAGTATATACAGTAAGTTACTATTGTCCGATTTGCTGGTGAGTGTGTTGATGCAGGTATGTCTCTTCTAATCTCTGAAGCATTTCTGAACCTATACATGCATCCCTATCATCTTGGCTCAGCAGAGATCAGCGTTATTGCAGAGACATTTCTGGTTTCTGCTTGGAGTCTGATAACGTGGCCCATCTGAGCAGGACTGGACCGCATGCAGGTGACCAGTGCAGAAGATGGCACATGGGTGTGAGGTTTGAAAAAATGTAGTGAACAAGCATCAACAGTTATAGATTTGATTGAAGATTTGTCTTTTATTCAAGTTACATAGTTTTAGTTTACATTTTCAGCTGGTGACCTGCATGCAGACACAAATGCATTGGTTTGGATGTCCACTGAAATTCTGGCCCCTGCCCAGATGCCCAGTCAGCAAACAGCTGATGGGTTCTGAAATAGACTCTACTGATGAGCCATTATGCTTTGACTGCTGCTGCTTTATTCGATTTTGATCCTTAAGTTGCTGCTAAACAATTTTAACTGTGGATTCTATCAGACCTTGAAGCACCTCATGGTATCAGGCAGAAACACTTCAGCTGCAGGCTCTTCTAGTGTGAAAAACTGCACGCTGGAGCGTCCACGAATCATATTTAGGTAGCTTTAGGAGCTAATGCATTGGCACTGTGGACAACTGGTTAGTTTAGCCTTTCTTTGGCGATCATTGTCATAACCTCCATTCATGGAGAATTTGAATTGATCATTTGAGCTTCTCAGACATGGTATGCAGTAGGGTTGGATGATATTGCTAAAAAAATGGATCACGATACACATCACAACATACGCTTTATGCACTGAATGTCCTTTAAAATTTCATTTTACTGATATTTTTATACTCATATTCAGTACACACACACACATACAGTGGATATAAAAGTCTACACACCCCTGTTCAAATGCCAGGTTTTTGTGATGTAAAAAAGTGAGACCAAGATAAATCGTTTCAAAACGTTTTCCACCATTAATGTGACCAATAACCTGAACAACCCAATTGAAAAACAAACTGGAATCTTGTAAGGGGAAAAATAAAAAATGCAAAACTTACAATAACCTAATTGCATAAATATGCACACCCTTAAACTAATACTTTGTTGCAGCACCTTTGGCTTTTATTACAGCACTCAGTCTTTTTGGGTGGGAGTCTATCAGTGTGGTACATCTTGATGTGGCAATATTTGCTCACTCTTCTTTGCAAAAACGCTCCAACTCTGTCAGATTGTGAGGGCATCTCCTGAGCACAGCCCTCTTCAGATCACCCCACAGATGTTCGATCAGATTCAGGTCTGGACTCTGGCTGGGCCATTCCAAAACCTTAATCTTCTTCTGGTGAAGCCAGAAGCTTTCTAGCAGAAGCCTGAAGGTTTTATGCCAATACTGACTGGTATTTGGAACTGTTCATAATTCCCTCCACCTTGACTAAGGCTCCAGTTCCAGTTGAAGAAGGACGGCCCCAAAGCATGATGCTGCCACCACCATGCTTCACTGTAAGTATGGTGTTCTTTTGGTTATGAGCAGTGTTGTGGTTGCGCCAAATGTACCTTTTGGAATTATGGGCAAAAAGTTCAACCTTGGTTTCATCTGACAATAACACATTTTCCCACATGCGTTTGGGAGATTTCAAATGTGTTTTTTGCACAGTGTAGCTGGGCTTGAATGTTTTTCTTTGTAAGATAAGGATTCCGTCTTCCCACCCTACTCCATAGCCAAGACATATGAAGAAGACGGTAGTTTGTTGTCACATGTACTAAACAGCCAGTACTTGCCAGAAATTTCTGCAGCTCCTTCAATGTTGCTGTCAGCCTCTTGGCAGCCTCCCTGACCAGTTTTCTTTTCGTCCTTTCATCAATTTTGGAGGAATGTCCAGTTCCTGGTAATGTCACTGTTGTACCATATTTTCTCCACTTTTTCCACACAAACATTTTTCTAATGAATTCATAACTTTTTCTGTTATAATATTTCAGCATTTGCAACGATACGCCCCAGTATGTGACATTTTCCTCTTGAAACATGTCTGAAAACCTTGAAAATGTGTTTTCCTGATAAACCAGCAGTAGAAAAGCTGTTGGAGTGTAAAAGTAATTTCCCTTGTTTTTCATATTTTTTTTCTTTTTTCTCTCATTTCTATCAAACTCTTATGATCATGTGATGCACAAAACAGACTAAAATTGTTGTTAATATATTGTAAAACACTATCAGAGTCGACACGTGTTGTGCAGAATGGAAGAAAGGTAACTGTTCTATGAACGTTACAAAAAAATGGAACACTAGCAAAAAAATCACAATTCAACTCCCAGTGCTACCAACTTAGTACATAATAATGGATTAGATTTATATGGTGCTTTACATGTCAAGTGGCATCTCAGAGTGCTTTCAGTGAGTCCATTATTCATTCACTCCACAGACAATGGCAGCAGTAAGCTACTGCTGTAGCCACAGCTGCCCTGGAGCAGACTGATGGAAACGGGGCCGCCAGTCTGTGCCAACAGCCTCTCGACCACGACCAAACATTTATCCACATTCATGCCCAGTGTCATGGACACTGGAGGAAAGGTGGGTAAAGTGTCTTGCCCAGGGACACAACGGCAGCTCAGCTGGGAGAGCAGGATTTGAACTACCAACCCTCTGGTAATCAGACAATCCGTTCTACCTCCTGAGCCACTACTGTCCACATTTCCCTCCTCCGTTCCATTTTTGCTAAGCACCAAGGTGGACGGCAGGAAGTTCCATTTTTGTACGGTCTTTGGCAGGGACTTGAACTCCGACCTACCGGTTGTTGGGCAGATGCTCTACCTCTAGGCCACCACTCCGGTAGTGAGTACAGTAAAATTTGCGCTTCTCTATGTAACGTAACTTTTTTCAGTATTTAGGAGTGCCCCCCTTTTTGGTTGAGCACCTGTCCCCTGAAATGTCTGTGCACGTCACAGGCTGTGGTGACCCCCACAGGGAGCAGACGACAGACACAAAATAAATACAATAAAACTGTAGATCAGACAGCACAGTTTCTCTCTCTCCTCCTGTGCTCTTTCGGTGAGGATCGACTTGATTTTGAGCCAGTATGGAGTCAAGCTTCCAGTCTAGCTACATCCCAGCACAGATCCATCAGCCTTTGCCTCTCCTCGTGGTTATTTCCGTGACTAAAAACGGTTTCACTGAAAGGAACCCACCAGGGCAACAGCGTGCATTTGTGAAGAGAGCATTCTGGTCTGATGTTTATGTCTGTGTTAGACGTTGACCCCTGTGCCCACAGTGCGTTGCTTTTTAGCAGCTGTGGAGCTGTGTGTGAGCGGGACTGTGGGGAGATCAGACCAGCGGCAGAGGGAATTACAAACAGACTGAATGTTTCTGGCTGTGAATGATTGCAGTCTGCGGGAGCCCATTGCAACAGACGAGTGACGTGAAATCAATGCAGCGAGTGCAGCCTTATCAATGCTGCCTTGATGAGCGTGGGGAGGCCACTGGCAGATTGTTTTATTTGGTTAGCCTGGAAGGTCATCCCGTGCTTCCTTTCTACATGCCCACACCTTTCTCTTGTCACAACGGGCCCGCTGCAGCGCAAGCTGCAACACTAATGTAGCCTTGACACAGCGCTGACAGTGCCGTTAGCTCACTCAGGCTGCTCTGCGTGTTTCTCTTTAATGGCAACTCGGCAGTTTTCCTCGGTCGTTCAGCTTCACCCCACAGAGACTGTGTTTGTGGCAGAGTGGACTGCCAGCAGCTCTGCATACGATAATGAGAGGACGTCTAACAGGGAGCCCAGGACATTCGCTCACAATGCAGCGCTGAGTCGGCACCTCTCTGTGACCTTGTGTGTGTGTCCCTTGAGAAGAGCCAGTAGACGGCCTGATACGTGATTGAAACATCATCTGACCTCAGCTTGTATAGATAATAATATGGTGCCTATGGAAAAGTATCCACTCATGTAGATGCTTTCCACTTTGATCGCTTTTGAAAAAATTCAATCACCGCCAATAATGCTACTGTCACACCTTGATGATTTCGCCGCCATATGCAGACGTATCAAAATTTCTCTAAAATGCTGGCAGACGCTGAACTAAATGTTTTTTCAATTTTGGGCACATACAGTACAGAGCGTATTCATAGTGAGTTGGACGTATGTGTGTATCGATACCAACGAATGCTTCACGTGTTGCTGGCGTTCACAACTTATGCCCAACAACAGTCTAACGTATGCATAGCGCTGCAGCGTATCACCAATGATCACGTGTTGTAGCCTACAAAAAGGCTTTCGCTTGACAATTCAAATCATAGCTTCACCAGACATCACAGTATCATCTTCTCCTCCGTTCACCTCTTCTTCTCCTGGCTCTGTTGGCACACAGTTGGTACAATGTCAAATCGATGAGGTCATGCTGATGTTGGAGGACAGCTACACAGTATTCTCGTCTCAGCCTTCTGGATCCTCCATCTCTCGGATGACATGGACATTTGCTCACCATGGAGTCTTCAGGAGTACTGACGGGTTCCTCTTCTGAAGCCCATTTTTATATACCAGTTCCCCTAAATGCTGCCAATACGCCATAATACGGTAGCTGTAAGTTAGAAACATGTCCAGTAAGTTCTGTGGTCATCCAGAACACATCAAATACGTTTACATACGTCAATATACGCTGGAGATAAGTTGGATATAGGTTCAAAGCATGTTACTCATAGGTTAGAAATAAGTTTTGGGAATGCTAGACATTATCTTAACGTATATTGATGTATAAGTAGCTTACAAGTAATGTGTGTGAACGTATGTCAACGATTGCATAACTTACCTACAACTTATGGCCCATGTATGCAGAACGTATGAGCCATACAACCTTGCCATACTATGATGTATACCAGCGTGCTTTGGTGCGCTCTTAACTTATTCAGCCTTCGCCAGCATATTTGCCAAATTTTTCATATGTTGACATACTGTATGTTGGCTAAATCGTCAAGATGTGACAGGGGCATAACATCTTGTCTTTTTTGGTAAAATATTTGCAAAAAAAAAACTAAGAACTGCTTTATCTAAAGCATTTAGATAGACACATATGATGTAAAATAATTGACTGCACCACTGTTCACCCCCTTGAAATAATTAAGTTTTTTGTTTTTTTTATTCCCCGCTGGTCGAAGCCTTAAGGGGCTGAAGAGCCCTTTTTGGTCCAATTGTTTTGAAACTTGGTACCATGGTTTGATATACACTGAGGATGCATATATTGCAATTTGCTTCTGAGTGGATGATTTTTGCGGAAATTGTAGCCCCTGACCTGTGACCTCTTATTTCAAGTATTCCTTCCACCGCCCGACGATATCCCCAGTCGAAGTCAACAGCGCCCCATCCACACCATACACAGTGTGGACAGGGAGCTGCTTTCCCCTCCTGAGGCGCCGGACAGTTTGCCAGAATCTCTTCGAGGCCGACCGAAAGTCTTGTTCCATGGCCTCACTGAACTCCTCCCATACCCGGGTTTTTGCTTCAGCAACCACCCGAGCTGCACTCCGCTTAGCCTGCCGGTACACCCCAGCTGCTTCGGGAGTCCCACAAGCCAAACAAGCTTGATAGGACTCCTTCTTCAGCTTAATGGCCCCCCTAACCACTGGTGTCCACCACTTGGTTCGGGGGTTACCACCATGAGATGCACTGACCACCTTGTGGCCGCAGCTCTGGGCCGCCGCTTCAACAACAGAGGTGGAGAACATGGCCCATTCAGACTCCATGTCTCCAGACTCCCTCGGAATGTGGTTGAAGTTATTCCGGAGGTGGGAGTTGAAGACCTCCCGGACAGGGGCCTCAGCCAGACGTTCCTAGCACACCCTCACTATACGTTTGGGTCTACCAGGTCTGAATGGCTTCCTTCCCTGTCATTGGATCCAACACCACCAGGTGGTGATCAGTTGACAGCTCTGCACCTCTCTTTACCCGGGTGTCCAAGACATACGGTCGCAGGTCTGATGACACGATAAAATCGATCATCGACCTGCGACCTAGGGTGTCCTGGTGCCAGGTGCACATATGGACACCCTTATGCTTGAACATGGTGTTCGTTATGGACAAACTGTGGTTAGCACAGAAGTCCAATAACTGAACACCACTCGGGTTCAGATCGGGCAGGCCGTTCCTCCCAATCACCCCCCTCCAGGTTTCACTGTCGTTGCCCACGTGTGCATTGAAGTCCCCCAGTAGGACAATGGAGTCTCCAAGAGGAGCACTCTCCAGCACCCCAGTCACAGACTCCAAAAAGGGTGGGTACTCTGAAACATCATTTGGTGCATAGGCACAAATGATGGTCAGGACCCGTTTCCCAACCCGAAGGCGCAGGGAAGCAACCCTTTCGTCCACCGGGGAAAACTCCAATATAGAGACAGCAAGGTGGGGCGATACAAGAATACCCACCCCTGCTCGTCGCCTCTCGCCCGGGGCAACTCCAGAAAAGGCCAAGCTCCAGCCCCTCTCCAGGAGACTGTTTCCGGAACCGGAGCTGTGTGTTGAGGTGAGGCCGACTATATCTAGCCGGTATCTCTCAACCTCGTACACCAGCTCAGGCTCCTTCCCCACCAGAGAGGTGACATTCCACGTACCAAAAGCCAGTTTAGAAAGCTTGGGATCAGTCCGCCAAGGTCTCTGCCTTTGACCACCATCTAATCCACATAGCACCGGACCCCCATGATCCCTCCTGCAGGTGGTGAGCCCACTGGAGGGCGGACCCACGTAACTCCTTCGGGCTGAGCCCGGCCGGGTCCCATGGGTGGAAACCCGGCCACCAGACGCTAGCCATCGAGCCCCTCCTCCAGGCCTGGCTCCAGGGTGGGGCCCCAGTAATCCCATACCGGGCGGGGTACACTGAATCCTTGATCTAGAATTTATCATGAGAGTCTGTTGGATCGTTCTTAGTCTGGCCCTTCACCCAGGACCAGTTTGTCTTGGGTGACCCTATCAGAGGCACATTGCCCCGGACAACATAGCTCCTGGGATCACTGGGGCACGCAAACCCCCCCACCACAATAAGGTGACGATCCATGAGGGGGACTTCCTCAAACTGTATACACATATATATCATATCTGCATATTGTCATTATATATTGATACATACTGCTCTTCTGTATATTATCATCACATATTTAACTACATACTGTTTTTCTGCATATTGCCACTCTGTATAGTTAGATTGATTGTCTGCTACTTACCTCACTTCACCTGTACTTTGCTCTTTTGTAATTTATGCTAACTTATTCCCATCTCTTACCATCCTCACCTGTACACAACTGCCCACCTAACTTATTGTACATTATTTGCACATAACAGTACTCTTAACTTCCTACACTGACCTATCTGCATATATCTGCTTAAATTGCACATACTGCCACTTACTGTATATACTGCACTGCTGCACTGCTGTCGTTTGCACTTCTGATTGGATGCTAAACTGTGTTTCGTTACCTTGTATTCATACATGTGTAATGACAATAAAGTTGAATCTAATCTAATCTAATCTAAAAATGACTTTGAAAGTTATCCCTCATTTATAAAAGTAGTGCATACCTGTGCATGACCGTAGAAACCAAGTATAAGCGAGCGTTTCTGCATGCCTGTAGAAGGTTACTGTTACCATGGCAACAGTGCCATAGTGATGCCTGCCTTTGATCTTTGACATGGTTAAGCAAGTATTTCTGCATGCCTGTAGAAAGCAAGTGTAAGCAAGTTTCATGTTCACGGCATCTTTTCTGACGTGCAGCAGTTCTCCTCATTCTATTGCTCTCCATCTGGTGGGTCTTCTTCTTCTTTGTTCAGACCACTGGTTGAGGGATAGGTGTGTTGTAATTCCACTTCATGCGCAGGATCATGAAAATAAATCCAAGCAAAAAGTGGCTTTTGACCCTGTTCAGGAAGGCCCGTGCATGCCCGTAGAAATCAAGAAACCAGAGCACCTGGAGAAAATCAGCGCTTTGCTTGGCATTTTACACATTTGTAGTGTAGACTGGCATTCTTCAAGGTTACACATTTTTACTGTGTCAGCGCCTCTTTTAAAACGACATTGCTGAGAAAGTGACGCTTTTGCTTAGTTTCTTCATCTTGAGCAACAATGCGAAGATGCTTGATCTGGTAACTCTGCTCGCGGCAACATAGAATTGGCCATGGCTGCAGAAATCTGTTGTGCAGAAAACACGAACGCGCTGTAAAGACTGGCCCTGTGACTTATTCACCTGGCCAATTTTGAGCCATATTACATCATAAAGATGCATTAGTCTAGGCATCATCAGTGATGGTCTATATGATATCATAAAGACACATTTGTCTATATGCCGTCATATAGACATCATACCTTTAAGGTGGCATCGCGAGTCTTATGATGCCTGAGTTCGTAGGCCGTCCTATGATGGCCTATAAACGTGACAGACAGACACAGAGATTTCTTGCTTTAATAGAGTGATAGAAGCCCAAGATAGATAGATAGATATACTTTATTGATCCCATCCATCCATCCATCCATCCATCTTCTACCGCTTTTCCGGAGGTCCAGGTCGCGGAGGCAGCAGTTCAAGCAGAGAAGCCCAGACTTCCCTCTCCCCAGCCACCTGCTCCAGCTCTTCAGAGAGGATACCAAGACGTTCCCAGACCAGCTGGGAGATATAGTCTCTCCACCGAGTCCTGGGTCTGCCCCGGGGTCTCCTCCCAGTGGGACATGCCCAAAATGCCTCAAGTGGGAGGCGTCCAGGAGGCATCCTGATTAGATACCCAAACCACCTCAAATGGCTCCTTTCAATGTGGAGGAGCAGCGGTTCTACTCTGAGCCTCTCCCAGATGACTGAGCTCCTCACCCTATCTCTGAGGGTGAGTCCAGCAATCCTACGGAGAAAGCTCATTTCAGCCGCTTGTATCTGCGATCTCGTTCTTTTGGTCATTACCCAAAGCTCGTGACCATAGATGAGGGTAGGAACGTAGATTGACTGGTAAATCGACAGCTTTGCCTTAGAACTCAGCTCCTTCTTCACCACAACAGACCGGTACAACGTCCGCATCACTGCAGATGCTGCTCCAATCTGTCTGTCATCAATATAAATGCAACTGCAGATTATATTTAGTAATAGATTGTGAGAAGAATATTTAGCTCTATTGCACATCGTGAGAATTTTAACATCAGATAATGACAGAGACAAATTCTGATCAGTGTAGCTGTCGTCTTTCTGCTGCTTCCTGTTTTGGACAGCTGTGGTCTGTCAGACACAGAGCTGTCTGTCCCACAGTAGCGTCCCTGGTGACTTTCTCCCACTGGTTGGAATGGAACACTTCATGAAGACAGATAACACAGTATTTAAAAAAGTCTTCAATTAATGATAAACTTGGATGAATTTGATAGTAAAAAAAAAACAGGCTGGTATAAAATGTAATGTCTAATCAATGTGTTTCACAAACAGAAGAGAAACTTTTGTATCACTGAATACAAGCAAAAGTGTAGATTAAGCTTTAATTGACTAGTGAAGTTTTAGGGACATCTTACTTAGATGCAGTATTTTCCAGTTACTGCAAATACAAATGACTGAAATATGACCACAGAATGTGTACAGAAGATAACATGACACCCCCCATCCTCAAATAAATCTAAAAGAAGCGATCTTGGCAAATAGATGCAATGGTCCCTCACCCCCATGCTTAATATACTGTATTTAATCAGCTAACCACAGTGGGGGGAAACTATCTCCTTGTGTACAATTTTAATGGAAAACCTTTGAAAGTTACCCACCAATATTACGAGGGGGGAATGGAGTCACTGGCTTTTATGTTCATAGGCTGTCTGTGACGTCTCCATCCATAGTTTCCAGTATCCAGAAAGTAAAAAGCCCAGTCTACACGTACACCAGCAGCCTGGATGTTGAACAACATGGATGATGAACCGTGAATCAGTCCTGTGGTGTCTGATATGACTCTGACAGAATGACCCTGAAACTCAAGGTTTTATGCTCCAGTGTAACAGTATTTCTAACCGTAAGCAAACATTATTTCTACATAATACTTTATAAACTTACATTTGATATTTGAGCTTGTTTAGCACTTTGCAAACTACTTTAAATTTACTATAGTTAGCATACAGGGGGATTTACACTCTGACGGTGTGTTCTAGTCCCAGTGGTGCTGACACTCGCTGTCTGCAGGGCAGGAGGAGGCGAGGCCCAGCAACATCTCTGAGCACCAGTGGGCTCTCCAGAAAGCCCAGCTGCAGCTGAGACAGACTCGTTACCCAGCAATATCCAGGCAAGATGCGTTTTTGTGGACGAGGAGGGATCCAGTTAACCAGCAGGCAAGCAAACGTTAGCAGCCTGTGTAAACACAAGAGCAAGCAGAGAACCACTGGGCATGCACGGCTGGTGTTTGTATCCCTGGGGGCAGTGACGGGTCGGGGTCTACGTAGAGCAGCCCTGTTTTAGGCCTGCCCAAAAAATCCTGGCAAGAGAACTACCAGAAAACTGTTCAGCAGTGGAACTCTCCTGTTTAGCTCGGCATACGTAGAAGCCTTTTACCAAGATTTAAGCACCACATTTGCAATATATACCTTATGTTTAGAAGAAAAATGCTTAATTCACTTGTCAAGGTCTTTAAACAGTATCGCTAAATCCAACTTTTGCAGAAATTCCTGTTTCAAAATGACAGCTTGTGCATTTTGAGTGTCTCATTCATAAATGAATTAAAAACTACAGTTGCTTTCATTCCTTAACTCCTGAGCTGCCTTCATCTGCGCTGACACCACGTCTCTTCTTTTGTTCTTTAATTTCACCAGCTGAGCAACCTTCTCGTCTTAATAGCTGTCAGTGCCTACTGTGCACCAACTGCTTACAGTGCTTTAACTTTCACTGTGCTCAGCAATTTGTCAGTGACTTAATATTTTAACAAGACAAGGTAGACTCAAGTATTTTGTCTGCATCAACTATACAGTGGTGTGAAAAAGTGTTTGCCCCCTTCCTGATTTCTCAGTTTTTGTTTGTCGCTCTTAAATGTTTCAGATCATCAAACCAAAGTTAAATATTAGACGAAGATAACACAAGTAAACACAAAATGCAGTTTTTAAATGAAGGTGTTTATTATTAAGGGTAAAAAAAACAATCCAAACCTACATGGAACATGTGGAAAAAGTGATTGCCCCCTCTGTTAAAACATAAATTAACTGTGGTTTATCACATCTTAGGAAAGCTGAGTTCAGTTTTCTAGCCATTTCTGAAGTTCTGGGACTCCAGCGAACCACAGTGAGAGCCATTATCCACAAATGGCAAAAACATGCAACAGTGGTGAACCTTCCCAGGAGTGGTCTCGGACTGACAAGACAAAAGTTGAACTTTTTGGAAGGTGTGTGTCCCATTACGTCCGGCGTAAAAGTACGCAGCATTTCAGAAAAGGAACATCATACCAACAGTAAAATATGGTGGTGGTAGTGTGATGGTCTGGGGCTGTTTTGCTGCTTCAGGACCTGGAAGACTTGCTGTGGTAAATGGAACCATGAATTCTGCTGTCTACCAAAAAAATCCTGAAGGAGAATGTCCGGCCATCTGTTGGTGACGTCAAGCTGAAGCACACTTGGGTTCTGCAGCAGGACAATGATCCAAAACACACCAGCAAGTCCACCTCTGAATGGCTTAAGAAAAACAAAATGAAGACTTTGGAGTGGCCTAGTCAAAGTCCTGACCTGAATCTGACTGAGATGCTGTGGCATGACCTTAAAAAGGCGGTTCATGCTGGAAAACCCTCCAGTGTGACTGAATTACAACAATTCTGCAAAGATGAGTGGGCCAAAATTCCTCCACAGCACTGTAAAAGACTCATTTCCAGTTATTGCAAACGCTTGATTGCAGTTGTTGCTGCTAAGGGTGGCCCACCCAGTTATTAGGTTTAGGGAGCAATCACTTTTTCACACAGGGCCATGTGGGTTTGGATTTTTTTACCCTTAATAATAAACACCTTAATTTAAAAACTGCATTTTGTGTTTACTTGTGTTATCTTTGTCTAATATTTTATTTAAATTTAATGATCTGAAACGTTTAAGTGTGACAAACATAGAAAAAACTGAGAAATCAGGAAGGGGGCAAACACTTTTTCACACCACTGTATATTTCTCTTTTTCTGTGCTGGGCTGTATTCACAGCTGTACATTTTTTATAGAATTTCATAGTAGGCTTAATAGAGCCCTCTATAAAACCATCAGAACAGCTTGTAATATGTTGTCGAGGGATATAATGAAGAGATTTACAGCCTGTTGTCTATGACTTCACGCTGACTACAGAGATGAGCAAACCAGCTCATTATCTGTGCTAGTCTGTTCTTGCAGACAGCTGTTAAACTCTTATCTGAAAAGTGGATTGTGGTGGTACTGCATAACAGCAAAAGACTGTAAATTCTCACCACAAATCCATGAATTGAGCTCTTGTAAACAAAAGGCTGAAATGTAAATTTGATGTTCATTTGTCACAATGGATGTATTCTTGTTATAAGGCAAAAAGGACTTATATCGACTGGCTACACAGAGATCGAGCTCGAAGGGATGTACAGCAGGTAAGGCTGATAAAGGACAGAAATGTGATGTACTAACAAATGAGAGTGTGTTGAGAAGGTGGACGGAGTACTTTGAAGAGCTGATGAATAAAGAAAATGAGGACTTGAGGCTATCAAGCGCTGGTCAATACTGCCGGTAGATTCAACCAGGCGGGAGAGAGGAGGACGAGGAGACAAGGCAGATGCGGAAGAGCACAGCTCCTGAAAATCTAGAAGAAGTGGATATAATTCAACTAGGAGGAATGGAGGTGGGAACCGGAGAAGAGGAAGTTTGGAGCTCGGTGGAATCTAAAGGAAGGAAATGTAGGTGTCAAGAAGCTCAATCAAGACTGTTATCAAGTGCTGATGAATCAGAGGATGAATGATCCCGGAATGAACAGAAGGAGTGTAAAGTAATCATTAAACTTACTCAGGAAGGAGCTTTGTTTTGTGAGTGGAACCCAATTAAGTTCACAAATGCAATTAAGGGGTTACTTGGAGAAGTTTTAAATGCAAGGGCTCTTCGTAGTGGTTCATTATTAGTTACATGTAAAGATAGTGTTCAACAGGGAAAAGCAATCAGAGTCAATAAGATGGAGGGAAAAAATGTGCAGTGTTCAGTATTGGAAGGAAATAAGGCAATGAGAGCAGTGATATCGGGCATTTCAACAGCTGTCTCAACTGATGAAATAATGAGGAACTTAACTGGAGCAAAAGTGACAGAGGTATGGAGATTGAAAGCTAACAGAAATGGCGAAAAATGTGATAGTCTGTCGGTAATGTTAAAATTTGATGAAACAAGACTGCCAAGTAAGGTGTATATTTGCTACAGGAGCTATGAAGTCAGACTTTATGTTCCTTCTCCACTCAGATGTTTCAAATGTCAAAAGTTTGGTCATGTAGCAGCAATATGCACAGGTAGACAACAGTGTGCAAGATGTTCCAGTGGACATGAATATGGCAAATGTGAAAGCGGAGCCAAGTTAAAGTGCTGTAACTGCGGTGGTGAACATATCGCTGCATATCGAAGTTGTGAAGCAAGCAAGACAGCAGCAGAAATTCAGCAGATAAGTCTTTCAGGGATCAACATATGCAGAAGCTGCGAAAAAGGTGCCAGCTAAAAAAGTGGGAGTGGACTCGAACAGGGAAAGTGTGCAGACTTGCAGTGCATGCAGGAGAATAAGAAAGATACTCTGGTTTTGAAGGAAAATAATTTTGTCTTATTTGTGGTAGATGTGATAAACTACACTGCACAGACTTCCAAGAAAACAGAAAAAATCAAAATCATTGTGAAAGCAGCAGAAAAATATCTTGGCATTAAGGGGCTACATTAGGAAGCAGTTGAGGACTTGTTAAGTTGGGGATCTTTAAGTTCAAAGACATCATGGGCTGGTGGATCAACCGCCAATCAGGTGTAAAAGAAGAAGAAGAAGAATGAGATGAGACGCAGATACGAGATTAAAGAAGAAGAAGAATGTCACAAAGCTATGAGGAAAATGTCACAAAGCTATGAGGACAAACAGACAGAAAGACAGACAGAGTGTGTGGCGGTAATAAGAAGAATGCACCTGTAAGCTGGTTGCCAACCGCCAATCAAATCTAAAAGAAGAAAAAGAAGAAGAAAGAAAATGAGAGAGAGAGGAGGATGGATGAAGGAAAGATGGTGAACAAGGAAGTCCCGAGGATTAGCAAGGTGGAAGTGAGGGCAACTTTGAAGAGGATGAAGAATGGAAAGGTGGTTGGTCCAGGTGACATGCCTGTGGAGGTATGGAGATGTTTAGGAGAGAGGGCAGTGGACTTTTAACCAGATTGTTTAACACAATCTTGGAGAGTGAGGGTGCTTTCACACCTGCAGGATTTTGTTCGTTTCAATCGAACTCGAGTTTGTTTTCTCCGTTAGTGTGGTTCGTTGTGTCTGGTGAGAACACGGTAATTGCACTCAGGTGTGCACCAAACCAACCGATTCGAATAAAATGGCGATTTCTGGTGCGGTCCTGCAGGTGAGAAAGGGACCACACTAAAACAAGACCAGCAGCAAACAGTAAAACATTTATGCCACTGTGCATACCTGATGGATCTTTGAAAATATCTGTGGCTGAGCACATCACAGTTCTGGAGGATTAATGAACTTTAACATGTTATTTCCCCTCCGTAGCAGTGCTTCATTTTCAAACTGTACAATTTGCCGAAAGTGGTATATGCACGTATGTAATGAATGATAACCAGAGTGATGAAAATCCCCTGTAGATTACGCAGCAATTTGTATTATTTTCTCCCTAGAAATGCATAAATACACAGTAGTCATCCTACTTCCTGTGTTTACCTTTCCTTTTCTCGCGGCAAAAAAATCTGATCAATAAGAACAGAAAACGTTCTGATGCAAGTCTTGCGGGATTCAACGTGACACAGTTTGGTCTGCTTGAATTTTTGCCTGTGTGAAAGGGGATCGAACCAAGGAGAAAATGACACAAAGCAACACACTCATTTGGACCAAATTAAACAAATTTAGGTGTGAAAGCACCCTGAGAAGATGCCTGAGGGGAGTAGAGAAGAAGCTATCTCTATTGTCATTCAGTCCAGACAGCCAATCGTACAGTAGAACGAAATTATGTTTCTCCTCTCAACAATGTTAATCACATGTAGAATCAGAGGGGTCATGCAAGGTGCCGCCACACTTCTCCATTCACCATTCTGTTATGCTGAGCACCAAGCTAGAAGGCGGGAAGTACCATTTTTATATGGTCTTTGGTATGACCCAGCTGGGACTTGAACCCCCAACCTCCCAGTTGTGGGGCGGATGCTCTATCAACTAGGCCACCACTCCGGTAGCGTTTTAGTACCAATTTTCAAGAACAAAGGTGATGCTCAGAGCTGTAGTAACTACAGAGACATAAAGTTGATCAGCCACACTATGAAGATGTGGGAAAGAGTTGATGAAGCCAGGTTAAGAGAAGAGGTGACAATCAGTGAGTAGCAGTAAGGTTTCATGCCAGGAAAGAGTACTACAGATGCAATGTTTGCTCTAAGAGTGCTGATGGAGAAGGTCAGAAAGAGATGCACTGTGTCTTTGGCTATGGTCATACTGCAGGTCTTAATGTTCAATTCCGATTTTTTACCGAGATCTGATTTTTTTGTGTGGGCATTCACATTAAACAAGAAAACAAAAAAGCAGGTACGTGTGTGGCCAGAGGGGGCCTTGAATGCTCTGAAAGACTGCTTCAGCACTACAGACTGGGACATTTTCAAGCATGCAGCCACTCACAATGGACACACAAACCTAGAGGAGCACACTGAGGCTATTGCAGCGTACATAGCTAAATCCATTGATGATGTCACTCACTGCAAAACCATCACTGTTCGTGCCAAACAAAAGCCATGGATGACAGCAGAGGTCCACAGGCTCCTGAGGTCTCAGGACATAGCCTTCAGGGCTGGCGACACTGCAGGACTAACAACAGCTAGGGCTGATCTGTCCTTTGGTATCAAGGAGAAAAACAGCAGTACAGCAAGGAAATATCTGGCCACTTCAGCAACACCAGAGATGCACAGTCTCTCTGGCATGGCATACAGATCCTCAGCAACTGCAAACCTCCACCTCAGACCTGTGCAAGTGACATCACACTGCTTAACAGCTTAAATGACTTCTTTGGCTGCTTTGAAACACAAAACAGCACATCAGCACAAAAGACCACTCCTCCTCCAGACGAGCAAGCCATAAGTCTGGATCTGGCCAGCGTGAAGAGAACCCTCTCCAGGATTAACCTATGCAAGGCAGCTGGACCAGACAGCATACCAGGTTGCATTCTAAAGGACTGTGCGAAGGAGCTCAAGAATGTCCTGGCCGACATCGTCAACATCTCCATGAGTCAAGCTGTTGTCCCCACCTGTTTCAAAACTGCCACCATAATACCAGTTCCAAAGAAGTCCGTCCCATCCAGCTGCAATGATTACCGGCCTGTAGCACTGACCCCTATCTTAATGAAGTGCTTCAAGCAGCTGGTCATGCAGAACATAATATTCTTCCTCCCTCCCTCCCACGACCCATCTCAGTTTGCATACAGGTCAAACAGATCCACAGAAGATGCCATCGCTGCTGCTCTCCATCCAGCCCTCACCCACCTGGACTCAAAGACTTCCTATGTGCGAATGCTGTTCTTGGACTTCAGTTCAGCATTCAACACAATCATTCCCCAGCACCTAATGCAAAAACTCAGACACTTGGAACTTAAACCTCTCTCTGTAACTGGGCGTTGGACTTTCTCACAGGGAGGCCACAGAATGTGCGGGTTGGCAGCAACACCTCCAAGACCATCACACTGAGCACAGGGGCCCCACAAGGGTGCGTGCTTAGCCCGTTGCTCTTCACTCTGCTGACCCATGACTATGTACCAGCCTACAACACCAATCACATACATCATTAAGTTTGCAGACGACACGATGGTGGTGGGCCTCATCACCAACAATGAGGAGGTTAATGAAAGAAGTGAGGTGAGCCAACTGGTCCAGTGGTGTAAAGACAATAACCTCTTCCTGAATGTGGGAAAAACCAAGGAGACTGTGGTCGACTTCAGGAGGGGGCACGTACAGCACCACCCTCTGATCATCGATGGTGCAGCTGTGGAGAGGGTGAGCAGCACCAAGTTCCTGGGGGTGGACATCTCCGAGGACCTCTCCTGGTCCAAGAACACCACATCACTAGCCAAGAAGGCTCAAACTCGCCTCTATTTCCTCTGCAAACTGAGGAGAGCATGAGTCCCACCCCTTATCGTATGTTCATTCTACCAGGGCACCACTGAGAGCATCCTTACCAGCTGCATCATGGTGTGGTATGAAAGCTGCACCGCCTCCTGCTAGAAGACTCTCCAACGCATAGTGAAAGCAGCCAGCAAGATCATCGGTGCCCCTTTGCCCCCCAGTTGGACATCTACCTCACCCGCCTCGCCTGCAGAGCCATCAACATTGCAGGCGACACCTCCCACCCCTCACACTCCCTCTTCAGCCCCCTTCCCTTGCGGAAGAGGTACCGGCGCCTCCGGGCCCACCCCCACCCCTGGACCGTAACACGCTCACCCGCACAATAACTACCTCACCTGTTACCACAGAAAGACTGGCACACCAACAGTAATACATCTGCTGCTCTATGTCTCTGCACTTTACTGCAACCATTTGCACAAATGCCATACCTGCTGCTGTCTGTTACTGCAATACTGATCATGTGCAGTCCTATCTGTCACTGTCTGAACCTACACTACTGCATCAAACTTGCAATTACGAGTATTACTGCTCTACTTTTTCTGTATATAGGATTGCTGGGTTTTATTGTTTAGCTTTATTTGCACTATGGGATGTCTGGATTCTATCTTTTACCGTTTTTTGTACTACGGGTAGCATTACTTTACATAGACTGCTGTTGTTGTTTTTCCACCCTTATTCCTTTATTTTTTTTATATTGCTCACACCACTGAAGAGAGAGAAACAGCATTTCAATTCTCCTGTATGTCCTGTACGTATAGTAATACTGAGAAATAAAATCTTTTGTATCTTGAATTATAATTTAAACGCGGTCCCCAACAGACTCCAGTGTGAAAGGTCGACAGCTATGAAGTGATCCACATGCAGAGAAGAAAACATAACGTCAGGCACAGCGTTGCGTTTATGGAAGTAAATATGAGCCCAGAATGACTGAGGGGGACAGAACCTCTTCTCCTTGATGCAGCGCAGCAAAATAAAATGTTAAAATCATTCAAAAATGATTCTGCACAAAATAAATGAGACTTCATTCCTCTACACACCAGACGACCGCAGTGATCAGCTGTGCTTTAACAGAACTGATCCACTGAACAGCTCTCTTGAAAATGGCACCCCGTGTCTCAGTGGGATTGCCTGTAGAAATAAGGTTAATAATAAATAATCCTAGCGATTACAATAGGGCTGTGGTGCACTGACATTGTCAGTGGCTCGGGCCCTCATAAACCGCGTGGCTAGTCCCAGCGGCGTAACACCGGTCCCTACTACACTGGTCCCGGTCCTTACTATTCAGATTTTGTTAAACTTTTGAATGTGGAGTTTTTCTTTCAGAAAATTACCTAGGTTTTTTTTTTCTTTGTAAATTTGCAATTTTTTTTATTTTTTATTTTTGTAAATATGTGATTTTTTTTAAATTAAATTTGTGATTTTTCCCCTTTTTGATCATTTTGATTGTAAATTAGAAAAAAAAATCAAATTTCCTCCTTTTTTTCCTGCTTTTACCACCCTTTTCCTCTGTCAATTTACTTCCTTTTTCTTATTTTTTCATAATAGATTTGTTTTCTCTTTTGTATTTGTCACTTTTCCCCTCAAATTTTAGTTTTTTAAAACTGTTTTTCAGTGTATTTTCTTGAAGCCACAAGGGTCGCTGTTTTTGAGCAAAAGAGCTGCATATGGCTTTGGACACACAGGTTGAAGACCCGTTTGAAACCACTGCAGAAGGGTGACTGTTCATGATTCATGTCTGTGACTTGTGCCTTCTGTTTGGCCTTCAGTTTTGTTTTAGTTTCTTTTTTGTTGGTGTTTCTTTTAAATGTGAAAATCTTCATCGTGAAGATGGAACAAAATCTTAGTTTAAGCGTGTGCGTACTCATGTAACTAGCTTGGTGTATTTTGGGTGTTTTTTTCTAAATATTTCTCCTAACAAATGGGCTTCTTTTCAGTTGAACTGTACAGGTTACAGGTCACCCTTTTTGGCGTCTTATTTTTTTACATCACAAAAACCTGCCATTACAACAGTGGTTTGTACAGACTTTATCAGTCCCTCCAGGATTTCCCGGGATTTTTTTGTGATTGTT
The DNA here is from genome assembly GCA_020510985.1 of Pholidichthys leucotaenia. Lineage (NCBI taxonomy): Eukaryota > Metazoa > Chordata > Actinopteri > Cichliformes > Pholidichthyidae > Pholidichthys > Pholidichthys leucotaenia. The sequence goes on along the minus strand of CM035850.1, from coordinate 178,598,096 downwards.
GCAGTAAGTTGCGGGGCTCTACTTGGATTTTCCTGAACCGTGCGTTGGCCCGTGTCCAGACCGGAGAGTCACAACTTTAAAACTCATTGACAAGATGTAATAGAGACTTTTACCTCTTGTTACAACCCACTTACTGGGCCAATGCCAGAATTGCCTATTTCAGCCCGGGATCACCAAGTCCGTTTCAACCTCACATCAAGGTGGACCAACCTATAGTCATTTTCACCCACAGGCAAGGTAGACTAACACCTACACAGTCGCTTTCACACACATCAAGGCAGATATACACCTGCATCCCAGGCTGGGATTCAAACCCATGACACTGTGATCTAAATCCTCCCACTCTTACCACTGAGCCAAAGAGTAATTCCTCTACTAGCACAGGGCTAGTGGTGGAGGTGTACTAATGCCTTGTGGAGGGAGATCCGTAACACTCTTACTTCTAGTTACTTCCAACTGAGCAATTTGATTGGACAATAGGGATTCCAGGCGTTACTATAATCCGCGATAATTGCACTCCAGTTTCACTGGATATGTATCACTCTGCTTCAAAGGTGTTTTAGTGACGTTAATTACTAACAGTATTTTTCTATCAACTCTGACATTTGCAGTACTGTTTTGGATACCTTCATGTCCACAGTGAGGTGCTGTCTGACAAGAAATTATACATCCGTGACCCAGAAGTCCCACCCTTTTGCAAAGGTGTACTTCTGTCTGCCTGACCATTTTAAGCTCATTAAGCGATTTCATGTCTGTTTAAAAAAATAGGCAGTGCGAGAGTTTATTGTCTCGATGAACAAACCACAATACCTTTGTGGTGATAGACTCTTGTTTCATCTGAAAATGTGAAGAAAAGTGAGCAAAATGTGCTAAATCACTAGTATGTTAACTACTAGCTTCTGGATACGTTTTGAGCTGGGATTTTCTGAAGTATTGGCTTAACAGGTATGTTTTATTAACATGTATGTTTTATAAAGACTAACTACGTTTGCACTTGACAATATTTGATTTGTTTCCATGTGTGTGAAATGACACGTGTTCATGCTGATCGAGATGTTTAGCAGCAGTTACTGACTAGATTTAAAAGGGACTATTTTTTTCTCAGCTGCGCAAAATAACTGGTTAAACAAAAAAATCACAATATTTTGTCCAGTATTGCTGTCATTTAATAAGGTTTGCTTGCCGGAACTGTTGTGTAAAAGCAATATTACACTCAACGTTGTTACGGTATCATGAATCTACTATGGCTGTGATAGTCTTAGTGGAGGGCATCCAGCCATATCGCAGCCACAGTTACTATAATCACGATACTGTAACTCTGTCTCCTGTAATATTGCTTAAATAAAATGTTCCAACACTAGCTGTCATGTTAGATTTGTTAGTTTATTTGTGGTTTTACGGCGTCTCTCCTCACGTGCGTTCCTGAGATGGGGTGCTTTCACACAGGGGGACGTTTCCAACACAAACTCGGCACTTCATGCACGCAGTCATTATGGAGACTCGAGGACACGTTCACCGGTGGGCCGGGGGAGACGGAGGAAGGAACGATGTATGAAGACTCGCATATGAGTGTTTTTTTTGATCATTTTTTTAACAGTTTTTTGCTGATGTGTTCTGTACATAGTGTAAACATGGAAGTGAGTGCAGCGCTGTATTTGGTTGGTCAGACTGTTTGTGTGCTACTCAGGGACAAATTTGAATGGCAAAATTGGCGGAAGTTGACAACAGTTGGCCAAAATTACGGGAAAGTTGCGGTGATTGGACAAAATTGAATTTTTGCAGGACCGGCTGAATTTGCAGGAATTGATAGAATCACAACATGGCGAGATCCTGGAGGAACTGCGTCATCTCCACTGTTCCACCCTTCATCCTGTTTTAGCTCACTACAGTGTTTCTAATTGCAGACATCCATCTAGAATGATTTTGAATAAGTGACTTTTCATACTGTTTTATCTGTTTCATGCTATTTTATCCCAGTGTGGTTACACTGTTGTGTAGTTTAACTCTGCACCACACCTCGGGGCTTTGTGAGCCCTTCCTTTCCCTGACATTGCTACAAATTGCCCAATTCCACTGATGTTCCATGAGTCCTGTTCATTTTATTGTCCCCCTGAGATTCCCCGGCATGTGCAGTGTAAGATTTTTCCTTCACATACTATAAAACCTGTGTGAAATCCTCCTTAGGATCAGTATCATTTATCTGGAACTCACCTCAAAGTCAAGACCAGGTGCATGGGGAAAACCCACGGGGGAACCTCTGAAGACTGTTCATATTTCCAGCCTGCTTTCATCTCTCGCTGTTGTGGCTCAGTGATCGCTGAGAAGAGAGTCGGCTCAACTGATCTCTTTGTTTCCAATTCAGCAGACGACGCTGTAGACATCTAAGTCTAGTTGAAAACAAACAATTTTTCCAAAGAAATAAAAAGGTTGACTTTTTATTAAAGCCCATCTCTCCTGTCCTTCTTTAGTTCTCTTCTCCTGTTTCTGTTTCTGTCATGAGGCTGAGCGCGGTGTGTCACCGGGCTCAGGCTCTTAATTTATTTCCAATTATTTTCTGTATTTCTCCAGTGATGTGTTATTTTCCTGTATCTTGGTTTATGATGTCTCTTTGGTGTTTTATTGTTCTGCTAGTTATTTATGTTCTTCACACCATTATTCTTTTGTCAGTTTCTGTAGTTTAGGAGTTATATTTTGTTTTTCTGTGACACGAGTGCCCTACCTCCTCTTCCAGACGCTCCCACCCTCTCATCTGCTCACTGTCTCTTCTCTAGTCGTCTCAGCTGTGAGTAGTTGCGTAATGAGGTCACCTGCCTGCTCAGGCTCCCAGAACCTGCTGCCTGTTGTTTCATCTGGTTCCCCTGTTATTTAAAGGTTGTCATGTTGTTTTCTCACTGCGGCAGTGTTGGTTAAAATTCTGTTCCTCATCGCCACCAGAGCCCAAATCCTCCTCTGGTCATCTCAGTCTGTAAGTTTTTTCTCAGTGTCTATTCTTGGATTTTGTGTTGTGCACTTTTTGGGACTTGTGTTTTTTGTGTGTGTAATAAATTCCACTAACTGCAGTTCAGCGCGTGGGTCTCAGTTCTCTGCCCTGAGGGGCAATTCATGACAGTTTCTGCTCTCAGTGGTGCATTACTGGCTGTGGGTTTTTCGCTGCTCGTGGAGGAGAGTTAATGAATTACCGTCCTGCTCTGTAATGGGAGACATTACTGGCTACAGCGGTGTAAAGGTTATCATAAACACATTTGCACCCCTGACTGATTGTGCGAGAAGAGCAGGGCGAAATGAGTCACATCCAACCTTATCATTTCTTGAAATTATCACTGTGGTTGCAGTGTAATAAGCTGTTGGGGAGACGCACGCCACATACAGTAGTCACTGAGAGGCACAGACTAGGTTGTTCCAGCAATGTGGTGAAGCACAGTATTTCAGTGAGGTTTTTTTTCAATTCCCTTGGGAAATACAGACTCATTTAAAACAAGTTTGTAAAAGGCTTTGAAAAAACTACTTTTGGGGATGCCCCAACGCAGCTTTTTTCACTTCCTTATACAAACCAGGGTACCTCCAGCAATTTTCCAGGTGAAAGTCAAGACTTTTTATTAAATACCCCTTAATACCAGTTAAAATGACATTTAATGCCAACTTCATGGCCATACCAGCAAAAGAATGAATGATGAAGAAAAAAATCAATATGAATTCTAAGTCATAGAAAAGATTTCTTTACCAATAGTTGAATTTCTTATGAAAACACAGTGGTGTGAAAAAGTGTTTGCCCCTTCCTAATTTCTTAATTTTTTTTTGTATGTTTGTCACACTTAAATGTTTCAGATCATCAAACAAATTTAAATATTAGACAAAGATAACACAAGTAAACACAAAATGCAGTTTTTAAGTGAAGGTGTTTATTATTAAGGGTAAAAAAAAATCCAAACCTAAATGGCCCTGTGTGAAAAAGTGATTGCTCCCAAAACCTAATAACTGGTTGGGCCGCCCTTAGCAGCAACAACTGCAATCAAGCGTTTGCAATAACTGGCAATGAGTCTTTTACAGCACTGTGGAGGAATTCTGGCCCACTCATCTTTGCAGAATTGTTGTAATTCAGCCACATTGGAGGGTTTTCCAGCATGAACCGCCTTTTTAAGGTCATGCCACAGCATCTCAATGGGATTCAGGTCAGGACTTTGACTAGGCCACTCCAAAGTCTTCATTTTGTTTTTTCTTCAGCCATTCAGAGGTGGACTTGCTGGTGTGTTTTGGATTGTCCTGCTGCAGAACCCAAGTGTGCTTCAGCTTGAGGTCACAAACAGATGGCCGGACGTTCTCCTTCAGGATTTTTTGCTAGACAGCAGAATTCATGGTTCCATTTACCACAGCAAGTCTTTCAGGTCCTGAAACAGCAAAACAGCCCCAGACCATCACACTACCACCACCATATTTTACTGTTGGTATAATGTTCCTTTTCTGAAATGCTGTGCTACTTTTACACCAGATGTAATGGGACACACACCTTTCAAAAATTTCAACTTTTGTCTCGTTAGTCCACAGAGTATTTTCCCAAAAGTCTTGGGGATCATCAAGATGTTTTCTGGCAAAACTGAGACGAGCCTTTATGTTCTTTTTGCTCAGCAGTGGTTTTCGTCTTGGAACTCTGCCATGCAGGCCATTTTTGCCCAGTCTCTTTCTTATGGTGGAGTCATGAACACTGACCTTAACTGAGGCAAATGAGGCCTGCAGTTCTTTGATGTTGTTGTGGGGTCTTTTGTGACCTCTTGGAGGAGTAGTCGCTGCGCTCTTGGGGTAATTTTGGTTGACCAGCCACTCCTGGGAAGGTTCACCACTGTTCCATGTTTTTGCCATTTGTGGATAATGGCTCTCACTGTGGTTCGCTGGAGTCCCAAGGCTTTAGAAATGGCTATATAACCTTTTCCAGACTGATAGATCTCAGTTACTTTGTTTTTCGTTTGAATTTCTTTGGATCACAGCATGATGTCTAACTTTTGAGGCTCTTTTGGTCTGCTTCACTTTGTCAGGCAGGTCCTATTTTTTTTTATTTTTATTTTGTGTACTTTATTGTTCACCAGAGGGGAAATTCAGGGCATCCACCTAGATGGATGAAGCAGCCATGGTACAGCGCCATCCCTTCACCATTCGCACACACATTCACACCTAGGGCCACTTTAGAGTCTCCAATTAACCTAACCTGCATGTTTTTGGCCTGTGGGAGGAAACCAGAGTCCACCCATCTTCTTCCGCTTAATCCTTTTCGGGTCGCGGAGGGGCTGGAGCCTATCTCAGCATCTCTGGGCGAGAAGCAGGGTCCACCCTGGACAGATCACCAGTCCATTGCAGGGCCAACACAGAGAGACACACAACCATTCACTCTCACAGTCAGACCTAAGGACAATTTAGAATCCCCAGTTTGATGCCAGTTAACCTACCCGGGATAAATCCATGCAGACACGGGGAGAACATGCAAACTCCATACAGAAGAGTCACTAATGGTCAGGGGGTGGGATCGAACCCATGATGGTCAGGGGTGGAATCAATCCTGTGACGTTTTTACTGTGCTGCCACTGTGCTAACCACTGTTACACCGTGCTGCCCAAGGCAGGAATTTCTTGATTGAGAACAGGTGTGGCAGTAACTACAGTGAGGCAAAAAAGTATTTAGTCAGCCACCAATTGTGCAAGTTCTCCCACTTAAAAGATGAGAGAGGTCTCCAATTTTCATCATAGGTATACCTCAACTATGAGAGACAAAATGAGGAAAAAAAATCCAGAAAATCACATTGAAGGATTTTTAATGAATTAATTGGTAAATTCCTCAGTAAAATAAGTATTTGGTCACCTACAAACAAGCAAGATTTCTGCCTCTCACAGACCTGTAACTTCTTCTTTAAGAGGCTCCTCTGTCCTCCACTCGTTACCTGTATTAATGGCACCTGTTTGAACTCATTATCAGTATAAAAGACACCTGTCCACAAACTCAAACAGTCAGACTCCAAACTCCACTATGGCCAAGACCAAAGAGCTGTCAAAGGACAGCAGAAACAAAATTGTAGACCTGCACCAGGCTGGGAAGACTGAATCTGCAATAGGTAAGCAGCTTGGTGTGAAAAAATCAACTGTGGGAGCAATTATTAGAAAATGGAAGACATACAAGACCACTGATAATCTCCCTCGATCTGGGGCTCCACGCAAGATCTCACCCCGTGGGGTCAAAATTATCACGAAAACGGTGAGCAAAAATCCCAGAACCACACGGGGGGACCTAGTGAATGACCTGCAGAGAGCTGGGACCAAAGTAACAAAGGCTACATCAGAAACACACTACGCCGCCAGGGACCCAAATCCTGCAGTGCCAGACGTGTCCCCGTGCTTAAGCCAGTACATGTCCAGGCCCATCTGAAGTTTGCTAGAGAGCATTTGGATGATCCAGAAGAGGATTGGGAGAATGTCATATGGTCAGATGAAACCAAAATAGAACTTTTTGGTAAAAACTCAACTTGTTGTGTTTGGAGGAGAAAGAACACCATACCTACTGTGAAGCATGGGGGTGGAAACATCATGCTTTGGGGCTGTTTTTCTGCAAAGGGACCAGGACGACTGATCCGTGTAAAGGAAAGAATGAATGGGGCCATGTATCGGGAGATTTTGAGTGAAAACCTCCTTCCACCAGCAAGGGCATTGAAGATGAAACATAGCTGGGTCTTTCAGCATGACAATGATCCCAAACACACTGCCTGGGCAACGAAGGAGTGGCTTCGTAAGAAGCATTTCAAGGTCCTGGAGTGGTCTAGCCAGTCTCTAGATCTCAACCCCATAGAAAATCTTTGGAGGGAGTTGAAAGTCTGTGTTGCCCAGCGACAGCCCCAAAACATCACTGCTCTAGAGGAGATCTGCATGGAGGAATGGGCCAAAATACCAGCAACAGTGTGTGAAAACCTTGTGAAGACTTACAGAAAACGTTTGACCTCTGTCATTGCCAACAAAGGGTATATAACAAAGTATTGAGATGAACTTTTGTTATTGACCAAATACTTATTTTACCGAGGAATTAACCAATTAATTCATTAAAAATCCTTCAATGTGATTTTCTGGATTTTTTTTTCTTATTTTGTCTCTCATAGTTGAGGTATACCTATGATGAAAATTGGAGACCTCTCTCATCTTTTAAGTGGGAGAACTTGCACAATTGGTGGCTGACTAAATACTTTTTTGCCCCACTGTAGGCCTGGATATGGCTAGAGAGATTGAACTCACCTTTCCAAAGATGTGATAAACCACAGTTAATTTATGTTTTAACAAAGTGGGGAGTCACTTTTTCACACAGGGCCATGTAGGATTAGATTTTTTTTTACCCTTAATAATAAACACCTTCATTTAAAAACTGCATTTTGTGTTTCCTTGTGTTATCTTGGTCTAATACTTAAATTTGTTTGATGATCTGAAACATTTAAGTAAAAATGAGAAATCAGGAAGGGGGCCAACACGTTTTCACACCACTGTATATTCTAATGCTCAAATATATATTAAAGACCCTTTTTTAAGACTGCTTGATCAAATTTAAGGCTCCAAAAACAAAACAACAGCAAATTAAATGTCTCAGGCCACATTAACAGTTAGCCTTCTCCAGTTATTTACTGGAACTGAAATTACTGCCTGTTTGAGGTCATCAGTCTAACGGGCCGTCCACACCAAGCATAAAGATATTCCTCCACCAAGACTCCTTCCGTCCCGCATGGATCACCTCCAAAATGTCATGGGTTCCTCTCTAGACCAAGGACGACCTCTGGTAAAAATTTCATCCAAACCCATCCAATAGTTTTCATCCCCCACCGGTCGAAGACCGAATGGGGATTATAATAATAATAATAACAACAATAATAATGCATCAGATTTATATTGAGCTTCATCATAGACACTCAAAGACGCTTTTACAAATAGATACATTATTCATTCACTCCAGACAGACAATGGTAGTGGCAAGCTACTACTGTAGCCACAGCTGCCCTGGGGCAGGCTGACGGAAACGTGGCTGCCAATCCATACCAACGGCCTCTCCAGCCACCACCAAACATTTATACACATTCATACCCAGTGTTATGGACACTGGAGCCAAGGTGGGTAAAGTGTCTTGCCCAGGGACACAACAGCAGGATATCTGGGGAGAGCGGGATTTGAACCGCCAACCATCCAGTTATTGGGCAACCTGCTCTACCTCCTGAGCCACTGCCGCCCAATCCCAATTATGTTATGGGTCAGTCTGTCCGTCTGTCTGTCTGTCCCACTTTAGGGAAATCAACTCCTCCTACAGTTTTGATCCGATTGTTTTTAAACTTGGTACTATGGTTTGATTTACACTGATAATGTGCGTATGGCAGTTTGGTTCTGATTGGATGAATTTTTGTAGCCCCTGACCTATGACCTCCTGTTTCACCTGCTGCACAAATACAAACAAGGTCCTTGGTGCAAGTAAAAGATTCAAAGATTTTTATTTGTCAGTACTTCTATATGTACAGGACATACAGGAAAATTGAAATGCCATTTCTCTCTCTCTTAGTGGTGTGCACAATCTATCTATAAATGCACGAAGTCTGTGTGTGTGTCTGTCTGTCTGTCTGTTCCACGCATATCTCTTGAATCGTTTGTCAGACTGGCCTAAGATTTTGTATTTGCTTTGCTGAGGTTATGAGAGTTTGCATCCCCAAGTATGCAGTCATTCAGTCAAAATATGTAATTTTTATCAATAAACGTTTAGCCACCACTCTGTCTCTGTCACTGCTCTGTCTCTTCATGCCCTGGCTTCAGGAAGTGTGGGCAGGGTTTCGGATTGATTCCGTGCTGATTGGATAATACGCGGCATCACGACCAGTCAGTCACTACAGTGCTTCGCAAACAAAAAAACGAAATGAAAAGCGCCAAATTTGACAAGAAAGGGAGAATGGGCGGGTTTTGGATTGACTGTGCTGATTGGATAATACGCGGCATCACGACCATGCTGATTTCGGGGTTTCGGATTGATTCTGTGCTGATTGGATAATACGCGGCATCACAACCAGTCACCACAGCACTTCGCAAACAAAAAAACGAAATGAAAAGCGACAAATTTAACAAGAAAGAGAGAATAGTGAAGATGTAATGCTTAAAAAATTATACTATAATGTTTCCGTAATTGCTTACATCTAAAGGATAATTCGGGGAATGCCAGCAGGGACCCAGGGTCTGCCTAAAGAATGCCAGTGTTGGAGAAGCACTGGGCAGCACGGTGGTGCAGTGGTTAGCACTGTTGCCTTACAGCTAGAAGGTTCCTGGTTCGAATCCCCAGGCTGGCAGGGGTTGGAACCTTTCTGTATGGAGTTTGCATGTTCTCCCTGTGCTGCGTGGGTTTACTCCGGGGGCTCCGGTTTCCTCCCACAATCCAAAGACATGCATGTTAGGTTAATTAGTTGTTCTAAATTTTCCCTAGATATCTGTTTCCTATAGGCCCTTAGAATAGAGGGTTAGTATTAGTGAAAGCGCTTTGAGTGGTCTTTGTGACTAGAAAAGCGCTATATAAGTGCTAGTTAGTTAGTTAGAAGCAGTGGGTGGAATGCAGCCCTTCACAGGGAAGCAAGCCCAGCCCGCCCAGTCAGCGGTAGACGGGAGTCCCTTTGCAGGACCATGACTCACCATTGCCGATGCTGCTCCTCTTGGTGTGCTTGCACAGCTATCTAAAAATTAAAAGTTAATAATAATACCACCATGATTGTGTCATGAACCGAGCCCGTGTTTCCTGTGGGCTCGGTTCTGATCGGTCCTGGTGACTCAGGCAGTGGGTTTATTATGTGGAGTTGAGTTTTGATTTCTTGTTGTTTTCTTGTCCGTGCACCGTTTCTGTTCCTGCCTGTAGCTGCCATTCTGGCCTGTCTGGCCATGCCCCCCTCTTTCTGACTGTCAGCTGTTCGCCCCGGTAATCATCTTTCCCGCGCTCGCCCAGGTTTTCCCTATTTGTCACGCCAGCAGCATCTGTATTAAAGGAGCTCTTTGCTGGACAGATGCTGCTGGATCATTGTACGTGTTGGATGTCTGAGCTTCACCATCTAACCTTCACGTTAACGAAGGACTGTTTTTGCTCGCTGGACTGCTGGACGTTTTGGGACTGCTCCCCCTGTGAGTAAACTTTTGCTTTGTGCTGCCTTTACGCTGTGCCAGAAGCGTTCCTGCTCTCGGTTCAATCCCACTTGCTTCTGGCGGCTTTTCCTGTCCGCAGCACCATTGTTACGCTTTGGGCTAGCCCAGTTTACGTTCCCCGCAGGTGTGTAGCGCTACCCTCTGTTTTCCCTGCTTCCCCGAGCGCAGTCATCATTCACTAGTCGCTGTAACTGGTCTGTCAATAAATGTGTGTGTGGTGAATCCCTGCGTTTAAATCCTCATTCTTCCTTGTCTCCACCATGCGTAATAGTAGAACGCACGGCGGAGTTCATGACAGAATGATCCAGCCGAACTATAGGATTTAGCGGGTTATGCCCACAAATCGCTCTCTTTTCATTTTTTGAACTGTTTTTCTGGACATACCTGTTTCTAGAGAGCGTCATGCCCCGGTCTCGCTAAGGAAGAGGGACGGCAGTGGGGTTTCCCGTGGCCGAAGAGGGGTGGGCCGCCAAGTTCATTCGCAGCCTGGTGAATGAAGCTCCCGCCGCCCATGGACCAAAGAAGACGCTGGAATATCTGGGCGGAGTTGTCGGGATCCTGTAAGCGAATCCTGGGTTATGGAATTACCCCCAGTTCGCCGACCTGCTCTCCACGGTCTGCTCGCTCCAGCGCTCTTTCCCCGGATTGGCGTGGCCCACGGCGCCGAGGCGGAGGACCGATAACTCTCAGCCCGTCATCCTCCGTGACGCTTTGCCCGCCCCTCCTCCCGCTCCAGCACGGTCAACACCAGGAAACGGAAGACAGCGTCACCCTGCGTGGAGACGCCGGGAGAGGCCTCCCTCGTCGTCTGCTTCCATCACCCTCCCAGCTGCTGTGAGGCTAGACGGGGCCGCCTCGGGAACGACCACCTCCGTCACCATGGAGACGACTCCTCCACCAGTCTGCAGAGGGGCCTACATCACCACTGACATGGAGTGGGATGACTGTCTACCGTCTGCAGCTGTCGAAACCAACAACCGGGATGATAGGCGCGAGTACTTTATTTTTCTGTTTCACCGAATAGTGTTAAATCTTGTCTCCCGAGGGAGAGACCCAGTTTAAACAGTCCGCTGGGTCCTCTCTTCCAGCTGCAAATATCAAATCACCCTTTCTCCTCTCCGTGTCTCCTCCCATTTCCCCTGAGGGCCTGCTGGCCCAAGGTCAGGGCCGTCAGACGACGGAGGAGCCAGTGGCCTCGGATGATCCATTGCCGGAGCCAGCATGGAGAGGCTCCCCTACAGCCACGCCGGAGGATTTCCCCGTGTTGGAACCACTGCAGGAGGAGCATCGGACTGATGCCACAATCTCGCCGGCTACAGCCGAGAACATCAGACACCGGGATGACGGGCAAGTGTGTTTTTATTTAATTCAGTCTACCCATAAAAACCCTTGTCTGTCTCCCAAGGGAGAGGCCCAGTCTCAGCAGTCCACTGGGTCCTGTCCTCCCGCTGCAGTGGTGAATTTATCCTCTCCTCCCTCTGTGTCTCCTCCCTCTTTTTCTGAGTGCCTGTCGGTCCAAGAACCGAGCCACCAGACGATGGAGGAGCTGGTGGTTCCGGATGATCCCTTCCCAGAGCCAGCACATAGGGGTCCCCCTGCAGCCACACTGGTGGAGTCCCCTGCGTTGGAGCTGCTGCAGGAAGCTAATAGGACTGCTGTCATCATCTTGCCAGCTGCGGAGGCGTCTGCTGTGGACTGGGAGCCTGAGCTGGACCTCTTGAAGGCTGGGCCCAAGCGTTCGTTGCCAGGATCGACGGAGTCCTGGACTGCGGTGGAGCTCGAGCTCAGGCAAGTGCTCTCTCTTGTGTTTCTTATGGCAGTTTTAGAGAGATCTTGTCTGACTCTAGGTGAGGAGAGTCGGGCGCAGTGCACAGCTGCGTCTGAACTTCCCTCGCCGGGATCTGCCGCTGCCGGCAACCCTAACAACCCTGTTTCTTCTGTCGCTCCTGAGCCATTTTCTAGGGTCACTGGAGAAGAACAACCATCTCCAGGAGTCCTCATGGAGTCAGTCCTACTGCCCGAAGACATCGCGGGTCCAGCTTCCCTGGGGGCTGAGGTCGTCGTTTGGTCTCCTCCGCAGGCCACGCTGCTGTGGGTCCAGCAGGCCGGCTTCGGACCATCGGGGGGGCTGCGCTCCAGGATTAGCCCGACGTGGGTGCTGCGCTCCTGCTGCTGCTCAGACCCGTCATGGAGGCTACTCTCCAGCGTGGGTCTCCAGTGTGGGTGCTGCCTTGGCCCGGCCAGGGTTCACCATGGGCGCAGCTGAGCTTCAGCTGGAGGTCACCACGGGCACAGCCGAGTTTCAGCCGGAGGTCACTGCGGACGCAGCTGAGCTTCAGCCAGAGGTTACCACGGACGCAGCTAGGCTCCCGCTGGAGTCCATCGTGGGTACAGCGGAGCTGGTCCGGTCGGGGGCCACCGGGGGTGCAGCTAGGCTCCCACTGGAGTCCATCGTTCTCCGCCGTCAACTGTCACGTCACTAAGGACTGTCTTTGTGTCTTGGATTCTTGCTGTGACAACTCGGTCTGCCCCCCCACTGTGAGTAGCTGCCTGTGCGCTCTTCTGCCACTGTTTATCTCCAGTGTGTGTGTTGGGCAGCCTGGAGAACTCTATGTGTATCCGAGCTGTCTTGTCCCGTTATGTTCACTGGTGTGTTAATAAATGTGTGTTTGGTGTAACCCTGCAATTAAATCCTCATCCCTTTTTCCCCTCGTCGTGCGCCGTTGGAGAGGCGCACGGAGAGCTCATGACAGATTGTGGAGCAGAATGCCCAAATCAATTGCATATCATATGCGGCCACATGCATGGTTTGACAAAACGACAGCCGTCGCCAAACTGGACCAATGTGACCGATCATGGCGGCGGCGATTCTGACTGAAACTGCATGAAACGGGAAAAATAACTGCGTAATACAAATGAAATTCATGTGGAATAATCATAAGAGTTTGTAGATGTGGTAGAGGGTCTAAATGACCGACCAAATGCGAAACAACACCAAGATGGCGGCGCCCACAATCGTCATGGATTCTCACAGGAAAAATGCATTAAACAGGAAAAATAAATGCGTAATACAAACAAAATTCACGTGGGATGATCATAAGAGTTTGTAGATGTGGTAGAGAGTGTAAATGACCGAGCAAATGCGAAAGATCGACCACGATGGACGAAAACGGACCGGTCAAGCTCCCCCCCCCCCCCCCGCAACAGGTAAGAGACGAATATATGTGGGGGTTTTTTACATTTTGTTGATTTTCTGGTTCATATACTTTGAAGGTTAGATAAAAACGTACCCCTGTAGACAAAACGGTGTCAAAAAAAAAGTAATACCATTCTTTGTGTAAATGTGTCCAAAGTCCACTTTTGACTGAGTTATGTAATTTATGTAGCTGCCATGACATTATGCAAATTAGATGCGTAAATTTATTCCTATCTGAAACGTTAGATCATATTCTACATCTTTCTAATTGACAGTAAGCCATTATCTCTTGCAACTTTCAAGTTATAGCCTTGGAAATCTGAACTATTTTATTGACAAAAAATTTTTACCACTCTTGTCCACTAGGGGCCTTGACCACTCTCTAACCGTTCCAGTCGCCATACGGCGACTGGAACAGCTAAAGAGTTAAATCTGCGTGGTTGAAGTCTCCTGCTGTGATGAGGAATCCATCTGGATGCGCTGTTTGTGTCTCACTGATGGCCTGATAGAGTTCATTTACTGCTTTATAGCAGAGTATAGCAGAGTCTGGGATATTGTCATTTAGCCACATTTCCATAAAGATAAAAACACAGCAGTCCCATGCATCACGTTGTGTAGATCTCAGGATCTGTATGTGGTCTGTTTTGTTGGCCAGAATGAGGGAAGGAATCAGGAGTCCATGTGGGCTAGTGGCTAGCTTCATTTGGATACATTTATGTTTACTTCGCTTTCATCTTCGCTTACATCGTCTGCGGCATCTCCATTTGGGATGGGACACAGCAGTCGAGGCCGAGGGTGTGGAGGTCTGGCGGAGAAGTCCTTGGCCACGGAGTTCCTCTGTTACGCTCTGGTCCAGGATGTAATGTTTGGTCATGTTCCTTATCTCCAGATGGCTGTGGTGACTCGGTAACTTGTACGCAGCATCATATGCAGACTTTAAACACATGAATATACACTTAAATGCAATTTAAAGGTGAACTGAACTCACCTTTTTGCCAAAAAAGTAGAATAGCAGATTAATTCCTTATTACCTATTGTATTTTTCAACACATAAAAGAAATTTTTAGGCCGTGCGATGGCCAAGCTATAAGCCGATAAACTTTTGCCTCTGGCTGGCAGTGCCAAACAAACCGGAAGTAGTGCAGACGACGCTGCGTGACGTCACGAGTGTGAGCCTTATCAAAACAACAATGGCAGATGATAGCAGTTCCAGCAGTCAAGAACACTAGAGTTTTCAGAGTGAAGAGGCATTCAGGATCGGTGACAAGACAGAAGAGGATGCAGGAGTGTCAAGTGAACAGGAAGAGAGCGAGGGAGGCATCGAACCGTACAGATTAGAGCCAGAATTTTCGGGGGATTCCAGCACCGACTCAGACCGCAGCAGTGATGGGGAGGAGAGTCGCTTATTGAATACAGAATGGTGAGTCTTTACTTTGGCATGTTTGGGGTGTCAGGATAAGGAAAATTAACAATAAAAAAAGAAAGGGGAAAAAAAACATCAGCATTTTTCCAACTTATTACAGTGATCCCTCACTTATCGCGTTTAATGCGGTCTTCCTTCGCTGGGTATAGGCGCTCGGCAGGGAGCAAAGCTGGGTAAAACGTCTCCGCCAATCAGCTTGCGAGATAAAACGTCTCGGTCAATCAGCTTGCGAGGTAAAACGTCTCGGCCAATCAGCTTGCGAGATTCCCGAGCGGGCTGGGGAGCCGGGGAGAGCGGGCTCTCCGTGTTGATACCTGATGTTCTAATGTAGTCTCCCTGCCTTCTCATTAGAACATCAGGTATCAACACGGAGAGCCCGCACAGCTCAAAATCTACCTCTCTGACCACTGCTCCACTACTCTCCGCCCACCTCTTCACCGCTCAGGAATCTCGCAAGCTGATTGGCCGAGACGTTTTACCCAGCTTCTCTCCCTGCAGAGCGCCTTCTTTATCGCTCGTGTTGCTTAGTGGCACTTTTCGCTGTTCTCTTGTGCCTTTTTGTGCAAAATAGTGCTTGTGACGCCCTTGGGGGGGGGGGGTGACGCTACTTCGCGGTTTTTCACTTTTCGCGGTCGGTTCTGGTCCCCATTAAACGCGATAAGTGATGGATCACTGTATATCTAGAAACGCATCGCTTCCCGGTCGCTTTTCCTCCCCCTTTCTTTTCTTTCGTTGCCATGACAGCTTTCCTTGGCCACTGAACAGATCTTCCCAGGTGTTGGAAGTGTTTTGTAGTCGACTATCACGACAAAATGCACCAAAAACAACCAGTGTCGACGTGCTCGCAATGGTAAACATGAGGACTGTGTCACACTCGTGACGTCACGCGGAACTCCGGCTGCGCTTCGGCGGGTTTGTCTGATTTTTCAGGGCGGGAAATTCTAAATTGCGATTTTCTCCAAGATTCCTGGATTTGTGGAGGGGGTGCCAATGATAAATTATCTTTATAATTGTATGTACTATCACCCAGTGCCGTTCAATGCCGTTCAGTTCAGTTCACCTTTAAACAACACTAAACGGCACAGAGAAAGGAGGCCACTTCGTGTTAATGCGCCACCTAGATGCTAAACAGTATGCCTTGGCCCAAGAGCTACCTCTGGTGAAAATTTTATCAAAAGCTGTACAGTAGTTTTTATCACTCGTCGGTCGAAGTCCAAAGGGAGATTATGTTATGGGTCAGTGCGTCCGTCTGTCCCACTTTTGTGAAATCAACTCCTCCTACAGTTTTGTTCCGATTGTTTTGAAACTTGGTACCATGTTTGATATACTCTGATGATGCACATATTGCAAATTTACTCTCATCGGATGACCTTTAGGCCAAAGGTCAGTGGTCAGATTTTCCCCCAAATCTTCTAATCACAATAACAACTGAAAGAAATGATGTAGGCTTTTTAAGTCCATACAGTAGTTGTATCTAATACACATCTTGGATGGCTTACACCCTCACCGAACTATTGGTTTGGGGTCAAGGGGTCAAAAGTCCAAATTCAATGTTTACATTCCATTTGCACTATGGTAGATAGTAAATGCTACATGTACTATTGCTATAAAACAAGAAAAGATAGGGCCACCAAACCTGGTCCACAGGTTCACCTTGGGATCCTGAGCTCATACTGTGGGTTTGGGGTCAGTGGTCAAGTTTAACATTCCCTGTGCCTCATTACTGTTGTAAATTATAGCCCATTGACAACATATGGAAATTTGTCACTGGCTACAATCTGGCAAGTTTACACTGATTGTTCATCAACTTGCACTGTCCTTAAAAACAACAATTTACAATTTACTGTACAACAAGTAAAGCGAGGGTCACCAAACTTGGTACACAGGTTCACCCTGTGACCCTGAAGTGTGACTGTGGTTTTGGGATCGCAAGGTCAAAGGTCAACATTAAAATGCCTTATAAAATATATCTCAACAACAAAGAAAGCTAGGGTCACCAAACCTGGTAGTCAGATTCACTCTGAGACCATATCCTCTGACTACAGGTTTGGGGTCAAAAGGTCAAAGGTCAAGGTTGACACTCCCTATGATCTCTTACTATAGAACGTGTAAAGCTCTCTAGGGTCACCATACTTGCTACACGGGTTCACCTTGGGATCCTGATCTATAACTATGGGTTGTATACTTTGTTGTATATTCGTGGATGGGCTTATCATAATTGAAAAGTTGAAAACTGCTCTCTGTCAGTGACTATTGGGATCTTCAAAGAAAATTGAGGCGGGGGATATTGCACTTGCCTCAGAGTGCTCTTGTTGGGTAATCATGCTAACAAACAGACAGACCACCCTAAAAACATAACCTCCTTGGCGGAGGTAATTGTAGTTTTAAAAGTCAATCTCATAAAATGAAAGGAAAGACTTACAAGCAAAACATCAACAAAGAGATCACCCCGACGCAGTCCACATTATTTTGCAGGAGATTTTAACAAAGCATGCTTAAAGACTGTACTCACCAAATGTTAAGTGTCCAACATGTTAAGTGTCCCACATGAGGGGAAAGAACACTGGATCATGTTTACAGCAACATTAAGCATGCCTACAGAGCCACCCCCCTCCCCCACCTTGGACAATCAGACCATTTGTCCCTGCTTCTAATACCTGCTAACATCCCCTTTAGGGAGAGTTCCCCCACTACCAAACAAACAATTAAAACCTGGCCTGAAAATGCTCTCCTCCAGCTCCAGGACTGCTTTAGCTGTACAGACTGGAACATCTTTGAACAGCAGGACCTGGACTCCTACACCGAGTCTGTCCTTTTCTACATTAAATGCTGTGTAGAAAATGTGACAGTCACCAAACACATCCGGGTCTTTTCAAACCGCCAACCCTGGATGACCAGTGAGGTCCAGGCTCTGATTGGAGCCTGCAACTCAACCTTCAGTCAGAGGGATAGCTCTCTGTACAGCACTGCCAGAGCCAACCTAAGAAGACGCATAAAACTCACTAAGAACGCCTATAGGAGGAAGGTGGAGGGCTTCCTCACTGACAACAACCCACGACAGATGTGGAGAGACATCCAGGCCCTCACCAACTGCAGGGGCCAGGGCCCCCCAACATCTGGCAACAGCCTCACTCTGCCAGAGGAGCTTAACAGTTTCTTTGCCCAGCTTTAGCACACACCCACAACTCGTCTCCCCTCTCTCTCCTCCCCTCCCCCCTCCACTCTCTACTACAGGTGCATGAGGTGAGGAGGAAACTGAAAGCAGTGAAACCCCCACAGAGCCGCTGGCCCCGACGGCATCCCAGAAGCGGTGGTCAAAGCATGTGCAGACGAGCTGGCAGGGATCCTCACCAAGTTGTTCAACCTCTCCCTGACGCACACCACCATCCCTTCCTGCCTCAAGGCCTCCACCATCATCCCCATTCCCAAAAAGTCCGCAATTGACAGCCTGAATGACAGCAGACCCATAGCACTCACATCTGTAGTCGTGAAGTGTTTTGAGCAACTGGTGTCCCAGCACATTAGGGACTGTCTCCACCCCGCCTTTGACCCCCACCAGTTCACCTACAGGAAAAACTGGTCTACAGAAGACGCCATCGCCACCACACTCCACAGAGCACTGAGCCACCTGGAAAACCCAAGTGAGGATGGTTTTTGTGGACTACAGCTCAGCTTTTAACACCATCATCCCGGACATCCTGATCAACAAACTGCACCTCCTCCAGATCTCCCCCCTCCCCCACCTGCTCCTGGATAAAGAACATTCTCATCAATCACCCACAAACAGTCAGACTTGGCCCCCACCACTCCTCCACACTGTCTATGAGCACTGGCTCCCCCCAAGGCTGCATGCTCAGCCCTCTACTGTGCTCCCTGTACACCTTTGACTGTATTCCAACCCACCCAACCACCGTCATCTTGAAGTACTCGGACGATATCACCTTGGTCGGGCTCACGATGATGAGAAGGCATACAGGGCAGAGGTAGAGAATCTGCTGCTGTGGTGCCAAGCAAACAACTTGAAACTGTATGTCCAAAAAAACAAAGAACTTATACCGGACTTAAGGAAGAACAGACAGGACCACACACCCCCTCCTCAAAAATGGCGACCACATGGAAAACGTCCCCACCTTCAGGTTCCTGGGCACCCACATCTCCTCTGACCGCTCCTGGACTGTCAAAACCAAGGCCCTGGTGAGGAAAGCCCAGCAACAGCTGCACTTCCTCCATGTCCTGAGGAAGAACAATCTGGACCAGAAGCTGCTGTTGGCCTTCTATCACTGCTCAATGGACAGCGTGCTCACCTACTGTCTGGGTGTGTGGTACGAGAACAGGAACGCTGTGCAGAGGGTCATCAACACCACCCAAAAAATCGTTGGCAGCCCTCTGCCCTCCCTGGAGGACATCTCCAGATCCTCCTGTCTCAGAAGGATCAAGGCCATCACAGGAGACCCCTCACATCCCACCCACTCCCTGTTTGACCTGCTTCCCTCTGGATGATGGTTCAGATTGATCAGGTCCCACACCTCCAGACTGACAAACAGTTTTTTCCCCTGGGCCATCTGAACTGCAAACAGTCAGAGGCCCCACCCCCCTCCCGCCGAACACTCACATGCACAGAACCGAGGACCTTTTTAATTATCATAATAACTCACTTGTCTTTTCACTCTGCTCTTTCATGTATATTGACCCATCCATGAAACCACTACCATACCTGTGTATATTTCCATAATCCTGGGCTATTTTTATTTCAGTCGTGTGTTTAATCGTGTGTTCTGTAACCGTGTTTTATCTAATCCTTCTCTCTTACTTTATGGTGCAGTAGCCTGGTGGAGCAGCCACAGTTTTGTTGTACTGTACAACTGTACAATGACCATAAAGCTTAGTCTTGTCTCTTCTCTTCTCTTCTCTTCTCTTCTCTTCTCTTCTCTTCTCTTCTCTTCTCTTCTCTTCTCTTCTCTTCTCTTCTCTTCTCTTCTCTTCTCTTCTCTTCTCTTCTCTTCTTCTATACAGTTAGGTCTATATATATTTGGACACTGACACAGGTTTGGTTATTTTTGTAACATATATATGATGTATTTTATATAAAACATGTATAAAATATAAAAAATATGAGTTTTTGCATAAAATAGTTGCAATTCTTAAACCGTGACTGCAATTTTGATGTGAATACCTTCAAATTAAAGTTTAGAGTCTGCACTTTAAGATCATGTTGATTATATAACTGTATCTTGAATATGTTTTGGTAAACAGCTGAAAAATCAAAACTTGTGTCAGCGTCCAAATATACTGTATATGGTCCTAATGATGGGCAGGTCAATAGGTAAGCAGGTAATTTCTCTCTGAAAAGCCATAAGCTAATGATAAAAGCAAAGTTTCTAAAAAGGTCACAATTGAAGAAAGAATAAAAACAGATTTTATAATTTAAATGCATTAACTTATTCATGAATTATAATTTAAAGGCCTTGATGTTGGTACCATTAAATATAATAGTTGTTGAATACTTTTAGGTACTGTGCAAATACCTTGGCTTTGGAATTTATAACAAGCTTTATAAAACAAAATACTGCAAGGAAATATGTGAAGATACAGTAAATGAATAACATTGTTGGTGTAAAAAATTTAAATCTGAAGAACAGAGCACATGTGCCCAAATGATCCCAGTAGCTATGTTGTCGAGAGCAGCAGGTAGGGCAGGTAGGGTCTCCCAAGGCAAACTGGTCCTGACTGAAAGGCCAGACTAAAGGTGTGTTCAGACCAAACGCGACCAGAATGCATGTTAACTCATGTATTCATGTGGTCTAGAAGATCTCTATGAAAAACGTCACATCAAGGACCCAGGGTAGCCAAAGGAGGCACATGGGTCCACCCTCCAGTGGGCTCACCACCTGCAGGAGGGATCATGGGGATCATGTTGGTATGTGAACCGGGTGGAAGTCTGGCCTACGCTGCCTGGACTGATGTCTCCACAACCTGAATACCTGGATAAGTGGTAGAAAATGAATGGATGGAACAGTGCACATTTCACATCAGTGTTAATTAACGATTGTGGTCTGTATTCTTCTAGTAACTTCCCAGTCTCCTAAAGCATGTGTTTCTGGAAGGAATCAGCTGTGGTCACCTGAGTTTGGAAGTTAATGAAGACAAAAACAAAGCTGTGAATCTGTAAAGAAAAGGTTCTCATCTGATATTTAACCATTGGTTGGATTTCCATCTGTTTTATTTTTGAAGAGTGCTCATCATAATTTGTTCAAAGAAAAGGCAGATTGTCTGTTTCCATCAGTTATCCATCCATCCAGCCATCCATCTTCTACTGCTTATCTGGGGCCCAGGTCACGGGGGCAGCAGTCCAAGCAGAGTAGCCCAGACTGTTACCCGGTTCACATAGCTCTATGATCCCCATGTCCCTTTCTGTAGGTGGTGAGCCCTCTGGAGGGTGGACCCGTGTGGCTCCTTTGGACACAACTTTTTTTCATGGGGTTCCACTGGACCGCTCATGGTCCTGCCCGATAAGGGATAAGGACCTGTACTTATATGGCACTTTACCTAGTTTCAAAGACCACTCAGAGTGCTTCACTAGTACTGACCCTCTATTCTAAGGGCCTATAGGAGACAGATACAGTACCTAGGGACAATTTAGAATGACCAATTAAGCAAACATGCATGTCTTTGGATTGTGGGAGGAAACCGGAACACCCAGAGTAAACCCACACAGCACAGGGAGAACAATCCAAAGTCCACACAGAAAGGTTCCTACCCCTGCCAACCTGGGGATTCGAACCTGGAACCTTCTAGCTGTGAGGCAACAGTGCGAACCACTGTACCACTGTGCTGCCCAGGACCAATTTGCCTTGGGAGTCCCTACCCAGTGCAACCCAACAACATGGCTCCTGGGATCATTAGGGCCCTCAAACCTCCATGTGGCGATCCACGGAGGGGTCCGTCAACTATGTCATGTGAAAATAGTATAAAGAAGCCATGACTGTGTTGCTGCCACAGATATTAAAACCCAGCTTCAGCTCATCCACTTTCTTGGTAACAGAATCCTGTAATCCCCGCAGTTCTGGACCAGGCATGAATGCATAATGTGCACCAGATTGAACTTGTGCCGTTTCTGCACTAGTTTCTGTGCACTTTGTTAGCTTATTCTTTGTATTTTCAGATGAAATAGTCTGTCACCTAATAAACATTATGAGTGGCTGATTGAGACGATGAATTCAACTTCAGACATGGTCTACACAAAACATAAGTGTGAACTGCTAAGTTAGCATTGTTCTGTGCAGCTGTGCTTCTTCTTTGCATTTTCAGATGAACTAAAGAGTCAGAAGAGTACATTACGCTGTCAGGCTTTAATAGAATTTGCACAGCAAGTCATTGTAGAGCAAACTACAAGGAGAAAGTGCAAGTTAAAGCAGCTAACTGAAACAGAGAAAAGGTTTCAGTTAATTTTTTTTTTTTTTTTTTTAATTTTGTATACTTTATTGATCCCCAGAGGGGAAATTGAGGGCATCCACCTAGATGGATGAAGCAGCCACGGTACGGCGCCATCCTTTCACCAGTCACACACGCATTCACACCTAGGGCCACTTTAGAGTCTCCCGTTAACCTAACCTGCATGTTTTGGGCCTGTGGGAGGAAACCGGAGTACCCGGGGTAAACCCACACAGACATGGAGAGAACGTGCAGACTCCACACAGAAGGGTCACTGATGGTCAGGGGTGGAGTCCATCCCGTCACCTTCTTACTGTGCTGCCACTGTGCAGTTAAGACAGTCGCATCAGAATTTTGACGACCGTCTCTTGGTCAGCATGTCCACGGAGTGGAAAGAAGGTGCAGTATACACTGTGGTATGTTCACGTTAAAATTTTAATAGGTAAACACTAATGATGGTTGTCTGTGAGGGGAGTGATATGGACGTTGTGCATACAAAGTTGATATTATGCTCAATCATCAGCACTCTGACAAGGTCTACTGTCCAATCAGATTGCTTGATCGGAACCAGCTGTTGTATGACAGCATTATTTATTATGGCTTGTTATCATCTTCACAATATAATTTGGTTGTAATCTCACTGATCGATTTGCTGCCACTTCTTTTGTGTTCCTGCTGGAGTGTTGCTGTGCCAGTCTGTTTACTGTGTGAAGAAGCCATCAGGCTGCCGGTGTGTCTCACAAAAATGAAACGGGATGGAAGCGAGTTGGGGATGATTGCTGTTTTTTTCCCATGACTGCATTGTCAGTGCTTGTCACCAGAACAAATGATGCCCACAACTTGAATGGCATAATTCATTTCAGACTGCTCTGGAAAGATGCAGCCTCACATTGCTCTTTTTTTCAGGAATCAGAGGATAGTGTGCGGGGAATGCTTTAGATTTGATGCCAGCCAATGAGCTGTCATTAACATTTAGGAAGAAAGCTGTGCTGTGATGATTTTCACGTGATCTCGTGGGCTAATTTAACAGCCCAGTGTTGGGTGATTTGTACCCAGAGGACATATTCAGCAGTGATAAGCCATAAATGGAAATGAATGTGTGGCGGTATTCAGTCTTCTATTGGCTTTTATGTTTGTTGGCCAAACAGTTTTCACGTGAGTCCAGTGGCACTGTTGTCTGCCTGTCACGCTACCGCTGTTTCCATGGATATTCCTCTTGCAGCACGACATGCACATGCACTAAGTCACTGCAGGAATATAATGTTGCTAGGCAACATCCTCAAGACAATAAGGAAGTGCAGTTGGTTTAGTCCCAATCCAAAGGTTAGAGGGTGATGGAGTTTTTTCCGTCGGCCCTCCCATCACCCACTCTTGTTACCACTGTTCCCGTGCATTGGGAACCTGTAGTCAAACAAAGTGAGCAGGGACAAAGGCGTGTCCCAGCCACCACTTTGTCCTTTCAGCAAAGGCGAGAAAGAGCCGAAGGAGCTTTTATGTAAGATAAGATAAGATAAGCCTTTATTAGTCCCACAACGGGGAAATTCCAGGATTGCAACAGCACAGGGATAGCAACACTCAGAGCAACAATCAGAAGGCAAGAAAAAAAACAAGCAAGCAAGAGCAGCTAATATACATATGTACATATTACTATAAAATATATATATACACACACACACAGAGACACACAGTGCAGAGCATTGTAGCTGGATGGAATAAATATGTAAATATATAAACACCCACAGTACGGAGCATTGCAGCTAGGTGGAATAAATATGCAAGTATATAAACACACACAGTGCGGAGCATTGTAGCTAGATGGAATAAATATGTAAATATATAAACACACACAGTGCAGAGCATTGTTGCTAGATGGGATGAAACAGCATAACCGTCTATTTAGTTATCCTACATGGTATGATTATGTGCCCATACATATTCTCACCCTCCATAGCTACCGGTATGTTCCTAGTTGTATGCCGGAGAGGACCATTGTGTAAGTCTATTGCATCTTTTGCATTCAAAAAAAACTATTAGTTTGTTACGTCTTTTTGCTATCTCTGCGAGCAGCCCTGCTTAGGTTGTACAGTCTGACAGCCGTTGGTAGGAAGGACCTACGAAACCTCTCGGTTGTGCACCTGGGATGATGTAGTCTGCTGCTAAATGAGCTCCTCAGTGCATCCAGTATGTCCTGCATAGGGTGGAACTCGGACTCCAGCAGAGATGACAGTTTAGCCACCGTCCTTCTCTCTCCTATCTCCTCCATCGGATCAAGGCGCTGCCCCAGGACAGAGCTAGCTTTCTTAATCAGTTTGTTCAGTCTCTTCCTATCGACTGCAGTAATGCCACTGCCCCAGCAGACCACTCCAAAAGTGATGGCTGATGCCACCACCGTGTCATAGAATGACTTCAGCAGCGCCCCTTGTACACCAAAAGACCTGAGTCTCTTGTGAAGGGGATTTACACATTTCACCTCTTTCTGGAGCTTTTATTCAGTGGATTATTGCCAGAGACCTTGACACTACCCTTCCTCAACAGAACTGATGTGATTATGCTGGCTGATGTTCCCTAATGAAGCTTTACAGTCCTGCCAACCAGAAAGGGACAACCTCCAGAGGGTCAGTCCTTGATAAAACCTGCTATAACCATTTGATAGGTGTCAGTCACCGATGGCAACCAAATGGATTTTACTGAATTAGGTCTTTTTATAGGGCTTTAGATGTTTGACTCTCTCTGACTTGTTATGATGCAGTTGAAGACATCACCACAATGAAAACATCACTCCTTAATGGAGGTAACAAGTTTTTAACAATGGCTGTGTTTACATGTATACTAATATACTAATTATTATCAAATTTCTGTAGTTACCTGATTATTCAAGTAGTCATGTGAACTGCTTAATCAGATAAGGTCATTATTAGATTATGACAAATTAGATAAACACACCTAGTTCATTGCCCATCATAACACAGTTAGTTCCGACTGAACAATTTGATTGGACAGTAGGGATTCCAGGAATTACCGTATTCCACAATAATTCCACTCCAACGTTTCACTGGATTTGTATCACTCCACTTCAAAGATGTTCTAGTAACTGTTAATTACTAACACTAATTTACTGTCAAGTCTACAGACTTGAGAATTGCAATATTGTGATGGATGTCTTAATTTCCACAGTGAGGCACTGTTTGAAAATAATTATACAGTGGATATAAAAAGTCTACACACCCCTGTTCAAATGCCAGGTTTTTGTGATGTAAAAAATGAGACCAAGATAAATCATTTAAAAACTTTTTCCACCAATAATGTGACCTATATCCTGTACAACCCAATTGAAAAGCAAACTGAAATTTTTTAAGGGGAAAAATAAAAAATAAAAAACTTACAATGACCTGTTTGCAAAAACAAGCACACCCCTAAACTAATACTTTGTTGCAGCACCTTTGGCTTTCATTACAGCACTCAGTCTTTTTGGGTAGGAGTCTATCAGTTCCGGTTCCGCCGGACCGGCGGCGCCACACGAGTCGGCTGCCTGTTGCAACAGCCTTTTTTTTTTTTTTTATCTTCCTTCTTCTTTCTACACCTTTCACTCTGTATATATATCACGGATCGCCCCGGGGGTCTCCCGGGTCGGCGGACGGAGCCACGGTTTGCAGCGGGAGACGTTACAGCGGGGAGGAGCTAGTGCTAGCTAGCACTTGGCCGCCGCCCGGTGCTAATGGGAAACTCGACATACCGGGAGCTGTAGCGAAAAGGACGCGGGTGCCGGGCTGGAGTTTAGGCGGCGTGAAAGAAATATAAGACAGAATAATAAAGAGCGATGGCAAGAACCAAGCAGACCGCCTGTTAAATCTACTGGAGGAAGAAGCCCCCCAGGAGACAGCTAGCCACCAGGGCTGCTCGGAGAGGCGCTCTGGCCACCGGCAGAGTGAAGAGGCCTCGCCGTCACAGGCCCGTGGCTCTGAGAGAGATCCGTCGCTACCAGAAATCCACGGAGCTGCTCATCCGTAAGCTGCCCGTCCAGCGCCTGGTGAGGGAGATCGCTCAGGACTTCAAGACCGTCCTGCGTTTCCTGAGCTTCGCCGTCATGGCTCTGCAGGAGATCAGCGAGGCCCACCTGGTGGTCTCTTCTTCGCTAAGGGGGTCACCATCATGCCCAAAGACTTCCAGCTGGCCCGCTGCATCCGCGGAGAGAGAGCTTAGACTTTCTGCTGCACATTCACCATCCAGCCATAATGCTCTGCACTGTGTGTCTATATATACATTTATAGTAATATGGACATATGTTTACTAGATGTTGTTTTTTCTTGCCTTCTGATTGTTGCTCTGAGTGTTGCTATCCCTGTGCTGTTGCAATCCTGGAATTTCCCCATTGTGGGACTAATAAAGGCTTATCTTATCTTATCTTATCTTATCAGTGTGGCACATCTTAATGTGTCAATATTTGCCCACTCTTGTTTGCAAAAACACTCCAAATCTGTCAGATTGTGAGGGCATCTCCTGTGCACAGCCCTCTTCAGATCACCCCACAGATGTTTGATCGGATTCAGGTCTGGACTCTGGCTGGGCCATTCCAAAACCTTAATCTTCTTCTGGTGAAGCCATTCTTTTGTTGATTTCGATGTTTGCTTTGGGTCACTATCATGCTGAGAGTCATTGTCATTTTCAGCTTTCTAGCAGAAGCCTGAAGGTTTTGGGCCAACACTGACTGGTACTGTATTTGGAACTGTTCATAATTCCCTCCACCTTGACTAAGGCCCCGGTTCCAGCTGCAGAAAAACAACCCCAAAGCATGATGCTGCCACCACCATGCTTCACTGTAGGTATGGTGTCCTTTTGGTGATAAGCAGTGTTGTGTTTGTGCCAAATATACCTTTTGGCATTATGGCCAAAAAGTTCAACCTTGGTTTCATTGGACCATAACACATTTTCCCACATGCGTTTGGGAGATTTCAAATGTGTTTTTTGCAAAATGTAGCCAGGCTTGGATGTTTTTCTTCGTAAGATAAGGCTTCCATCTTGCCACCCTACACGTGAGATTGTTGTCACATGTACTAAACAGCCAGTACTTGCCAGAAATTCCTGCAGCTCCTTCAATGTTGCAGTCAGCCTCTTGGCAGCTTCCCTGACCAGTTTTCTTCTCGTCTTTTCATCAATTTTGGAGGGACGTCCAGTTCTTGATAATGTCACTGTTGTGCCATATTTCCTCCACTTGATGATGACTGTCTTCACTGTGTCCCATGGTAGATTTAATGCCTTGGAAATTCTTCTGTACCCTTCTCCTGACTGATACCTTTGAACAATGAGATCCCTCTGATGCTCTGGAAGCTCTCTGCAGACCATGGCTTGTGCTGTAAGATGCGACTACAAAAATGTCTGTTTTGAAATGATTTATGTTGGTCTCATTTTTTAACATCACAAAAACCTGGCGTTTGAACAGGGGTGTGTAGACTTTTTATATCTACTGTAAGTACTAGGGCTGCAACTAAAGATTATTTTGGTAGTTGACTAATCTAACGACTATTTCTTCAATTAGTCAACTAAATACGATTATTTCTGTCATGTCCATCATCTCTGCTTCCTGTTGGTATGGCTCCTTTTTTTCTTGCACAGCTCATGTTTGGCGCTCCAGGTCATGTTTAACCTCACCTGTTTAAGCCTGCACACCTGTGAAAATCACTTTGGTGTCAGTCTCAGCCTTAATATAATGTAGTCTATTATAAAAAGTTCCCATAGCTAAATAGAATAATGACCCCTGAAACAAGTTGGAAACTTGAACTTAACAGCTTAATAAAAAGTGTTTGGAGCAACACAATTAAATAACAGAAATTAAAATTCAGTCTTTTAACTCAAAAATAAAGTCCAAAAATTCAAATATCAGCTCTGCTGCTGTAACTATGCATGTTCAGAACAAACTAGAGTAACATTAAAATCCCTAAAAGTATAAAAGAAAACAAACTAGTCCATCTTATTAAAACCTTTCTGGGTCTGGAAGTTTAAAAGTTCAATTAGGCTTCAGATGAAAATTAAAAGAACTTCTAGTCCAAAATAAGTTTGTAAATGCTTCCATTTACAGTGCAGGAATATTTCGCTTCAGTGAAATATTTAAGCTGTTTTAATTTATTTCTGATGGTTATGGTGAGAGTTTTTATAAATTAAATTAGAAATCATGGTGTTGTAATTTACTGATAATCACTAATATTCAGAATGAAGGCTGATATTATCACAACAAAAAGAGGGGAGATAAGAGAGGAAGCCACTCCTGTAATTCACTGATTTACTGCAGTGAACACGTCAGTCAGCAGAACTGAAACAGCTCAGCAGCCATTGTCCAAGAGAGATTATTGTCCGACAGCTACGCTAACATAAACAGCACATGCTGACACTTTAATCAGTTTTCTAAAGCTGAGACAGTCGCTCATTGAAAATAAGAAGAGCTAACTTTGCTCGCTAAAACTTGCTAACCTTACCGGTGTGGTGTTTAGAAGTGGCCCCACTTCAGTCATTCATCACCGGGATGGAGTGCAGCAGAGACCCGCTGACAGGCGGCCGAGCGGGGGGGGGGGGGGGGATGGATGCGTCGCTGTGCTGCTGTGATGAGAACTCTGCTTTATAGAGTTTGCATTTAACTTGTTTCATTGGTTTATTTTTGGTGAAATGCTCCTCTACTTTGGAAACTTTTGGCCTCTTCTCGGTGATTTTCTCTCTTCTGTGTCACCATGATGCGCTCCTCTTCTTCTTCGCTGGACAGTTAAACTGAACATTTCCACATCATGCAAATAAACTTTAAAATTTAACAATTCATCAACAACAAAAATCTATGTTGACAAATTTTATGATCGATGTTGTCGATGATGTCGACTAATTGTTGCAGCCCTAATAAGTACAGGTCCACGTTCCTTATTTTCAGCCAGCATTGTTCCTCCAATCTTTCACTACTCTCCATCACATTGTTTCCAAAAATATCTAAGTGTCTGCATTTGTATGATTTTATTTTGATTGACTATTTATGTCACTAGCCATATTTCAATTAAAACCTGGGTCTCTTCCTCTCTCCAAGTCACACCAGCTAATTTTCCCTCTCATCAGCTTCCTTAACTTCCTGTGTTTAGTCTGAAAGTCTGAACCTGACATGTTTCAGGACCCAGGAGACAGACACTGACACAAGCAGATAGTGACAATGACAGTCCTGACGATGACACCGGCTGTGACAATGACAGCCCTGACGATGACACGGCTGTGACTCCACAGACCGGGATGACGATGATCCTGACGATGACGCCGGCTGTGACTCCACAGACCGGGATGACGATGACACAGATGATGATGCAGACAAAGACGAGGTTAGTGACTCCACACACAGTGGCAATGACGACACAGCTGATGCTGATGACAGTGATTCCACCAATAACGTTGGCCAATACTCCTGTAATTGATACAATAATAGTTCTGGCAATTGAGGAGCAAGACGTACCGGTAGGGGTGGTGGTAGCGAGCCGCTACGAAGACGTGATGGCGTTACCCCGTCAGCTGGGGACGCAGGTCCGCCGCCAAGGAGGTCCACCTGTGCACAGGGGTATAGGTTTGGGGTTGAGTAACAAACAGTGCGTTTACTTGCTGGTCGCTGGGAGGAGTTCCTGGATGAAGCAAGTGAAGCTCTTGACGAGACAAACGAGGTTCCAGACGAGACAAAGTTCCTGACGAGACAGACAAAGTTCTTGACGAGACAGACAAAGTTCCAGACGAGACAAGAGATATTCTTGACGAGACCAGAGAGCGGAGTGCAGGTTCATTCTCCGTTGAGGAAGACAGACGACTCTGTCCCGGGCTGTCAGCGACACTGGCTTTTAACAGCCGTTGATTCACACCTGTTGGTCTGTGCGCAGCTGGGGCTAATGACACTAATGACGGGCCAGAGGCCGCCATGACAGAACCTTTCTGAAAATTGCTTTGACCTTCTAAACAAACCGGACCAAGCTTGTTTGATATGGACTGAGACCACTTCTTTTTGCCGGACCAACTTTTAGCTGTTTGGTCTGGACCGTGGTTCAGGGGAGCTTTCACACCTAAAACTTTAGTCCAGACCAAACTGTTTAGGTGTGACAGCTTCCTTAATGTGTTATGAGGATTTCTGTGACCTCATCCTGCACAGGAATCCTCCTCTTCCACAGAAACTAGGACTGCATATCTGCTTGAAACTCCTCATTTGGAGTTGCTCTTCTCTTCTGTGAGCAGATCGGATACCTGCCTTCCAGCTAATTGGGCACACCCTCTCCTCAGAAGAGAAGAAGTAGTTTCTCACTGAGCCTCAGAGCTCATGTAGCTACAGTAGCCCTCGCTTAGCTAGTGAGTTACCTAGCGACCCGACTAGGGTTTTAGAGCTCTTCTCTGTAAAGTCAACTCCCCCCCACTACACATCCATAGTCCCAGCTCATTCATTAATCCACGGTGGATAATATACTGTATATCATGTCATTACGGCTTATTTTGTTATTTTTCACAGCATGAGACGGGTACCGGGACCATTAGCATGGCTAGTTTAGTGAGTCAGCACCACTCAGTTTCGTGGCCTTTTTTTTTGTAAATTCTAGTCAGTGTACTCATATACAGATGAACCATACATAATCTGTCCCCTAGTTATCTTAAAGAATTGATTGTACCCTATTATCCTGATAGAATAGTATGCTGTCAAAACGCAGGACTCTATTAATCCCTAGGGTCTCTAAAAATACCATGGGTGTAGGACTTTCAGTTATCAGGCCCCTCTATTATGGTAAATGGCGTTCACTTATATGGCGCTTTTTTACTCATCTCTGGATGACCAAAGCGCTTTACAGATCCTGCTATCCACCCATTCACACACTGATGGTGGCGGCGCTGCCATGCACAGGCACTGGCCTGACCCACCAGGAGCAACTGGGGGTTCAGTGTCTTGCTCAAGGACACTTCGACATGCAGACTGCAGACAGAGCGGGAATCGAACCCCTGACCCTCTGATTAGTAGTCGGCCACACTACACCTGTGCTACAGCCGCCCCTTATGGAGCCAATTACCAGCCTGGGTCTGTGAGGCACACACTCTTTCTGCATTTAAGACAACTAAAAGCTTTCCTTTTTGACAAAGCTTTTGACTGGACTTCCCACTTGTTATATTGACTAGTGCATTGCCTGTAGAGAGCAAGTCTTCCTGTCTGAAACAGGGATCCCAGTCAGGCTTTCCAGGCCCAAATGTAGGCTGTGTTTGAAAGTGGAATACAAAGAGGTGTGGCCTAGATGTAAACAGTCACATGTTAGACTTTGACAAATATAAAAGGGACTTAATGGCATGAAGATTTATTTGATTGTGTGAATATTAATTACAGAATACCTAAATATTGAATATAACGAATATTTGTGACCCTATAAAAATAAAATAAATAAACCCTTGTTTATTTGTTTGTAAGATCACTGATCTGATTGTTTATGACTTATATTCATAATAGTGAATCTTCACTTTAGGGAATAGGAGTTGTTCAGTCATCATTCTAATTAGTTTATATCGCGGTTCACTGATGGAGTTAAGAATAATAATGAATTTCTTCTGTCTACTGTTAATAAACTCATGTAGTACTATAACAGGACATGTTTACAAATATTTGAGACCCATTGTAGTGCATCAGTCTATATTTTAGCAATGTTTTGTTATTAAAAGGTTTTTTAAAACTGTAATCAACCAAATTACAAAACGCCAACATTATTATACACAGCAGAAGGACCTGTTTGACTGCAGCCGTTTCATCAGTGTTGCCAAATATCTAACTAAAAATGATTTATTTTGTTATTTGGCCATTTTTGTGTCCTATTTGGTCATTAAGTCGTTTCGGCCATTCCACTCCACAATCATGACAGTATTATTATTAAGTTTTTAATTTTTAGATACTCATGTGGGAGGAGGGATTTGCAGTCCTGCAAAGTACAGTGGTACCACACGGTTCAGCAGTTGGGACTTCTGTCTACTACTGACTGGGCAGGCTTGGCGTGCCTCCCCGTGAAGGACCGTGGTCTCCCCGGTCCGGCCTCTGCTTCTCCCCGCATGTCCTGTGTTGGATACACCGGTGTTCTTTGTCAGACCCGTGTACCCACTGACGCTCCTGTCAGTCTGCTTGCGTGCCTCGTGTTCTCCACATATGCTGAATTATCCTTTAGACCTGTGCAGTTACAGCAACTTTATGGTATAATTTTTTAAGCATTAAATCTTCAGTATTCTCTTTTTCTGGTCAAATTTGTCGCTTTTCACTTCCTTTTTTTGCTTGTGGAGCTCTGTGGCTACTGGTCGTGATGCCGTGTATTATCCAATCAGCATGAAGTCAATCTGAAACCCCACCCACACTTCCAGAAGCTGGAGCATGAGGAAACACAGTGGTGGCTAAACTTTTACTGATAAAAATTACGTGTTTTGACTGAATAACTCCATACTCGTGGATTCACACCCTCGTAACCTCAGCAAAGCACTTATAAAACCTGCAGTCAGTCTGAGGAACGGTTTGAGAGATATGCATGGAACACACACACACACACACACACACACACACAGACAGAGATTCCTTGCATTTACAGATGGATGTAACTAGTAGTGTAACGGTATTATATGTACTGAAAACTAAAAACACTGCTAATTATGCATAGTGTTTTGGCAGTACATCACTAGGTCCAGCTACGCTTGTGTTTGCTTGCAGTGCTACCTGTGAGATTTGTTAGCGAGCTTAATAAGCCTGAAAAAAGCCGATGAAAATGCTGTAATCCTAGGTTAACCTAGCTTTGACGCAACATTGCATGTCATATCTGTACAAACGTCGTTCAACCTGCATGAGGTTGTTATCTGGATGAATAGTATGTCTTCCTCTCCCCCCCTCCCCCAACCAGTCATGGCAGATGACTGCCCCCCCCCCCTTTCCCGAGCCTGGTTGTGCTGGAGGTTTCTTCCTATAAGCGAGTTTTTCCTTCCCACTGTTGCCTCGTGCTGCTCTTAGGGGAATCGTTTGATTGTTGGGGGTTTTCGATGACTTATTTATGATTTGTGCCTGGTGTATCTAGCACCAGGGCTTGACATTAACACTGGCCAACTGGCCAGTGGCTGGTGGATTTCAGCAGTGGCTGGTAAGACATCACACCCACTAGCCTCTTTGGCCGGTTGTTGTTTTCTCAAACGACATCTAAAATAGTAAACCTATTGCAATGTGACACTACGAAAATACAACTACCGCTTCTTTTCTAATCAGTTTTCTTCTTCTTTCTCTTCTTTTTTCTGATGAAAGCAGGTCGTGTCCATTTACGTTAAATCCATCAGCAACTACTAATGATGTCGTGCAGCCATGAAGGGATGTCCCAGTTCATAGGGTAGGTGAAGGGGTAGGATACAGATGAGAATTGGGACAGACCCAGTCTACCTGCATTTCACTGTCATATTGCTAATATTTTTCACCACCATTTTACAGTATTCACTGCTCTTCACAAATAATTAAATTGTTTCTCTCGCTATTTTTATCTATGTATAAGGGTAATTTACATTGTAAAAGGTTATAAATTTAGTTAGAGTAAATTTTAGCATGCCAAAGTCCAGTTTGATTGTATTAAACATAACTTTCCAATCACACAATTGTGGCTAGTGAAAAGACTGAGTGGCTAGTAACTGGAAAATCACTAGCCACAGTGGCTGGTGAGCAAAAGAGTTCATGTCAAGCCCTGTCTAGCACCTTGAAGTGACTTTTGTTGTGATTAGGTGCTATACAAATAAAATTGAATTGAATTGACTTGACGCCTCGGTTCATTAATTCACAGTTGACTATATATCTTTTGCCGTTCTGGGTTGTTGTGTTGTGATTCAGTCATAACCGGGTAGGTTTGGCTGTTAACTTGAGCTGGTCCTGAAAGCGGTCTTCGTTTTCATTTCTGTTCAGTATTTTCAGTTCTGTCCCTGGAAGAAGCTGGCCACTGACACCATCAGCGTCGTCCTTGACACACAGCTTTACAGAAATCGGTGCCGATAATCCATTACTCACTCATTAGCTGTCTGGTGTTTGAGCAAAGAAAATCTGGTCATACTGTGATAATGAGGGAAGTCTATTTAAGAGCCTTTGACTTAATATCACTGCTTCCTTCTTTTCAAATGAAGCAGCGTGTGTCCAGTCATTAAACGTAGCTGAGCCCAAAATTCAGTGGACCTTTTTTCAGTTTTCAGGAAGGACTGCCCCCCATCTGAGGGGAGCCGCACAAAAAACATTTGAAAACAGCAATAGTCTCAACTGAGGGTTTATTTCAGGCGTAGAAAATGAAGGGAAAAGCCTAATGTCTAATAGGTGCGTGAGTCACTTCTGATGATGTGAAAAGGGAAAGTGTTTTGCTGTTCTGTCTCTGAATAAGCAGCCTTGAAGCTCTCCCAGCAGCCTCAGGTTTAATGCAGCTGCCGTGTTGACCTGATGGAGATGGACAGTCAGGGCTCCACTCCCTCACTCAGCCTCTTTAGATGGATGGATTAGCCAACGTGATCATTGGGGAAAATGATGCTGTTTTGAGCTCAGAGGTCACACAGCCTCCTGTTCAGAGCTGGAGTCAAGCAAGACCGTTGAAACTGCAGCTGGAGTTTCATAAAGGTTTGATTTTTTTATTGGCACAAATTATAAATCAGTGGGGTACGTTAGTTTTGATCCCCGGCCAGTCGAAGAGTGAAGGAAGATAATGTTATGGGTCAGTCCGTCTGTCTGTGCCACGTTTGTGAAATCAACTCCTCCTACAGTTTTGGTCCAGTTGTTTTGAAACTCAGTACCATGGTTTGATATACACTGATGATGCATATTGATGCATATTGCAGTTTGGTTCTGATAGGTTGATTTTTGCAGGAATTGTAGCCCCTGATCTATGACCTCCTGTTGCACCTCCCTTCATAGACAGTAACTGTCTTGTGAAATCAACTGAGGACCTTGAGGTCAGAGGTCAGATTTTTCCCTAAACCTTCTAAACACAGTAACTACTGAAAGAAATAATGTAGGCTTTTCAAATCGATACAGTGGTTGTATCTAATACACATCTTGGGTGACTTACGCCCAGACCTGACTATGGGTTTGAGTCAAAGGGTCAGAGGTCAGAGGTCAAGGTTCAAAGTTAACACTGCAGTTGCACTATGGTAAATACTACATTCACAATTACTGTAAAACAAGTAAAGCAAACCTGATACACAGGTTCACCTTTGGAGCCTGACCACTGACTGTGGGTTTGGGGTCAAAAGGTCGAAGGTCAAGGTTAGCATACCATTTGCACTATTACTATTAAACAAGTAAAGCTAGGGCCACCAAACCTAGTCCATAGTTCACCTTGGGATTCTGACCTCAGACTATGGGTTGGGGGTCAAAAGGTCAAAGGTCAAGCTTAACATTCTCTATGCCTTATTACTGTACAACAAGTAAAGTTGGGGTCACCAAACTTGGTACACAGGTTCACCTTGGGATCCTGACCTCTGACCGTGGGTTTGGGGTCAAAAGGTCAAAGGTCAAGATTAGCATTTGTTTTGCCTCATTACTATACAGCAAGTAAAGCTGGGGTCACCAAACCAAACAAAGAATTTATTGTCGTGTCTTCTTTTTTTATTACATCACAAATCCCTTGAAATGTAGCAGGGGTGTGAACACTTTTTATATCCATCATAGTTTGCTGAAGGGCATACAGGCAATGTTTCCTCTGTCACTGTCCAGGCCCAGAGCGCCACTGGGCCCATGACCGGTCAGAAAAGGGGAGGATCAAGTGCAGCAACCACCTTTGTTCCTGATGAAATGAGTTTGAGTCATCTTCACCTTGTGATCACAGTCTCCATAAGAGTTTTAGATGAAAATGATAAATCAGAAATCTTGCACATGTGAAAAATGAACAGCCAGGTATTTGGTATGCAGACATGGTCTCTTCCCACTGAACCTAAAAATAATTCTAGGGGAAACACTGCATAGCGATAAATCCACAGTGTAGCGTCAGTCCACAGTAACAGAGCGATGAGAAGGTGACTGAGACGATCACATGAAAATCTCTTTTCATGAGCCATGATGAATGCAATTTAGTCATTCAGTTACATGAACATTTTTAAGAATAATGGGTTGTCGTTAGAGGAGAAAATATAGTTTAGTTTGACATTTTGCAACCTTAAACACACAGTAAGCAGTTTTCCCTCCAGGTACTTGAGTCCTACAGTTGTACTGAATCCCCACCCATGCTTGTATACTGGGACAAAGACGATGGTCCAGTTAAATGGACCAGTCTGACTGTAACTGGAGCAGAGATAGCATCAACATCACAATCTGGCTTTGTCACAGGAGTCCAATTTGGATAATAAAATTCCATTTTGAAGGCACATCCTGTGTGTTACAGTGTTAAACTTCCAAGCTTTTAAGTTAATTTTGAGCAGGCATAGCTTATCAGCAACGAGACTGGCAACCCTGCAGAGAGGAAAAGAGGACAGCAGTCAGTACTGAATAATGGTTGATCGAAAGAATGAGTTTCCTCTTTCAGGAGTGGAGTTTCTGATGGACAGGGAGATTATTACTGACGCTCCGGCTGCAGTCTGACACCAGGGGCCCTGTTTTGACGGTCATCAGTGGACTTTTCCATCAGACTTTCCACCATACACCAGTGTTTTTGCTAGTTTCTGTGCATTGTCTGTTTTCTACTCTTTGCGTCACGCCTTCTAATTACCAGTAGACAGTGTGCCCTCTTTGCACTCGGAGGAGGAGGCTCATTTCAGGCCAATAGTGGCTAGCACTACATTATTAGAATAAATCCTGTGATAAAAAGACTTACTGGTTGAAGGACATGCCCAGCTGTATGCACGGTGGCCCAGGATAATGACTGAAACTGCATCAGTCCTTGAAAGCAGTTTAATGATAAAACCCATTTTAATTTGGGTCATATTTTCAATGCAGTAGTTATTAAATGCTAACTATCCTGGAGGCTAACTTCAGTTAGGCCAGAGCAGGGGTGTCAAACTCATTCCATGGAGGGCCAAGACCCTACAGGTTTTACTTCCACCCAGTCTCTTCAGCAGGTGTTTTCACTGATCAGCAGTCAGTGGGAAGAAATTCAGAGAAAACACCTGTTGAAGACAATGGGTGGAGGTAAAACCTGCAGGGTCTTGGCCCTCCATGGAATGAGTTTGACACCTGTGGGCCAGAGAGTCCTGACTGGCTCAACACCACCCACGAGCCACCACATCACCAAAAATGTTCTGTCTCAACTCGCCTTTTCTCAGGAGGCGGGGCTTAAGTGAAACTTTATGGCAAAAAAAATAGAGGCATGAGACATTTGAGTGATTTCACTCTTGATATGTCTTGAAAGTCATAAAAAATGTGTTACAGACATATTAACAAGAAAAAAAACCCCTAAATTTTTGGCTAGTGTTACTTTAAATTATTTATTGTCCAGCCCTAACCCATATACAGGTGACAGGTGATAAAAGTAGCCTTACATATATCTATTTTTTGTCTAAAACCAGTCCCTCCAGGATTGTCATTTCGTGATGCTGCGATCACACTAATTCATGTGAATTCAGCCAATCACCGCAAATTTTGCACAACCTTGCAACTTTGTCCAGTCACCACAACTTTCCCGCAATTTTGGCCAATCCTCATCAACTTCTGCCAATTTCACAAATTTTGCCAATCAAACTTGTCCCTGAGGAGCGCTCAAACACTCATTCTAACTAATCAAATGCGCCGCTGCACGGCGTTCACTTCTGTGTTTACAGTGAGTATTAACGGAACACATCAGCACAAAACAGATTGTGTGATTTTCAAAAAACACTCACCTGCGAGTTTTCCCACGCGTCTCTTCCTCTGTCTCCCCCAGCCAACCGGTGGACGTCTCCTCACGTCTCCGTCCTGACCACGTATACGAAGTGTTGTGTTGAAAAAAGTCAACCTGGCTGAAAAGCACTCTGTCATGGGAGCGCGCCTGAGGAGAGACGCCATCAGACCACAAACTAACGACTCTAACACTACAGCCAGTGTTGTAACATTTTCTCCATCTTTAGAGGTAAAATCATGACTACATCTTATCAATGAGCTTTAAAGCTGTGACTCTTCAGCTTGGACATGGACAAACACGTGCCCTCAGTGAGAGCCCCTCCTCCCGGTATGGCTCCCGGTGTGTGTCAAGACACGCAGCAGACAGACAGACAAGTAGGAGTCAGGCACAGAAAGACAGAGAATATTCATTACCTCCGCCAAGGAGGTTATGTTTTCATCAACATTTGTTTGTTTGTTTGTTTGTTTGTTAGCAACATAACTCAAAAAGTTATGGACAGATTTTCATGAAATTTTCACAGATTGTCAGAAATGGGGTATCCTACAGATGATTACATTTTGGTGGTGATCCGGATCACCGTCGAGAAGAAAACCGCCATTACGGAAAATGCCATTTTCGTCAATAACTACTGAACCACTAACCCTATCATTGTCAATCCAATTGTTAGTCATATGTTTTCATGGTCAAGGAATCTGAAAACGTACACACAAACACTGTATGGGGGGAACTGTGGCGCTTGGCGGAGGTCTGCGCTCTCTGAGTGCTTTTCTAGTTTTTTCTGTGAAGTCTGTGTTTTTTCAAAAACACAGACTTCAATAGACAATACAGAGCAACAGAATAAATAGTTTCTTTTCTCTGTGCTCAGTCCCAAGTGGTTGGGCACCGCTGTGGTTAGGGAGTTTTCAAATGTGCTGCCATAATTTCCAAATCTATACTCTTTAACATGCATTCAGTGCAGTTTAGCTGTTTTAATGGATAATTATTTTATTCATCCTTTTTATTCAAGTTCTCTGCAAGAGTAGCCTACAGTGTTGGCCATTTTTATGACAAATTTATTTACTTTTTAAAAAAGTTTCCATGAATTCAGGCTTTTTTGGGCCGCAACAATCATAAAAACATATCGCAAACTCCTGGGAGGACTGTAAAACATACAGTAGAGAATGATTGAATGTGGGTGAAAGAGCTGCGTGTGTGTGTGGAGCTGCAGGTTTCCGAGTCCTGCTATTGGGTAATCAATACTCATTACTACTGTGTTCCAAAAATGTACAACTCAGTCCTGATTCAGAGTCTCCTGTCGGTCTGCCAGGGCAGAGTGAGAATGACGAGGAGGATTTATGACACTGGGCACACCTCGGTCATCAGTTTGTCCTTCAGCTCTGTGTTTGAGTGCTCAATTTAAACTCCAAACACTCATGTTTGTGCCACCCCACACAGCTGTAGGCACACGCGGGATGCTGGTGTTTGTGGGGCTGCGTATCGTGGCTCTGCTGAGCCTATGATACTGAGATTTTAAGAGTGTGCTTGTTATTGTTCTTTTATGTAGCTGAAATCAATCCCAGAAATCTTTTCCTAACCAGAAGGAAAAAATTCATCAGTAAAAAGTTTGTATAACCATCCATATATCTGTTTATGTGAACAGAGGGTTGATAACAGGATCCATTTTCTGGAAATAATTTAAAGTTTTGGCATCCTCAAGGATGTATACAACTCCAATTACGATGAAGTTGGGACTTTATGCAAATTGTAAATAAAAACAAAATACAATTATTTAATAAAAATCCTTTTCAACCTATAGGCAATTGAATACACTACAAAGACAAAATATTTAATGTTCAAACTGATAAACTTGTTTGCAGATATTCACTCATTTGAGTTTGATACCTGCAACACGTTCCCAAAAATCTGGGACAGGGTCATGTTAACCACAGTGTTGCATCACCTTTCCTTTTGACCAGCACTCAGTAAGCATTTAGGAAGTAAGGGCATTGACTGGCAAAGCTTTGTAGGTGGAATTCTTTCCCATTCTTTTTAGATGTACGACTTAAATTGCTTAGTCTCCGTTGCCATATTTTGCACTTCATAATGCACCACATATTTTCCAGTGGGAGTCAGGTCTGGACTGCAGGCAGACCAGTCTAGTACCCACACTTTTTTACTGTGAAACCATGCTGTTGTAGCACGTGCAGAATGTGGCTTGGCATTGTCTTGCTGAAATAAGCAGGGAGGTTCCCAAAAAAGTCACTGCTTGGATGGCAGTATATGCTACTCCAAAACCTGTATGTCCCATTCAGCATTACTGGTGCCTTCACAGATGTGCAAGTTACTCATGCCGTGGGCACTAACACACCACCACACCATCATAAATGCTGGCTTTTGAACTTTGTGCTGATAACAGTCTGGATACTCATTTTCCTGTTTAACCAGGAGGACACAACGTCCATGATTTCCAAAAACAATTTTAAATGTGAACTTGTCAGACCCTAGCACACTTTTTCACTTTGTTTCATTCTCAGATGAGTTCAGGCCCTGAGCAACCGGCAGCATTTCTGGGTGTTGTTGATACAGACGTTGACAAAATTGTTGGTACCCCTCTGTTAATGAAAGAAAAACCCACAATGGTCACAGAAATAACTTGAATCTGACAAAAGTGGTAATAAATAAAAATTCTATGAAAATTAACCAATGAAAATCAGACAATGCTTTTGAATTGTGGTTCAACAGAATTAGTTTAAAAAACAAACTCATTAAACAGACCTGGACAAAAATGATGGTACCCTTAACTTAATATTTTGTTGCACAACCTTTTGAGGCAATCACTGCAATCAAACGATTTCTGTAACTGTCAATGAGACTTCTGCACCTCTCAGCAGGTATTCTGGCCCACTCCTCATGAGCAAACTGCTCCAGTTGTCTCAGGATTGAAGGGTGCCTTCTCCAGACAGCATGTTTCAGCTCCTTCCACAGATGTTCAATAGGATTTAGATCAGGGCTCATAGAAGGCCACTTTAGAGTAATCCAATGTTTGGCTCTTAGCCATTCTTGGGTGTTTTTAGCTGTGTGTTTTGGGTCATTATCCTGTTGCAAGACCCATGACCTGCGCCTGAGACCAAGCTGTCTGACAATGGGCAGCACATTTCTCTCTAGAATACCTTGATAGTCTTGAGATTTCATTGTAGCCTGCACAGATTCAAGACACCCTGTGCCAGATGCAGCAAAGCAGCTTCAGAACATAACAGAACCTCCTC
The DNA here is from genome assembly GCA_020510985.1 of Pholidichthys leucotaenia. Lineage (NCBI taxonomy): Eukaryota > Metazoa > Chordata > Actinopteri > Cichliformes > Pholidichthyidae > Pholidichthys > Pholidichthys leucotaenia. The sequence continues at coordinate 178,556,817 of CM035850.1, read as the reverse complement.
CATGTTTCACAGTAGGGACAGTGTTCTTTTTCTTGGTATGCTTCATTTTTGCGTCTGTGAACATAGCGCTGATGTGCCTTGCCAGAAAGTTCCACTTTTGTCTCGTCTGTCCATAGGACATTCTCCCAGAAGCTTTGTGGCTTGTCAACATGCAGTTTGGCAAATTCCAGTCTGGCTTTTTTATGATTTGTTTTCAACAGTGGTGTCCTCCTTGGTCGTCTCCCATGAAGTCCACTTTGGCTCAAACAACGACGGATGGTGCGATCTGACACTGATGTACCTTGACCTTGGAGTTCACCTTGAATGTGTTTAGAGGTTGTTCTGGGCTCTTTTGTTACCATTCGTACTATCCATCTCCTCCTGTGGCCACGTCCAGGGAGGTTGTCTACAGTCCCATGGATCTTAAATTTCTGAATAATATGTGCAACTGTAGTCACAGGAACATCAAGCTGCTTGGAGATGGTCTTATAGCCTTTACCTTTAACATGCTTGTCTATAACTTTCTTTCTAATCTCCTGAGACAACTCTCTCCTTTGCTTCCTCTGGTCCATGTTTAGTGTGGTACACACCATGTCACCAAACAGCACAGTGACTACTTGTCACCCTTTAAATAGGCCGACTGACTTATTACAAGTTTGTAGACACCTGTGATGTTAATTAGAGGACACATCTTGGTTGAACATGTCCCTATGGTCACATTATTTTCAATCTTTTCTAGGGGTACCATCATTTTTGTCCAGGCCTGTTTCATGAGTTTGTTTTTTAAAATAATTCTGTTGAACCACAATTCAAAAGCCTTGTCTGATTTTCATTGGTTAATTTTCATAGAATTTTTATTTATTACCACTTTTGTCAGAGTCAAGTTATTTCTGTGACCATTGTGGGTTTTTCTTTCATTAACAGAGGGGTACCAACAATTTTGTCCACGTCTGTATATGCCTTTCGTGTTGCGTTGTAGTTTTAACTTGCACTTGTAAATGCAGCGATGAACTGTGTTCATTGACAATGGTTTTCTGAAGTGTTCCTGAACCCACATGCTAATATCCTTTACAGAATGTTGTTGTTTTTTAATGCAGTGCTGCCTGAGGGATCAAAGGTCATGGGCATTCAGTGTTGGTTTTCGACCTTGTCACTTATGTGCAGAAATTTCTACAGAGTCTCTGAATCTTTTAATGATATTATGGACTGTAGATGATGAAATCCCTAAATTCTTTGCAACTGTATGTTGAAAATCATGTTCTTAAACTGTTAGACTATTTGCCCACACAGTTGTTCAGAAAGTGGTGAACCTCGCCCGATCCTTGCTTGTGAAGGACTGAGCCTTTCGAGGATGCTCCTTTAAAACCCAATCATGACACTCGCCAGTTTCCAATTAACCTGTTCACCTGTGGAATGTTCCAAAAAGGCGTTTTTAGAGCATTCTTCAACTTTGCCAGTCTTTTCTTGCCCCTGTCCCACCTTTTTTGGAATGTGTTGAAGGAATCAAATTCAAAATGAGTGGATATTTGCAAGAAAACAAAGTTTATCAGTTTGAACATTAAATATCTTGACAACCATGATGCAGAAGGTCACAGGCATTCATTGTTGGTTTTTGGCCTTGTTGCTCATGTGCAGAAATTTCTCCAGATTCTCTGACTCCATCCATCCATCTTCTATTGCTTAATTCTTTCCGGGACATGGGGGGCTGGAGCCTATCCCAGCATCTTTGGGCAAGAGGCAGGGTACACCCTGAACCGATCACCAGTCCATCGCAGGGCCAACACAGAGAGACAGACAACCATTCACTCTCACATTCATACCAAAAGACAATTTAGAATCCCCAGTTGATGCCAGTTAACCTAACCTGCATGTCTTTGCCTGTGGAAGGAAACCGGAGTACCCAGAGAAAACCCACACAGACATGGGGAGAACAGACAAACTCGACACAGAAGGGTCACCAGTGGTCAGGGGTGGGATCGAACCCATGACCTTCTTGCTGTGCTGACACAGTGCTAACCATTGTGCCACCAAGCTGCCCAAAAGATTATCTGAATCTTTTGACGATATTCTACAATCTAATTACAGTCCTGTAATTGCCCTATTGCGGGACTAATAAGGTTTATCTGATCTTATCTTATTATGGACTGTAGATGATGAAATCCATAAATTCCTTGCAATTGCACATTGAGAAACATTATTCTTAAACTGTTTCTTTAAACGGACTGTTCACCCACATAGTTTTAGTGGTGAACCTCGCCCCATTCTTTCTTGTGAATGACTGAGCCTTTCAGGGATGCTCCTTTTATACCCAATCATGACACTCACCTGTTTCCCAAAAACCTGTTCACCTGTGGAATGTTCCAAAAATGTGTTTTTTCAGCATTCCTCAACTTTCCCAGTCTTTTCTTGCCCCTGTCCCAGCTTTTTATGAATGTGCTGCAAGTATCAAATTCAAAATGAGTGAATGTTTGCGTTTTACCAGTCAGTCTACATTCCTACCCTCACCTATGGTCATGAGCTTTGGGAAATGACTGAAAGAATGAGATTTCAGATACAAGTGGCTGAAATGAGCTTTCTCTGTAGGATTGCTGGACTTGCCTTTCGAGATAGGGTGAGGAACTCAGTCCAGGATAGGCAGGCTCAGAGTAGAACCGCTGCTCCTCCACATTGAAAGGAGCCAGTTGAGGTGGTATGGGCATCTGATCAGGATGCCTCCTGGACGCCTCCCACTTGAGGTGTTTCGAGCATGTCCCACTGGGAGGAGACCCTGGAGCAAACTCAGGACTTGCTGGAGAGACTACATTTTCCAGCTGGTCTGGGAATGCCTTGGTTTCCTCTCTGAAGAGCTGGTGCCTGGGGAGAGGGAAGTCTGGGCTTCTTTGCTTGAACTGCTGCCTCCACGACCTGGACCTCTGAAAAGTGGTAGAAGATGGATGGATGGATATTTGCAACAAAACAATAATTCAATTCAATTCAACTTTATTTATATAGTGCCATTTCACAACAATAGTCATCTCATAGCACTTTCAACTGTAGGGGAAACCTAATTCGCCGTTGCCAAGTGCTTGGCAATGGTGGAGAGGGAAAACTCCCTCTTAACAGGAAGAAACCTCCAGCAGAACCAGGCTCAGGGAGGGCAGTCGTCTGCTGCGACTGGCTGGGGGGTGAGGGGATAGAGAAGATGAAAAGAACAGACATGTAGAGAGCAAACAGCACAATGGGGACTCAATCTATGGGAGAGAACAAACAGAAGTTAATGACCAGCAAAAAAAAAAAAAAAATTCATTGAGAGTGAAGAAAGGAGTGAAGCCCAGTGCATTATTGGAGGTCCCCCGGCTGTCTAAACCTATTAGCAGCATAACTAAGGGAGGGTTCAGAGACACATGATCCCTCCCTAATTGTAGGCTATATCAAAAAGGAAGGTTTTAACACTGTTCTTAAAAACAGAAATCAAGTCTGACTCCCGAATCCAGATTGGCAGCTTGTTCCACACGAGAGGAGCTTGATAACTGAAGGCTCTGCCTCCCATTATACGTTTGGAGATTCTAGGTATTACAAGTAATCCAGCATTTTGGGAGCATAGTGCTCTGTTAGGATAATTGGATAGTATCAGATCTTTTAAATAAAAAGGGTCCTTATTGTTTAGAGCTTTGAAAGTGAGAAGAAGGATTTTAAACTTAATTCTAAACTCTATGGGAAGCCAATGAAGGGAGGCCAGAACTGGAGAGATATGATCTCTCTTTCTAGTACCTGTTAAAACTCTTGCTGCAGCATTTTGAATCAACTGAAGACTTTTTAAAGATGTTTTAGGACAACCTGATATTAAAGAATTACAATAATTGGATTAAACTAAATGGATCACCTGAGCAAGCAAAGAGTATAATGATCAGAGATGCTACTGACTTAGATAAATACAGATGAACACTGATTAGAAAATTATGAGCCAATGATAATCCATATTCATACACACGATAAGAATAGTTCTTTTGATACACCATGCCAAAGTACTTTAATAAAAATAACCAAAACAAACAAAAACTTATGACCGACTCAAGTAGACATCAATTATCCCCAGTTGGAGGAAGTCATTTGACACAGAATGAGGAAACTCAAACTCTGAAAACATACCATTATGCTGAACATAAACCACAAGAGATGGAGAATGATATTGATCCTGATAACCACTTTTTCAATAATATTCATAACCACTGTGAATATTACACTGAAAAACAATTCAAAAGTCAAATGCAATTAGATGGTAAACTGTCAATAATACACTTCAATAGCAGAAGTCTTAACAAAAACTTTCCACAGATTCAGGACTATTTAAAACAGCTAGACAGAAAATTCACAGCTATTGCAGTCTCTGAAACTTGGCTTAACGAAGAGCAGGCTCCCCTGATGGCAATAGAAGGATATCAGATGTTTTATATTAACAGAACTCAAAAAAAGGGTGGTGGTGTTGCACTGTATATTGATGACCTGTACAGGTGTAAGCTTGTAAATGAAATGTCCTTAGCACTACCAGGGATTTTGGAATGTGTTACTGTTGAGATTGACCTAGACAAAACAAAAAATCTAATCATAAGCTGCATATATAGAACGCCGGGAACTTGCATTGAGACATTCAGAGATAAATTAGTCGAGCTGTACAATAATATTACTAGTAAGAAAATGGTAGCAATTTGTGGAGATTTCAATATTGATTTACTGAATCCACATCAACAAAATGTAGTTACAGAGTTCATGAACTCTATGTACAGCATGAGTCTATATCCCACAATAACACATCCCAGTAGAATCACAGTTCACTCTGCTACACTTATTGACAACCTGTTTGTCAATGTTTTCGATAAGAAAATATAAAGTGGATTATTGATAAATGATATAAGCGACCACTTGCCAACCTTTGCACTTATCCATGGCCACACGGGGCCCAACGCAGAAAAAACTTCAAAATCGTTCAGACACAAATCACCAAATGCAATCAGTTCTCTTAAAGAGGACTTGCTGAAGCAAGACTGGACAGAAGTCTATGTATCAGATGTAAATGAAGCCTATGACACATTTATAAATATTGTAACCACTCTTTATGAAAAAAACTGCCCATTAGTAATAAAAAAGCTTAAACACAAATTTGCTAATAAGCCATGGTTAACCAAAGGACTACAAAAGGCGTGTAAAAAGAAAAATTTATTATATAAAGCTTTCCTAAAGAAAAGAACAAAAGAAGCAGAGCAGCGGTATAAAACATACAAAAATAAGTTAACCTATATAATAAGATGTAGTAAAAGAGACTATTACAGTAAAGAACTGGAGAAAAACAGAGACAATATTAAAAATACGTGGACAATACTCAACAGTATCCTTGGAAATAAAAGCAGAAATACAAGCTACCCAACTAATATTCCAAAAAATAATAAAACGACTCAGAGTGTGAATATTGCTTCACCTGCAGATGAATTTAATAATTTTTTTGTTAACATTGGACCTAAACTGGCCCGAGAAATACCCACTACGGTGCCAACAGGTGATACAATATGCAGTAACACTGCTGTAAAAGACTCCATCTTCATAAAGAACACAGACGAAAGAGAGGTTATTGAAATTGTTAAATCGTTCAAAAGTAAAACATCTACTGACTGTGATGGTATTGACATGCTACTAGTCAAAACTGTTATCGAATGCATAGTAAAACCACTGACGTATATCTGCAACCTGTCTCTCCAATCAGGTATATTTCCCAATGCAATGAAAATAGCTAAAGTAATTCCGATATACAAGACGGGCGACAGAGGGGAACTCTCAAACTATAGACCAATTTCACTATTACCGCAATTTTCCAAGATACTTGAAAAAATATTCTATGAGAGAATTGACAACTTCATACTGAAGAATGATTTACTATGTGAGCAGCAATATGGGTTCAGACACAAGAGGACAACTGCATATGCCCTAATGGAATTTACAGAAAAAATATCAACAGCCATTGAAAATAAAGAGTATTCAGTTGGAGTATTCCTAGATCTTAAAAAAGCATTTGATACAGTAGATCATAATTTATTATTAAAGAAACTACAAAATTCTGGTATTAGAGGGGTAGCACTGTCCTGGTTAAGTAGTTACTTAAAGAATAGATATCAGTATGTATGTGTTAGCAACAAAAACTCAGAGTTGCTGAAGGTCACCTGTGGAGTCCCACAGGGTTCAGTTTTGGGACCATTATTATTCAACATGTATATAAACGATATATGTAAAGTTTCAGAAATGGACTTAATATTGTTTGCCGATGACACTAATCTGCTATGCAGTGGAAACAATTTGGAACAACTTCTGGATACACTTGGGAAGGAATTAGAAAAGCTTAAACTGTGGTTTGATTCAAACAAATTAACGCTCAATTTAAGTAAGACAAAATTTATAGTCTTTAACAACCATCACAACAACCCAGTACCCAAACTCAGTGTAAATGGTGTAGAGATTGAAAGAGTATCTGAAACTAAATTCCTTGGAGTAATAATTGATAACAAACTGTGTTGGAAGTCACATATTAATTATATTAAAGGTAAAGTTTCCAAATCAATTGCAATATTACACAGAGTGAAATATTTGCTGAATCAACCCACACTATACACCTTGTATCATTCATTAATACTCCCATACATGACATATTGTAATGAAGCATGGGGAAATACATATAAAACAAACATATATCCACTCTTTATGCTTCAAAAGAGAGCTATTAGAATAATAAACAAAGCAGCTTACAGGGAACCAACAAACCCACTTTTTCTTAAACAAAAAACTCTCAAGTTGAAAGATCTGGTTGACTTTAAAACCGCAATAATAATGTTCAAAGTGAAGAATTTATCACTGCCCGCAAATATCCAAAAGTTGTTCCAAACAAGGGAGAAACGATATCACTTCAGAGGAACATGTATATTTCAAAAGCCTACAGTGAGAACAACTACCAAGCAACACTGTATTTCAGTGCAAGGAGTCAGATTATGGAACGATTATGGACCTGAATTAAAATCATGTACAACGCTTGGACAATTTAAACAAAAACTAAAGGAAGAAATACTCCAAACATATTTACAAGACGACATGTAAACTCACATAAGGATTGACATATCCAGCCTGTGTTGTGTTGTAGCTTAGTTTTTTGTTTTTTTTTTTCTCTCTGTGACATTCTGTCTTAGATTTGTCTTGAATAGTAACCGCTTAACCTAGCTTAGCTTAGTTTTCTTTTTTTTCTCTCAGTCACACTTTGTCTTAGCTTTGTTCTAAATTGTAATCACTCTTGTCTTGTTTACTCTTTTTTCTTTTGAATTCTTGGATGGAATATGGGTGGGCAATATAAGCTGCGGCTTCAGCCATCACCCATTTCGGATAACTCACGTGGAATTGTTTAGTAGAAGGAGTCTTTGTCTAATTTGACCTTGTTGTTATATTATACAGTTTCTTTTAACCTGTACTGTATTATCCGAAATAAATAAATTCATTCATTCATTCATTCATTCAATAATCTAATCTAGAGCTAACAAAAGTGTGGATCAGTTTCTCAGCATCACTCCGACACAAGATGCTCCTAATCTTGGCAATATTACGCAAATGATAGAAGGAAGTCTTAGAAACGAATTTAATATGTGAATTGAAAAACAGATCTTGATCAAAAATAACTCCAAGGTTCCTCTCAGAGCTACTAAGAGAAAGAATAACCCCATCCGAACTAGAAGTTTGATTTGGAAAGGTATTTCTACGGTTTTTTGGACTAACAAGAATGACTTCAGTCCTATCTGAATTTAATAGCAGGAAATTACAAGTCATCCGAGCTTTGATTTCCTTAAGATAGGCTTCTAACTTGGCTAATTGATTACTATCATCTGGCTTCATTGACAGGTATAATTGTGTGTCATCTGCATAACAATGAAAATGTATACAGTGCTTTCTAATTATGTTGCCTAACGGAAGCATATATAAACTAAAAAGAGTAGAGCCTAGCACAGATCCCTGTGGAACTCCATGACTGAGCTTTGAGTTGAAAGAAAACTCATTATTGACATGAACAAACTAGAACCTATCAGATAAATAAGATCTAAACCACTGCAACAAAGTTCCAGTAAGTCCAACATAGTGTTGTAATCTACCAAGTAGAATATTATGATCGATAGTATCAAAAGCTGCACTAAGGTCTAAAAGGACAAGTACAGAAACAAGTCCATTATCAGATGTGATAAGGAGGTCATTAGTGACCTTCACTAAGGCTGTTTCAGTACTATGATGGATTCTAAACTCAGATTGAAACTCTTCAAATAAACCATTTCCCTGCAAGTGGTCAAATAATTGCGTAGCAACAACTCTTTCTAAGATTTTTGAAATGAAAGGCAGATTAGAGATTGGCCTATAGTTAGCTAAAACTCCTAGATCCAGCATTGGCTTTTTGAGTTAGGGTTTAATTACAGCAGTTTTAATAGCCTGCGGTACATGGCCTAAAGTTAATGAAGAATTCATTATTTGAAGAATAAAGCTACCAATAAATGGGAAGAGTACTTTAAATAGCCTGGTAGGAATAGGGTCTAAAAGACAAGTTGAAGGCTTGGATGAGGAAATTATTTTATCTAACTCTAAAAGGTCAGTTGGAGTAAACTCATCCAAACAGATATCAGTTCAAGGAGTTGTAGTAGTTACTGTATTTAAGTTAACAGTGGGAAGAATCTGATTGATTTTATCTCTGATAGATGAAATGTTATTATTGAAAAAGTTCATAAAGTCCTGACTAGACAGCTCTAAGGGAATGCTCGGATTGACAGTCTGTCTGAACCCATATTGCTGCTCACACAATAAATTATTCTTCATTATGAAGTAGTCAATTCTCTCACAGAATATTTTTTCAAGTATCTTGCAAAATTGCGGCAATAGTGAAATTGGTCTATAGTTTGAAAATTCCCCACTGTCACCCGTCTTGTATATCGGAATTACTTTAGCTATTTTCATTGCATTGGGAAATATACCTATTTGGAGAGACAGGTGACAAATATACGTCAGTGGCTTTACTAAGCATTCAATGATAGTTTTGACTAAGAGCATGTCAATACCATCACAATCCGTAGGTGTTTTACTTTTAAACGATTTAACAATTTCAATGACCTCTCTCTCGTCTGTGTTCTTTACAGTAAGTGAATGGTGGGAAGAACCTGATTGATTTTATCTCTGATAGATGAAATTTTATTTTTGAAAAAGTTCATAAAGTCCTGACTAGTAAGCTCTACACGGCCATCATCGAGTCCATCCTCACCTCCTCCATAACCGTGTGGTACGCAGGAGCCACTGCCAGGGACAGACTAAGGCTGCAGCGCGTCGTGCGCACTGCTGAGAAGGTGATAGGCTGCGAGCTCCCATCTCTCCAGGACCTGTACATCTCCAGGACCCGGAGGCGTGCTGGCCGGATCATAGCCGATCCTTCACATCCTGGTCACGTACTGTTTGCTCCCCTCCCCTCAGGTAGAAGACTTCGGTCCATTCGGACTAAAACCTCCCGGCACATGAACAGTTTTTTCCCCTCTGCCATCAGACTGCTGAACATTAAGTGACTTTTTGACTCTCGTGCACTATGTACAGCAGCTCAACCAGACTCACGTCATTCATCACTGTTTTCTGTTGCATTATCGACTGCACTAGGTGGTACTTCACATTATCTGCTACTTGCTAATTTTTTAAAACTGCCTTGACTAGTACTACTCATTATTACTAGTATTGTTATTATTATTATTATCATTATTACTTATTATTACTTATTTTTCTACACTTATTGCACGTTTTCAGTCCTTTAGTTTTTTAGTTTATCTCTTTTTCTCATCATGTTTTTAATGTTGCAGCATGGCATCGAGACAAATTCCTAGTTTGTGTACTACATGAACAATGGCAATAAATCTGATTCTGATTCTAAGGGAATGCTAGGATTGACAGAGTCCTGACTCTTTGTGAACCTGGCTACAGTGCTAAAAAGAAACCTGGGATTATTCTTGTTCTCTTCTATTAATGCAGAATAATAACTTGTTCTAGCGTTTCTAAGAGATTTTTTATAAATTAAAAGATGATTTCTCTATCATGTTTGTTAAAAAAAAAAAAAAAAGGTTCAATAAAGATATTGTGGAAAAAAAAAAAGATGATTTCTCCAAGCTAAATAGATTTCATCTAAATTAGTGGAGTGCCATTTTCTTTCTAATTGACGAGTCTTCTGTTTTAAGCTACGAGTTTCTGTGTTGAACCAAGGAGTTAGAAATCTCTGATTAGCCTTTTTCTTTTTTAATGGGGCCACCGTGTCTAGAGTCTGATGCAGAGAAGCTGTAACACTATCCACCATGTTATCAATTACAGAAGGAGCAAGCTGTCTATAGCTTATTTCCATTGTGTTGCTACATGGCATAGAGGAAACAATCTGCATAAATTTGGTAAAAACATCATCTGAGAGACATCTGCTGTAGTAATATTTTTCTTTAGGAGCCAAATAGTCAGAAATAGTAAAGTCAAAGGTTAACAGACAATGGTCTGACAGTACAGGGTTATGAGGAGACACTACCAGATTTTCTATTTCTATGCCATATGTCAGAACAAGGTCCAACGTATGGTGGAGATAATGGGTAGAATTTCCTACTTTCTGAGAAAACCCAATCAAGTCTAATATTGAATTAAATGCCAAATTAAGGCAATCATTATCTACATCTACATGTATATTAAAGTCCCCTGCTATAATTGAATCAGTGATTTCAAAAGGGGCCCAAGTCCCCTTTGAAAAAGTGTGAACTTGGGCCCTTTTTGAATTCACCGATTCAATTATTATATCTGATTTCAGCACTAAATCAGCTAAGAATTCGCCAAATTCGGATAAAAATTCTGAGTAGGTTGATGGAGGACGATAAACTATGGCAAATAAAATTGGGTTTAGCCTAAAATTGCTAACATGCCCAATACTGAGGACCAGGCCCTCAGAGGAATATAACATGTTTTTTGCTTTACATTAACTAGTAATTTGGAATGGTAAATTGTTGCTGCTCCTCCTCCACGACAAGAACTTCTGGGATTTTGACAGTTTAAAAAACCAGAGGGAACTGATTCATTTAAACCAACATAATCCTCTTGTCCTAACCAAGTCTCTGTAAGGGATATTAAATCAATCTGATGATCAATTAACAGATCATGGACTAGCAGAGACTTGGGAGTTAGAGACCTAATATTTAATAAACCACATTTAATTTTTAAATTATGAGGAGGAACAGAGGCCAAATCATTCAATTTAGAGGCTTCATGTTTAATTTGAGTTTTACCAACTTTTTGTTTAATCACTTTGGGATACTTATACATTATATTTTTATTTGCTTTGGAGGGAGCAGACAATGATTCTCTGATGGGGAAGACAGGGGCTAAGTTGAGGGGTGGTGGATGAAGAGAAGCTGCAGAGAGGCGTGTAAGACAGACAGCCAGTGGCTGAAGGATGACGAGCGGCTAAACATGTCATCACTGGTCAGACTGGGGAGGGGCCCAGAGAATACTACAGAGGCAGACATCGTTTTGGCAAAGTCACACACTGATTCCATGTTAAATTTTCTGACTTCCAACAGCCGGAGTCGGATGTCGTTAATGCTGGTGTGGATAACAGTTGTGGAGTATTTACAGTTACTTTTAGCCAGCATTTTCAAATTTGACTCGATGTCGCCTGCTCTGGCCCCAGGAATGCATTTGACTTTGGCTGCTGGAGTCTCTAGGTTCACGTTTCTGACTACAGAGTCGCCAATGATCAGAGTTTTTTCCTCAGCTGATGTGTCGCTGAGCGGGGAAAAACGATTAGAGACGTGAACAGGTTGGTGGTGTACCGGGGCTTTGTGGCTAGGCTTCCTTCTCACTGTCACGCACCCAGTCTCCTCGCTGCTGAGGAGGACCGGAGGACCGCTAGCAGGCCGCCTTTTGCTAGGGAGCTCCGCTGCAGCTAAGGGATGTCCGTCATTATTAACTGGCGCAGACGGTGTTTCAATACAGCGGAGCCGGGATTCCAAATCAGACAACCTCACCTCGAGCGCCTCAAAAAGACATTTATTACATTTACCGTTATCACTAAAAGAGGTAGAGGTGTAGCTAAACATCTGACAGAGAGAGCACACCAGAGGAGAAGAGGAAGGAGAGCTAGTAGCCATAGCTAGTGGCTAACCCGAAGCTAACAAAAGCACTGATGAAAGGTGAACAGAAGGCAAAAGAGGGTGATTAGGAGACACTGAGTGCACACAGGTGCAAGAGGCTTGATAAACAGAAATGAGAACTAACGGTAGATGGAAAAAAGTGATTGAAATACAATTAAAGACAAAATCCTCAGGAGAATGAGGAGAGCAAACCACAGAGAGCTAAAGAGATAAAGTTTATCAGTTTGAACATTGAATATCTTGCCTTTGCAGTGTATTCAACTGAGTATAGGTTGAAAAGGATTTTTAAATCATTTTTTTAAATTCATGTTTTGCCCAGTTGTATATGCAGTTTGAAAGTCCAAAAGCCATTTCTATGTAATTATACATCTCCTTATTGAAGATGTCTGTGAAATTCTGTAAAACTGAAGATAGAACTTGTTGGTTTGTGACATCATAAAATCCAGGAAGTATATTCTGCTTGTTTCTTTAAGCATTCAGCAAAATAAAGTCAGTGTTTTCATGTTTATTGGTGTACATATGAACCAAGTCTGTATTTTATGACACAATTTCACAGAATATGAGACCTGTAATAATCCTCAATTTTTTCACACCCATTACTCACATGTATTTCTATAAACACGTCTTTATTATTGCAATATATGAAAATCACTACTTGTGAGTGTGTGTGTTCTGCAGTAAATGTCAGTAGGGTTTTTTGTGTGTGTGTGGCATTTTTCCTGAGAATCGTAATTTGCCCTTGGTATCAGTGCAGTCTATCTAAATAGAAAAAGCTAATGCTTATGATATACTGAACAAAAAATTCATGTCATATTCCTTAATGATTTATTGATTTTATTATAATGTGTTTCATGTTCAACATTAACAACATAAACTCAGAAAAGGTGTAGGCTACTTTAACATGTAAATTTGTGCACTGGATGATATTAAACTTCAGCAGCATAAAATAAATTCTGAATTCAAAAAAAATATGTAGCCCTAAAGCTGGATTTCTGCACCCATGTCATGGCGGCGCCGTTGCTGACACACATCACCAATGCTGTCTTGTCCATTGGTTTGAATATGTTGGTGTGCTGCCAAAATGGGTTTATGCTGATGTGCAGAGTGATTTGTGTTTATTGTTGTTATAACGGCAGACAAGATCAGACTGTGATGGAGTTAATAAATGTTATAAAAGGAACTTTTTATATGATTACTGCAATAGATAAAAAGGGGAAGATGCTAGAGGAAATGGTACATACGACCACCACCGTTGCGGTCGTTTGAGAATCTGTGTAATTTATGGGGTTAGGACGAGTCATAGAAATGCTGTGTATCTGCTAACTTGCCCAGTATCCATCTTCTTCCACTTAATCCTTTTTGGGTCGCGGTGGGGGGGGCTGGAGCCTATCCCAGCATCTTTGGGTGAGAGGCAGGGTCCACCCTGGACAGATCACCAGTCCATGGCAGGGCAACACAGAGAGACAGACAACCATTCACTCTCACAGTCAGACCTAAGGACAATTTAGAATCCCCAGTTTGATGCCAATTAACCTAACTTGCATGTTTTTGGCATGTGGGAGGAAACCGGAGAAATCCCGGAGTAAACCCACGCAGACACGGGGAGAACATGCAAACTCCACACAGATCACTGTTGGTCGGGGGCTGGGATCAAACCCAGGATCCCCCGGCCAAGGGTGAGTTGCTGTGCCTTCATTCCGATTGAGAGGGGTGGGTTATGTCGATTGTTAATCCGAATGGTGCACATGAAAACACTTATTCCGAACGTAGGGCAGAAAATATGTTTACTGTGCATGTCTGTACACCAGCCGCATGTCGACGTGACGTATTTCCGCCTTAGCAGCAGCTAGCAGAAAACATAGCGGGAGTAAAACAAAACTGGTCTGTATCGTCCTGCTGTCTCCCTCTGTTGGTCATATGCAGAAGTTTGTACTTGTAGCTTCATTACGGAGACCAGCAGAAACAAAAGTACAGTCTGAATAACACAATACAGGTCAATTTCTACACAAAGCGGGGCTTGCTAACACCAGACGTTGCTTCTTCTTCTACTATTTTTTGAATGTCGAAATGTTGACGTGCGCATGTCAAAATGGTTTATTCCGTTCAAACGTGTGACACATGGAAACACACGTCCTAATCAGATCAGCTTTTTCAGGATCCATGTAAACAGTAATGTTCTGATCTGAATTGTAATCAGATTGAAGAAATTTTGCCCATGTAACCGTGACCAATGAGCGTGATCGGGTCAGAATATTCAGATTGGCATGTTTACATGAAGCGTTTTTATTCCAATCAGGCTTTTATTCCGGTTACTTGTGTCCATGTAAACATGGCTAATGACCCCTTTAATGCTATTTCAGTGGTGTGTTTTGAATTCATGCAGCTCAGAAGCACACGAGGAAACAGGGAGTGTGCACATTTTACTTTTCACTGTAACTTCCAGGAGAGACAGGTGCATCTACATCTTCCTTGGCAGATGCGGCCTCTGAGCGGGTCTGGACTGTAGGTCTGTGTCATGCGTCTGATCGTGTGTGACTGAGCTCAGACACGTTAATTCTAATTTCTGTTTGTTTGTCACTCGTATTATTATGTGGTCTGCTTTGTTTATTTTCTGGTTTTGTGACAGAGTCTCTCCCCTTTTTCTCCAGACACTTCCCACCAGCTGCCCTCTGTCTTATACCATCTCAGCTGAGGGCAGTTGGTTTGATTAGGTTGCTGACTCGCTCTGCCTGGACGCACCTGTGCCTCATTTACCTGCATTATATTTAAGCACTGCTGTTCCTCTGTTTGGGTGTTGTTAAATTGATGCTCTTCTTACCATTATTGTGATCCAGCCTCTGAAGTGTTTGTCTTCTCCTGAGCGCTCCCCTGCTCAGAGGCTCCATTCTGTAAGTCATTCTTGTTTAGCATTTTTTCTGTGGGAACTTTTTGATGTTTATGTTGTTTTGTCAATAATTATCTTCAACTCACCCTGCAGTTGGATCTGTCCTCTCTGCACCTCGTAGAGACTGGTGACCAGTGGTTCGGTGTCTGCACCAGCCAGTGCTTACCCTCACGGAGGGATGGAACTCTCTGAGGGTTTTGAACTGCTCTGACAGGCCTATTGTTGTGTCCACATGAAGTCTGTCATATTTGTGTCCTCAGTCATCTTCGATCAATCTTTTGTCTGATCGAGCTCGCGTGTCCTCTCTGGGGTGATGAGGGATACACACTCAACTGTTATTTTTCTGTTGAATGTATTAATCTGAGGACAGTTAAACACAGGCTATCCACCTATACCCTGTGGTACGGGCACATGTCTGTGTGTTGGATTCGTGTGCACTACGTTAAACCATTCAGCTCGATTATTCAGCCCTGTTGTTGGTCATGTCTTTAAAATTTGTCCTCTCTAAAATAACTAACTGGGCATCAGCTGTGATTGATGCCTTCCTTATTGCCAAGCAGCGTTACTATCGCATGCATTTTTGCTCACTTGGACACCCTTTGGCCAGTGCAAAACCTGTCTTAATCATGATCAGAGTTCACTTTAGATAATGGGCAGGAGCGCTTTAGATTGGATTATCCAAAACACACCTATGAATAATTAGACCAGCCTCTTTATGCTTCTCGTCTGGTGCACAGATCATTTTCCCGGTGCCATGATAACAAAACTGACTGGGCCGCACCTACAAATGCGCCATGCGCATCGGGTAACTGATGAGTGGATAGAATGTCAAAATACAGTTGGTTTGATTTTTCAGAGCCCTGCATTTGCTATGTGGTGCAGCTCTGCAAATCATCAGGAATCATCATACATGGCCAGACTAAAGCAGACAAATTACACTGCTCGCCACCGTGTAGGCCGACCCATTCCCCCCAAATATTTAATTAAATCCCCAAACAGGCTTCGGGCGAAAGCAAATATGTTCCACTCTGTGACTCCTACACAACAATCATGGAGGTGTCCTCGAGTGGGACATGGACCGTCCCAACCTCTGGTGCCATGGTTGTACTACACCGCTGCTCATCTCAGTGTGTGTGTGTGTATGTGTGTGTGGCGGGGGGACTGTTGGAGCATGGCAAAAATCCCTCTAGACCTCCATTTTATAGAAAGGCTTCCAAAGGTAATACGTCATTGATTAGCATAGGTAGGTGAGAGGGTCTTCTATTGTTTCTGTCTGATGTCTTATCAAGCCGTCACAGGAGATTATTGTTAAATCCAGGGCTGTTTCCAGCTTTTTGGGAGCCCTATGCAAGATTATGTTTGAGGCCCATATTTTTGTAATGGGAAAGAGTTCAAACCCCTGAAAATGGGGGAAAAAATGTCTTCTGTCCCAATGAAAACACACAAAAAAATGAAAGCACCAAGGTGCTGATGCCTCAGTGCCTGTGGCGTGGTAGCATGGGGGCTGTAAAAAAGTCACACTGCCACTTCGTGTGGCCCGACATAGTTATTACAATACCTTTTTTCACAGCTGCATTGATCGTAAAGGTGAGTTAAATTTGTGTTTATTTTGAAAACAAAGCCTTACCTGGAAATTGTGGCAAATTAAAAGTTGAGAAAATAAGGTGATACAATGATTCAAGCCTTTAGTTCCAGTTGATTTTGAGTGGGTGAGCTGAAAAGCTGCTAACAGACAGACAGACAGATACTACACACACAGACACATGGATTGATTGCCGTATGCCTCCGTTGCCTTTGCACTGAGGCATAAAAATACAGAAGCACAAGAATAAAATTAGGAGCACAAAGAAAAATGCTGGAGTAACAGATTTTATTAATTGAATACATCTATAGTTCCACGATGGCATGCAATAGCAGGTAAACATCAAAATTTCCAAAAGTAAAAGCATAATTATGGATATTAAATCAGAACGGTTTGGAATGTTTCATACTTATGTGTAATGAATATTGAGACTTTCTTAGATAATCTTGCAAAAAGCAAGGTTTTCCCAAACATTAATTTATTGAAATACAGTAGCAGTTTCTGGTATAAACAATAAACATGCAATATTCTTATTGTTGGAAAAATTCCCTTTTAGGATATAAGGTGCTCAGTCAATGATCAGGCAGGATCAGAGTTTCAGCAAATTTAATTAGAGCGCTGATCAGCGGAACACAATACAGAACACAGTTCTCAGTCTGTCAGTGTATTGCATTAACTATCAGAGCGATTCTGTTTATAGCAGTCCCACATCACTAGCAAGATAAATCACTGTTTTTGTTAGAATTTCAACTTCTACACTGCAAGTAAGTTTCTATAAGGTTTAGTAAAGGTATAGAAAACCAACAGGCATGACGTGCATGCTGCTGATTCTGTGAAACTGAATCATTAACTGAAAGGGGCGTGTTCAAAAAATAGCAGTGCTGAGTTCACTTAGTGAGGTCATTGATTCTGTGAAAAAAATAGGTGTTAAACAGGTGGCCCTTATTTAAGGATCAAGGCAACTGACGCTGCATATGCTGGCTGTGCATTTGTCCTTGAAAAACAGAGTAAAATGGGTCGTTCAAGACTGTTCAGAAGAAGAGCGTTCTTTGATTAAGAAATTAATAAAAGAGGGGAAAACCTATAAAGAAGTGCAGAAAATGATAGGCTGTTCAGCTAAAATGATATCAAACGCTTTAAAATGGCAGCCAAAACCAGAAAGGCGAGGAAGAAAAAGTAAAATGACTATTCGAATGGATCGGAGAACAACCAAACTGGCAAAGGCTCAGCCAATGATCAGCTCCAGGAGGATCAAAGAAGATCTAAGGTTGCCTGTGAGAACTGTAACAATCAGACGACGTCTATGTGAAGCCAAACTACCAGCAAGAAGCCCCCGCAAAGTCCCATTGTTAATAAAAAGACGTGCTGAAGCGGTTACAATTTGCCAAAGAACACATTGACTGGCCTAAAAAGAAATGGCGTAATATTTTGTGGACTGATGAGAGTAAGATTGTTCTTTTTGGGTCTAAGGACCACAGACAGTTTGTCAGACATCCTGCAAACACTGAATTCAAGCCACAGTATACAGTGAAGACGGTGAAGCATGGTGGTGCAAGCATCATGATATGGGGATGTTTCTCGTACTATGGTGTTGGTCCTATTTATCGCATACCAGGGATCATGGATCAGTTTGAGTACATCAGAATACTGGAAGAAGTCATGTTGCCATATGCTGAAGAGGAAATGCCTTTGAAATGGGTGTCTCAACAAGACAATGACTCCAAACACACCAGCAAGTGAGCAAAATCATGGTTCCAGACAAACAGCATTCAAGTAATGGAGTGGCCAGCACAATCCCCGGACCTTAATCCCATAGAAAACTTGTGGGCTGACATAAAAAATGCTGTTCATGAGGCAAAACCAAGAAATGCAGAGGAATTGTGGAACTTAGTACAATTGTCCTGGGCTGCAATACCTGTTGACCGGTGCCAGAAGTTAGTCGACTCCATGCACCACAGATGTGAAGCAGTTATCAGAAACCGTGGTTATGCAACTAAATATTAGTTTATGATTCTCAGGAAAGTTGAATCTTCAAGCATTTCTTAGTTTATACAGTACATTTTTGAGTTTGTAAAGACAGATGTCAACACTGCTACTTTTTTGAACATTGTATTTCTTGACTTTCTGTAAAATATTATCAAATTCAACTACTTTTTCCAATTTTCTTGCTTTGAAATAGAATGTGAAGTGTCCCCAATGCATTTGTGTTCATTAAAATACAATCTATTTGAAGAATTTTGACGTTTACTCACATTTTTCAACACACTGCACTGTCAGGGTGGTGTCGCTTCTTGATTAGTTCATTCATGACTCAGTGTGATAAGGTCTGCTGAGCGTCTTGATTAGTCCATTCGTGCATAAGATTGTTTCTGCTGAGTACACGCAGAAAACCGGTTAACACTAGTGATAGAACTGAACATTCACAGTGCTAAACTAACTGTCACATCAGCATCCTTCTATCCATGTTTTTTCCACTACTCAACAACTCCTTATATGGTAACAGGATTTCCTGAGTCAGTATACACATTAAGCTTTATATATAAAAAAAAATCGTGTTCATAAAAATTCATATGTCAGTGTAACATAGAATTCTTTCATCACTTATTTAGCTTCATGCCAGTCATCTTCACAGAATGTCTGTCTGTCCATCCGTCTGTCTGCCCAATGCAAATTTACAAGAAAGAAGTCACAGACTAACTAGAAAAAGTTGCAAAAAAGATGTAAGATAATCTTTATTGCCACTGTGATACTGTCCAAAACAGCAAGATGGTGAAATGATGTTAGCACTTCCAGAGGTACAAAACAACATAGATAAAAACACTTTAGTTTGCAATATAATAATGATACACAACAAACGCACACATGTACATGATGGATCGTGACAGGAAAAATTGCAATATGGCCAAAATGAAACACTGTAGGACTCTGTGTGTGAGTACATCATGCGCAAGCATGTGAACGTTGTCTGTAGGATTAGGACCTGTACTTATATAGCACTTTTCTAGTGCTATATAAGAGACCACTCAGAGCGCTTCACTAGCACGAACTCCCTGTTCTAAGGGCCTATAGGAGACAGATATCTAGGGACAATTTAGAACAGCCAATTAACCTAACATGCATGTCTTTGGATTGTGGGAGGAAACCGGAGCCCCCAGAGTAAACCCAGGCAGCACAGGGAGAACATGCAAACTCCACACAGAAAGGTTCCTACCCCTGCCAGCCTGGGGATTCGAACCTGCAACCTTCTAGCTGTAAGGCAACAGTGCTAACCACTGCACCACCGTGCTGCCTGTAAAGCAGTTTGACAAGAAAAATGCAGCAAATTTAAAAGAAAAAAAGTTGAACATTTGTGGAAAAAAAAGATTCAAATTTATGAGAAAAAGTTGATGAAATTTGTAAGAAAAGTTGCAAATTTACAAGCAGAAAGTTGCAAACATACAAAAAAGTCACAAATGTATGAGAGAAGTCACAAATTAATGACAAAAAATCACATATTTACAGTAAAAAATACAAATTTACAAGAAAAAGTTGCAAATTTTTGAGAAGTTCAAAAGGAATTTAAAAATCACAAATTTACAAGAAAAAAGTTTAATTTTTAAGAAAAAAAGTCAAAACTGCATGATAAAACAGTTGCCAGTTTAACAGAACATAGCTGTAAATTTGCCAAAGCTGTTTTTTTGGCAGAAGTTGGCTGTGGCGACGTCTGCCCCAGTCCTCTGGCTCCAAACATTAGTCACAGTCAGCGTGTGTGCGCCTTCCCTGCAGAGAATACAGCTCCGTCCTGTGGCCCCGGGCAAGGAGATGCGGCGGCCACGGCCCCCCTGCGGCCCCCAGCCAATGCTCCTGTGTTGTAGTGTTGTCTTTTATGATAATGTGCTCCGTCAGGGTTAAAACAGTTCCATGAAGAACAAGAGGTGTTCGGGTGGTGATTGGGGCGCTGAGTCAAGTGTTGCAAAAGTGTGAAATGGTGCAGCGTGTGTGTAAGATAATATTAAATCATAAAAACCTGGAAGTTCCTGGAAGAGCTTTCAGATAAGAATGTGTAGAGCTGGCAGTTCCCTTTAGCTGTAATGGATTATTTAAACCTTTAAAAGGTCACCACAGCCCTACAGGCTGAATACTGTATGTTAAGCTGCCATATATGTAGGTCCGAAGATAGGATTATTTTTGACCAGAGATCATGGTACAGTTTTAACAAAAGAGTTTATTACCTGAAGCAACACAAGCTTAGCAGGTTAATTATTAGTCATCTATTTGATTCTGTTCATTAAATCCTTAATTAGACAGAATAACGCTGCACAGCAAAGAGGAAATTGAATTTGGAGGAAGACACTCACTGTTTGTGTTTTTTTCCTTAATCCACTGCTGCAGGACATTTTCCCCACAAGATCTGCAAAAAGAATATCCACAGTAAACCTAGTTACAGTACACAGTGTGTTTGTATTTAAATTAAAAAAATGCAGTCACTGCCCTGAGAGGACTTGATCTGCATGTGGGTCTGTCAGGAGTTAAAGGAAATGCTGTTTTGTGATAAATGTTCAACATTTTATGATGTATGTGTTAGGGGGGGCACAATGCAGCCTTTTTTAATGCTCCATCCAATACCAATATTTAGAATTTAGGTATCTGGTGATACTGACAGAAATCTGATACAGTGCTTGTGGCCTGAGCTGACATGTTTTAACTACAGTGGTGTGAAAAAAAAAAGTGTTTGCCCCCTTCCTGATTTCTCTTTTTTTTTTGTATGTTTGTCACACTTAAATGTTTCAGATCATCAAACAAATTTAAATATTAGACAAAGAAAACACAAGTAAACACAACATGCAGTTTTTAAATGAAGGTGTTTATTGTAAAGAGGGAAGAATCCAAACCTACATGGCCCTGTGTGAAAAAGTGATTGCCCCCTAAACCTAATAACTGGTTGGGCCACCCTTAGCAGCAACAACTGCAATCAAGTGTTTGTGATAACTGGCAATGAGCCTTTTACAGCGCTGTGGAGGAATTTTGGCCCACTCATCTTTGCAAAATTGTTGTAATTCAATCACATTGGTGAGTTTTCAAGCATGAACTGCCTTTTTAAGGTCATGCCACAGCATCTCAATCAGATTCAGGTCAGGACTTTGACTAGGCCACTCCAAAGTCTTCATTTTGTTTTTCTTAAGCCATTCAGAGGTGGACTTGCTGGTGTGTTTTGGATCATTGTCCTGTTGGATCATTGTCCTGCTGTAGAACCTGAGTGCACTTCAGCTTTAGGTCACAAACAGATGGCCGGATATTCTCCTGCAGGATTTTTTGGTAAACAGCAGAATTCATGGTTCCATTTACCACAGCAAGTCTTCCAGGTCCCGAAGCAGCAAAACAGCCCCAGACCATCACACTACCACCACCATATTTTACTGTTGGTATGATGTTCCTGTAATGAAGTGGTTAATACTTGGGAGCGACGTGATGACGCAGCCAGCTGGTGTCATCATCATGCCAGCCTATATAAGGAAGGAGTAGCCATCTTAGGGCCTCTTTCCCAGCTGGCTCAATTAGCGATAACACAGCTGCATATATGCTATGTGACTTGGTGTAATAAAGTTTGTGTTCACAACAGCACTACTCTCTGTGAGTCTCTCCAGGTTTCCAGATGTAACATTTGTCAATGAGAGTTAAACGATGGAGGCGTGCGTGAGACCACCACAGCCATTTCAGGAAGACCCTGTTGAGCTATATATCCCATGGCCCCGCTGGTTCGAGCGGTTCACCAGCTACACGGAGTCTCTAAACCTGGAGAAATACAGAGACCACTGGTTGCAAGAAATTCTATACGGTCAACTGGGTAAAGACGGACGGCTGATAGTCAACAGTTTAAAAAAGGGGGCTACGTATGATGACTACGTGGCGTTGCTGACCGAACATTTCACTGTTCCACGGATGGTTGCCCTGAATGCTCAGCCCACCGATCCCATACCCTCTCAGGAGGGCCCTGAGTTAGACACCATGAGACCGCAGAACATATGTGTGTAAGAGAAGTAGGGGTGGTGTGTGTGTGTTTTGTGGGTATGTTTACGGGAGGGTTGCAAGGAGTTGGGATGCATCATATAAATATATGCAACTAAATGGGTCTCCTGTTTTTATTTATGGAAAGCACTTTGCACAGCATCTAATGTTTGAAAAGTGCTATACAAATAAAGTTTGATTGATTAATTGATTGACACCACAGAAGAACAACCCAGCGAAAAACATGTGGGTGAGTCAACTCAACGCTTTGCTATGGAGCTCAGAGCCTTGGCAAGCACGTGAGCCCTTGGGCCCTTAGAAGATGAGCTAACCCGTGACAAGCTAGCCGAAGAGCACAGCACGGAGAGTGAACACAGCAAAGCTAGGCTTGTCGACCTCACACCCTACAGAGACGGTGTCAACATTGTGGGCCTTGAAGGTTGGTCAGGACCATAGTGTGTGGTGAAGCTAGACGCCATCAGTGTGCCAATGTTGGTGGCCACTGCTGCCTCACGGTCCCTGGTAAACAAGGCCACGGTTAGGAGGCTCACCCCCTGGCGACCTGATGCGGTGGAACTGCCGGATGACAGATGCTTCATGACCAGCAAGAACATCACCTTCGCGGTGCAGTATGGTGAAAGGAAAATTCCATTGTTCCGGTTTCAGGTGACACCCCAGGGTGATAACGTTATGGGGTGGGATTTGTTCTGCGAGCTAGGTTTCACCCTCACGGTACCCAGGGAGACTGTCAATGATCCCGGTCCATTATACCCAGACTTCATGGACGTGAGTCCAGCCAAGGAGCACAGCCCAGGAAGTGAATGTAGTGCAGAGAGTGGACACAGCACAGAGAGTGAGCACTGTGAAAAGGGATAATTCAGTACAGTGAGTGACCACAGCACTGTGGGCGAACACGACGCCAACGAGAAGTCTGCCGTCCCATGTGCACGGGAGGAGCGCTTCCCAGATGGGGGGTGGCGGCGGGACTCACCTCGGATCCTCAACCAGCAGGAGTTCACGGGAGCCGCTGGGGAGTTGCAGTAGAGGGAGTCCACGCACACAGAGAACAGTGGCACAGCACCCCAACCTAAACCAGCACCAGACAAAAGTGAGAAAGAACTGGACTGCTTCAGAATCCTCACTCAACACCAGTCTACTGGAGCCATGGCTGAGCCGATGGGTGAAGAGTTCATGACCGTAATTGACACAGGAGATATGCCGGACGTCTTAAGGATCCACGACCAGCATTGGCCTCCAGGGACAGCCGCTGTAGCATTGGGTGAAGAGTCCGTGACCCAACAGGATGTAGCAGAACCACTGCTGCCTAGTAGATGCCCCACAGCAAACGTGAATACCACACCATTACAACCAGAGTGCCGCTCGCAATGATGAACTGGTTATGGGCCTGTGGAACCAAGCGACCAGGCTCACAGTCGGCCTTTTCATGCACGTCACTACCATTGACGTGCATGAAAATGGTGGCACAGCTGGAAATAAGATCAGGATGGCGGGATGGCTGTCCGCGGGAGGTGAGAGCAGCTGCCGCAGATTGGGATGCAGCGTTGGAGCCGATCCAGCTGCTGTGGGATCCAGGCCGGGACAGTGTTGATGAGCGTGCCATGGCTTCAGAGGGATGGCACCTTGGTTTGTCAAAATTGGCACCGCCAGGCGCTCACTATGAGGCCCGTCCAGCAGAACTGCTTTCCCCATGGAAGACTGTCAGAAAAGTGACTGTTTAGTCAGAAGCGTGGCTGCCAAGATGAGTGGCAGAATAATCCACTCAGTCGCGTCGGGTTGAGTGTTGGTCCACCCACTAACAATAATTAATATTGTTGACTGTGATTGTTGTTGTTTATGCCAAATTGGGCAGAGTTGTAATTAATGAAGTGTTCTGTGTTTTTCCACGGGGGGGGGGGGGTGAATGTCAGGAAGGGGTTAATACTGGGGAGCGGCATGATAACGCAGCCAACTGGTGTCGTCATCACGCTAGCTTATATATGGAAGGAGCAGCCATCTTAGGGCCTCTTTCCCGGCTGGCTCAATAAGCGATAACACAACTGCATGTATGTTATGTGACTTGGTGTAACAAAGTTTATGTTCACAACAGCACCAAGACATAATAATTCCTCTTCTCAAATGCTGATACTTTTATGTTAGATGTAATGGGACACACACCTTCCAAAAAGTTCAACCTTTGTCTCGTCAGTCCACAGAGTATTTTCCCAAAAGTCTTGGGCATCATCAAGTTTTCTGGCAAAACTGAGATGAGCCTTTGTTTGTTTTGCTCAGCATTAGTTTTCATCTTGGAACTCTGCCATGCAGGCCATTTTTGCCCAGTCTCTTTCTTATGGTGGAGTCTTGAACACCGACCTAAACTGAGGCAAGTGAGGCCTGCAGTTCTTTGGATGTTGTTGTGGGGTCTTTTGTGACCTCTTGGATAAGTCGTCGCTGCACTTTTGTGGTAGTTTTGGTCGGCCGGCCACTCCTGGGAAGGTTCACCACTGTTCCACGTTTTCGCCATTTGTGGATAATGGCTCTCACTGTGGTTCACTGGAGTCCCAAAGCTTTAGAAATGGCTTTATCACAGCATGATGTCTAGCTTTTGAGGATCTTTTGGTCTACTTCACTTTGTCAGGCAGGTCCTATTTAAGTGGTTTCTTGATTAAGAACAGGTGTGGCAGTAATCAGGCCTGGGTGTAGCTAGAGGAATTGAACTCAGCTTTCCAAAGATGTGATAAACCACAGTTAATTTATTTTTTAAATGGGGGGTGGGGGCAACCACTTTCTCATGCAGGGCCATGTAGGTTTGGATTTCTTTTTACCCTTAATAATACACACCTTCATTTAAAAACTGCATTTTATGTTTACTTGTGTTATCTTTATCTAATATTCAAATTTATTTGATGATCTGCAACATTTCACTGTGACAAAAAAATGAGAAATCAGGAAGGGGGCAAACACTTTTTCACACCACTTTAGATGGACCCAAACGCAGACACAGAGAGGAGGCAAGATCCAGTGTTAGACATGGCTGTAATTTCTTCAGTTACATACCTTATTTCATCCAGTATGATACTGTAAAATATTTTTCCAGTGAGTTATTGTAGTTTCTGTGGTATTATGGGAATTTTTGTTGAATTCATCTCTCACATCCAGTCATTTACTGTACATGACTGTACAGTTTCTTACTGTATTTAACCTACTGTAGCAGCTTTGGCACACATATTTTTAAATGGTTGTCTGTACAAGGAGATTTTTAATTCAGAGTCATTTATTGTTCTTGTATTGCTGATAATATTTAGATTAATAAACCTTCATTTAAAGAAGGAACCATTGTTGTCTTGTTTTCAATTACAGTACTATACTGTAGTTCAGTTACAGAATAGTACTGTATTTCCACCAAGATGTCTGTGGTGGAAGTCCCTGATGCACCCCTTGTCGACTATTAGAGAGCCAGGGATCCATGATCTCTCCTCAGGACCATAACCCTTCCAGTCGATCAGGTATTGGAACCCATGCCCCCTACGACGAACGTCCATGATGCGATTTACCTGATCAACCAAGCCGCCATTGGCCATCTTCAGAGGAGGTGGTGGCTTGGATGGAGGGCACAAAGATATAATAATAATATAGTAATGGATTAGATTTGTATGGTGCTTTACATGTCAAGTGACATCTCAAAGCGCTTACAGTAAGTCCATTATTCATTCCCTCCAGACAGACATTGATTGTGGTAAGCTACAACTGCAGCCACAGTTGCCCTGGGGCAGCCTAACGGAAACATGGCTGCCAATCCGTGCCAGTGGCCTCTCTGACCACTACCGAACATTTATACACATTCATACCCAGTGTCATGGACACTGGAGGCAAGATGGGTAAAGTGTCTTGCCCAGGACACAACGGTAGGATGGCTGGGGAGAGTGGGATTCGAACCACCAACCCTCTGGTTATTGGATGAACTGCTCTACCTCCTGAGCCAGTGCTGCCCACATTTCTCTCCTCCGTTCCATTTTTGCTGAGCATGAAGCTGGATGGCTGGAAGTTCCATTTTTATATGGTCTTTGGCATGACCCGGCCGGGACTTGAACCTGGACCTCCCGGTTGTGGGGCGGATGCTCTACCTCTAGGCTACCACTCTGGTGGCTTAGAGAGGGCTGGTGGAAACAGTTTTAACCTGGGAGACATGGAAGGTGGGATGAATACAGAGAGAGGCAGGAAGACTGCTTGCACAATACATGCATAAACCAATTTCCTGCTGGCAGCTGCCACTCTGTGGCAGACAGCTTGGACCTACCCACAACGACGGGTTCCGTGCTGTCCACGGCAGGATACTACAGTTACTAGTGGAACAGTCTCTCTCAATAATTGTTCAAATGGAGATAAAGACAAGATTCCCTGAGATAAAGACACTGCTGAGGGAGAAGAAAAGGATCTTCAGGCCGGGAAACAAGGAGGAGATGAAGTCCGTACAGAAGGAGCTAAGGACGAAGATCAGAGAGGGGAAGGACAGTTACAGGAAGAAGATGGAGGACAGGCTGCAGCAGAGTGACATCAGTGGTGTCTGGAGAGGCCTCAAAATTATCTCTGGGCACCATAATAACTCTTCCCAGGCCGTGGGGGGTAGGGAGTGGGTGAACAACCTGAACCTGTTCTTTAACAGGCGTTTTAACAGACCTCTTACAATTTCACACACCACCAACGTGCTCTACAAGAAGGGGCAGTATAGGCTGTTTCTCCTGAGGAGACTAAGGTCTTTTGGAGTGCAGAAGGCACTCCTGAAGACCCTTTAACGGTTCAGTGGTGGCATCAGCCATCACATTTGAAGTGTTCTGCTGGGGCAGCGACATCACGGCAGCTGACAGGAAGAGACTGAACAGGCTGATCAAAAAAGCTAGCTCTGTTCTGGAGCGACCCCTCAACCCAGTGGAGGAGATACGAGAGAGGAGGACGGTGGCTAAGCTGTCATCTCTGCTGGAGTCCGAGTCCCACCCCTGCGGGACATGCTGAACACACTGTGGAGCTCATTTAGCAGTAGGCTGTGCCAGCTTAAGTGCTCGAGGGAGAGGTTCCGCGGGTCCTTCCTACCTACAGCTGTCAGACTTTTACACAACACTGACATGTTGTGTAAAAAGGGTCAGCAGTACTTCAAAGATTCAAGATTCAAAGATTTTATTTGTCAATACTACTATACCTACAGGACGTACAGGAGAATTGAAATGACATTTCTCTCTCTTTTCAGTGGTGTGCAGAATATAAAAAAGAAAAAGGAATAAGGCTGGAAAACAACAACAGCAGCCTACGTACAGTAATACAGATAGACCCAGACCTCCCATAGTGCAAATAATGATAAACGATGATGAAACCAGCAATCCTATATCCAGAAAATTAGAGATGAATACCCGCAGTTGCAGTTCAGTGTGGTAGTGCAGGTGCAGATAGTAACAGATAGGACTGCACATGACCAGTATTGCAATGACAGACAGCAGCAGATATCGCGTTTGTGCAAATAGTTGCAGTTAAAGTGCAGAGACAAACAGCAACAAATGTATTACTGCTTGTGTGCCAGTCTTTCTGTGCCAACAGCTGAGATAGTTATTGTGCGGGTGAATGTGTTATGGTCCAGGGGTGGGGGGGAGTGGACAGAGTTCATGATGAATGAAGCTGTTTAGCAGTCTTGTGGAGTGGGCCTGGAGGCTCCAGTACCTTTTCCTTAAGGGCAAGGGGCTGAAGAGGGAGTATGAGGGGAGGGAGGTGTCGCCTGCGATGTTTATGGCTCTGCGGATGAGGTAGATGTCTCGGGGGGGGGGGCGCAGAGGGGCACCGATGATCTTGCTGGCTGCTTTCACTGTGCGTTGTAGTGTCTTCCGGCAGGAGGTGGTGCAGCTTCCATACCACACCGTGATGCAGCTGGTGAGGATGCTCTCAATGGTGCCCCGGTAGAAAGAGCACATGATGGGGGGGAACTCATGCTCTCCTCAGTTTGCGGAGGGAATGGAGGTGAGTTTGAGCCTTCTTGACCAGTGACCTGGTGTTGTTGGACCACGAGAGGTCCTTGGAGATGTGCACCCCCAGGAATTTGGTGCTGCTCACCTTCTCCACAGCTGCACCATTGATGATCAGAGGGGGGTGCTGTGTGTGACCCCTCCGGAAGTTGACCACAATCTCCTTGGTTTTTTCCACGTTCAGGAAGAGATTATTGTCTTTACACCACTGGACCAGTTGGCCTCCTCGTTGTTGGTGATGAGGCCCACCACCGTCGTGTCATCTGCAAACTTAATGATGTGGTTGGTGTTGTAGGCTGGTATGCAGTCATGGGTCAGCAGGGTGAAGAGCAGCAGGCTGAGCACGCACCCTTGTGGGGCCCCTGTACTCAGTGTGATGGTGTATTTGTGTATTTATACTTAATTTGGTTTATAATCCATGATAGAAGATAAAAGAAGATATAACTAGAAAAGCACTCAGAGAGCGCATACCTCCGCCAAGGCTCCTTCAGTCTCTCATGGATCACCTCCAAAATGTAATGGGTTTGTGTGTAGGCCTAGAGCGACTTGTGGTGAAAATTACATCAAAGTCTGTCCATTAGTTTTGGAGTTTTGTGGCTGACACACTGTGAGAAGAGCCTTGGCTGAGGTATGCATTCCCAGATCATCCCCAAAATGTAATGGGTTCCTCTCTAGGCCAAGAACCACCTCTGGTGAAAATTTCATCCAAATCCATCCAGTAGTTTTTGTGTAATCCTGCTGCACAAATACAAACAAAGCCCTTGGTGGAGGTATGCACTCTCAGATCATCACCAAAATCTAATCATCTGTTCCCCGTGTCATTACACACCTTTCTTGAAAATTTCGTCAAAATCCGTTCATAACTTTTTTAGTTATGTTGGTAACAGACAGACAGACAAACAAACGCCGGTAAAAACAATCTCTCCTTGGCGGAGGTAACGATAAGGAACTGAAAAGGGTGTAGGCTGAAGCTGAGGCTTATTTAACGCCTACCCCTAATACTGTACAACAAAAATTCACTCATTCATTCATCTTCCCAACCACTTATTGCTTTCTGGGTTGCAGTGGGCCCATCCCAGCATCCCTGGGTGGAAGGCGGGGCACACCCTGGATAAATTGCCAGTCCATCACAGACAACAAAAATTTAAACTCGCAAAATAAGTCAAATCCATCTGTCATGAACTGGCCCCTACGGGGCAGAAAGGCAAATCCAAACGCTGAATTGTTTAGTGACATTTATTAACCAAAAGATTCAAACAGTGCACTAACATAATGGCACTCCAGAGTGTGGAAAGCTCTGGAGGGAAGGAGAGTAGATGGATAGAGGATTAGTCCAAAGTTCTTTGAAAAATAAACAGTGCACACAGGACACTGCTATCCATGAAAATGCAACAAAAACAACTTACAAGGTTGGCAATCCAGAGCAGGGCATGCTCTGGGGAAGAGAGAGGAACAGTCCAAGGAGAAAGTCCATGTAATACCGCCGCAGTGGAACAGTGAACTAGCAGAGCTTAAATACTGGGCAGACAAATGAGCAGCAGGTGTGGCTGAGCAGGCAGGGTGACCTATTTAACAGTCATTCACACCTGAGAACTGGGGCAGACTGCAAGTAAATGGTGGGTGCCTGGGAGAGGAAGAGGCTCATGTCATACTAAAAAAAATAACAGAACCAAATCAGAAAATAATAACAGATAGAAAAATACTCAAAAATACATAAAGAGTTTTAGCCCAGCTCAGACACATTACAGAGCACCCCCCCTCCAATGGGTGGACCCCGGACACCCCAAGGTAGCACCACAGGACACCCCCCCCCCTTCCCCAGGAGAAGGGAATGACAAAAACTACCCTGGGTGGGAGGTGTGGGAAAACAGGTTATGTGGGAACTAAAGGCTGGGTCCTGCTCAGGACCACACCCACGCTACACCAAGCCCCTGGGTCCCCCTAGGCCAAAGAACCCAGCTGTTCGGGTGGCCGGCCTAAGTCCCAGGTCAGCCAGATGATAAGATGGTATGAGTCAGGTGGCCTGCCAGAAAACAAAGACCACCCAACCCAGAGGCTCAGTCTATCGGGCGGCCGGCCTGAGTTCTTTAGCCACCAGGACTGCAGAAGTGACCCAGGAGGTGGCCTCCCCATAGGAGGACCCACAGCGATGTTAGACAGTGGGAGAGAGACCACGATAGTGTCAAGCAGAGGTGAGGAGGCCTTGACACCCTCGACGGTTCCAAACTGGAGCTCTGCAGCACCCTTGGTGGGCCTGGACTGGGCTAACACTACACTCGCGGTGGCTCTGGGCCAAAGCAGAGCTGCACCCACAGTGGGACCAGACTGGCCCATTGTTGCACCCTCGGTGGAACCGGGCTGGACCAACGCCACACCCTCGGTGGCTCCGGACAGGCGCAACGCCACACCCTCAGTGGCTCCAGATGGGCGCAACGCCGCACCCTCTGTGACCTCCGCTGGAGGGAAAGCAGCACCCATGGGGTCCCGGGCTTGGATGGAGCATCCGCAACAACCTCAGCAAGAGGAGCTGAACTCACGATGGCTTCAGGTGGTGACCCTGGACCCATGGAGACTTCTGGCTCAGGTAGATCTTCCCCGGCAACCCTGGGAGAAGGCTCAGGAAAAAACAAGCAGAAAAATGTGGTTAGGGTGGCCAACAGCGGTGGAGCCCGGCGAGGTGAGCTCAGGTGCAGCTGATGGCTGCACCTGGCTCTCCTCCCCATGAGCCAGCCAAGACCTCTCCAATAGAGAAATAATAGAAACAGAAGAGGGCACTTACCTGAACTCGAGCTCCACCGCCATCCAAGACTCTGTCGATCCAGGCAACGATGCTCCAGGCTCAGTCCTCTGGAGGTCAGATTGTAACTCTGCAGCGGCAGCCTCTGCAGCAGGCATGATGGTGTTAGCAGTCTCGTTCCCCCCAGATGAAGTGGACCACGCAGGTGGCTAACCCGGCGTGGCTGCTGGGGGTCGGCTTTGTACTGGCACTGGGATGAGATCTTCCAGGGTCACGAACCCCTCCATCGTCTGGCAGCACTGTTCTGGGGCCGGCGGACACTCAGGAACCACAGGAGGGGACACAGAGAGGACAGGTGAAGATCTATAAACTGCAGCAGGTGGAGAGAACTCAAGGGACTGCAGACCCTGAGTCTCCCTACCAGGGATCAGGCAAGGCTTTTCGTCATAAAGTGTAGTGGAATGAAATGAAACTTGCCTGCTCTCCTGGTGGGCGATGGTCTCTGCTGCAGCAGGTGAGCAGTAATCCTTCTCTGTGTCTATGGTAAACCCGGGCCCCTCAGTGGATTGTGGAGGAACTGCCGCTGTAGACACAGAAATGGGTATAGCCGGGAAAACTCTGGAGGACCTCTCGGTTGCAGGAGGAGACGTCGGGGGGACAGAAATTACAGCAGCAGTGGGGAGAGCACAGGCTGACGAAACAGCTGGCGGAGGAGAAGAGAGGAGAGGCTCTACCGTGGGAATTGTCAGGCTCGACATCTGGAAAATGGCTGCCGAGGAGGAGGAAGGCTTCCCTCAGCAACGGCATTGCCATGGGGCTGCTGATGCACATGCTGGAACTGGAGATGCAGCTGGTGATTCGGGAGGCGGAAGCATAGGCTCACTGTAGGGACGAAGAGGCTCCGGAGCCAAGGAGCACTCCACCTCAGGTTCCATCGGTGAAATCACCTCCAATTCATGAACCAAGTCCGGGAGAAGCCATGGTTTAACATCCAGGCGGAGGTCAGTCTCAGTCAACAAAACCTCAGAACTCAGAACTCAGAAAAGATTTATTGCCAAGTACATTAACAGATACAACTGATAATATACGAGGGATTTGACTTGACACAGAAAACGACCTGCATTTCCGGTGACACGGCGGCATCTGTGAACGCGCCTGTCATCAGATGGGTACAGGATGCATAGGGAAGAAAGGATAATACAATAGGAAGGAGCAAAAAAACCATTGATTTTCAGAATACTGGTCATATATGATCAATATTATGATTACAAGAAAAAAAAGCCCTCAATGCACAGTTAGCAGACAAAAAAGTACACAAGGACACAGAGAGAGCAGTGAGTGAATAATCTTTTCCATCAGTTTTGTGAATCAGTGTGGATGTAGTGTTGAATGAAGGTGTTTGTATCAGTTAAGAACAACAAGGTCTCTTTGGCAGGAGATGTTTAGCCTAGCTGCTGGCATTGTCCTTGGGCCATGCAGCTGGCTGTCCGAAAGGCCGTGGAGCTCAATGTTTTGAAAACAAAGAACTGCAGATAATCTGGAGGATTTGTGTGAGGGGAGTCGGATTCGTCGAATAGTACTGATCTCAGAGAGAAAAAACTTTATATTCTCTTACAGATTCAGTACTTAATCCTTCATTGCTGGACGTTGAATCCTTCATGGACGGCTCTCAGCGTAATCATGATGTAATCCACCTTCCGAGACAGTTCTCCATTTGCCGCTATCAGAGTCCTCTCCATTTTTTCAATTTGATGGTTGAACCTCGCCTGGCCAGCATTTTGATAGGTTGTGTCCATCTTCATCAATTTACGGTACACCAGGACAATCCCAGATCCAATCAGAACGATCCCAATCACCATTACTACGAAGACATACAAATCTTCTACATCTTCGATGGAAAGATCAGACAAGCACAAGAGTTTCCAATTACTTGTGTCCCTCAAATAGCCCGCAGCAGCCGTTCCTGCGGGGCAAACAACCTCCCCCGGGGCACTTTTCCTCGTTGAAAAAATAGTGTCAATTGCGTTCAAAGCCCAGCTTATTAATTCCATAATTTCTTTCGATAATCAGCAGTAAAGACGCAGACAGACGATAGCAAGCTGGGATCCAGTTAGTTAGGGGAGGAAGGAGATAAGTCAGAGCAGGAGAGAAGAAAAAAGGCGTCTGCTCTCTTTGGAGGGCGGAAGTGAAGAAGGAAAAAACCTTCCTGCACTCTTCCAGTTCCTCGGCCAATGGAGTGGCCCAAGGCTCAGGAGAAGGATGCGCCACCGCCAGAGAGTGGTGAGAGGCTGGAGGTTTCTTCTTGCGCGAGCGCTTGCTCTTTGTCGGCGCAGGTGCTGGCATCGGAGTAGCCTCCCCCGGTTCATTGCTCGGTTGTGAAGGGAGGAATATGGAGAGTAGTAGATCGGTAAGCTCCGGGTGGTCCCACAGGCTAGGGCATGCCTTAAGCACCTGTGCTGCACCCTCCACACACTCTCGGGCTACCTCAGGGGTACGAGAGGCTTGAGCCTGTAATAAGATTCCCTCCAGCACACTCACTGTCCACCATTCTAGCTCATTCAGTACGACGGTGAACTTTTCCTGTAACATGGTGAACTCAAATCACGGGTGAGTAAAGAAAAGACACAAAATAGGTGAATAATGCCCACTAAAACAACAGCTGGATCATATTATTCTGGTGGCAGCATTCTGTCATGAACTGGCCCCTATGGGGCAGAAAGGCAGATCCAAATGTTGAATTGCTTAGTTAGTTAGTTAGTTAGTTAATTCCCTTCCACAGCATGTGGAACACCAATTGGTGTATGGGGCGGCGCCTATCTCCGTTTCAGTTTAATTGCTTAGTGATATTTATTAACCAAAAGATTCAAACTGTGCACTAACATAAAAATACAAACAAAACAACTAACAAGAATGGCACTCCAAAGCGTGGAAAGCTCTGGAGGGAAGGAGAGAGGATTAGTCCAAAATTCTTTGAAAAATAAACATTGCACACAGGACACTGCTATCCATGAAAATGCAACAAAAGAAATTTACAAAATTGGCAACCCAGAGTAGGGCATGCTCCGGGGAAGAGAGAAGAATAGTCCAAGGAGAAAATCCATGTAATGCTGCCACAGTGAAACAGTGAACTTGCAGAGCTTAAATACTGGGCAGACAAATGAGCAGCAGGTGTGGCTGAGCAGGCAGGGTGACCTATTTAACAGTTATTCACACCTGAGAACTGGGGCAGACTGCAAGTGAATGGTGGGTGCCTGGGAGAGGAAGAGGCTCATGTCATACTACCAAAAATAACAGAACCAAACCAGAAAATAATAACAGACAGAAAAATACTCAAAAACCTGTTCTCAATCAAGAAATCACTTAAATAGGACCTGCCTGACAAAGTGAAGTAGACCAAAAGATCCTCAAAAGCTAGACATCATGTTGTGATCCAAAGAAATTCAAGAACAAATGTGAAACAAAGTAATTGAGATTTATCAGTCTAGAAAAGGTTAAAGCCATTTCTAAAGCTTTCGAACTCCAGCGAACCACAGTGAGAGTCATTATCCACAAATGGCAAAAACATGGAACAGTGGTGAACCTTCCCAGGAGTGGCCGGCCGACCAAAATTACCCCAAGAGCACAGCGACGACTCATCCAAGAGATCACAAAAGTCCCCACAACAACATCCAAAGAACTGCAGGCCTCACTTGCCTCAGTTAAGGTCAGTGTTCATGACTCCACCATAAGAAAGAGACTGGGCAAAAATGGCCTGCATGGCACAGTTCCAAGACGAAAACCACTGCTGAGCAAAAAGAACATAAAGGCTTGTCTCAGTTTTGCCAGAAAGCATCTTGATGATCCCCAAAACTTTGGGGGAAATACTCTGTGGACTGACGAGACAAAAGTTGAACTTTTTGGAAGGTGTGAGTCCCATTACATCCGGCGTAGAAGTAGCACAGCATTTCAGAAAAGGAACATCATACCAACAGTATGTCCGGTCATGACAGGCGTCGGGACCAGACGGCATCAGCTCAAAGCTCCTCAAGTCCTGTGCAGACCAGCTGTGTGGGATTGTGGAGCTCATCTTCAACCTGAGTCTGAAGCTTCCATGTTTAATGTTGCAGCATTGCACCGAGACAAATTCCTAGTTTGTGTACTACATGAACAATGGGAATAAATCTCATTCTGATTCTGATTCTGAAGCTGGGGAGGGTACCACAGTTGTGGAAAACATCTTGTGTGGTACCTGTACCAAAGACTTCCCACCACAAAGACCTGAACAGCTACAGACCAGTGGCCCTGATGTCCCACATGATGAAGACCCTGGAGAGACTGCTCCTTGCTCACCTCCGCCCCCTGGTGGGACCAGCGATGGATCCACTCCAGTTCGCCTACCAGCATGGCATTGGGGTGGAGGATGCAGCGATCTTCCTCCTTCACCGTTCTCTGTCCCACCTGGAGAAGCCCGGGAATGCGGTGAGGATCATGTTCTTTGACTTCTCCAGTGCTTTCAACACCATCCAACCGATGATCCTGAAGGACAAGCTGCTGTGCGCAGGGGTGGACCAGCACCTGTCATCATGGATCCTGGACTACCTCACTAACCGGCCACAGTTTGTGAGAACCCGGGACTGTGTGTCCGACACGATCATCGGTAGCACAGGGGCCCCCCAGGGAACGGTATTAGCTCTCTTCCTGTTCACCCTTTATACTGCGGACTTCTCACACAACACAACACACTGCCATCTACAGAAGTTCTCTGACGACTCTGCGATCGTCGGCCTCATCTCCAACAGAGATGAAGCTGAGTACAGAGGACTTATCCAGGACTTCGTGGACTGGTGCCATCGGAACTGCCTCCAGATCAAGGCGAGGAAAACTAAGGAGCTGGTGGTGGACTGCCACAGGCAAGGACAACCCCTCACAGCACCAGTAAACATACAGGGAACAGACATTGAGATGGTGACATCCTACAAGTACCTGGGTGTTCATCTGAACAATAAACTAGACTGGTCACACAATACCGACGCACTCTACAAGAAGGGACAGTGCAGGCTGTTCCTACTGAGGAGACTCAGGTCTTTTGGTGTACAAGGGGCACTGCTGAAGACATTCTATGACACGGTGGTGGCATCAGCCATCACTTTTGGAGTGGTCTGCTGGGGCAGTGGCATTACAGCAGCCAATAGGAAGAGACTGAACAAACTGATCAAGAAAGCTAGCTCTGTCCTGGGGCAGCGCCTTGACCCGGTGGAGGAGATAGGAGAGAGAAGGACGGTGGCTAAACTGTCATCTCTGCTGGAGTCCGAGTCCCACCCTATGCAGGACATACTGAACGCACTGAGGAGCTCATTTAGCAGCAGACTACATCATCCTAGGTGCGCAACTGAGAGTTTTCGCAGGTCCTTCCTACCTACGGCTGTCAGACTGTATAACCTAAGCAGGGCTGCTCGCAGAGATAGCAAAAAAACGTGACAACCTATCAGTATTGAATGTAAAAGACGCAATAGACTTACACAATGGTTCCCTCCAGTATACAGCTAAGACAATATCGGTCGCTACGGAGGGTGACAATATGTATGGGTACATATTCATACTGTGTGGGATAACTAAGCAGACGGTTATGCTGTTTATTCCATCTAGCTACAATGCTCCGCACTGTGTGTTTATATATTTATATGTACATATGTATATTCGCTGCGCTTGTTTTTCTTGTCTTCTTGACTGTTACTCTGAGTGTTGCTATCCCTGTGCTGTTGCAATCCTGGAATTTCCCCATTGTGGGACTAATAAAGGCTTATCTTAACAGTAAAATATGGTGGTGGTTGTATGATGGTCTGGGGCTGTTTTGCTGTTTCAGGACCTGGAAGACTTGCTGTGGTAAATAGAACCATGAATTCTGCTGTCTACCAAAAAAGTCTTGAAGGAGAATGTCCGGCCATCTGTTCATGAACTCAAGCTGAAGTACCCTTGGGTTCTGTAGCAGGACAAGGATCCAAAACACACCAGCATGTCCACCTCTGAATGGTTTAAGAAAAACAAAATGAAGACTTTGGAGTGGCCTAGTCAAAGTCCTGACCTGAATCTGATTGAGATGCTGTGGCATGACCTTAAAAAGGTGGTTCATGCTCAAAAACCCTCCAGTGTGGCCGAATTACAACAATTCTGCAAAGATGAGTGGGCCAAAATTCCTCCATAGCGCTGTAAAAGACTCATTGCCAGTTATTGCAAATGCTTGACTGCAGTTGTTGCTGCTAAGGGTGGCCCACCCAGTTATTAGGTTTAGGGGGCAATCACTTTTTCACACAGGGCTATGGAGGTTTGGATTTTTTTCCCCTTAACAATAAACACCTTCATTTAAAAACTGCATTTTGTGTTTACTTGTGCTATCTTTGTGTAATATTGATCTGATCCTCTACAGATAACAGTGCATTTATCCGAGATATCAAGTTTCACGTCTTCGCATCGCTGATGTGACACAAACGTACCGATCAACCTGGAAGCTGGTGATACCAGCCACTATTAGTTGAGAGTCACAGGCATTTTTACAAGTCTTTTAAT
This sequence comes from Pholidichthys leucotaenia, assembly GCA_020510985.1. Classification (NCBI taxonomy): domain Eukaryota; kingdom Metazoa; phylum Chordata; class Actinopteri; order Cichliformes; family Pholidichthyidae; genus Pholidichthys; species Pholidichthys leucotaenia. The sequence goes on along the minus strand of CM035850.1, from coordinate 178,518,911 downwards.
TTTGTTGCCGCATCTCCAACTCAGCGCAGATCAGTGATGGATATAGGAATTGTACCACTGAGTCCTACAATTTGTGAATATAATTATTAAGCTAAGTTAATGCTTGTTAATAATCATTGTAATACCTCATTTGTAACACTAGGTGGGGCACCATCCCCATTTTATAGAGGTGGAAACTTGATGAACAGACTTAAGCTTAAGAATTTGGCAATTAATAAATTCAGCCTTAATTAATAATTTCATTGGCAGTGTTTGATCAGTCTCATAATCTGGAAACAAAATTCTTGACACTGCGTAATTAAAATAATGGACAAAAAAGAAATTACAACTTTCTAGCTTTAGTGACTAAAACATCAGAGCAATGGACACAAATCATAAGTATTCAAGTTCAACAGAATAAGACATGACAATCATTGGGTTCTTGAAGTATGAAACCTAAGGTCACCACATTATTATCATCATGGTTAAGCTCTGGTACTTAAAGATTAGTTTTGTGCAGTTACTCTCTGAGGATAAAGAAAATTTATGCAGTTCTACTGAAAAAGTTGTACTTAAGTTCTACTAAAAAAATTAGTTTGTAGAATTTGGATTCTAATGGATGTAAAGAAAAAGAGGGAGAGAGGGAGGATGTGCAGAACCAGAAGTGTATCTGAGAACTAGTGCTTTCTGGATTTGACCAACAGTGCTTACAGCTGCTTTTCTGACTGGGACAAATTTAAACCAGCACGACTGCCACAACAGGTGAAATTTTAAAGGGAGTCCCTACTGTGGATACCGAGTCTGGGTAATGGTTGTTTCAGGCTGAGGGAATGTAGTCCTCCTTGAGGCCTTGTTGGGATTCTGGCCTGCAGAATCCAGATAGACTTGTTCCTAGGCCACTCGGGGCAAGGCTGGCACTCTGGTTGGCTGCTTCAGAGAGAGGGGAGACCCAGTCCTGGATCTCAACCTGCCAATTTGCTGAAAGAGGCAGCCGGTCTTGATACAAAGTTGGTGTGCACCTTCTCCTGCTGATCAATGGCTAAACTAAATAAGCTCCAAAAAAAAAAAAACTACTCGGGCTTTAATCGCTAGGTCTAATAAAGGTGAACGCTACAGGAAAAACGTGAACTACAAAAATCTACATAACAAGTAACTAGAAAAACGCAAGGCAATCGCCTAGGCAGAAAACTTAAAAAGAAGAGACAAAGAGATGAGACAAAGGAGACGTAGACACACAGAGAGACAAAAAAAAGAAGAGAGTGAGCTTCTCTCTGTGTCTGATTAAGGCTACGTGTCCACCAAATGTGTTTTTTGTCGCACTACTGCCCCTGAATGTCTTTTTTTCAGCGCTTGTGTGCTGCACTCTGAAAAAAAAGTCTGTGTCCTGTATCCTGGCTACAGCTTGTCACTCACAGCTCAGCAGTTCAGCTTTTCCTCTGGTCAGGCTTTCTACTTATTTTTTAATAGCAGTCTCTAAATAACAATGGACAGGAAACGTATTCTAGCACTGGTAGCAGCTCTGGATGTAAAATATGATGACAAAGAAAACAGGAGTCTGAGTACAGACTGTACCGGCATCCTATGTCCTGCCCTTCCTTATTCTGATTGGCTGCTTAGAAAGGTCTGACATTGATGAGCTCAGCTGTAGTCTGAAAAGTTAAAATTTTTTCAACTCTGAGCACCCCTGAGCACCACAACAAAAAGCAGCCACCGCTGACAACGTTTCAGCGCCAAGGGCACTCAGTGCTGTAGATGCTGGACTACATAGAGAATGAATAGAAAATAGTCACCCACAGCGGAAAAAACACATTCGGTGGACACGCAGCCTCAAACTCCCTCTCCGGATACTGGAAGGGAGGGGCTTAGGATTTCTCAATGAATCAGGGAGAGAGAAACTGCACAGAGATCAGGCTGGAGGAAAAAAACAATAATCACATCATTATTACCTCCGCCAGGCCGAAAAGGCCAGGAGGAGGTAATGTTTTTGCCGGGGTTTGTCTGTGTGTTTGTTTGTCTGTCTGTTTGTCTGTTGGTTAGCAAGATAACTCAAAAAGTCTTGGATGGATTTCCATGAAACTTTCAGGCGTTGTTGGAAATGGTACAAGGAAGAACTGATTAAATTTTGGGGATGATCCGCATCACCGTCTGGATACAGGAATTTTTTAAAGCATTCTTTAACACTGTGACATACGGCTATTTTCAACATGTGCGCAGGCGCAATGGAGGGCGCTGGTCATCGTGTTTGACCAACATAAACTCCGCGTTCTTCAACGTTTTAGGCACAAAAGCACGCGGAAAACACTGGTGGGCTGGGCCCGCCACCGTGCCTGTGTTTGCACGACGCTGCAAAAGCTGAGACGGGCAGCTGTCCGCCGCCGGATTATTTGGCAGAAATTCCCCGGCCAGCCATAGGCGCTGAGCAAAAACCAGCTGCTCGGCAGCGTGCCTGTGTGCCTGTGTTTGCGCAACGCTGCAAAAGCTCAGGCGGCCAGCTGTCCGCCGCTAGATTATTTGGCAGAAATTCCCCGGTCAGCCATAGTAGCTCCGCAAAAAGAAGCTCTCTGCCGGGGAAGTTTCCAAATCATCTTTGGCCGCAGAGCGCAACCCCAATAAAGATAAAGATTAGATGTACCACGAAGGTCGAGTGCAAGCAAGATGTTTGTGTCTGTGAACATTCCGTCTTTTGGCGAGTTGATACGTAACAATGTTTACAGTTTGATGAGAAGGTTGCTGCCATGTAACAATCATCTTATATCAGCAATTGTCAGCTCGTCACTCACACTTCACTCCAGCATTTGGAAGTGGTGGCGTTCCATTTTATACTGAGTCCAATATTGTATGTTATTGTTGTTACAAGACCGCCGACTGTCTGCTGATCTGTATATACTTTTATTTATTTATTTATTTATTTTCTACTCCTTTTAGTTCTGCATTTAATATGAACCCTGAGTTTGAAATAAACGTTTGAATTTTGAATAAAACCCACGCCAACCCGTCTACCTAATTGACATCCGTCAGTGAAGCCCTCAGTGCTGCTTTCAGTGATCTAAAACGCTCACATAACCCATTGGCCTGTGGGTTGTACGCAGTTGTGTCATGACTTCTTTTGTTTTTTCTTTTGAATTCTTGGATGGAACATGGGTGGGCAATATAAGCTGCGGATTCAGCCATCACATATTTCGGATAACTTATGTTGAACTGTATAATCAGAGGAGCTATTGTCTAATTTGACCTTGTTGGATTTTATTACCCCCTTTGTTATATTATTCACTTTCTTTTAACCTGTACTCTTAATCTATTCGAAATAAAGACTAATTCATTCATTCATTCAATTGCAACGCCCCCAGCCTGGGAGTTTGCAGATGCAGGACATGGACACAACACCAACACTTCAGTTTATTACCTCCGCCAAGGAGGTAATGCTTTTACTAATGAACCACTAATCCTATCACTGTGAATCCAATTGCTACTCAGATGTTTTCATGGTCAAGGAATCTGACAACGTACACACAAACACTGTATGGGGGGAACTGTGGCGCTTGGCGGAGGTCTGCGCTCTCCGAGTGCTTTTCTAGTTAACATTAGGACTATTGCTAAGGTTCAGGTTCAGGTTACTTTATTTGTACCCGTAGGTAGATGTGTTTTGCAGTCAGGTGACATCCATATTTACAAACCACAATTACATTCAACATAGACACAAACACAGGCACACATGAAGCTGACTATAAACATGATAAAAATACTCAAGTCTCCATCAATCAGGATATAAGACAAAGAGATAAGAGAAAAAACAAGGAGATAAGAGAGAAGGGTCATATTAAAAAGTTAGACTAGTCAAAGAGGTTAAAAACTAAAAAGTCTAAAACCCAATTAAAGATTTAGAACCCAAATTTAAAAAAAAACTACAAAAATAAGTAAATATAAAATGAAATTAATAAATAGGTAACTAAATTATGTGCAATATATTGTTGCAACTTGTTCAACTCTTTGACAGCAGCAGGAACAAAGCTGTTTTTGTAGCGCTGGGTTTTACTTTTTGGGACAGCAAACTTCCATCTGGAGGGAAGAAGCTGAAAGTTGCAGTGCAAAGGGTGGGAGTCATCATTTAAAATGGAGGTAGCCATCCTCTGTACCTGTCTGGTGTACAGGGATGTCAGGCTCAGCTGTGACTCACTAAGCAAACGACTGGACCATCTAACAACATGATCCAAGGATTTCCTCTGTTTCAGTTTTATCTGGCCAAACCATGACACTAAAGAAAAGGATAAAACAGATTCAATAAAAGCCCGATTAAACATTGTCATTATGGTTCGGTCAATTTGGAAGTGAGCAAGTTTCCTTAAACAATGCAGATGTTGCTGACCCTTTTTGCACACCCTTTCACAGTTCTCTTCAAAGTTTAAATTACTATCAACAATTGTCCCAAGATATTTGTAGGATTGTACACATTCAGTGGTCTGGTCTTTTAGTACAGTGACTTCGTGCCTGGGAGTGTTCCTCCTAAAGTCAATAATCATGTATTTAGTTTTTGTCGTATTCAGCTGCAGGTAGGAATCCTCACACCAGTGAACAAAATCATCAACTACTGGGCCGTGGCCACTCTCACCATCCTGGAGGAGACTGACAACAACTGAATCATCAGCATATTTTATAATGTGTCTGTTTTCATGTCTGCTCCGACACATGTTTGTGTACAGGATGAAGAGTAGTGGTGACAACACACACCCCTGAGGAGAGCCAGTAGAAGAACACTTTTGGTCAGACAATGTACCATTGACCCTTACTCTCTGTGTCCTGTTGGTTAAAAAATCCAGACTCCAACTCACCAGATTACTACTCAAATCAAATTGTTAGGCACATTTGTCTAAATTAAGCAATTCCACTTGATTAGTTATCTAATTTTACTAAAATAAATTGATTATAAAGCATGCAGATATTTATAACAGGCAGACGTGTGATGCATTGCAGCTTCAGAAATGAGGAGGAACATTCTGATAATCAATGACCCAGTTTGTGTGACTTTGAGTTCTTATTTTCTGTCCTGTGTCCAAATGCACAGTGAAGTTTAAGATTGTTTTTGTCTGAAATATCACCACTCATCCTTTGGGGCAACATTTGGAGTTCCTTGACAGTCCGAGTAGTCTGCTTTCTGGGGGATAAGATGGGGGTCCAGTCATTTCTCACCTAGGTGGTGATAAGAATTCAAAGAGTTCTGCCTGAATGGAGAGGCTGCATCCAGTGTTGGGAGAGAAGAAAATTGGTATGGGTAGTTGTTCCTCATTGTTCAAAAGGGGTTGTGAAGAAAGAGTTGGGGGGTTGGTGAGCAGAAGGCAACAACAGTTTCCCTTGTCTTGCTGTTAATGAGTGTCACGAATGGCACTTTTCCACTACACCTAAGCCCCTTGTCCACTAGTACCTACTCAGCCCAACTTGCTTCGACTCTACTCGGCTCAACATGGTGTGATTGGTTTTCCATTTCAACTGAGTACCACCTCAGGTGGGTGGGGTTGGGTTCATGACAGGAAGGCGGCCCGTTATCCCATTATGTTGTTGACATGCTGATGTTGTCACTGATAAATAACATAAAAGATGCTTAAAATCACAAAACACTCACCATCTTCCCCGTGAGCAGCCATTAGCTCAGAGACCTCATGGTATACTTTTTCATTTTGGACCGCTCCACTGCAGCAGGGCCGATGAGGCAGAAAAGTTCATAGGCTGAAAAGTTCATAGTTGTCAAATTTGACCATATGTAGTTTATTTTTCAAGTGCAGGGATCCAAGCGCTACAACACCGATGGAAGAACTGTGCGCACCAACTTGGAGACTGTTGAAAAATAACCACGTTTGATCAAATTTGACCACTATATGAACTTTTCAGCCTATGAACTTTTCAGCCCCAGCGACGGCGGAGCATTCCAAAGGGAAGGTCCCTGAGCTGACTGATGGTTGCTCACGGGGAAAATAGTGAGTGTTTTGTGAAGGTGCTGATTTGGGTGTTGCCATTTATTTCGTTGATTATCACAGAAATAACAAGAGGTCACGGCCGAATTTACAAATGGCGGTTTTGAATCTTGTGAAGACATCGCTCTCATCCTCTGACGTTATGCCCTGGCCAATCAGTGGCCTGCAATCTGTTGACGTCACATTTTCAGCTCGACTCAGCACAGTTGGAACCTCACTGAAGCAGGTCCCAAAAAAGTACCTGGTACCAGGTACCAGGTACAAATGGAAAACCCTACAAACCGAGCAGAGTGGACGGGAGTAGGACTGAGCAGGTACTAGTGGAAAAGGGCCACTACTCAGGCCGACTCGCCTCGACTCCACTGGGCTCAACACCATGTTGTTCGTTTTCCATTACACCATGTTCCTAATTTTTATGCAAATGATGTTTGTCTCTGATTTTCCTAAATAGTCGATGCAAATGACAGTCAGTATAATTTAAGTCCTAAACTGTTAGCGCATAATTCAAATTTTATTGAACAAACCTCCCAATGATAACTATTTTTGGCAAAAAATAAAAAAAACTTAAAATGCACTGTTCCAAGTTATTATGCACAACAGTTTCAAAACATTTTATTGGTTGCAAAGAATTGAAAATGGTCATTTGTTGAATTTGCAGCATTATGAGATCATATGTACTGAAATCAAAAGCTATTTCAGTCAAAAACATCTTAACAGGCCAAGTTACATGTTAACATAGGACCCCTTCTTTGATATAACCTTCACAGTTCTTGCATCCATTGAACTTGTGAGTTTTTGAAGAGTTTCTGCTTGAATTTCTTGGCAAGATGTCAGAATAGCCTCCCACAGCTGCTGTTTTGATGTGAACTGCTCCCACCCTCATAGATCTTTTGCTTGAAGATGCTCCAAAAGTTCTCAATAGGGTTGAGGTCAGGGGAGGATGGGGCCCACACCATGAGTTTCTCTCCTTTTATGCCCATAGCAGCCAATGACACAGAGGTATTCTTTGTAGCATGAGATGGTGCATCATCATGCATGAAGATAATTTTGCTATGGAAGGCATGGTTCTTCTTTTTGTACCATGGAAGAAAGTGGTCAGTCAGAAACTCTATATACTTTGCCGATGTCATTTTTACACCTTCAGGGACCCTAAAGGGGCCTACCAGCTCTCTACCCATGATTTTAGCCCAAAACATGATTCCACCACCTCCTTGCTGACGTTGCAGCCTTGTTGCGACATGGTGGCCATCCACCAACCATCCACTAAGCCATCCAACTGGACCATCCAGGGTTGCACGGCACTCATCAGTAAGCAAGACTGTTTGAAAATTAGTCTTCATGTATTTCCGGGCCCACTGCAACCATTTCTGCTTATGAGCATTGGTTAGGAGTGGCTGAATAATAGGTTTATGCACAACTGCAAGCCTCTGGAGGATCCTACACCTTGAGGTTCGTGGGACTCAAGAGGCACCAGCAGCTTCAAATACCTGTTTGTTGCTTTGTAATGGCGTTCTAGCAGCTGCTCTCTGAATCCGATGAATTTGTCTGGCAGAAACCTTCCTTATTATGCTTTTATCTGCACAAACCTGTCTGTGCTCTGAATCAGCCACAAATTTCTTCACAGTATGATGATCACACTTAAGTTTTTGTGAAATATCTAATGTTTTCATATCTCGTCCAAGGCATTGCACTATTTGACACTTTTTCAAACTAGTTTACTCTCCAGTGTTGATATTTTTACTCCGGTGATGGCAGAATTTCAAAGCCAGCGCCATCCCTCTGACATGAACACGCGAATGCACAATTTCGCGTGTGCTCGCCTCTTTCCATCAACTTTGTGTGTGTGTGTGTGTGTGTGTGTGTGTGCACGCGTACGCATGCGTCCGTTCGTGTGTGTGTGCTCAGGCTTGCACTTTTATTTGGTGAGGATGTGTGTTTGCCGCATTTCATATCCAGTGCAACACAGAGATCGGCTCTTTTTCAAGGACACCCTGTTCACATTTACACAGTTACACATTCATACTTAGAAGCGGCCCAGTACAGCCACAGACTGACCTGTGGCCACTGAGCAGCTCCACTGGAGCAGTTGGGGTTAAAGCTAGATTCATGCTGCACCTCTGCTGTCCACGTCCACTCGACCGCGAGGCTTGTATGACAGAAATTACATCATCGCTGTCTGGTGCAGCCCAGATTTTGTGACCATGTTGCCTGGGTGCATTGACTGCGCAAGATTGAACCTCCCATTTCCGAGGTGACGCTACTGACCCAGCGTACAAAGTCCAAGTTGATGAAGAAAGAGGAAGAGGAAGATGAGAATAAACATATATGAATCGTTTTTCAGCAGCTTGAACGGAGAAGAGCATTGAAAAACTGTAATTCCTCCTCTTCCTTGAAACAGTGCCATTGTTGTTGCTACAAAAAATATACATTGATCTCGCATTTCTTCACTTTTGTATAGCTGGTGAACAAACTGGTGTGTTAGGGCATTTGTGCTACCCATAGGGCTGGGGTGAAACTACAGATGATAGTTGGGTGCACGCGTCAACCGCTTGGCCTGGTAGGCGACAAAAGTCTACACAACCGCTGGCGCACCAGCCTCATCCAATGTGGATACGCACCTCAGCAGACCAGAGCGGAAAAGTAGCATGAATCCAGCTTAAGGGCCTTGCTCAAGTGCACCAGAGTGGGGTTAATGAGGGTGGGGCAAGCACTGTTACGTCATCTCCCCCACACAGATGTGATCCTGCTGGTGCAGAGACTGAAGCGGTGACCGTCCAGTTACCAGTCTACATCCCTGACCATTAGGCCACCACTGTCCCATGTAATCACTCACGTGATCAATACTGAATGCATGGAGGCTTTTTAAACTGCAGAAAAATCACTTTTTCCACAATATTCTAATTCACATTAAAGGTGGGAAATCTTTGGAAGTGATTTATTGTTGTTTCATTGTTTAGATTACAAAAACCTGGAATATTAACACGGGCATGTAGACTTGATCCGCTGGTTGTGTTTGATGTAAATACCTGTAACTGATGACAGCCATGAAGACTTGCCAAACAGTGGCTGCATGTTATCCTTTAACCACATTTGGCGTTGCTCTTTTACAGCCTCTGGCATTTAAAAACAACTAAAAAAACAGTTTTGACACACAAACACAGATTCCTCCAGAGCCGTGAATTGCCCTTCATATCCCCCCCACAGTATCACCCGCCAGACTATTTTCCCAACCAAAAGAGCACGTCGGCATCCTTTCCCCAGCCTGCTTCCATAATTCCTCCCTGTGTCCAAACACCAGCTGACATGAAATAGGTCTGCAGCCGCCCCGCTACTTTACAACAGGCGGCTAGTTCACATGATCAGCTCCGCTCTCGCTGCCATCTTACATTTATGTACCTCACACGTGCATTCTCTCTCTCTCTCTCTCTCTCTCTCTCTCTGTGTGTAAATGATGAAAGTAAAAAGTAATACAAGAAACCGGCAGGGGCAGCTGGCCTAATTCCAGTAGAAAATGGAATTGGATTAGTGCCTCTTCTCTCGCAGCTGTGGGTGTGCATTTGGGTGTGTGTGTGTGCGTGTGTGTGTGCGTGCGTGCACAAGCAGGGGGTGGGGGGCAATCAAGGCAACAATGGAGCACAGCAGCCAGCTGCCCAACAAGTGAAGCACTGATGAACAGCGAGGAAACAGAGCTGCCACCGCTGCTGTTGCTGCTGCTCGACACCTTCCTGTTTGTTTTCTTTTCTTGCTGTGTGTTGTTTTGTGTGTTTATGTCTCTGCAGCCTAACGAAAAAAAAAAAAAAATATATATATATACAGTGGTGTGAAAAAGTGTTCCCCCCTTCCTGATTTCTCATTTTTCTGTGTGTTTGTTACACTTAAATGTTTCAGATCATCAAACTAATTTAAATATTAGACAAAGATAACACAAGTAAACAAAAAATGCAGTTTTTAAATGAAGGTGTTTTTATTAAGGGAAAAAAAATCCAAACCTCCATAGCCCTGTGTGAAAAAGTGATTGCCCCCCAAACTTAATAACTGGTTGGGCCACCCTTAGCAGCAACAACTGCAATCAAGTGTTTGCAATAACTGGCAATGAGTCTTTTACAGCGCTGTGGAGGGATTCTGGCCCACTCATCTTTGCAGAATTGTTGTAATTCAGCCACATTGGAGGGTTTTCGAGCATGAACCACCTTTTTAAGGTCATGCCACAGCATCTCAATCGGATTCAGGTCAGGACTTTGACTAGGCCACTTCAAAGTCTTCATTTTGTTTTTCTTCAGCCATTCAGAGGTGGACTTGCTGGTGTGTTTTGGATTATTGTCCTGCTGCAGAACCCAAGTGCGCTTCAGCTTGAGGTCACAGATGGCTGAACATTCTCCTTCAGGATTTTTTGGTAGACAGCAGAATTCGTGGTTCCATTTACCACAGGAAGTCTTCCAGGTGCTGAATCAGCAAAACAGCCCCAGACCATCACACTACCACCACCATATTTTACTGTTGGTATGATGTTCCTTTTCTGAAATGCTGTGCTACTTTTAGGCTGGATGTAATGGGACACACACCTTCCAGAAAGCTTTTGTCTCGTCAGTCCACAAAGTATTTTCCCAAAAGTCTTGGGGATCATCAACATGTTTTCTGGCAAAACTGAGATGAGCCTTTATGTTCTTTTTGCTCAGCAGTGGCTTTCGTGTTGGAACTCTGCCATGCAGGCCATTTTTGCCCAGTCTCTTTCAATTTTTCCCACAGTGTCCACTTTTGAGGGAAATGAAATTGAGGTGGTTCACTCGTACAAGTATCTTGGTATCTTGCTTGATGACGCTCTGACTTTTAAGCCCCATGTTGAAAATCTTGTGAAGAAACTTAAACTGAAACTGGGTTTTTTATTTCGAAATAAATGTTGTTTTTCTTTTGAGGTTAAAAAGCGTCTTGTTACTGCAACTTTTTTATCTATTTTAGATTATGGAGACCTCTTGTATATGAACGCTTCAGCTCAGTGTCTGAGTAAGATTGACTCTGTATATCATGCTGTTTTGAGGTTTGTTACAAACTGTAGAGCCTTGACCCATCACTGTGAACTGTATTCTAGAGTGGGATGGCCCTCTTTGTCCACCAGGAGGTTGACTCACTGGTACATTTTTATTTACAAGGCCATGCTTGGACTGTTGCCCCCTTACATTTGTAATTTAATCACACTGAAAAGTGTTGATTCTTATGGTCTGCGTTCTAATGATTATTTGTTGCTTTCTGTTCCATTTGCCCGTACTGAGCTGGGAAAAAGAGCTTTCATGTTCTCAGCCCCCTCTACATGGAACATGTTGCAAAAAGACTGGAAATTAACGGAACTTGTTTCATTGAACGACTTTAAATCCAGTTTGAGAACACTTGAGATGGCCTCACTAATTTGTAACTGTTTTATATGATTTGTATGTCATTGTAAGTGTAATTGTCATTTTTTTTTTTTTTTTTTTTTTGCTGCCTCTTGGCCAGGTCTCCCTTGAAAAAGAGGTTTTTAATCTCAATGGGTTTTTTTCCTGGTTAAATAAAGGTAAAATAAAAAAAATAAATAAAATAATGGTGGAGTCATGAACACTGACCTTAACTGAGGCAAGTGAGGCCTGCAGTTCTTTGGATGTTGTTGTGGGGTCTCTTGTGACCTCTTGGATGAGTCGTCGCTGTGCTGTTGGGGTAATTTTGGTCGGCCGGCCACTCCTGGGAAGGTTCACCACTGTTCAGTGTTTTCGCCATTTGTGGATAATGGCTCTCACTGTGGTTCACTGGAGTTCTAAAGCTTCAGAAATGGCTTTACAACCTTTTCCAGACTGATAGAGCTCAATTACTTTGTTTAACATTTGTTCCTGAATTTCTTTGGACCACAGCATGATGTCTAGCTTTTGAGGATCTTTTGGTCTACTTCACTTTGTCAGGCAGGTCCTATTTAAGTGATTTCTTGATTCAGAATCAGAATCAGAATCAGGTTTATTGCCATTGTTCATGTAGTACACAAACTAGGAATTTGTCTCGGTACAATGCTGCAACATTAAACATGATAAGATAAGAGAAATAAACTATACATGTAATAAAGTGTAGGATAAGATTAAGTGATACTGGTCAACAGTTAAAATATATATTAGCCAGCAGCAGATACTGTGGAGAACTATATAGTGCAGTCGGTAATGCAGGAAGAAAACAGTGATGATTGACATGAGTCTGGTTGAGCTGCTGTACATGGTGCACGAGAGTCACTTAGTGTTCAGCAGTCTAATGGCAGAGGGGAAGAAGCTGTTCATGTGACGGGAGGTTTTAGTCTGGATGGACCGAAGTCTTCTACCAGAGGGGAGGGGGGCAAACAGTACGTGACCAGGGTGTGAGGGATCGGCTATGATCCGGCCAGCACGCCTCCGGGTCCTGGAGATGTACAGATCCTGGAGAGATGGGAGCTTGCAGCCGATCACCTTCTCAGCAGTGCGCACGACGCGCTGCAGCCTTAGTCTGTCCCTGGCAGTGGCTCCTGCGTACCACACGGTTATGGAGGTGGTGAGGATGGACTCGATGATGGCTGTGTAGAACTGCACTAACATCTTGGTGGGTAGCTTGAGCTTCCTCAGCTGCCGCAGGAAGAACATCCTCTGCTGGGCTTTTTTGATGAGTGAGCTGATGGTCAGCTCCCATTTGAGGTCCCTGGTGATGGTAGTGCCTAGGAAGCGGAAGGAATCAGTAGTGGTGATGGGAGAGCCTGAGAGGGTGAGGGGGGGCAGAGGAGTAGTGACTTTCCTGAAGTCTACAATCATCTCCACTGTCTTCAGAGCGTTCAGCTGCAGGTTGTTATTGCTGCACCAGGACGCCAGCTGGGCCACCTCTCTCCTGTAGGCGGACTCGTCGCCGTTGGAGATGAGCCCGATGAGGGTGGTGTCGTCCGCAAACTTGATCAACTTGACAGACTGGTGGCTGGAGGTGCAGGAGTTGGTGTAAAGGGAGAAGAGTAGGGGGGAAAGTACACAGCCCTGGGGTGATCCGGTGCTGATGCTAGTATAGTCTGAGACAGTCTTTCCCAGCCGCACATGCTGCCTCCGGTCCGTCAGGAAGTCGATGATCCACCTGCAGAGGGAGTCAGGCACGTTGAGCAGGGACAGCTTGTCCCGGAGCAGAGCGGGGCGGATGGTGTTGAATGCGGAGCTGAAGTCCACAAACAGGATCCTGGCGTAGGTTCCCGGGGAGTCCAGGTGCTGCAGGATGGAGTGGAGGGCCAGGTTGACTGCATCGTCTACAGACCTGTTGGCTCGGTAGGCAAACTGCAGCGGGTCCAGGAGAGGGGTGGTGATGGACTTGAGGTGGGACAGGACCAGGCACTCAAAGGACTTCATGACTACAGAGGTGAGCGCTACAGGTCTGTAGTCATTAAGTCCAGTGATCCGTGGCTTCTTGGGGACAGGGATGATGGTGGAGGATTTGAGGCAGGATGGCACGTGGCATAACTTAAGGGAGGTGTTAAAAATGTCTGTGAAGACAGGAGCCAGCTGTTTCGCACAGAGTCTCAGGGTGGAGGGAGACACGCCGTCTGGGCCGGGGGCCTTGCGCGGGTTCAGTCTGGAGAACTGTTTGAGCACATCCTGCTCACTGATGATAAGGGGAGGGGGGGAGGGGGGGGTGCCTTAAATGAAGTAGGGAATGTGGAGGCTGTGGAGCTGGAGGGAGGGGGGGAGTTGGACACAGATGACGAGGTGTCAAAACGGGCATAGTGTTGGGACAGTCTTTGACAAAGGGCTTTGTCATCCTGACCTTTAGGAGCCTGAGGCCGATAGTTGGTGATCTGCCTCAGTCCTCTCCACACGGAAGCCGAATCATTAGCAGTGAACTGCTGCTGGAGTCTCTCTGAGTACACAGATTTAGCTCTCCTCAGCTCTCTGTTAAACCGGTATTTAACCTCCCTGTAGCAGTCCCTGTCTCCACTTTTCAGCGCTGCTTCCTTCTCCTTCCTGATCTGTCTGAGCTTAGCTGTGAACCAGGGTTTGTCATTAGAGTAACTCACCCTGGTGCGTGATGGAAGAATGTTCTCTTCACAAAAGTGGATATATGAGTTCACAGTGTCCGTGTACTCATCCAGATCATGCGTGGCTCCTTTAAGCATGCCCCAGTCAGATATTTCCATGCACGTTTCCAGCTTCTCCTCAGCATCACTGGTCCGTATCTTCGTAGTGCTCACAACAGGTTTAGTGAGCTTCAATCTCTGTCTGTATGTGGGAATGAGGTGAACCATCACGTGATCAGATAATCCCAGCGCAGCGCGAGGAACAGCGCGATATGCGTCTTTCACTGTGGTGTAACAGTGATCCAGTGTGTTTAATCCTCTGGTGGGGCATTTAATAAACTGTTTGTAGCGGGGGAGATCGTGGCTCAGATTGCACTGATTAAAGTCGCCAGCCACAATAATCAGCGAGTCTGGAAAACTCCGCTCTGTGTGTTGAATGTGATCCGTGAGCACGCGCTGAGCTTCGCGCGTGTCCGCGTCGGGAGGGGCGTACACAGCGATCATTATGAAAGAAGCAAACTCCCGCGGGGAATAGAAGGGCTTGCAATTGATAACAAGAAATTCCAAGGCAGGAGAACAGTGTTTGGAAATTACCGTTACATCAGAGCACCAGCTGCAGTTGATGTAGAAGCAGACACCGCCTCCTGTGGTCTTGCCGGAAAGCTCTGTGTCACGATCAGCACGGAAGAGCTGGAAGCCGTCGAGGCGCAGCGCGCTGTCCGGTATATTTTCCCGGAGCCAGGTCTCAGTAAAGCAGAGGACAGCTGAGGAGGCGAGGTCCTTAAAACGCATCAGCAGTCTCAGTTCATCTACCTTGTTAGAGAGAGAGTTGGTATTGGACAGAAATATGCCAGGCAGCGCCGTTCGCGAGCCTCTCCTGCGAAGTCGCACGAGAGCGCCCGCTCGTCTTCCTCTCTTCCGCCGTCTCACTTTCCGAGCCAAACAATAAACCAGATCGGCGGCAGGGGCTAGAAAAACTGGGAGGAGGTCCGTGGGGGTGAAAGTCCTGATATTTAAAAGTTCTTCACGGGTATAAGTGCAAGCAGACACACAATTGACAAACAAAAACAAACAAAGAGTGCAGCGAAGCACCATGTCGACCGCTGTGGGCGCCATCTTGGATCGAAGATCCATTGAGATTGAGAACAGGTGTGGCAGTAATCAGGCCTGGGTGTGGCTAGAGAAATTGAACTCAGCTTTCTAAAAATGTGATAAACCACAGTTAATTTATGTTTTAATGGGGGGGTGGTGTCACTTTGTCACAAAGGGTCATGTAGGTTTGGATTTTTTTATTTTTTTTTTTACCCTTAATAATAAACACCTTCATTTAAAAACTGCATTTTGTGTTTACTTGTGTTATCTTTGTCTAATATTTAAATCTGTTTGATGATCTGAAACATTTAAGTGTGACAAACATACAAAAAAAAGAGAAATCGGGAAGGGGCAATCACTTTTTCACACCACTGCATATACATACACACTACTCAAAAACTTAGGGATATTTGGCTTTCAGGTGAAATTTATGGAAAATGTAAAAAGTTCACGCTACAGTGATATTATGTCATGAACGTAGGACATCTAAGTAGAAGCATGCAATGGTGATTTCCTCATCTCAAATAATTTATCGAAGCAAAAATTAATAACAGTTGTGGGTATACCACAACAAAAAATTTCAGTGTCTCAATAACTTGTCATGTGCCCTTGAGCATCAATTACAGCTTGACAACGATGTCTCATGCTGTTCACAAGTCGACTTATTGTCTGCTGAGGCATGGCATTCCACTCTTCTTGAAGGGCGGCTCTCAGGTCACTGAGGTTGTGGGGTGCAGGGTTACAAGCTTCTACACGATGACTCAGCTGATCCCATAGGTTTTCTATGGGATTCAGGTCTGGAGAAAATGCAGGCCACTACATTTGAGGTACACCCATCCTCCAGAAGCCGTTCCCTAATGATGCGACCTTGATGAGCTGGAGCATTGTCGTTCTTGAAGATGAAATTAGGCCTGTGTTGTTCATGCAGGGGCACAATGACTGGATTAATGATGTTATTCAGGTAGTATCAGCTTGTCACTGTACCATTCACAAGGTGTAGGGCAGTTCTGTATTGATGAGACACACCTGCCCAGACTGTAACACCACCACCACCAAAGGCTCGTCTGGTGACAGCAGTGACTGATGCATCGTGCTCTCCTTGATGTGTCCAACATCGCTGGTGGCCATCATTTCTGCTCAGTGTGAATCGACTTTCATCAGAGAACACCACTGAAGTCCACTGGTCCCTTGCCAGCATAAATGTTCCCTGGCCCATGCAAGACGATGACACCTGTGCCTGGTGGTGTGGTCATGTACCCTTACAGGTCATCTAGCACACAGACCACGCTGATGTAAACAGTTTTGAGTGGTCTGACATGACACTTGGGTGCCTCTCACCTTCCTTAAATGTGCCTGGAGTTGAGTGGCATTCATCATCCAGTTCCACAGGGCACTGTTCACAATGAAGCGGTCATCAGTGTGGGATGTGGCCAAAGGACGTCCACTTCTATGCTTCTCTGTGACTCTTCCAATCTCTCTCTATCTCTGTTGCAACCTGCTGATGACACTCTGTGACACTCTAAGCTCAGGGGCCACTTCCCTCTGAGAACATCCTGTTTGAAGCCTCGCAATGGTGAGGTACTGTTGATCAATTGTGAGGGGTCGTCTTGGTGTCATGATGTCAAAATGTGAACAGCATGATGAAGAGGACTGTTTAAATACCAGTTCTAATTGAACCAGAAAACGTTTTGGTCGATTCATGGATCAAACACCTGTTGTGAATTTTGCAGTTAAGCACCTTGTTAGAGAACAGCAAGTTATGCAAAAAGTATTGAAACATTGAACAGTTGGACATGTGCATTCAACAGGTTAGAGGTTAAATTAAGTTCACCTGTACAGGTTATAGTGCATTTTTGGTTCATCCTGAAATTTCACCCGAAAGCCAAATATCTGTAACTTTTTGTGAGAAGTGCATATATAGGTGTGTGTGTGTGTGTGTGTACACTTCATGCCAGCCTCATCAGCCGTCGACATGATATTGATCATACTAATTTCTTCTGACTGTGAAAAAGAAAATAATGGAAACTAATAAAAAGGAACCATTGTTGAATACCCGCTGCAGTTATGTTTCCTAATGTACTGGATGAGAAGTTGAACCGGCAGCTCTGCGCGGCTGATTTAGCAGCAGATAATCACACTCGTTGTTTATCCTCTGGCCTCGCTGCTGTGGAGACAGTGGAGCTGTACGATTAGAGTGTCTTTAACTCCCCTAAATACATGCTGCTACATTAAATTCCCTTTCCTTCTTTCCTTTTCTTTGTTCACATAACTGCAGTGCTGGTCCTAAAGGAGACAACATCTATGAGTGGAGGTCAACTATCCTGGGCCCCCCAGGGTCCGTGTACGAAGGAGGAGTGTTCTTCCTGGACATCGCCTTCACACCAGACTACCCCTTTAAACCACCCAAGGTGAGTGATGCCCCGCAGCTATACAGCATCCCCCCCACACACACACTTTCAAATAGTCCAACCATACTGACTTGTTCTGAGCCTCGTTCAGCTGCTGGTGTTGACAGAACAGCAGGTGGCAGCAGCACAGGCAAGTGGAGAGGGTCAGAGGAAAAATGATGCTCCTGCTGGATCGTCCTCTACCTGGACATGTCAGGATGGGTTTATCGTACCACTCTATCTGACTCCTCCCTCTACTGCTAACATCAACGCCCCCAATTGTTTTTTATTTAATGGAATAATTAGGGATGCCAGTTATTAATTAATTCATTAATTGTTAATTGATTCATTTTATCAACTGGATTTCATCGATAGGAGCTGATGCTCCTGGGCACCCACATCTCCACCGACCTCTCCTGGTCTGTTAACATTCAGGCCCTGGTGAAGAAAGCCCAGCAGCTGCTGCACTTCCTCTGTTTCCTGAGGAAGAACAACTTGGACCAGAAGCTTCTAACACTGCTGAGTGGTCAGCGTGCTCATCTACCGTCTGGGTGTGTGGTACGCCCGCTCCACAGCCGAGAACAGGAAGGCTGTGCAGAGGGTCATCAACACCACTCAAAAAAAATCATGGGCAGCCCTCTGCTTTCCATAGAGGACATCTCCAGATCCTCCTGTCTCAGAAAGAGACCCCTCACATCCCGCCCACCACCTGTTTGACCTGCTTCCCTCAGGACGACGGTTCCGATCAATCAGGTCCCACACCTCCAGACTGACAGACAGGTCCTTCCCCTGGGCCATCCAGACTGCAAACAGTCAGAGGCCCCACTCACCTCCTTCCGAACGCTCACATGCACAGACCTGAGGACCTTTTAATTATCACAATAATTAAACCTGTCTTTGCACTTCAGACGTTCATGTATTCACCCATGTGTGAAGTCACTGCCATACCTGTGTATATTTCCATAATCCTGGGCTATTGTATTGAATGGTGTGTTTACTCATGTGTTCTGTGACCATGTTTTATGGAATCCTCTCTTACTTTACTGCGCAGTAGCCTGGTGGAGCAGCCACAGTTTCATTGTACTGTACAACTGTACAATGACAATAAAAGCCTATTCTATTCTATGCGATAGGGCAGCATCCGTCATCTAGCTGTCTGTCTTTTTGCCCACATTTCACTTCTCCTAGGCAGAGAAGATTCATGGATGTACTGAATGAGGACATGGTTGGTGTGAGAGAAGAGGATGCAAGAGATAGATGGAGATGGAAGCAGATGATCCGCTGTGAAGCCCTAAAGGGAGCAGCGCAAGAAGTTTAATCATTTTTTTCCTCCAATAAAAAAATAGCCCTCCCAACTTTAGCCAGAGTTAATTATTTCTCGGCAGCATAATGACCAATATGTAGCATCAAACAGGCTGGTTGTACTCTTGAGCCAGCTTTGTAGGTTAAATGACTCACACTATCTTGTCGTTTGCCAGTTCAATAGCTGCACTGAAGGAGTCATGGATGAAGCCACGATTATGTTATCAGCACATAGTTCATCCACGGTTAGAGAATGTCATGAACTCGCCCGTGCGCTTTTCCTCGCGTACGGCGAGGGGGAAAAAAGGACAAGGATTTAAATGCTGGGTTACATCACACACACATTTATTAACACAAAAGTGAACATAAAGACACGAACACAGCTCGGATACACTAAGAGTTCTCAAGGACGCCCAACGCACACCCTGGAGGTTACAGCGGCGAACAGAACACAGGCAGTACTCACAGTGCGGGGGCAGTCCGAGTTGTCACAGTGATAATCGATGCGCAAACACAGATTCAGTCCTTCCTGACGTGACGTGGACAGGGAAAATGACCATCCAACGCGTACAATGATCCAGCTGCGTCTGTCTAGCGAAGAGCTCCTTTAATATAGACGCCACTGGCGTGACAAATAAGGAACAAATGGGCGAGCGCGGGAAAGATGATTACCGGGGCGAACAGCTGACTGTCAGAAAGAGGGGGGCATGGCCGGACAGGCCAGAGCGGCAGCTACAGGCAGGAACAGAAACCGTGCACGGACATGAAAACAACAAGAAACCAAAACACAACTCCCCACAATAAACCCACTGCCTGAGCCACCAGGACTGATCAGAACTGAGCCCACAAGAACACAGGCTCGGTTCACGACAGAGCCCCTCCTTCTTGGGGTGGATACCAGACACCCATGGTAACATCAAGGAACCCCCACCACCACCACCAACCCCAACAGGCACAACAATAACACACGAACCCGGGTGGGAGGTAGGGGGAACAGGAAAGGAGGGAACACAATACCCCCAGACAAAAGACGTGGAGGCTCGGGGGGCCATCCTGAGTCCCAGGCCCAACAGGCATTTTGGCGAACCCAGTCAGGCAGCCTGCCAGAGAACAGACACTCAGTCCCTCAGTCGGTTGGCCAGCGTTGTTTATCCACCAGGGCCGACGGGGTGAGACAGGAGGCGGCCTGCCTACCGGGAAGCTCGCTGGTGGGTGACCGGACCGAAGGGAGGGAACCCCCATGGCGTACGACCGGGGAGAGAAGGGAACCACGGCGTCCTTATGGCACTCCACAGCACCCTCAGGAGTCCCGGCTTGGGGCCCAGCTGCACCCACGGTAGGCCCCAACTGGGCCAGCTCCGCTGCACCCACGATGGACTCCAGCAGGAGCCTGGCTGCACCCACGGTGACCTCCGGCTGAGGCTCTGCAGCACCTGCGGTGGACCCCGATTGGGCCAGAGCTGCACCCATGACAGTCCCGGTCTGGGACATGGCTGCACCCGCGATGGGCTCCAGTTGGAGCACTGTTGTACCAGCAGTGACCCCCATTGGGGGCCTCATTGCTCCTGTGGTGGCCTCCCCAGCGAGGGAGGTAGTGCTCCAAATGTCACCTGGCGCTGGGCCCCAATCCTCGGCAATCTTCGGCGAGATCAGCTGGTCTCCGGCAGCCCTGGCAGGGGGCTCCAACCCCGGAGGGAGAGAGAAAGAGACCAGGTCAGGGTCGCCAGCAGCAGCGGAGCCCAGTGAGGTAGACCCGAGGGCTGCTACGAGCTGCCCTGGACCCTCCTCACCATGAGTCGGGCAGTGTGACATAGATATCTGGGGTATTGATATAATGGAGCACACTTGCCTGAACTTGGGCTCCACCGCCATGCAGGACTCGGGCGATTTGGGGTGCGTAGCCTCCGTTGTCGCACTCGGCGCTGTGCCCCTGTCGACCTCCTCCAGGGCCGCCAACGTCCCGTCGTTGTCAGTCGGCAACCCTGGTGATGGCAGCTCCTGCCCACCGACCCTAGTGAGGGGCTCGGCAGGCATGGGAGAGAAGGAAAGGTTAGGGTCGCCAGCAGCGGCAGAACCTGGCATTTCCTATTTTGTGTGTACATCTCATATCTATGTAGTTCAAAATTTACATCTTTTTCTTCATTAATCCATGTTTCACTTATTACTATAATCCTAAATAGGATGTTAAAGTAGAACTGAACCCACCTTTTGGCGCAAAAAGTAGAAAAGCAGATTAATTCCTTATTACCTATTGTATTTTTCAACATATAAAAGAAATTTTTAGGCCATGCGATGGCCAAGCTATAAGCCGATAAACTTTTGCGTCTGGCTGGCAGTGCCAAACAAACCGGAAGTAGTGCAGACGACGCTGCATGACGTCACAAGTGTGATCCCTAAACAAAACAACAATGGCAGATGATAGCAGTTCCAGCAGTCAAGAACACCAGAGTTTTCAGAGTGAAGAGGCATTCAGGATCGGTGACGAGACAGAGGAGGATGCAGGAGTGTGGCAGGTGGCAGGCGTGCACAAGGGCGAGCCCGGGAGACAGAGACCTAATGCACCCGTGACAGCAGCTGGCAGACGGCGATGCAGAGGCGAGGTCTGCCGCCAGGGAATACAGTGATCCCTCACTTATCGCGTTTAATGGGGACCAGAACCGACCGCGAAAAGTGAAAAACCGCGAAGTAGCGTCACCCCCCCCCCAAGGGCGTCACAAGCACTATTTTGCACAAAAAGGCACAAGAGAACAGTGAAAAGTGCCACTAAGCAACACGAGCGATAAAGAAGGTGCTCTGCAGGGAGAGAAGCTGGGTAAAACGTCTCGGCCAATCAGCTTGCTAGGTAAAACGTCTCGGCCAATCAGCTTGCGAGGTAAAACGTCTCGGCCAATTAGCTTGCGAGATTCCCGAGCGGTGAAGAGGTGGGAGGAGAGGAGTGGAGTGGTGGTCAGAGAGGTGGATTTTGAGTTGTGCGGGCTCTCCGTGTTGATACCTGATGTTCTAATGTAGTCCATGGTTGACAAAACTTATAGCATCGTCTACTGCTCATGGGAAGTACTGCGCCAAATGCTTTTCTTTATTATTCACGCAGCCCTTGCTGTGACAACAGGAAATTTTCCATGCTAGCTGGGTCTGTGGGCACGCGGGGGGGTGAAGGCCTGCTTACAGCTTTAATTCATTAATTTAGGATTGCATTGATTAAGAAGTGCTTTAAATTGGTCATAAGAAGCTACTTTAGAGGAGGGTTTGCAGTATAAACAAATAACAGAGAAGTTCATATTGTCATGATCCTGGGCACAGGCGGGGGTCGTGCCCAGTCTCCTGTTGTAGTTTAGTCTTTTTCTGTTTATCTCCTTGTTCATTTTTATCTGTTGTATTCATAGTCGTGTCTTTGTTGTCCTGTTTATTTATAGTGTTATTTTGTGGTTATGGTATTGTGAGGGTTGTGTTATTTTAGTCTGTATTTTTTGGTTTCTTACTCATTTAATAGTTATTTCTTTACTGGTTGTTTTTATTTACTCTGCCCTTGTATCATTATTTACTATCCCGGCCCGTGGAGGTGCTGTGACAACTCGTACATCATTTCCGGGTGTCAGGTTCTGTTTGCGGGCTGTCACAGCCATCTCCAATTTGATAATCTTTGTCACTCATGATCCCACAGCTGTTTTCATTTATGTTTGTATTATTTAAGACCGAGGGGAGGACTTGTCCTCGGAGCGGTCTATGTCTAAACCAGACGTTTCTCCTATGTCCCCTAAACTTTGAGATGATGCCCCCGTCTGTTTTTCCTCCAGGTGCTCCCCATTTCCTGTAAGTGTTTGAGTCTGTTTTTGTGTGTTCATTAAATGTGCAAAACTTACAGCTTGCGGGTGGTGTCCTCAATCCTGCCCTTGAAAGGGGCCCTTATGACAATAGACCTCTCCCTGTGTGAAACGCCAGCAGCTGTAAGTTTTTGCCTTTTTTTTTTTCTGTCCCCCTAGGCGAGGCTCTGTTTTGGGTGGCAGGGCTTGTGGAGGATTTTATCTCTGACGCACGCTTTGTCCGCACCCCTGAGGAAGCCCTGAAGATTGTGGAAAGCGTGGTGGAGATAATTGAGCTTTATCCCAGCCTGCGGAGCTATCCACAGTTTATGGGGCTCCTCATCACTGTACCTAATTTACAGCATACGCTCCGTGGGCTGGTGAGGAGTCCTCCACCATCTGCACCGGCATCAAACGAGCGACTCCCGGTGCAGACACCTACTGCCTCTTGCCGCTCGCCAGTGCCACAACGGACACACCCAGCTTCTCGCCGCCGCCCAGCTGCAGTCCGCCAGAAGGACTCCTCCATCACAGCTGTTAATTTGGCTGTCATCATCTTGGCTGCAGGGCTGGCTCTACCTGCCGTGGCATTGGTGCCCCCACCCACCACACAGTTGGAGAGTAAATCGTCTGGGACACCAGCAGCAGCAACCATCACAGCCCGGGAATTAAGACAACTTAATTAACTAATTAACTTCTCATTCTTTTTTTTTTTTCCACAATATCTTTATTGAACCTTTTTTTTTTTTAACAAACATGATACAAACAAACACTAACACTAAAGTACTACAAAAAAAAAAAAAATGCCCTAAAAACACCAACAACCACCAACAAAATCAAGTCTTCAACAATGCTCCTCTGTTTAGTCTAGACAATCCAATACATAAGTATACATATTATGTTCACCAGTTTGGAATTTACAAGGTCCACACACATCATTCACCTTCTTCTTCAAGAGTTATGTTTAAATTTTTTACATAATCAATAAAAGGTCTCCATATATTCTCAAACACAATTTCCTTTGATTTCAGTATATATGTTATTCTTTCTAATGGAAGGTTTGTTAACATCTGTCTTAACCACTGAGTCACATCTGGTCTATGAGTCTTTTTCCATAATAGTGCAATACATTTTTTGGCATTAAGCAAACTGAGGTCTATGAATGTTCTTTCACTTTTATTGAAATTATGCTTTTCTGGGTACAGACCCAACAAAAACAGTTTAGGATTCAATATGATTTGTTTTGAGATTATTTTTTCAATTGTTACCCTCACCTCCTCCCAAAACATTCTTATTAATCTACATTCCCATAAACAATGAAATAGAGTTCCTTTACTTTCCATGCATTTTGTGCATGTATCTGGTATATTTTTGTTATATCTATTTAACTCCTCCGGTGTAACATACATCCGCATTAACCATTTGAAATGTATCAATTTAAGGCGTGCATTTATTGATTTGGTTTGAGCTTCTGTACAAGCCAATTCCCATTGTTCCTCTGAAATTTCAATTTGCAGATCTTCTTTCCAGTAGTTTAATCTTTTCAGTGAATTTTCACTTGAAGATAGTGTCAATGAGTTATAAAACTCTGAAATAATACCCTTTCTTTTACTATCTTTCATCATCATTTTTTCCAAGGATGAATAAATAGGTCGAGTGAGAGCTTTATTTTGATTTGATCGAATAAAGTTTCTAAGTTGAAGATATTTAAAAAAATGTGTTCTATTGAGATTAAATTTGATCCTCAGCTCTTCAAAAGACATTATGTTGTCTGCACATGGCAAATATAAATCCTGAATCTTTTGTATCCCTTTTAAATTCCATACTTTAAATACAGCGTCCGCTCTCCCTGGTTTAAAATATAACTTCTCATTCTTTAACACTAACTACCTTGCCTAATTCCCGTGGGGGGGGGGGGGGGGCTCAGCTGCAGCCTCGTATTTTGGCTGAGCTCTCCCCCTCTGCTGCTGCTGTATTTACTTCATCTCCTTCTCGGATCTCTCCTTCTATTTCCGAGTATCCGCCGGTCCTGGGTGGGAGCCGCCGGATGACAGAGGTGCCTGTAGCCCTGGAGATTCCAGCTCCAGCCCTGCAGCCGCATCCTGGATGGGAGGAGAGTGCCACCTGTACCCCAGATCCTGGGCCGACAGATGAGTGACCCCTGGATCCGGTGGTATGGGAGTCAGCACCATCAGTCACCACGGATCCTCCATCATTGCCCGAGGTCTCTGTGGTTCCTGCTTCTTCGCCGGAGGTCTCTGTGGGTCTAGCCTCTCCACCCGAGGTGTCTGTGGGTCCAGCCTCTCCGGCCAGGACCTCAGTGGGTGCTGCTCCCCCTCTGTCCGAGGGCTCCGTGGGTGCTGTTTCCCCTCTGTTTGAGGGCTCCGTTGGTGCTGTGCCGCAGTCCGGGGCCTCCGTGGGTGCTACATCCCATTCCGGGGCCTCCGGGGCTTTCTCACTTCCGCCCTCCAAAGAGAGCAGTCGCATTTTTTCTCTGCTCCCGCTCCCCGTCTCTCCCCCCCTAACTGACTGGATCCCAGCTTGCTATTGTCTGTGTCTGCGTGTCTCTCTACTGCTGATTCATCCAACGAAATTATGGATTTAATAAGCTGGGCTTTGAACGCATCCGACACTGTGTTTTCAACGAGGAAATCAGGTCCGGGGGAGCCTATTTGTCCCGCAGGGACTGCTGCTGCGGGTTACATTAAGGATACAAGCAATTGGAAACTCTTGTGTCTGTGTGATCTTTCTATTGAAGATATTGAAGATTTATATCTATTCGGAGCAATAGTCACCGGAATTCTACTGATCGGCCTTGGGATTGTTCTGGTGCACCGCAAATTGAAGAAGATGGACAGAGCTTATCAAAAAGCGGACCCGGCGAAGCTCTCTCATCAATTCGACCAACTGGGCAGGACTCTGACAGTGGCCAATGGAGAACTGTACAGGAAAATGGAATACATCGCGATTACGCTGAGAGCTGTTCACGACTCGATTTCAAAGCCTGGCATTGATGGATCTGGAGCACTGAATCCGTAAGAGAATGGAAAGTTTTTTCTCTGAAGTCAGTGCTATTCGACCTGTTTTTCGGCACCCTCAGCACTCAGTCCTCCTGATGATCAACAGTATAATTGTTTTCATAACATTGGCGGACAGTATCTGACTCTCAAGGACAGCTGTCTGGCTCAGACTATTCCATCTGCCGTGCTCAAGGACACGTGCCTTTGCCTTAGACACTAGTCATAACATCTGCTGAGAGAGAGACTATTGCTGTTCTCCTAACTGATTTGCACTGATTGCATCCAACACACACACAACTGACCCAATTATACTGCCGAAGACATTTTAAATTTGTTTCTAAGACTGCCTTCTATCATTTGCGTAATATTGCCAAGATTAGGAGCATCTTGTCTCAGAGTGATGCTGAGAAGCTGATCCACGCTTTTGTTAGCTCGAGATTAGATTATTGTAATTCTTTATTATCAGGCTGTCCTAAAACATCTTTAAAAAGTCTTCAGCTGATCCAAAATGCTGCAGCAAGAGTTTTAACAGGTACTAGAAAGAGAGATCATATCTCTCCGTTTCTGGCCTCCCTTCATTGGCTTCCCATAGAGTTTAGAATTAAGTTTAAAATCCTTCTTCTTACTTACAAAGCTCTAAACAATCAGGCTCCTTTTTATTTAAAAGATCTGATACTACCGTATTATCCTAACAGAGCACTACGCTCCCAAAATGCAGGATTACTTGTAATACCTAGAATCTCCAAAAGTACAATGGGAGGCAGAGCCTTCAGTTATCAAGCTCCTCTCCTGTGGAATCAGCTGCCAATCTGGATTCGGGAGTCAGACTCGATCTCTGTTTTTAAGAATAGGGCTAAAACCTACCTTTTTGATATAGCCTACAATTAGGGAGGGATCATGTGTTTCTGAACCCTCCCTTAGTTATGCTGCTAATAGGTTTAGTCAGCCAGGGGACCTCCAGTAATGCACTGGGCCTCACTCCTTTCCTCACTCTCTATGAAATTTTTTTTTTTGCTGGTCATTAACATTTGTTTGTTCTCTCCCATAGATTGAGTCCCCATCGTGCTGTTTGCTCTCTACATGTCTGTTCTTTTCTTCTTCTCTATCCCCTCACCCCCCAGCCAGTCGCAGCAGATGACTGCCCCTCCCTGAGCCTGGTTCTGCTGGAGGTTTCTTCCTGTTAAAAGGGAGTTTTTCCTCTCCACCGTCGCCAAGTGCTTGCTCACAGGGGATCGCCGATTGCTGGGGTCTTTCTGCAACTGTGGGGGTTCCCTCTACAGTTGATAGTGCTATGAGATGACTGTTGTTGTGAAATGGCGCTATATAAATAAAGTTGAATTGAATTGAATATTCATTCACTGCTCTCTCTGTGTCATTGTGTGGATTCTATTGTCTGCTAATTGTGCATTGAGAGTTTTTTTCTTGTAATCACAATATCGGTCATATAAATGAACTTTATTTTGATAAACAATGCTTTTTTCTCTCTCCTATTGTGTCCCCTCCCCCTCGCCTTCTATTCCCCTCCTGCTGACAGGCACCTCCATGGCTCGCCGCGTCATTGGGAATGTCATCTATGACGTTTCCAATGACAAGTCAAATTCCTCATATATTTACCTGTTTATTTACTTGTAAATGTGCTTTTTTTTTTTTTTTTTTGTTACTTATTTGTACCCGTAGGTAGACTTGGTTTGCAGTCTGGTGACAAGCCACCGGCTGCTGGTCGCTGCGTGCGCGAGTGCCCTAAAGTGTGCTATAAAGAGTGCTTGGCAATAAACTGATTCTGATTCTGATTCTGATTCCATGGGTGCGACGCCTCCGTCCAAGGCCCCATTGATCGACCACCTCCTGAGCCTGGTTCTTTCGCACGTCAGTCATTTCTTCATGGGTGCTATGCCCCAGTCCAGGGCTGCTGTGGGTGCTACGCCCCCGTCCATACCTAAAGTCACCAAGGGTCAACCATTGTCACCTGAGGTCGCTGCTGACCAGCCATCCTCGTGGTCGGCCTTCCATAGCACAGTCCCTGTAGTCCATAAGGGGCAGGGGTTCCAGACGGGGGGGGGGGGGTCATGCTCTGTGGTTCTGTGGCTCAGGGACACTCGGAGACCGCCTGACAGGTCTTCTAGGTTAGTCTGTTGGTGTTGGGACCATGGAAGACCATCCAACGGACTACATCTCCAACTGTGGTGGCTCTGGAGTTCGGAGAGGCCACTCAATTCATTCCATCACAAGCTCTGGTAGTCCTGAGACTCTGGGAGACCCCCTGAACTGCCTCATTTTTTTTCTATCTACTCACCACCGTTTTTGGTTCTTCCTGTGGATCTTGAGTGTTTTTTTGTTTTGATTTTTGATTGGGTTCGGTCCCTTCATGCCTAGGTTCCCCCCCCTTCCCGGGGTGGGTTTTTTTCTTGTTGGGGGGTCTTCCTTGTGTGGGAGTTTCTTTTCTTTTGGATGTTGCCCTGGGGTGTCTGGAATCCACCCCTTGACGGGGGGCTCTGTCATGATCCTGGGCACAGGCAGGGGCCATGCCCAGTCTCCTGTTGTAGTTTAGTCTTTATCTGTTTATTTCCTTGTTCATTTTTATCTGTTGTATTCGTAGTCATGTCTTCATTCTGTTGATTTACGGTGGGGCAAAAAAGTATTTAGTCAGCCACCAATTGTGCAAGTTCTCCCATTTAAAAGATGAGAGAGGTCTCCAATTTTCATCATAGGTATACCTCAACTATGAGAGACAAACTGAGAAAAAAAAAATCCAGAAAATTACATTGAAGGATTTTTAATTAATTAATTGGTGAATTCCTCAGTAAAATATGTATTTGGGGGACTTCCGGTTATGGCTGCCACGTAAGACGGACGTGTCTCACTCTGCTCTGCTCCTGGAGAAAAAAATCGGCAAATAACTCTCTCATTTGGGACAGAACGTATCCCAGCGTTTGGGCGAGGATATGTCGGCGAAGCCTAAGGCTGGAAAACCAGGTAAAGGAAAAAGCGAGCCGCCGAAACAGTCCAAATTAACGGACTTTCAGGTCTGTGACGCAGCAAACAAAACTCCATATATGGCGGAGGAGGCTGGCAACGGTGCGATATCTGCGGGGAGTGGCGCAGATGCGCTGATGGCTGCCATGAGTTCAATGAGAGCGGACTTTTCCTCTAGATTTGATGGGATTATGACAGCGTTGGAAGGAATAAGAAAGGAATTGGGTGACTGTGTAGAACGAACGGCGCAGATGGAGCTCCGTCTCGCTAGTGCTGAAGATGACGTCACCCGTCTTCAATTAAAGGTGCGCACTTTGGAAAAAAAAAAAAATGTCTAGAAGATAATATTTTGGATTTGGAATCTCGGTCGAGACAGAATAACTTGAGGCTGGTGGGTCTTCCAGAGGAATCAGAAGGTCGGGACGTATATTCCTTTCTGGAAAAGTGGATTCCGGAGGTGCTGGGCAGCGAGGAGTTGCAATCAGCAGTGGTTCTGGAAAAAGCACATCGTATTGGCCCACGGAGAGATAAGGGACCGCCGAGGACTTTAATTATGAAGTTTCTTAGCAACAGAGACAGGATGAAGATCTTCAACGCTGTACGAGCTAAAGGAGAGATTAAACACCAGGATCAGCAGGTGCGGTTCTACCCAGATTTGGCCACAGGAATCCAACAATTGAGGAAGCAGTTTGATCCCATACGTAAGGAGCTGTGCAACCTTGGGATTCGTCATGGTGTAATCTATCCTGCGAGACTGCTGACCACGTATGAGGGCAGAACCCACATCTTCAAGACCCCAGAGGAGGCGCAGGAGTTCATCAAGAAGATCAAAGAAGAAGAAGAGACTGGTGGGAGCTAAGCATGAACAAAATATAAGGTAGAATAATTAAGCATTTGCACAGGCATCTGACTGACTTGAAGTAAATAGCAAGTTTACAAAATATAGATTGTATTATATATTTAAAAAAAAAAAAAAAAAAAAAAAAAAAAAAAAAAACTATGATGTACAAAGTTGTTAAAAATTTTGGAGTTAAGTTGGAAAACTACAGAGGAGAGTTAATGTTACGTCACTAAAAGCAGTAGAGTTAGGGTGATTGGGAGGATGAAGAAGGAGTGGCTTAGGCTGTTCCCCGTGGGTGTGGAACGGTCGATGGCTATATCGGGAGATGGAATTTTTCTTTTGATTTTGGGGGGTTCGCCACAAGTGTGGGAAGGGGGAATTTGTTTGTGTGTAGTTTGTAGGATGAATGTTCAACCACTCATGTTTTTGCTTCTCTGTATGAGCATGTTTACACTGCAAGGTAATCCCAAACTCTCCATTGATCATAAACCAAAGTGTTAATCTTAATTTAACTTCATGGAATTGCAGAGGTCTACAAAATTTAAAAAAACTTAAACAAGTTATGAATAAAATAAAAGACATGGGTTCAAAAATTGTGTTTTTACAAGAAACTCATCTAATAGAGGAGGATATAAAAAGAATTAGGAGTAGATGGCAAGGAAGTGTCTTCACCTCATCATTCTCATCCCGGGCCAGGGGAGTTATGACTCTCATACATAAATCAGTCCCTTTTCTTCTGATAACTTTTCTGAGTCAAATAGCTTTGAAACAAAATACTGATTCAGTTGATGTACCACAAACAGCTGATGTCTTGGAGAATTTAAGACTACTTTAGAAATCTCAAAACCCTCGGCATACTGTATGTATATAGTTTACTGTGTGAAACTATCGGGTGTGAACCCTGTGTGGATTGTTTAAAAAAAAAAAAAAAAGTGTGGAAAGTGATGACCCAGCACTGTTTGTATTGTGTATGCCCGGGTTATGGGTGGGTGTGTTGGGATGGGGGCCGCCGATGAGTGTGTTCATAGGAAATTGTGTTTTATTGTGTATAGTATTTGAGGGATTAAATTGGTGTTAGGAGCACAGCTTTATTTTTTCTGATTGTTGGACTATATTAATTTAGGACGGCAGAATAATGTGTCCGGCCGTGCTGAGGTGGCCAGCAGTCTACCTGGCCCCTCTAGTTTGTGTTGTATGGATGGATAGGTTTGTATATTTATTGTTGTACATGTATATTTTGGTTAGTAGTGCGTGAGTCGGGTATAAATTTTGGGAGGGCTGAATTGGTGTGGCTGACATTTTTCTAAAGGGGGAGGAAATGTTAAGTAGTAATATGGTGGCCGGGTTGGCCGGGGAATGGTGTGGGGTGGCGGACCACCTTTCTGGTGATGACGTCACCCGGGGTATAAAGGGCACGGCCGGAGGAGGCTGGCTGTCTTCAACCATCGACCCCTTGCTGGAGAAAGTGTCTGTAGTACTTGAGTGGTTCTGTTAATAAATGACGTTCTACTTTTAAAAAAAAATAAATAAATAAATCAGTCCCTTTTCAAGTGAAAAATGTAATTGGAGACAAACTTGGAAGATATGTAATCATTCAAGGTTCTTTGCTATTAGAAAATATAAATCTTGTGAACTTATATGGTCCCAATATAGATGACCAAAAGTTCTTTGCTAATTTATTTCTTATTTTATCATCACTTACAGGGCAACATATAATAGCAGGGGATTTTAATTGTACATTGAATCCAGGTATAGATAGATCAACAGGACTGGATTGTACGCACAATGGATGTAGGATGACTATTAATCATTTTATGAAAGAATTGAGATTGTTAGATATATGGAGAGAAATGAAACCACAAGTTAAAGCCTATTCTTGTTATTCCAATACCTACAAGACATTCTCACGTATTGATTATTTTTTGATTTCCACAGAATTAAGATCCAAGATTCAAAACTGCTTTTATGATAACATCGTGATCTCTGATCATGCACCCTGTTGTCTAATATATGTAGATAAAAAATTGACAAAGGAATCAGGTAGATGGCAATTTCAGCATAAATGGCTTCAGGATGAGGAATTTGTCAAGTATATAGAAAAACAGATAGATGAGTTCTTTGACATCAATACTACACAAACATCAGCATGTGTAAAGTGGGAGGCTTTCAAAGCTTTTATTAGGGGACATATTATTAGTTATACAGGATCAAAATCTAAGAAGACTCGAGAGGAGAGAGCTAAATTGGAACATAAAATGAAAAGTCTTCAGGAAAAAGTGTATGCAGGGAGTGATCCAAGGTTGGAGAATGAATTACTGATTTTGAGAGCTGAATACGACAAAAAATCAGCGAATAGAGCTGCCTCGAGTCTTATAAGATTGAAACAATCTTTTTATGAACAAGGTGAAAAATCAGGAAAATTATTGGCATGGCAGATTAAACAATTAGAAATTAAAACACCAATTACTAGTATTATAAGTAACGGACAGGTAGTTATAGATCCTTTAGAAATTAACAGAGCCTTTAGAGATTACTATGAAAAATTATATGATACCAAAAATGAACCTGATTTAACAAAACTAAATGGGTTTTTGAACGAACTATCTATACCGTGTATTCCAAATGAAAACAGGGAGATATTGGAGTCTAAAATTAGTCAAGAAGAAGTTGGGCTAGCCATTGATAATATGAAATCAGGAAAAAGTGCAGGACCAGATGGTCTTCCAGTTGACCTTTATAAAAAATTTAAGAATAAATTAATAAAACCTTTTTTGGAAATGGTTTTAGAAGCATTTCAAAATAGTAATTTACCATCATACATAAATAATGCCTTAATTATACTGCTGCCAAAACCAGGTAAGCCCTCTAATAAATGTGAAAATATGAGACCAATAAGCCTATTAAACGCCGACCTTAAGATAATCTGTAAAATTTTAGCAAGACGAATACAAGAAATTTTACCAAATATTATTAATCGAGATCAGAATGGCTTTATAAAGGGAAGACAAGGCTTCCATAATGTAAGAAGACTATTTAATATTATTTATTCTAATAAAGAAGCACCGGATACAGCTCTCCTATCACTGGACGCCGAAAAGGCCTCTGATAGAGTTGAATGGCCCTTTCTTTTTGAAGTCCTACAAAGGTATGGACTTGGAAATAATTTCATAAAATGGGTTCAAATAATATACAATAATGCTACAGCAGAAATCCTAACAAATAACAATATTTCAAAACCAATAAAAATCAATAGAGGATGTCGACAAGGCTGTCCACTTTCACCTTTACTGTTTACTATGGCAATTGAACCTTTAGCGATAGCGATACGTTTACATTCACAAATATATGGAATTAAAGTTGGACCAACAGAACATAAAATCTCCCTGTACGCCGATGACATAATTTTGTTTATGTCGAATCTAAAAAAATCAATTCCAACCTTGTTGAATTTAATAAAGAATTTTGGGGAAATATCAGGATATAAAATAAATAAATCTAAATCTTCAATATTAATGCTAAATGAGACCCAGAGAAATTACCCAGCTCCTGAGGTAAATCAATTCAATGTTGTAAATCAGTTTAAATATTTAGGAATCCAAATTGTGCCTAAGCTAGAATCAGTCGCCAGTGTCAACTATGAAGCCTTAATGTCAGATATCAATGAGTTAACTCAGAGATGGATGTCACTACCAATGTCAATGATCGGGAGAATCAATATACTTAAAAGTAATATTTTACCTAAAATACTTTATTTATTTCAATACATTCCCTTATCACCACCTTTAGATTTATTCTCAAGAATAAAAAAAAAGTTAGTGGAATTTATATGGAACAACAGGAGGGCTAGATTACGTCTGTCTTTATTATATTTACCATTTGATCGTGGAGGTCTGAAATGTCCAAATTTTATGTTGTATTATTGGTCGGCACAACTGAGGTCTATGACATATTATTTTTCATCAAATGATCTCCCTCACTGGACTGAAATGGAATCATACAATTTACCTTTACCTCTTCCCATATTCATATACTCAGATTCGGCAAAAAAATTACAAAAACAAGTTAAAAATCCATTTGTAAAGCATATGATCAAAATATGGTGTGAAGCTAAAAACTATTTAAAAGAACCACAGTTATTGTCACAATTTAGTCCAATATGGGGTAATCAATATTTTAAACCAGGGAGAGCGGATGCTGTATTTAAAGTATGGAATTTAAAAGGGATACAAAAGATTTAGGATTTATATTTGCCATGTGCAGATAACATAATGTCTTTTGAAGAGCTGAGGATCAAATTTAATCTCAATAGAACACATTTTTTTAAATATCTTCAACTTAGAAACTTTATTCAATCAAATCAAAATAAAGCTCTCACTCGACCTATTTACTCATCCTTGGAAAAAATGTTGATGAAAGATAGTAAAAGAAAGGGTATTATTTCAGAGTTTTATAACTCATGGACACTATTTTCAAGTGAAAATTCACTGAAAAGATTAAACTACTGGAAAGAAGATCTGCAAACTGAAATTTCAGAGGAACAATGGGAACTGGCTTGTACAGAAGCTCAAACCAAATCAAAAAATGTACGCCTTAAATTGATACATTTCAAATGGTTAATGCGGATGTATGTTACACCGGAGGAGTTAAATAGATATAACAAAAATATACCAGATACATGCACAAAATGCATGGAAAGTAAAGGAACCCTATTTCATTGTGTATGGGAATGTAGATTAATAAGAATGTTTTGGGAAGAGGTGAGGGTAACAATTGAAAAAATAATCTCAAAACAAATCATATTGAATCCTAAATTGTTTTTGTTGGGTCTGTACCCAGAAAAGCATAATTTTAATAAAAGTGAAAGAACATTCATAGACCTCAGTTTGCTTAATGCCAAAAAATGTATTGCACTATTATGGAAAAAGACTCATAGACCAGATGTGACTCAGTGGTTAAGACAGATGTTAACAAACCTTCCATTAGAAAGAATAACATATATACTGAAATCAAAGGAAATTGTGTTTGAGAATATATGGAGACCTTTTATTGATTATGTAAAAAATTTAAACATAACTTTTGAAGAAGAAGGTGAATGATGTGTGTGGACCTTGTAAATTCCAAACTGGTGAACATAATATGTATACTTATGTATTGGATTGTCTAGACTAAACAGAGGAGCATTGTTGAAGATTTGATTTTGCTGGTGGTTGTTGGTGTTTTTAGTGCATCTTTTTTTTTTTTTTTTTTTTTTTTTTTTTTTTTGTAGTACTTTAGTGTTAGTGTTTGATTGTTTGTATCATGTTTGTTAAAAAAAAAGGTTCAATAAAGATATTGTGGAAAAAAAATATGTATTTGGTCACCTACAAACAAGCAAGATTTCTGGCTCTCACAGACCTGTAACTTCTTCTTTAAGAGGCTCCTCTGTCCTCCACTCATTACCTGTATTAGTGGCACCTGTTTGAACTCGTTATCAGTATAAAAGACACCTGTCCACAACCTCAGTCAGACTCCAAACTCCACTATGGCCAAGACCAAAGAGCTGTCAAAGGACACCAGAAACAAAATTGTAGACCTGCACCAGGCTGGGAAGACTGAATCTGCAATAGGTAAGCAGCTTGGTGTGAAGAAATCAACTGTGGGCGCAATTATTAGAAAATGGAAGATATACAAGACCACTGATAATCTCCCTCGATCTGGGGCTTCATGCAAGATCTCACTCCGTGAGGTCAAAATGATCACGAGAACGGTGAGCAAAAATCCCAGAACCGCACGGGGGGACCTAGTGAATGACCTGCAGAGAGCTGGGACCAAAGTAACAAAGGTTACATCAGTAACACACTACGCCGGCAGGGACTCAAATCCTGCAGTGCCAGACGTGTCCCCCTGCTTAAGCCAGTACATGTCCAGGCCCGTCTGAAGTTTGCCAGAGAGCATTTGGATGATCCAGAAGAGGATTGGAAGAATGTCATATGGTCAGATGAAACCAAAATAGAACTTTTTGGTAATAACTCAACTTGTCGTGTTTGGAGGAGAAAGAACACCATACCTACTGTGAAGCATGGGGGTGAAAACATCATACTTTGGGGCTGTTTTTCTGCAAAGGGACCAGGACGACTGATCCGTGTAAAGGAAAGAATGAATGGGGCCATGTATCGTGAGATTTTGAGTGAAAACCTCCTTCCATCAGCAAGGGCATTTAAGATGAAACGTGGTTGGGTCTTTCAGCATGACAATGATCCCAAACACACCGCCCGGGCAACGAAGGAGTGGCTTTGTAAGAAGCATTTCAAGGTCCTGGAGTGGCCTAGCCAGTCTCCAGATCGCAACCCCATAGAAAATCTTTGGAGGGAGTTGAAAGTCCGTGTTGCCCAGCGACAGCCCCAAAACATCACTGCTGTAGAGGAGATCTTCATGGAGGAATGGGCCAAAATACCAGCAACAGTGTGTGAAAACCTTGTGAAGACTTACAGAAAACGTTTGACCTCTGTCATTGCCAACAAAAGGTATATAACAAAGTACTGAGATGAACTTTTGTTATTGACCAAATATTTACTTTACTGAGGAATTTACCAATTAATTCATTAAAAATCCTTCAATGTGATTTTGTGGATTTTTTTTTTCTCATTTTGTCTCTCATAGTTGAGGTATACCTATGATGAAAATTGGAGACCTCTCTCATTTTTTAAGTGGGAGAACTTGCACAATTGGTGGCTGACTAAATACTTTTTTTCCCCACTGTACATGCATATTCATTCCAGTTATGAAAAAGCTGAATAATAAAATAAAATGAAAACTTAGAGAAAATCCTTCACAACAATATGTAAGTGGGAAAAGTGTCTTTTTTTTCCTTTGTTTAACAGAACTCACATTATCAAGTGATCAAGTTTACCCACATGGGCAGAAATGTTCCAGTTTAGCACATATAGTGAATACTTGGTGGTCTAATCAGTGACAGACTTATAACTTGTCACTGATTTATTTATTTTTTATGCGTCTACATTCCATCAGTTCTTTATTTGGCGACCCACTTGCTCTTATTTTGAAAGGTTGCAAGACCGAATAGGAGCTTTTATTTTGAAAGTTCGTTCGCTAAGTGAGGTTGATTTTACACCTGTAGAGTCCATACTGGAAATGTTTATCTTCTCCTGGCTCCCCACATTTCCTGTGCTTAAGGTGGGCCTACTTTTATTCTATTATCATCCTTTTTTTTCTCTGCTCGCTGCAGTGTCATGCATGTGCTGCTCATGTACCACATTCATGGGTGGGGTAGCTGCACTGAGCGCTCGGCACTGCTCAGTGGCAGCAGCTGGGGAGAGCATGAAGTCACTGCTCATATTAATGTGACAAATACTCAAATATGTGTGATACAACCATTTTATGTATCGCGGGTGGGCAAATGTATCGATACAATGAATATATTCGGTATATCAAATATATAAGAATGCCATTTACCATATCATCCAGCCCTAGCTTCAACCTATTTAAAGGTAGGATTCCATGCACTTGGCCCACTTCTTCTTGCCATCTTCAGCCAGTATAAAGAACCTGTCACCACATCTGTATTACAGTTGGATAGTCAAAATAATAAATCCACTTCAGCTCATCTATTTTGTATGAACTAAGTGAGAAATATGAAACTAACCTGCCAGCTTTTCTTTGTTTACAAGGCCCCAAGCACTGGCACATCCAGTTCACAGAGGTCTAGACTTTGGAGACTCTTTTTTTCCTACACTAGCAGATGACATGGCTCCCCAAATCAGGTGCCAAGTCCTGTCATTTGGAAATCAAGGTCCCAGAGGAAGAGTGGAGAGGCACAGAATCCAAGTTGCTTGAGGTCCAGTGTGAAGTTTCCACAGTCAGTGATAATTTGGGGAGCCATGTCATCTGCTGCTGTTGGTACACTGAGTTCTATCAAGTTCAAAGTCAGCACAGCCATCTACCAGGAAATTTTAGAGCACTTCATGCTTCCCTCTACTGACAAGTTTTATGGAGAAGCTGATTTCATTTTCCAGCAGGACTTGGCACCTGCCCACACTGCCAAAAGTATCAAAACCTGTTTTTTTTAGATTTAGATTTAGTATACTTTATTGATCCCCAGAGGGGAAATTGAGGGTCATCCACCACCTGGATGGATGAAGCAGCCACGATACGGCGCTATCCCTTAACCATTCACACACACATTCACACCTAGGGCCACTTTAGAGTCTCCAATTAACCTAACCTGCATGTTTTTGGCATGTGGGAGGAAACCGGAGAAATCCCGGAGTAAACCCACGCAGACACGGGGAGAACATGCAAACTCCACACAGATCACTGTTGGTCAGGGGCTGGGATCGAACCCACAATCCCCACGATCCCCACAATCCCCTGGCCAAGGGTAAACTGTGCTGCCGCAGTGCTAACCACTGCGCCACTGTGCAGCCCAAAAAGAACAGATACTGCATGGTTTAATGGTCATGGCATCACTGTGTTTGATTGGCCGGCAAACTCTCCTGACCTAAAGCCCATAGAGAATCTATGGAGGATTGTCCAGAGGAAGATGAGAGACACCAGACCCAACAATGCAGACGAGCTGAAGGTCACTATCAAAGCAACCTGGACCTTCATAACACCCCAGCAGAACCACAGGCTGATCACCTCCATGACATGCTGCACTGATGCAATAATTCATGCAAAAGGAGCCCGAACTAAGTATTAAAGTGCACATGGACATACTTTTCAGTTGGCTCACATTTTTTTCTTATTGGTCTTATGTAATATTCTAATTTTCTGAGAAACTGAATTTTGGTTTTTCATTAGCTGTAGCCATAATTATTAAAACTGAAAAAAAACCCCACTTGGAATATATCACTGTGTGTGTAATAAGTTAATGCCTTCCACAGCATGTGGGACACCATGTGGTGTATGAGGCGGCGCTATCTCCGCTACTGTAAGTAGTGAAAGCTACAGTGGGGGGTCAGTCGTTTGGTAGCTCTGTGCGTTAACTTTCCTTTCCTCATTCTATTATGCTGAGCACCAAGCTAGAACATGGAAAGTACCATTTTTCTATGGTCTTTGGTATGACCTGGCTGGGATTTGAACCCATGACTCCCCGGTTGTGGGGTGGATGTTCTACCAACTAGGCCACCACTCCGGTTCTGTGTGTAATGACTCTACAATATAGCAGTTTCACTTTTTGAATTGAATTACTGAAATAAATTAACTTTTCAATAATATTCTAATTCACTGAGAAGCACCTGTATCTGAGTGTGTAAAGGTTTTTTGAACCAATTAGAAGTAACGAAGCAGTCAGAGTGTTTGATCTGCCAACACAGACGACTGAAGGAAAGAGTAAACTAACATTTTCAGTTACATTTAGGCAAAACAGAAATTGGCATGTTTTGCAGATTAAAATCATTAACGGTCACTCTGATCCAACCTTGACTGATAAATGAAATTCCTGCAAACTGCTGAAAATATCGAGAACGACTTTTTATTATTTTGTGACTATAAGGCCTTGAATATGATCAAGGGTCCTTAAAATGTCTTCATATCATCTATTGGCTGCAGACAGCCTGATCAGTAACGCAGTTGCCAGCGTTAGATACTGTCCACACTCACAGCTGGCCTCGCTGCGTCACCACCATGAACACGGCTGACAAAATCAATGCCTCACTTTCACAACATCCAGCAAAGCTCCACAAACATCCAATAAGTTCAGTACTTTTATGTATCCTGAAAAAAATCAATATTTTTCAAAGCATTAAAGTAAGAATTTAAATATTGTGACAGCAGTGTATGGGACTGAAGATGAAGTCAGGCAGAGGCTCCGTGTGTGTGTGTGCGTGTGTGTGCGCGTGCTATTGACGATGTCAGCCAGTGCAACACTGATGTGTTTGAGGGCAACATCAGCGCTCTGCAGCTCACAGCCATTTGAGGCTTTTTTTTCTCGTCGGCTCAGTTGTTTATCGGTTTAGTTTGGGTTTTTTTTGGTGGGATTTCGTGTTTGACAGTGAGGACAGGAAAGACGGATCAGACGTTTCCTCGAGGTGCTTCTTGTGTTGTTGTCTCCTGACGTGCACGCTGCTAGCATTCAGCAGCGTTTGGCTGCTCTCCAGTGTGTGTGTGTGTGTGTGCTGATGCAACTGTGTGTCAGTATTTGCACAGGAGACAGCGGTTGCCACATGCGTCAGTGTGTGTTGCACTAGTGTTTTTTTGGTTTGGAGTGTGGGGTACAGGGGTAAAAGCTCTTCCCGTGTTTACAGACGTGTTCTAAAAATAGCCCCAGTGTAAACAGCAGAATATTTCAGCACATCTGCCATAAGTACGTCCAGGTTATTGAGTGCGGCTTGGTTCTGCTGCCACTGAATGGTGACATTAAAGATGAATGAGACTGTTGACAGCTGCAGCGGTGAACACCTGCGCTTGCTGGTTTAGACAGGGGTTTGCAACCTGTGGCTCCATTGCCAAGGGAAAAACTAGAATTTCTGTGAAAATGGTCAGAAATGTGCATTAATTAATGGCACCTTCACACCTACAGGCTTTAGTTTGTTTCAGTTGACCTCTATGTAGATTTGTCTGTGCGGTACGTTTTCTCCAGTGAGAACACGGTAATTGCATTCAAGTGCTCACCAAACCCCTTCACTGAATCATCCAGTGAATTCTGGATCCTCCAGGGGAGAAAACAAATTCTTCTTCTTCATCTTCTTCATCTTCTTCTTCTTCTTGAGAGGAGTGTGAGTGGAAGAGTAGAAACACTGAGAGTTTGTGCTATATTTCCATCTTTTCTGTTCTTTTATCACAACTGCTGGTTTATATTACTTTAGCTTTATTAACTTAGTTGTGTTTCTCTGTTTAAGTTTTTTGTGTTTTATTTTTTTTTTTTTGTCGGCCAGGCTCTGTGGTGCTGGCCGGTGTCTCAGGTGTGATGCCTTCTCCAGGCTGACGCGGAAGCACGGCATCAAAACTGGTGTCGGCTCGCTGCACAGCGTGGAGGAGGTTGCACTTGCTGTTGGGGGAATTATCGGGCATGACGCCGTTAAATCTGCGGCCGCATGAACGGGGCTGCTGTGTTGTTTGTGGAACAGATGGACCAGGTAAACACTTTGATTGAAAGTGGAATCACAGTAAATGGGACGTTTGAGACTTCCGGTTATGGCTGCCACGTAGGACGGACGTGTCTCGCTCTGCTCTGCTCCTGGAGAAAAAAAATCGGCAAATAACTCTCTCATTTGGGACAGAACGTATCCCAGCATTTGGGCGAGGATATGTCGGCGAAGCCTAAGGCTGGAAAACCAGGAAAAGGAAAAAGCGAGCCGCCGAAACAGTCCAAATTAACGGACTTTCAGGTCTGTGACGCAGCAAACAAAACTCCATATATGGCGGAGGAAGCTGGCGGCGGTGCGATGTTTGCGGGGAATGGCGCAGATGCGCTGATGGCTGCCATGAGTTCAATGAGAGCGGACTTTTCCTCTAGACTTGATGGGATTATGACAGCGTTGGAAGGAATAAGAAAGGAATTGGGTGACTGTGTAGAACGAACGGCGCAGATGGAGCTCCGTCTCGCTAGTGCTGAAGATGACGTCACCCGTCTTCAATTAAAGGTGCGCACTTTGGAAAAAAAAAATAAATCTCTGGAAGATAATATTTTGGATTTGGAATCTCGGCCGAGACAGAATAATTTGAGGCTGGTGGGTCTTCCAGAGGAATCAGAAGGTCGGGACGTATGTTCCTTTCTGGAAAAGTGGATTCCGGAGGTGCTGGGCAGCGAGGAGTTGCAATCAGCAGTGGTTCTGGAAAAAGCACATCGTATTGGCCCACGGAGAGATAAGGGACCGCCGAGGACCTTAATTATGAAGTTTCTTAGCAACAGAGACAGGATGAAGATCTTCAACGCTGCACGTGCTAAAGGAGAGATTAAACACCAGGACCAGCAGGTGCGGTTCTACCCAGATTTGGCCACAGGAATCCAGCAATTGAGGAAGCAGTTTGATCCCGTACGTAAGGAGCTGCGCAACCTTGGGATTCGTCATGGTGTAATCTATCCTGCGAGACTGCTGACCACGTATGAGGGCAGAACCCACATCTTCAAGACCCCAGAGGAGGCGCAGGAGTTCATCAAGAAGATCAAAGAAGAAGAAGAGACTGGTGGGAGCTAAGCATGAACAAAATATAAGGTAGAATAATTAAGCATTTGCACAGGCATCTGACTGACTTGAAGTAAATAGTAAGTTTACAAAATATAGATTGTATTATATATTAAAAAAACAAAACAAACAAAAAAAAAACTATGATGTACAAAGTTGTTAAAAATTTTGGAGTTAAGTTGGAAAACTACAGAGGAGAGTTAATGTTACGTCATTAAAAGCAGTAGAGTTAGGGTGATTGGGAGGATGAAGAAGGAGTGGCTTAGGCTGTTCCCCGTGGGTGTGGAACGGTCGATGGCTATATCGGGAGACAGAATTTTTCTTTTGATTTTGGGGGGTTTGCCACAAGTGTGGGAAGGGGAAATTTGTTTGTGTGTAGTTTGTAGGATGAATGTTCAACCACTCATGTTTTTGCTTCTCTGTATGAGCATGTTTACACTGCAAGGTAATCCCAAACTCTCTATTGATCATGGACCAAAGTGTTAATCTTAATTTAACTTCATGGAATTGCAGAGGTCTACAAAATTTAAAAAAACTTAAACAAGTTATGAATAAAATAAAGGACATGGGTTCAAGAATTGTGTTTTTACAAGAAACTCATCTGATAGAGGAGGATGTTAAAAGAATTAGGAGTAGATGGCAGGGAAGTGTATTCACCTCTTCATTTTCATCCCGAGCCAGGGGAGTTATGACTCTCATACATAAATCAGTTCCTTTTCAGGTGAAAAATGTAATTGGAGACAAATTTGGAAGATATGTAATCATTCAAGGTTCTTTGCTATTAGAAAATATAA
The DNA here is from genome assembly GCA_020510985.1 of Pholidichthys leucotaenia. Lineage (NCBI taxonomy): Eukaryota > Metazoa > Chordata > Actinopteri > Cichliformes > Pholidichthyidae > Pholidichthys > Pholidichthys leucotaenia. The sequence goes on along the minus strand of CM035850.1, from coordinate 178,476,609 downwards.
ATCTTGTGAACTTATATGGTCCCAATATAGATGATCAGAAGTTCTTTGCTAATTTATTTCTCATCTTATCATCACTTACAGGGCAACATATAATAGCAGGGGATTTTAATTGTACATTGAATCCAGGTGTGGATAGATCAACAGGACTGGATTGTACGCACATTGGATGTAGGATGACTATTAATCATTTTATGAAAGAATTGAGATTGTTAGATATATGGAGAGAAATGAAACCACAAGTTAAAGCCTATTCTTGTTATTCCAGTACCTACAAGACATTCTCACGTATTGATTATTTTTTGATTTCCACAGAATTAAGGTCCAAGATTCAAAACTGCTTTTATGATAACATCGTGATTTCTGATCATGCACCCTGTTGTCTAATATATGTAGATAAAAAATTGACAAAGGAATCAGGTAGATGGCAATTTCAGCATAAATGGCTTCAGGATGAGGAATTTGTCAAGTATATAGAAAAACAGATAGACGAGTTCTTTGACATCAATACTACACAAACATCAGCAGGTGTAAAGTGGGAGGCTTTCAAAGCTTTTATTAGGGGACATATTATTAGTTATACAGGATCAAAATCTAAGAAGACTCGAGAGGAGAGAGCTAAATTGGAACATAAAATAAAAAGTCTTCAGGAAAAAGTGTATGCAGGAAGTGACCCAAGGTTGGAGAATGAATTACTGATTTTGAGAGCTGAATACGACAAAAAATCAGCGAATAGAGCTGCCTCGAGTCTTCTAAGATTGAAACAATCTTTTTATGAACAAGGTGAAAAATCAGGAAAATTATTAGCATGGCAGATTAAACAATTGGAAATTAAAACACCAATTACCAGTATTATAAGTAATGGACAGGTAGTTATAGATCCTTTAGAAATTAATAGAGCCTTTAGAGATTACTATGAAAAATTATATGATACCAAAAATGAACCTGATTTAACAAAACTAAATGGGTTTTTGAACGAACTATCTATACCGTGTATACCAAATGAAAACAGGGAGATATTGGAGTCTAAAATTAGTCAAGAAGAAGTTGGGCTAGCCATTGATAATATGAAATCAGGAAAAAGTGCAGGACCAGATGGTCTTCCAGTTGACCTTTATAAAAAATTTAAGAATAAATTAATAAAACCTTTTTTGGAAATGGTTTTAGAAGCATTTCAAAATAATAATTTACCATCATACATAAATAATGCCTTAATTATACTGTTGCCAAAACCAGGTAAGCCCTCTAATAAATGTGAAAATATGAGACCAATAAGCCTATTAAACGCCGACCTTAAGATAATCTGTAAAATTTTAGCAAGACGAATACAAGAAATTTTACCAAATATTATTAATCGAGATCAGAATGGCTTTATAAAGGGTAGACAAGGCTTCCATAATGTAAGAAGACTATTTAATATTATTTATTTTAATAAAGAAGCACCGGATACAGCTCTCCTATCATTGGACGCCGAAAAGGCCTTTGATAGAGTTGAATGGCCCTTTCTTTTTGAAGTCCTACAAAGGTTTGGACTTGGAAATAATTTCATAAAATGGGTTCAAATAATATACAATAATGCTACAGCAGAAATCCTAACAAATAACAATATTTCAAAACCAATAAAAATCAATAGAGGATGTCGACAAGGCTGTCCACTTTCACCTTTACTGTTTACTATGGCAATTGAACCTTTAGCGATAGCGATACGTTTACATTCACAAATATATGGAATTAAAGTTGGACCAACAGAACATAAAATCTCCCTGTACGCTGATGATATAATTTTGTTTATGTCGAATCTAAAAAAATCAATTCCAACCTTGTTGAATTTAATAAAGAATTTTGGGGAAATATCAGGATATAAAATAAATAAAACTAAATCTTCAATATTAATGCTAAATGAGACCCAGAGAAATTACCCAGCCCCTGAGGCAAATCAATTCAATGTTGTAAATCAGTTTAAATATTTAGGAATCCAAATTATGCCTAAGCTAGAATCAGTCGCCAGTGTCAACTATGAAGCCTTAATGTCAGATATCAATGAGTTAACTCAGAGATGGATGTCACTACCAATGTCGATGATCGGGAGAATCAATATACTTAAAAGTAATATTTTACCTAAAATACTTTATTTATTTCAATACATTCCCTTATCACCACCTTTAGATCTATTCTCAAGAATAAAAAAAAAGTTAGTGGAATTTATATGGAACAACAGGAGGGCTAGATTACATTTGTCTTTATTATATTTACCATTTGATCGTGGAGGTCTGAAATGTCCAAATTTTATGTTGTATTATTGGTCGGCACAACTGAGGTCTATGACATATTATTTTTCATCAAATGATCTCCCTCACTGGACTGAAATGGAATCATACAATTTACCTTTACCTCTTCCCATATTCATATACTCAGATTCGGCAAAAAAATTACAAAAACAAGTTAAAAATCCGTTTGTAAAGCATATGATCAAAATATGGTGTGAAGCTAAAAACTATTTAAAAGAACCACAGTTATTGTCACAATTTAGTCCAATATGGGGTAATCAATATTTTAAACCAGGGAGAGCGGACGCTGTATTTAAAGTATGGAATTTAAAAGGGATACAAAAGATTCAGGATTTATATTTGCCATGTGCAGACAACATAATGTCTTTTGAAGAGCTGAGGATCAAATTTAATCTCAATAGAACACATTTTTTTAAATATCTTCAACTTAGAAACTTTATTCGATCAAATCAAAATAAAGCTCTCACTCGACCTATTTATTCATCCTTGGAAAAAATGATGATGAAAGATAGTAAAAGAAAGGGTATTATTTCAGAGTTTTATAACTCATTGACACTATCTTCAAGTGAAAATTCACTGAAAAGATTAAACTACTGGAAAGAAGATCTGCAAATTGAAATTTCAGAGGAACAATGGGAATTGGCTTGTACAGAAGCTCAAACCAAATCAATAAATGCACGCCTTAAATTGATACATTTCAAATGGTTAATGCGGATGTATGTTACACCGGAGGAGTTAAATAGATATAACAAAAATATACCAGATACATGCACAAAATGCATGGAAAGTAAAGGAACCCTATTTCATTGTTTATGGGAATGTAGATTAATAAGAATGTTTTGGGAGGAGGTGAGGGTAACAATTGAAAAAATAATCTCAAAACAAATCATATTGAATCCTAAACTGTTTTTGTTGGGTCTGTACCCAGAAAAGCATAATTTCAATAAAAGTGAAAGAACATTCATAGACCTCAGTTTGCTTAATGCCAAAAAATGTATTGCACTATTATGGAAAAAGACTCATAGACCAGATGTGACTCAGTGGTTAAGACAGATGTTAACAAACCTTCCATTAGAAAGAATAACATATATACTGAAATCAAAGGAAATTGTGTTTGAGAATATATGGAGACCTTTTATTGATTATGTAAAAAATTTAAACATAACTCTTGAAGAAGAAGGTGAATGATGTGTGTGGACCTTGTAAATTCCAAACTGGTGAACATAATATGTATACTAATGTATTGGATTGTCTAGACTAAACAGAGGAGCATTGTTGAAGACTTGATTCTGTTGGTGGTTGTTGGTGTTTTTAGGGTATTTTTTTTTTTTTGTAGTACTTTAGTGTTAGTGTTTGATTGTTTGTATCATGTTTGTTAAAAAAAAAAAAAAAAGGTTCAATAAAGATATTGTGGAAAAAAAAAATGGGACGTTTGAATCCATCATGCTGCTGTCACAGCCGGCTACAAAAATAACTCTCTAACGTTCCCCTGTTTATTAGTGATGAGCTTCTTGTCAGAGAGCTGTCAAAGTTTGGAAAAGTGGTGTCGCCCATTAGAAAAGTTCTGTTGGGCTGCAAGTCTCCCCTGCTGAGACACATCGTGTCCCACCACAGGCAGCTCTTTACGATCCCCAACAATAAGGTGGAGGAGTTTAATTGTGTGTTTCGGGTGCGGGTTGATGGGTTTGATTATGTTCTTTTTGCAACGTCCACCACGTTAAAATGTTTTGGGTGTGGTGAAGAGGGGCATCTGGCCAAGGTCTGTCCTAACCGTAGTGGCCCTGCCCCGAGGGACATGGCCAGGACTACTGCCGGTGGTGGTGGTGGTGGGGGGCTCACACTGAGCAGTAGGCGCAGCACGGTGTCTCTGTGCAGGCTGAAGACACCAGCATTACAGATGAGGAGCTGGTGGAGGTGAGACAGAGCAATAACAGCACTGTGATGAGAGGGAAAAGGGTGTGGGTGAAGCAGGTGAGGTGGATGGTGTTGTGAGTGAGAAAACAGGTGATCTGAGTGATGAAACAGTTGAGGCAGGTGGGGTTACGGGTGAGCTGGGCAAAGGTGGTGCTTTGAATGGTGAAATGAGAGATGTGGTGAGGGAACGAAAATAAGTGGAGAGCTGTGTGGAGAAGCTGAGGTGGCTGGAGAATTGTGTATGATTGGTGGAGGAACAAGTGGACGGTGTGGGGCAGGTGAAGCATCAGGTCTGTGTGAGGGTGGTGCTGCAGCTGATGTGGAGGATATGGAGGCATGTGAATCCGGACAGGTTTCCCTTAAGCACAGTAGAAGCAGAGCTCCACCTGTGTCTGCAGGTGGTAAAGCTGGTCGGCTGATGGTCCGACAGAATGCTGCAGATAATGCAGCTCTGTCTGATAACAGTGACAGTGAGGCCTGTCTGTCTGACAGCAGTGTGTTTTCTCACAACAGTACACAGCTGCCTGTTAGTCAGGAGGGCATCATTTATCCTGCAAAAATGTTCAGATTGTTTTTACAGCAGACCAAGGGCACAAAGGGGCTGATATGCAGCGGTATTTTCCTGTTAAGCAGCTTTTTATAACTCTGCCAGGCAGCTTATAAAAAGCAAAGCTGAAACAGACCTCACAGATCAGGAAATTTATAGACTGAGAAAACAGATGAATAAAGTTAGAAAACAAATTGGCTTTTAATGATGATGAAAAATAGGGTTTTCTCTTTTACTTTTCTTCTTAAGTGTTTTTCACTCTGGGTTTAATACTCCTCTAATTATGGATTTTTTAAGGTGGGGAGTTTAAATGTAAATGGTGCCAGAGGACCAAAGAAGAGGGCACTGGTTTTTGAAACAGCAAAAATGAAGCACATTGATGTGTTGTTTTAACAGGAAACACACAGTGATCCAAGCATAGAGGCAGACTGGAGTAGAGAGTGGGAAGGAGAACTGATTTTAAGTCACAGCACCACAGCCAGTGATAAGCTCTGTTTTATTCAACATAATGATTAATGACATGTTTGAGGATCAAGAAGGATCCATCAAAACAGCACTATATGCAGATGATGGAGCCATATGGACGAGGGCAAGAGATGAGAAATTTGTGTTCAAAAACATAAGGAAAGCAATGGAGAAAGTGGAAAAGTGGTCATATGATTGGGGATTTAAATTATCAAACAGTAAAATCTGCTATATGATTTTCACAAAAAAAACAAAAAAACACAGAACTGGTACAGAACCATTAACATTATATAATCAACCAGTAGAGAAAGTCAATGAGTTCAAATATCTAGGATTGTGGTTTGATAGTGCATACACATGGAGAGTTCATGTTGAAAATCTGGAGACAAAATGCAAAAAAGTCATTAATCTCATAAAAGCTGCAGCTGGACATGAATGGGGTGCAGATAAACAAGCATTAATTGACATTTACAGAGCACACCAACAGTAATACATCTGCTGCTGTATGTCTCTGCACTTCACTGCAACCATTTGCACAAATGCCATATCTGCTGCTGTCTGTTATTGCAATGCTGATCATGTGCAGTCCTATCTGTCACTGTCTGCACCTACACTACTGCAATGAACTCGCAATTACAGGTATTATGGCTCCCCTTTTTTTTCTGTACATAGGATTGCTGTTGGTTTTCATCCTTATTCCTTCTTTTCTAATATATTGTGCACATCACTAAGAGCGAGAGAAACAGCATTTTAATTCTCCTGTATGTCCTGTATGTATAGAAGTTCTGACAAATAAAAATCTTTGAATCTTTGAATTTGAATCTAAATATGTTCGGCGGCTCAGGAGGGGAAAGCAGCTCCCCGTCCACACTGTGTATGGTGCGGATGGGACACTGTTGACTTCAACTGGGGATATCGTCGGGCGGTGGAAGGAATACTTCGAGGATCTCCTCAATCCCACTGATACGCCTTCCACAGAGGAAGCAGGGTTTGGGGACGAGGGGGATGACTCGCCTATCACAGGGGCTGAGGTCGCCAAGGTGGTTAAAAATCTCCTTGGTGGCCGGGCCCCGGGGGTGGACGAGATTCGCCCCGAGTACCTCAAGGCCCTGGATGTTGTTGGGTTGTCATGGTTGACACGCCTCTGCAACATTGCGTGGAGGTCGGGGGCAGTGCCTTTGGCATGGCAAACCGGGGTGGTGGTTCCTCTCTTCAAAAAAGGGGACCGGAGGGTGTGCTCCAACTTTAGAGGGATCACACTCCTCAGCCTCCCTGGGAAGGTCTATGCCAAGGTATTGGAGAGGAGAGTCCGGCCGTTGGTCGAACCTCGGATTCAGGAGGAGCAATGTGGTTTTCGTCCTGGCCGTGGCACATCGGACCAGCTCTTTACCCTCTCGAGAATTCTTGAGGGTTCGTGGGAGTTTGCCCAACCAGTTTACATGTGTTTTGTGGACTTGGAGAAGGCATTTGACCGCGTCCCTCGTGGATTTTTGTGGGGGGTGCTTCGGGAGTATGGGGTATCGGGCTTGTTGTTACGAGCTATTCGGTCTCTGTACGACCGTTGTGAGAGTTTAGTTCGCATTGCCAACACTCGGTCGGAGTCATTCCCAGTGAGAGTTGGACTCCGCCAGGGCTGCCCTTTGTCACCGGTCCTGTTCATAATTTTTATGGACAGGATTTCTAGGCGCAGCCAGGGAATGGAGGGTGTCATGCTTGGTGACCACAGGATCTCATCTCTGTTGTTTGCAGATGATGTTGTCCTGTTGGCTTCATCCAGCAATGACCTACAGCTCTTGCTGGGACGGTTTGCCGCTGAGTGTGAAGCGGCTGGGATGAGAATCAGCACCTCCAAGTCCGAGTCCATGGTCCTCAGCCGGAAAAAGGTGGATTGTCCTCTCCGGGTTGGGGACAGGCTCCTGCCCCAAGTGGAGGAGTTTAAGTATCTTGGGGTCTTGTTCACGAGTGAGGGGAAAATGGAGCGAGAGATCGACAGACGGATTGGAGCAGCATCTGCAGTGATGCGGACGTTGTACCGGTCTGTTGTGGTGAAGAGGGAGCTTAGTTCTAAGGCAAAGCTGTCGATTTACCAGTCAATCTACGTTCCTACTCTCACCTATGGTCACGAGCTTTGGGTAATGACCGAAAGAACGAGATCGCGGATACAAGCGGCTGAAATGAGCTTTCTCCGTAGGATTGCTGGACTCACCCTCAGAGATAGGGTGAGGAGCTCAGTCATCCGGGAGAGGCTCAGAGTAGAACCGCTGCTCCTCCACATTGAAAGGAGTCAGTTGAGGTGGTATGGGCATCTGATTAGGATGCCTCCTGGACGCCTCCCACTTGAGGTGTTTCAGGCACGTCCCACTGGGAGGAGACCCCGGGGCAGACCCAGGACTCGGTGGAGAGACTATGTCTCCCAGCTAGTCTGGGAACGCCTTGGTATCCCCTCTGAAGAGCTGGAGCAGGTGGCTGGGGAGAGGGAAGTCTGGGCTTCTCTGCTTGAACTGCTGCCTCCGCGACCCGGACCTCCGGAAAAGCGGTAGAAGATGGATGGATGGATGGATGGAATATGTTCATATCTGTGGTTGTGGCACTCAATACCGGCACAAAACTCCTCATTTTCTTTAATTCTGGGTGTTCAGATCAGTTTGCTGGAGCGTCACTGTCATCCTATATGGACACGTGGACCGTAGATTACAGTCAATGCACGTGTGTGAAACGAAGCTGTGGTGAGCAGGTCACCTGACCTGCACAGCTGCAGCTAGACCAAAACGTGGAGAGACTGAAAGCAGCAGGTAGCAAAGCTTCTGTTCTTCATTAGAAGTGTAGATAATATTTCTTCCACAGAGGAAAAGAGTCAGAGCACTGTTAAAGTCACAGCCTTTATTGGTGTTAAGACGAACACAACACTTCTGTGTCTGACCCTGAAGAAGACGCAGAAGTGTTTAAAATATTATTATTATGCACTTGATAAATGTTATTGTCATCTTGCACTCACTGCCACATGTGAATCAGAACAGTTAAAGAGGATACAGCAAATAAGCTCTGGCACCAATCAGGCATATTGACATGGAAAGTGTTAATATGCAATGTCCACAAAAATGAAATCAAATCAGTGTTAAAATCAGTCATAATTCTAGGAGCTAAGCAGACTGAAGAGGATGCATTTATAGTAGCTCAGCACCAGTACAGACTGTCAGTGTGACGGTGCGCTCCAGACTCTTTTCCTCTGTGACTGTGACGTCTGAAGCTGACCACCACCTGCTACACTTTCTTTGGGATGAAGTAAGAAAGTCCTTTTTCTAATATCAACATGTTGGGGGTGGGGGGTGCATTGTAATCATAAAAGGCGCCGCAGGTTTCCCACCCCTAGAACTTATATAGGTATTTAATATTTTAGATATTCATTTCCAATTTTAAATAATTGACACTTGTTTAATGAAAGAGCTTTCATTTGCAATTATAAATAATTCATCACACATTTGTGTAATTAATAGTGTATTTATTTATTTCATTTAGTCATTGCTGACCATCAATAGTCACACAGTGGGAGGAAAAGAAATCCAGAATAGAAAAAGATTTGGAGATTTTATTTGTCAATACTACTATACATACAGGACATACAGGAGAATTGAAATGCCGTTTCTCTCTCTTCAGTGGTTTGTGCAAAATAAAAAAAGAAAAGGAATAAGGTTGGAAAAACAACAACAGTACAGTCTATGTACAGTTATGCTACCCGTAGTGCAAATAAAGATAAATGATAAAACTCAAGAATCCCATATACAGAAAAGTAGAGCAGTAATACTTGAAGTTGAAAGTTCAATGTGGTAGTGTAGGTGCAGACAGTGACAGATCAGAATCAGAATCAGAATCAGGTTTATTGCCATTGTTCATGTAGTACACAAACTAGGAATTTGTCTCGGTACAATGCTGCAACATTAAACATGATAAGATAAGAGAAATAAACTATACATGTAATAAAGTGTAGGATAAGATTAAGTGATACTGGTCAACAGTTAAAATATATATTAGCCAGCAGCAGATACTGTGGAGAACTATATAGTGCAGTCGGTAATGCAGGAAGAAAACAGTGATGATTGACATGAGTCTGGTTGAGCTGCTGTACATGGTGCACGAGAGTCACTTAGTGTTCAGCAGTCTAATGGCAGAGGGGAAGAAGCTGTTTATGTGACGGGAGGTTTTAGTCTGGATGGACCGAAGTCTTCTACCAGAGGGGAGGGGGGCAAACAGTACATGACCAGGGTGTGAGGGATCGGCTGTGATCCGGCCAGCACGCCTCCGGGTCCTGGAGATGTACAGATCCTGGAGAGATGGGAGCTTGCAGCCGATCACCTTCTCAGCAGTGCGCACGACGCGCTGCAGCCTTAGTCTGTCCCTGGCAGTGGCTCCTGCGTACCACACGGTTATGGAGGTGGTGAGGATGGACTCGATGATGGCTGTGTAGAACTGCACTAACATCTTGGTGGGTAGCTTGAGCTTCCTCAGCTGCCGCAGGAAGAACATCCTCTGCTGGGCTTTTTTGATGAGTGAGCTGATGGTCAGCTCCCATTTGAGGTCCCTGGTGATGGTAGTGCCTAGGAAGCGGAAGGAATCAGCAGTGGTGATGGGAGAGCCTGAGAGGGTGAGGGGGGGCAGAGGAGTAGTGACTTTCCTGAAGTCTACAATCATCTCCACTGTCTTCAGAGCGTTCAGCTGCAGGTTGTTATTGCTGCACCAGGACGCCAGCTGGGCCACCTCTCTCCTGTAGGCGGACTCGTCGCCGTTGGAGATGAGCCCGATGAGGGTGGTGTCGTCCGCAAACTTGATCAACTTGACAGACTGGTGGCTGGAGGTGCAGGAGTTGGTGTAAAGGGAGAAGAGTAGGGGGGAAAGTACACAGCCCTGGGGTGATCCGGTGCTGATGCTAGTATAGTCTGAGACAGTCTTTCCCAGCCGCACATGCTGCCTCCGGTCCGTCAGGAAGTCGATGATCCACCTGCAGAGGGAGTCAGGCACGTTGAGCAGGGACAGCTTGTCCCGGAGCAGAGCGGGGCGGATGGTGTTGAATGCGGAGCTGAAGTCCACAAACAGGATCCTGGCGTAGGTTCCCGGGGAGTCCAGGTGCTGCAGGATGGAGTGGAGGGCCAGGTTGACTGCATCGTCTACAGACCTGTTGGCTCGGTAGGCAAACTGCAGCGGGTCCAGGAGAGGGGTGGTGATGGACTTGAGGTGGGACAGGACCAGGCGCTCAAAGGACTTCATGACTACAGAGGTGAGCGCTACAGGTCTGTAGTCATTAAGTCCAGTGATCCGTGGCTTCTTGGGGACAGGGATGATGGTGGAGGATTTGAGGCAGGACGGCACGTGGCATAACTTAAGGGAGGTGTTAAAAATGTCTGTGAATACAGGAGCCAGCTGTTTCGCACAGAGTCTCAGGGTGGAGGGAGACACGCCGTCTGGGCCGGGGGCCTTGCGCGGGTTCAGTCTGGAGAACTGTTTGAGCACATCCTGCTCACTGATGATAAGGGGAGGGGGGGAGGGGGGGGTGCCTTAAATGAAGTAGGGAATGTGGAGGCTGTGGAGCTGGAGGGAGGGGGGGAGTTGGACACAGATGACGAGGTGTCAAAACGGGCATAGTGTTGGGACAGTCTCTGACAAAGGGCTTTGTCATCCTGACCTTTAGGAGCCTGAGGCCGATAGTTGGTGATCTGCCTCAGTCCTCTCCACACGGAAGCCGAATCATTAGCAGTGAACTGCTGCTGGAGTCTCTCTGAGTACACAGATTTAGCCCTCTTCAGCTCTCTGTTAAACCGGTATTTAACCTCCCTGTAGCAGTCCCTGTCTCCACTTTTCAGCGCTGCTTCCTTCTCCTTCCTGATCTGTCTGAGCTTAGCTGTGAACCAGGGTTTGTCATTAGAGTAACTCACCCTGGTGCGTGATGGAAGAATGTTCTCTTCACAAAAGTGGATATATGAGTTCACAGTGTCCGTGTACTCATCCAGATCATGCGTGGCTCCTTTAAGCATGCCCCAGTCAGATATTTCCATGCACGTTTCCAGCTTCTCCTCAGCATCACTGGTCCGTATCTTCGTAGTGCTCACAACAGGTTTAGTGAGCTTCAATCTCTGTCTGTATGTGGGAATGAGGTGAACCATCACGTGATCAGATAATCCCAGCGCAGCTCGAGGGACAGCGCGATATGCGTCTTTCACTGTGGTGTAACAGTGATCCAGTGTGTTTAATCCTCTGGTGGGGCATTTAATAAACTGTTTGTAGCGGGGGAGATCGTGGCTCAGATTGCACTGATTAAAGTCGCCAGCCACAATAATCAGCGAGTCTGGAAAACTCCGCTCTGTGTGTTGAATGTGATCCGCGAGCACGCGCTGAGCTTCGCGCGTGTCCGCGTCGGGAGGGGCGTACACAGCGATCAGTATAAAAGAAGCAAACTCCCGTGGGGAATAAAAAGGCTTGCAGTTGATAACAAGAAATTCCAAGGCAGGAGAACAGTGTTTGGAAATTTCCGTTACATCAGAGCACCAGCTACAGTTGATGTAGAAGCAGACACCGCCTCCTGTGGTCTTGCCGGAAAGCTCTGTGTCACGATCAGCACGGAAGAGCTGGAAGCCGTCGAGGCGCAGCGCGCTGTCCGGTATATTTTCCCGGAGCCAGGTCTCAGTAAAGCAGAGGACAGCTGAGGAGGCGAGGTCCTTAAAACGCATCAGCAGTCTCAGTTCATCCACCTTGTTAGAGAGAGAGTTGGTATTGGACAGAAATATGCCAGGCAGCGCCGTTCGCGAGCCTCTCCTGCGAAGTCGTACGAGAGCGCCCGCTCGTCTTCCTCTCTTCCGCCGTCTCACTTTCCGAGCCAAACAATAAACCAGATCGGCGGCAGGGGCTAGAAAAACTGGGAGGAGGTCCGTGGGGGTCAAAGTCCTGATATTTAAAAGTTCTTCACGGGTATAAGTGCAAGCAGACACACAATTGACAAACAAAAACAAACAAAGAGCGCAGCGAAGCACCATGTCGACCGCTGTGGGCGCCATCTTGGATTTTAGATACAACTGCACATGATCAATATTGCAATAACAGGACAGCAGCAGATATGGCATTTGTGCAGATGGTTGTGGTAAAGTGCAGAGACATACAGCAGCAGATGTATTACTGTTGGTGTGCCAGTCTTTCTGTGCCAACAGCTGAGATGGTTATTGTGCGGGTGAGTGCATTATGGTCTTGGGGGGGTGGACAGAGTTCAGGGTCCTGATGGCCTGGTGAACAAAGCTGTTTAGCAGTCTTGTGGAGCAGGCCCAGAGACTCTGGTACCTTTTCCCCAAGGGCAGGGGGCTGAAGAGGGAGTGTGAGGGGTGGGAGGTGTCGCCTGCAATGTTGATGGCTCTGCGGGTGAGGCGGGTAAGGTAGATATCTGAGAGGGAGGGCAGAGGGGCACTGATGATCTTGCTGGCTGCTTTTGCTGTGTGTTGTTGTGTCTTCTGGCAGAAGGTGGTGCAGTTTCCATACCACACCGTGATGCAGCTAGTGAGGATGCTCTCAATGGTGCCCCAGTAGAATGAGCACATGGGGGGGGACTTGTGCTCTCCTCAGTTTGCAGAGGAAATGGAGGCGAGTTTGAGCCTTTTTGGCTCGTGATGTGGTGTTGTTGGACCAGGAGAGGTCATCAGAGATGTGCACCCCCAAGAACTTGGTGCTGCTCACCCTCTCCACAGCTGTCCCATCGATAATTAGAGGAGGATACTGTGTGTGACCCCTCCTGAAGTCGACCACAATCTCCTGGGTTTTCCGACATTCAGGAAGAGGTTATTGTCTTTATACCACTGGACCAGTTGGCTCACCTCATTTCTGTAGTTGTCCTCCTCATTGTTGGTGATGAGGCCCACCACTGTCATGTTGTTATCATTTTCATAACTAGTACGTACCCGTGCATACCCATCCATGCCCGTAGAAACCAAGTATTAAGCAAGTATTTCTGCATGCCCGTTGCTGAAGGGTTTCTTCCTGTCTGAGACAGCTGTGTTGTTCACAGTCATGCCTGCGGCGTACTGCTGGAACCTGAGGTGTTTCATCTTCATGGCTTCTTTTCTGACGTGCAGCACTTCTCCTCACTCTATTGCTCTCCATCTGGTGGGTGTTCTTCTTCTTCTTCTTCCTCTTCTTTATTCAGACAACTGGTTGAGGGATAGGTGCGTTGTAATTCCAGTTCATGGACAGGATCATGCAAATACATCTGAGCAAAAATTGGCTTTCGACCCTGTTCAGGAAGACCCGTGTATGGCCGTGGAAACCCAGAAACCGGAGCACCCGGAGAAAATCAGCGCTTCACTTGGTATTTTACACATTTGTAGTCTAGACTGGCATTCTTCATGGGTACTGCTTTGAATGGATGTGGTTAAAAGTAGGGTGTCTTATTCTTAATGGGGTGACAGACAGCGATTTCTCGAATTTATAGAGCACCTTCTGCCTTACTGAGTGAGATTTCCAGATTTACTGCTTTGAATGGGTGTGGTTTAAAGTAGTGTGTCCTATTCGGTCTCAGCTTGTCTCTGCCTTGCCTGGCATGCAGCATTGCTCGCTTTGTGGGTATTTCGGGCTTCAAGTGACAGCACGTGCATGACGCACTGCCACACGTTTCCTGTCTGTCTGTGTATCGTCTATATGACGGCATCGAATGTGATGGTCTATATGACATCATAAAGACATCAAGGCAGGCATCCTAGGACAGTACATCATAGGTAGCCAGTCCTATTGTCTATATGACGGCATCGCAAGTCCTATGTAGCTTGAGATCATAGGATCATCATAGGACATCAGGCAGACATCATAGGCTAGCTTTGAGATTCTGCCGTCACCAGAGTAAAGGTCTCACCACTGCAGAGTAAACTAGTTTGAAAATTTGACTCACTCACCTGGAGACAAGAAGAGGACCAGGAGCTCTTCAGCTGAATCATGATTTCGGCGTTATTTACCCACGGTTTCCTGCCATGGGCATGTTAGCAAGCTAGCAATGTAAACACCCATCATCTTGTGAAGTTTTGGAGGCTTGAGACAGCATTTTCAGGTGAGCCCCCGGTCGAATAACGTAAACATAAGCATGACGTTATTTTGGCACTTGCCACAGCAGGTTGAACACAGCTGCACAAATTTTAAAGGCAACTTCGCCTGTCTGCAGCTCACTCAGAAGGGGGATTCATGTCTGCTGGCGTGTATACATTGAGTTATAATGTAATCGTGCTGCGCGAAAAATTCACCTGTTCGCGTTTCGTGTGAACGTACCTTAAGAGGTTAAGGTTCTGCTTTTTTTCATTCCAGCTATATAAAATTACATTATAAATACATATTTAAGAATCAGAATTTTTGCCATGTGTGCATCGATTCAGAATCGTTCATGTCTGCATCAAGATGCATCAGGAAAATGATTATTTCTCCCACCTCTACGCCGCATGATGAGGGGTTTTCATGTGGTGTTCATAGAAATCTTGGACAAGACCATTGACCTGGCCACGAACTTACGAACAGTCTACGAATGCTGGATTCTCCTACAGCCGCCTTAAGAAAGCTGTACAAAATGGTACAAAAATTGTCCGTATGGTGTTCGCAGCCGTTCAGGTATTTGTGACCATCGCTTTGATGACTCTATGCGCCCCTTCTGTCGCTCTTCAGTCAGACAGTGATCGCCAATCAAGAATAACTTAACAGAATGTGAGGTTGACTCGTTGGTAATGGAGGTGGAGGTCAGAAGAACTATTTAATTTTGTTGTGACCCTCTGGAATCAGCAATAAACGTAAGTTCGTGGCGTGGACAGTGTTACAGTGGTAGTCAATGCAGCCGACTCAAACTGAAATAAAGTAAGAAGATCAAATAAAATGGTCTGGCATTAAAGTTGAAGTCAATAGATGGATCACTCTTAGACAAGAAGTGGGACAACTTAGGAGCTGGTGCATGAGGCCCCAGAACATCTGGGCATCATGATTTCACAACAATCATTAGTCCTCTCTGCAGTTCCCCCAGAGTTTGGCAAAGTCAGTGCAGTGATCCTCAGGTGGGTGTGCATCGAAGCTGTGCTTAAGCATGTGTGTCACAGAGCTGCAGCTGCAGCACTGTGATTTTAGGGCTTCTGTCAGGGTTCATGAAAGGTTGCACAACACTTCATCAATAGTTTTTACGGTAACAAACAGTAAAAATTTCTTTGTGACAAGAAAAACTGTTTGCGACTGTAATAACTGTTGGCGAACGGTTGTGCAACCTTTTTATGAACCCTGACAAACCCCCCAAAACAGCATCGCTGGTCAGCTCTGTGAGACACATGCTTGAAGATTCAGGGTCAGCGGTGAGGAGATGAGGGCA
The DNA here is from genome assembly GCA_020510985.1 of Pholidichthys leucotaenia. Classification (NCBI taxonomy): domain Eukaryota; kingdom Metazoa; phylum Chordata; class Actinopteri; order Cichliformes; family Pholidichthyidae; genus Pholidichthys; species Pholidichthys leucotaenia. The sequence goes on along the minus strand of CM035850.1, from coordinate 178,461,044 downwards.
GTCTCCAGGTGATTTCATCAGGGAGGAATGAGCTGCTTGGTCACTGATGGTCTGGTGTGACAGATTCTTTGACGGCTGTTGCAGCCTGCTGCAGCTCTGCCATCAGACTGCCTCCTTCCTGGCGTCCTCTCAGAGGGGGAACGGAGCCCAGCGAAACTCTCTGGCCTCCTGCTGCAGTGTCGTTTCTTTCCAGTGTGGCTGTGAGCTCTGCCATCCAGCAGCTCACAGTTCACAGCCTTCACTCTGACAGCTGCAGCTCATCGCTCACCAACATTTGGACAATGACTTCAGTTCAGGCTGACACAGATACCCTTATAGTTGGGGGGCGGCGAGCACTGTGGCTGTGTGTTTGTCTTTGGTCTTTGGTCCTTATCCAGACCTGTTCAGCAGAGCCACCCAGTGACAGCCCAGAGATTAGACGACTCTGACTGACGGCGTTCAGCTCCAGCAGCTTTCAACTAAAATCCACTGCACACCTCATCTCCCTCTGCACCACATCCGACCCATTTTCACACTTGTGAAATCAGCTGTTTAACATGGCATGAAGCTCCATGAAGTCGAGCTTAAACCATCGGCTGTATTTCCCACTGTAAACCCAACTGTCCCTCTGCCCCATTTAAAATACATCAGGATGACTGCTTGGCCATAAAACTATGATTCAGCTCAGTTTCTTTTCGTTTCATTTTCTCAGAATGGATATTAAATGTAGATTTTGCATACTGAAGGAACTGAGCTAATGACGGGGGATTATCTGTCACACTCAGACCTAATGGAGCTCTTTAAAATATGGAGGAAACTTCTTCCACCTGCAAAATCCATTAAGAAGACATTAACTATATTGGCTGTCTTTAATCAGTTTCTTTTTTTTAGTTATAGAGTTGTTTGTTCCAAATGAGTAATTTGATCAGACTGTAGGTATTCCACAAGTTACTACAGTCACTGATAACCACACTTGGACGCTTCACCAGATAGTATCGCTCCACTTCACTGGTGTTCTAATAATCTTCAGGAAATACAATTAATATTAACAGTAACTGTTGGTGGCTTCTTATAATGCTGTATGTAAGGATTGTAGTCTTCTTCTTCTTCTTCTTCTTCAGGGGTCTCCACAGCGGATCATCTGCCTCCATCTCTCCTATCCCTTCATCTTCCTCTGGAACACCAACTCTCTCCATGTCCTCCTTCACTACATCCATCAATCTTCTCTGTGGTCTTCCTCTTTTCCTCCTGCCTGGCAGCTCCATCTTCAACATCCTTTGTCCAGTATCTCCACTATCCCTCCTCTGCTCATGTCCAAACCATCTCAGCCTTGCCTCTCTTACTTTGTCTCCAAACCACTCAACCTGAACTGTCCCTCTGATATACTCATTTCTAATCATGTTCCTCCTAGTCACTCCCAGTGAAAATCTTAGCATCTTCAACTCTGCCACCTCCAGCTCCCCCTCCTGTCTTTTTGTCAGCGCCACTGTCTTCAAACCATACATCATGGCAGGTCTCACTACTGTCTTGTAAATCTTCCCTTTCACTCTTGCCACTGCCTTTCTGTCACTAATCACCCGACACTTGTCTCCACCCACTCCACCTTGCCTGCACCGTTTTCTTCACCTCTCTTGTGTATTTTCCATTGATTTGGAGGGTTGACCCCAAGTATTTAAACTCATCTACCTTCACTACCTCTACTCCTTGTGTCTCCACTGTTACATCTGCCTCCCTCTCATTCACACTCATGTATTCTGTCTTGCTTCTACTGACTTTCATTCCTCTTCTCTCCAGAGTATACCTCCACCTCTCCAAATTCTCTTCCACCTGCTCCCTACTCTCACTACAGCTCACAATGTCATCTGTAAATATTATGGTCCACAGAGACTGCTGTCTGGATACCTCTGGGCATCGCCTTTGTTTTTGAAAATTGGTACCAAAACACTTCTCCACTCCTCAGGCATCCTCTCACTCTCCACGATTGTGTTAAACAATCTGGTTAAAAAGTCCACTGCCATCGCTCTTAAAAATCTCCACACCTCCACAGGTATGTCATCTGGACCAACCACCTTTCCATTCGTCATCCTCTTCCAAGCTGCCCTCACTTCCACTTTGATAATCCCCTGAGCTTCCTTGTTCACCATCTTTCCTTCATCCATCCTCCTCGCTCTCTCATTTTCTTCATTCATCAGCTCCTCAGAGTTCTCCTTCCACCTTCTCAACACACTCTCATCACTTGTGAGTACATTACCATTTCTGTCCTTAATGCACACCCTTTCCACCTCAGTCTCGCTGTCTAGCTCTAACTCTCATACAACTTACTGTAAGCCTTTTCCTACGATACCTCTCTCTTTGCCGTACCCCTTGACTCCAACCACGACTGTCCACTTTCTTCATCTCCCTATCTGACTTTTTCTTTACCATCCTCTCCCTTTCAGTACTTCCCTGAACTTCTTCACTCCACCACCAAGTCCCCTGTCTTCTTTCATCTGTCCACAGGACCCACTGACACATAATCATTAAATACAAAAATTAAAATTCTGTCCACACTGGTGAATAAGGAATATTACTGTTAGGAGAAGGTTGGTGGTGTTTTAATTTGGTGTGGCCATGACTGAGCTGAGTGTTGATCCTCTGAAACGTGAGGCTGCCCCTCACACTGTTGTTCTGCATGTGCTTCCTTCAGGTCTTTTCTCCGTCTTTTTAGTCTGCTCTAGCTTGAGCAATTAATTTCAAATTTCATTTAACTCATTTACTCAAGATTTATGATTTGCAACCACAGCGTCGCCCATCTTATCCCGTTAACTTTAGCTAAGTGAGTAGCGTTAAACACTGCGACATTATTGCTGTAATCCTTCCTGTTCCAGAGCCTTGTCCCACTCCTCATGTCCTTGACATCTTTGTCAAAACTGATGTTAAATAAAAAGAAATGAAAAATAAATTATAAATTTGGAAGAACGGCTTGTTTTCAAATGGGCCCATGTTGCTGAGAGATGCCACCGCCGTAATGGTGCTGGATTACTTTCAGTATTTAGCTGGATTGAATGCAAGTTTTCAAGAAGTCCCCACAGGGATGCACGTTTTCTCAAAGATGGCAGTTGTTAGAATTAGAGATTGTGAAGAAGTAGCTGTGGCAGTTATTGGTTAGAATTAAAGTACATTTCTAGATTTGTTTTTAAATTTTGTTCAAAGCAACAGAGAAAAAAGGAAAAAAAGAGATGTTTGTGGCTCAGGAGCCACAGCGTTAAGGCCTTGTTTTTCAGCTTTTCAGTAGAAATTAATCTTGAATAATTCTTTCGGAAAGCTGCATCCACTTTTTGTTTATTCATTTTGCTCTTCAGCGTGAGTGCTGTTGAAATGCAAAATGAGAAGTGGGAATCCCATCGAAGCTTAGAAATGAAACCATGACACTGGGGTGGATTAGCCTCGTTGCTTTTGTTCCACTGAGGCAGCATCACAATCTATTAGCATCAGCCATGATGGGATTACAGAACACACACAGTAGCCACGGATTGCTTTCATTGCTGCTGGGGTACCGGTGTTAGCACGCTGCTGCTAACACTCTGCGTGGAGGGGGGAGAACTGCAGACGGGCGAGTGGCACACACAAGACCTGCTCTCAGCTGCTCACCATCAGTCACGTCCTTCCCATCCTCCTTTGCTTGTCATATCTGTAGAAGTCCTGTCATGTAGCAAAGACATCCCGTTATTGTTCCGTCTCTGTCACTAGTCAGTTCTGTCCCTTTGGTAATCATGGCATAAAAAAGGAGGAAGGGAGGGCTCGGCTGGCGGCATGTCAGGGTTGTTTGTTTCTCATGAGAAGAAGATGTGGAGAGAGGAATGGAGAGTTAATGAGAAAATAGAGGAGGAGGGAAAGGAAAAGAAATGGCAGAAAGGAGCTAACATGCTCGGCAGCCTGGGCTGTGAGGAAGCGGGGGAGGCCAGAGGTGACTCCTTAATGATGTAGTGCTCTTTGTGCTGATTTTAAGCCCCGCTGAGCACTTCAGGCTCGTCACTTCAGTGGTGACGAAGGCGGCTTCTTTTTTATCCATGCATGGCATGCGTGTCTGCCACACGGTGAGAGCTGCACTTCATCTCACATGGGCACGTTGTACAGTCCTGGACTGGCTTGTGCTTTACTGTCGAGAAGCTTCACACGCAGCAGGAATAATTCAGGTCTTTATGTTTAAGATACTTTTAATTTTCAGTGATCTGAAAATTTATGAGAAATCTGCTGTTAGTACTGTAATTACTAACCCAGCCACAAGGAGGCGCACAAGCCAGTGTACTCCTGGTGCCGGTCCCAAGCCCGGGTAAATGGGGAGGGTTGTGTCAGGAAGGGCATCTGACGTAAAACCTTTGCCAAATCAAACATGCGGATCATGACGAATGAGACTTTCATACCGGATCGGTCGAGCCCCGGGTTAACAACGACCACCACCGGTGCTGTTAACTGACAGGGTGCCGGTGGAAATTGGGCTACTGTTGGTTAAAGATCGAGGAGGAGGAGAGGGGGAAGGTGTGTTAGGAGGGAGAGAGAGAAAAGGGAAGTAGAAGTGTGGAGGTGAGAGGAGGGACGTTAAATGTAGGGACTATGACTGGTAAAGGCAGAGAGTTGCTGATAGGATGGAGAGAAGAAAGGTAGATATACTGTGTGTTCAAGAAACCAGATGGAAGGGAAGCAAGGCTAGGAGCTTTGGAGGTGGATTTAAACTGTTCTACCATGGTGTAGGTGGGAAGAGAAATGGAGTAACCCTCCCAGCACAAATTGGTTGAAAAGACAGCTTTGCCAACTGTCTGAAAACGTACGGATTTGGTTGAAAAGTGAAAGCTGAAGAGCCATCTTTTTAAGGTCATTGAAAAGGTGTCTTCATATAGATGTCCCTGTATGGTCTAAATTTGGTTGAAAAAGGAAGATGAAAAGCTGCCTTTTTTGAGGTTGTTAAAAAAATAACATAATCACCACCATCCTGATCCTTTCTGAGTTGTGTAGCACCTACACCTCTGTGCATGAGGCAGAGTCCATCCTGGACAGATCATCTGTCCATCACATCATCATCATCATCATAGCAGTCTGTCATGGGCGACAATGACCGTTTCATTTAGGTCTGATCAGATTCCTCCACACAGCTCTGTCCTTAGCCTTCTGCTGCCAGCAACTCCTGTCTATGTCCAACTTCTTCAAGTTTCTTTTTACAGTGTCTTTAAATCTGAGCCTTGGTCTACCCTGACTGTGTTTGCCCTCACATAACTGTGAGTAGAGTACCTGCTGAGGGAGACGCTGGCGGTCCAACCTCTCAACGTGTCCGAGCCATCTCAGGTTCATCTGTATTAGCATGTCCTCCATTGATGGTAGACCAGCTCATTTCAACACTTCTGTGTTGGTTATCTTGTCTTTCCATGAGATGTTCATTATGGCTCGAAGGCGTCTCATCATGTACGCGTGGAGTTTCTTCACCTGCACTCTGTAGACAGTCCAAGTTTCAGCACCATACAATAGAGTAGCCAGTACTGTCGCTCTGTACACTTTGCATTTCACACGGATAGACACATGTCGATTGTTCCACAGTCTCTCCCTCACGTTTCCAAACACAGCGCTCACTCTTCCCATTCTGAGAGATAGTTCGGGGTCTGACGAAATAGGTCGGTTTGTGCAGTTCTAAGTCAAACAGGCTTTTTTTCATGCGAATATCTGACATTTTTATGAGCGCCATGTCACCAATTGTGTCAGTGGCTGGAAACCCCCCCCTCCCAGCCATGTTGTGACATCATCGGGAGAACACAGCGCTTGGCTGCCCATTGTACTCTCAGGATGGAAGCGGTAGAAAACATCGACGATGGTTTCAGCACATGTAGTCTAGAATTGGTTTCTGTTGTCCAGTCTTCAGACGATTATAGTTCAGAAGAATGTGATGATAATGAAGAATCTGGGGGCATCAGACCTTATAGGTTTGAGCCGTACCAAGCGGACATCGTGCCTAGCGAGTCAGACTGAAGAGAGTGACGTTGGAGAGGCAAACATGCCCACCACAGCAACAGCAGCGGCAAACACACGGCAGGGCAACACCGAGTGGTATGCTTTTGTTACAGATATTGCAACAAACTGTTTGTTCATAAATATAATTTATTTAAACCCAATTTTTCAATAAAATCATAGCAGTGTGTTTATAATAAAATTGAAACGTCTACCTGATACTTTCAACGCCCCCCCCCCAATAAACAAATCAAAAGATACTATTTAGTATTTTTGCAGGTGCCAGTGTGGTCTGTGTGTCATGACAACAGAGGAGGAGAGTATTTGGTGTCAGCAGCGGGACATGTCATGACCCTCCGTGCACTCTTATGCAGCGCACGGAGAGGGAGGATGAAATAACGAGGATTTACGTGCAGGGTTCACCACAACACATTTAATACAGAAAGACAGACAATTCCCAAAAAGGTGAAGACGTACAAAAAACACAAACACGCTTACTGATGGCGTTCGGGGGCCGTCATCGCCCAGCGAACGATTGAGAGGAGACGTGTTAGTTGCAGGTGCGCCCCAGAGCTGACATCACTTCAAGGACGCACGAGAACCACGGCGAACATGGAGTGGCTAACACGTGGTGAGAGTGCTGAAAATACTGGCAGACTAACAGCATGCATGACAATACTATGGACCAGCAGTGTGTGACTGGCAAACGGCCGCTTAAGTACACGCACTGCTGGTGATGGTGTGATGAGAAGCTCCTGGGCCAGGAAAGTCCGCATGCCAATACCTGCCTGTGTCGTTCACAAGATCAGACAGACCTTTCCACGACAAGAGGGACAATATGTTGGTTTAACTTATGCTGACTAACTACATTTATGTTTTCATGGTATTGCTGTTCATTCAGTAAATGTTTATCTGACCACAACTGTTGTCAGTTTTTACAAGAAAATAAAATGACTAAATATCTATAGTGTGATACTTGAAAATCTCATAACTGTTGTCATCATTGGGACGTTGCTGCAATCCTGTATCAATCCTGGGTATTTGAACAAGAGAGAGAATTTTTTTATTTTGCAAATATAAACATTTTTTTAGTAAATCAGAGCATACTCATGGCCATAACTTATCATTTTAAAGTTCAATTATCCGTAAAACCCCTTTAGAAATGAAAATTATTCTCTGTGTTACTGATGGCAATATCCTTAAAAATAATTTATTCCCTATTATTTATGTCTCGTAAAAAATGCAATTTTGTTTATCATTGTTTATTAACAGCTTTTGTCGTGTATCAGCTGGCATGTGATTTTCAACAATAATAAGAAAATAGAAGCAACTGATAGTCCTCATTTTTTCAAGAGTTTGGTCACAAGAAAAACATAGCACACGTACTATAGTGATCGAAAATATTAAATTAATTATTATAACAGGAAAAAGTCAAAATTAGTGGCAATGAATACAATATAGTCAGTTGGTGTCACGAACCGAGCCCGTGTCATCCTGTAGGCTCGGTTCTGGCCGTTCTCTGTGGCTCAGGCATCAGATTTATTATGGATTATTTTTTGAGTTCTTGTTGTTTTTATGTCTGTGTTCTGGGTCTGGGTTCTGTTGCGCCCCTTGAAACGATGTTGGCCCCGGGACGCAACCGTGGTTAACACGTCTCGTCTCCATGCGTTCGCTGGGCGATGTCAGCCCTGGACACCAACTGTAAGTGTTTCTGTTTATTTTTGTAAGTCTTCACCTTTTCGGGAACTGTTGTCATCAGTCTTATGTTTAATAAATGTGCTGTGGTGAATCCTGCGCATAAATCCATTCATCTTCCCCTCCTCGTGCCCTCCTCCTGCGTAAAAGCGCACAAGGAGGCTTATGACAGTTGGAGCTGAAGCGTGTGATGTGGTCTTTCACGGCCTGCTGTTTATCTGAGCCTGTGACACAACACAAAGGCACAGCCGTAAAACCAAAACAAGTTTTTGTTTTTTTTAAAGACGTACGGTTTTCAAATTGATACCATAGTTGCATTTATGAAAAATCTCAGACAAGTTCATATTTTTTCATGCAATAACTACAGAAAGAAATGGTGTAGCCTTTTCAAATCTATGTCATCATATCTAAGACAAATCTTGGATGGCTTAGACCCTGAAATCTGACTGTGGGGTTGGGGTCAACAGGTCAGAGGTCAAGGTTAGCATTCCCTATGCCCTATTACTATAGAATGAGTAAAGGTATGGTCACCACACTTGGTACACAGGTTCACCCCGTGACACTGAACTATCACTATGTTTTTGGGGTCACATGGTCAAAGGTCAAGGTCAGAATGCCTTATAAACTACATCTTAACAACACAGAAACTACTTCTTTTCAGCACAGAGCAGGAGTGTCCAATCATGTGCCATGGAGGGCCAAGACCCTGCAGGCTTTACCTCCAACCAGTGTCTTCAGCAGCAGATTCCCCAGAATTTCTTCCCACTGATTGCTGATAAGTGAAAACACCTGCTGAAGAGACTGGGTAGAAGAGAGAACCTGCAGGGTCTTGGCCCTCCATGGCACATGATTGGACACCCCTGGCATAGAGGTTGCCAACACCTTGGCTTTATGCAACTGGAGGTGAAAGTGCATTTGGGATTCCCCCAGTGTTGACCAAACTGTGGCCCCATGTGTTCCCAGGTGACATTCCGTACAAGGATCTACCACTGCAACATCAACAGCCAGGGGGTGATCTGTCTGGATATCCTCAAGGACAACTGGAGTCCTGCCCTCACCATCTCCAAGGTCCTACTGTCCATCTGCTCTCTGCTCACCGACTGCAACCCTGGTGAGAGCTGTGCATGTGCGCACACACACACACACCCACACACACACACCCCTGTCTCTCTTGAGCGGTCACAGGGTGACTGACGTGTGCATTCTGCATACATCGTGGACACAGGAGTGTGTCACTTTGAGATTTGAGTCATGTTCTTCACGGAAGCAGCAGGAACATCCTCAGAGGACAGATGGGCAGCTGCAGTGATGGAGCATCATCGTGTGCTTCGTGGTGTGTGGGCTTTCAGACAGAGGCCTTTGTTTCTCCACATGTTCCATTATGGATGAATGGGAAAGCTGCAGGGACAGAATGAAGGTTCTCTCCAACAGCTTAAAATCAGTTTTCACACATTCTACAATGGCAAGAAAAAGTATGTGAACCCTTTGGAATTTCCTGGTTTTGTGCATTAATTGGTCATAAAATGTGATCTGATCTACATCTAAGTCCCAGATATAAGGGATAAGGACCTGCCCTTACAGCGGAGAAAATAAGTGTTGAACACGTCAACATTTTTCTCATTAAACGTATTTCTGATGGAGCCACTGATCTGAGATTTTCACCAGATATCAGTAACAACCCAAATGATCCATACATACAAAGAAATCAAGGCAACTGTGTTCAAACAAGTTATAACTAATAAATTGGAATGACAGAGGGAATAAGTATTGAACACGCTTGGTGAAATTCATTTAATATTTAGTAGAAAAGCCTTTGTTGGTAACAGCTTCCAGACGCCGCCTGTATGGAGAAACTAGGTGCAGGCATTGGTCAGGAGGGATTTAGCCCATTCTTCCACACAAACTGCCTTCAAATCTTCAAGGTTCTGTGGGTGTCTTTTATGAACTATGATCTTCAGTTTCTTCCATAGATTTTCAATTGGATTCAGGTCAGGTGACTGACTGGGCCATTCTAGCAGCTTTATTTTCCTTCTCTGAAGCCAGTTGAGAGTTTCCTTGGCTGTGTGTTTGAGATCATTGTCTTGCTGAAATGTTCACCCTCGTTTCATCTTCAGCATCTTGGCAGATGGCAACAAGTTCTTACCAAGGATGTCTCTGTACATTTGTCCATTCATCTTTCCTTCAATTACAGTATATGACGTCTGCCTGTATCTTGTGCTGAAAAACACCCCCACACCATGATGCTCCCACCTCTAAACTTTACTGTTGGTATGGTGTTTTGGGCTGATATGCAGTGCCATTTCTCCTGCAAATAGTAGGGATGTGATTTTTCCACTAATTCGCGGAATTCTGCTTTTTTTATCTTCCAAAAATTTTCAGACCAGGTGGCGGCGCTTGCACAACGCGAGGCTCAACGTCTCTTCAGATTCTGTGGATTAGCATCGATATTTCTGCTCATTTCGGGTCTGTTCGTAAAGAACAGCTTCGCTTTTAACATCCTACACCTGAAATGAACTTTTGGACATTGGATTACAAAATAACGACCTTTTTATCAGCAACCTACGTTTCATCCCTGAGCTCTGGAGAACACCCGACGCTAGGTAAGCTACCCGGCCAACCGGAAGTGCTCGCAGGCGGCGTAGAGACCGTAAACAAAGGCGGGGGAAGCGCGGAGGGCTAAGAGCTAAGCTAAAGCTAACACCTCTTTCTCTACCCAGCATTTTCCTCACTAATGTACGGTCAGTGGCGAACAGAATGAATGAGCTACGGCTTCGGATCACCAACAATAAGAAACTTATGAACTGCAATATCATGATTTTCACGGAAATATGGCTACATAGTGGAGTACTTGTGTGGCACCATGAGACGGCTTTTGTTGTGATGTGGCGCATTATAAATAAAGCTGAATTGAATTGAATTACTTGACGGTGCTGTGGAGCTGGCCGGACGGCACACTCTGCGGGCAGACAGAGCAGCTGATGACTCCGGTAAGACCAGAGGTGGGGGAGTGTGCATTTATATTAACAAGGCTTGGTGCACGAACTCTGTCACTGTTGGGAGACGCTGCTCAGCTAACCTGGAGCTTCTCATGGTTAAATGGAGACCTTTATATCTATCAGTCAATCAAAGACTTTATTCCAGACTCATGGTCCATCAAAAATAAAATAAATAAAATAAAATAAAATAAAATAAAACAAGACAGTTGAAAACAGATAATAAGAAAAACAATCAAAAAGTTACAAAAACAATAAGAAACAATTACTAAAAGAAGTGCAAAGACAGTACAGAGTTTAAAAAGACTTAAAAAGACTACTGTATCAGTGCCTTCTAAACTGTGACTGACAGTGAATAGAACTGAGCTTAATGCTAGACATAACCTGAATGATTTCATTTCTAGATACATCAAGCCGACAGATGAATTTATACATAAGATTCCTTATTACTGCATGCAGTGTATTTACTTGTGATGAGACAAATAACTCAGAAGCACTGCACCATCCAGGCTTTAAAGCATCATTGTAAGCAACCTGTAATTTCTGCATACTTTGTTTCCTGTAATTTATCCATAAATGAGCAGTGTATAAAGGTGTACAACAGGTTTTAAAAAGAACCAGCTTCACCTCATCTGAACAAAAACCAAACCTGCGTGCAAGAATATTTGCTTGCATGTAGATTTTGCAGCGTTGTCTGAAAATATCATCATCATCAGTCTTTCTATCATTAATAAAATGTCCCAGATATTTAATTTCATCCCTGACAATTAATTCCATCCATCCATCCATCTTCTACCGCTTTTCCGGAGGTCCGGGTCGCGGAGGCAGCAGTTCAAGCAGAGAAGCCCAGACTTCCCTCTCCCCAGCCACCTGCTCCAGCTCTTCAGAGGGGATACCAAGGCGTTCCCAGACTAGCTGGGAGACATAGTCTCTCCACCGAGTCCTGGGTCTGCCCCGGGGTCTCCTCCCAGTGGGACGTGCCTGAAACACCTCAAGTGGGAGGCGTCCAGGAGGCATCCTAATCAGATGCCCATACCACCTCAACTGACTCCTTTCAATGTGGAGGAGCAGCGGTTCTACTCTGAGCCTCTCCCGGATGACTGAGCTCCTCACCCTATCTCTGAGGGTGAGTCCAGCAATCCTACGGAGAAAGCTCATTTCAGCCGCTTGTATCCGCGATCTCGTTCTTTCGGTCATTACCCAAAGCTCGTGACCATAGGTGAGAGTAGGAACGTAGATTGACTGGTAAATCGACAGCTTTGCCTTAGAACTAAGCTCCCTCTTCACCACAACAGACCGGTACAACGTCCGCATCACTGCAGATGCTGCTCCAATCCGTCTGTCGATCTCTCGCTCCATTTTCCCCTCACTCGTGAACAAGACCCCAAGATACTTAAACTCCTCCACTTGGGGCAGGAGCCTGTCCCCAACCCGGAGAGGACAATCCACCTTTTTCCGGCTGAGGACCATGGACTCGGACTTGGAGGTGCTGATTCTCATCCCAGCCGCTTCACACTCAGCGGCAAACCGTCCCAGCAAGAGCTGTAGGTCATTGCTGGATGAAGCCAACAGGACAACATCATCTGCAAACAACAGAGATGAGATCCTGTGGTCACCAAGCATGACACCCTCCATTCCCTGGCTGCGCCTAGAAATCCTGTCCATAAAAATTATGAACAGGACCGGTGACAAAGGGCAGCCCTGGCGGAGTCCAACTCTCACTGGGAATGACTCCGACCGAGTGTTGGCAATGCGAACTAAACTCTCACAACGGTCGTACAGAGACCGAATAGCTCGTAACAACAAGCCCGATACCCCATACTCCCGAAGCACCCCCCACAAAAATCCACGAGGGACGCGGTCAAATGCCTTCTCCAAGTCCACAAAACACATGTAAACTGGTTGGGCAAACTCCCACGAACCCTCAAGAATTCTCGAGAGGGTAAAGAGCTGGTCCGATGTGCCACGGCCAGGACGAAAACCACATTGCTCCTCCTGAATCCGAGGTTCGACCAACGGCCGGACTCTCCTCTCCAGTACCTTGGCATAGACCTTCCCAGGGAGGCTGAGGAGTGTGATCCCTCTAAAGTTGGAGCACACCCTCCGGTCCCCTTTTTTGAAGAGAGGAACCACCACCCCGGTTTGCCATGCCAAAGGCACTGCCCCCGACCTCCACGCAATGTTGCAGAGGCGTGTCAACCATGACAACCCAACAACATCCAGGGCCTTGAGGTACTCGGGGCGAATCTCGTCCACCCCCGGGGCCCGGCCACCAAGGAGATTTTTAACCACCTTGGCGACCTCAGCCCCTGTGATAGGCGAGTCATCCCCCTCGTCCCCAAACCCTGCTTCCTCTGTGGAAGGCGTATCAGTGGGATTGAGGAGATCCTCGAAGTATTCCTTCCACCGCCCGACGATATCCCCAGTTGAAGTCAACAGTGTCCCATCCGCACCATACACAGTGTGGACGGGGAGCTGCTTTCCCCTCCTGAGCCGCCGAACAGTTTGCCAGAATCTCTTTGAAGCCGACCGAAAGTCTTGTTCCATGGCCTCACCGAACTCCTCCCATACCCGGGTTTTTGCTTCAGCAACCACCCGAGCTGCACTCCGCTTGGCCTGCCGGTACACCTCAGCTGCTTCGGGAGTCCCACAAGCCAACCAAGCTTGATAGGACTCCTTCTTCAGCTTAATGGCCCCCCTCACCACTGGTGTCCACCACTTGGTTCGGGGGTTGCCACCACGAGATGCACCGACCACCTTGCGGCCGCAGCTCTGGGCTGCCGCTTCAACAACAGAGGTGGAGAACATGGCCCATTCAGACTCCATGTCTCCAGACTCCCTCGGAATGTGGTTGAAGTTCTTCCGGAGGTGGGAGTTGAAGACCTCCCGGACAGGGGCCTCAGCCAGACGCTCCCAGCACACCCTCACTATACGTTTGGGTCTACCAGGTCTGAATGGCTTCCTCCCCTGCCATCGGATCCAACTCACCACCAGGTGGTGATCAGTTGACAGCTCTGCACCTCTCTTTACTCGGGTGTCCAAGACATACGGTCGCAGGTCTGATGATACGATAACAAAATCGATCATCGACCTGCGGCCTAGGGTGTCCTGGTGCCAGGTGCACATATGGACACCCTTATGCTTGAACATGGTGTTCGTTATAGACAGACTGTGGTTAGCACAGAAGTCCAATAACTGAACACCACTCGGGTTCAGATCGGGCAGGCCGTTCCTCCCAATCACCCCCCTCCAGGTTTCACTGTCGTTGCCCACGTGCGCATTGAAGTCCCCCAGTAGGACAATGGAGTCTCCAGGAGGAGCACCCTCCAGCACCCCAGTCACAGACTCCAAAAAGGGTGGGTACTCTGAAACATCATTTGGTGCATAGGCACAAATGATGGTCAGGACCCGTTTCCCAACCCGAAGGCGCAGGGAAGCAACCCTTTCGTCCACCGGGGAAAACTCCAATATAGAGGCAGCAAGGTGGGGCGATACAAGAATACCTACCCCTGCTCGTCGCCTCTCGCCCGGGGCAACTCCAGAAAAGGCCAAGCTCCAGCCCCTCTCCAGGAGACTGGTTCCGGAACCGGAGCTGTGTGTTGAGGTGAGGCCGACTATATCTAGCCGGTATCGCTCAATCTCGTACACCAGCTCAGGCTCCTTCCCCACCAGAGAGGTGACATTCCACGTACCAAAAGCCAGTTTAGAAAGCTTGGGATCAGTCCGCCAAGGTCTCCGCCTTTGACTGCCACCTAATCCACATAGCACCGGACTTCCATGATCCCTCCTGCAGGTGGTGAACCTACTGGAGGGCGGACCCATGTAACTCCTTCGGGCTGAGCCCGGCCGGGTCCCATGGGTGGAAACCCGGCCACCAGACGCTAGCCTTCGAGCCCCTCCCCCAGGCCTGGCTCCAGGGTGGGGCCCCGGTAACCCCATACCGGGCGGGGTACACTGAATCCTTGATATACAATTTATCATGAGAGTCTGTTGGATCGTTCTTCGTCTGGCCCTTCACCCAGGACCAGTTTGTCTTGGGAGACCCTATCAGAGGCAAATTGCCCCGGACAACATAGCTCCTGGGATCACTGGGGCACGCAAACCCCCCCACCACGATAAGGTGACGATCCATGAGGGGGACAATTAATTCCCTGCCTGCCAATTCAAAGACAGAGAATTTCATTAACAAATCTTCTTTAGTGCGGCAAATCAGCACACAACTCTTATTTGTATTATATTTCATGTCATTTTCCTCTCCATAAGCAGTCCACACTCTTAATAACTCCTGAAGACCAGCACTACTTGGACTGAGAAGAACTAGATCATCAGCATACATAAAATGATTCACTAACTTATTCCCTATTATACACCCAGTTTTACAGGCATTCAGTTGCTTTGACAACTCATCCATATAAAGATTAAATAGAATAGGGGACAATATACTGCCCTGTCTGACACCACTGCTCACACCAGATGGGGATGAATGACTCTTCTCCCATTTCACCAGCATCTTCTGATGTGCGTACCAGTAAATCAGGATACGTACTAAGTACTTGGGAACCCCCCTGTCAATCATTTTCCTAAACAATATCCTGTGATTAACACGATCAAACGCCTTAGAGGCGATCAAACACCTTATATCTGCCATAGGAGTTCACTTTTCACTTTTCTTCATCTTGCCTGCTGAAGATGTTTTGGACTTTATTTAAAAAATATTTTTAACGCCACACGTGATGGATAATGCTTGTTGGAATATTCTAGGAATTCTATCTTCTTGGAACATAAGTCAATATTATACAGTAATAAGTGGTATTCAGCTGTTTGTTTTATGTCATTTAAGCACAGTTCTGGTACTTAAAAATCATAAAATAAAGAAAATATAAGACATATAACATAAATAAATAAAATATAAGAAATAAAAATTTCAGATAATTTTCAGATAATTTCGCCGACCCCAAATCACATCCCTAAAATAGGGCAGTCGCGATAACCGCAATTATGTAATACCGCAGTATGGATACGCCTACTGTGGAGGAAAACGACCAACCGCAACAACCGCGGTGTTCACTTTTTTTGTGTGTGTGTGGCTATATCTCGTTGTTCACTTAAGTGCCCCTATTGATTATTAAATAAATTGCTAAGGCAGGCAGTTAGTGGTGAAAGCGTTTGGACTCCTTGTTAAATACAGCCATGACAGTGAGCATTGAAAGGGCACAAAGTGTGTTATTTCCTTCTGAGCAGAGTGTGTATGATCCTGACTGTGTATGCTTTGTGTATGAGCTCCGAGAGCAGCTTGTCTGAACAAGATTTTTCGAACGGCGGCAAAAATCATGAAGACTGTTGTGCTTATAAGCTGAATGTCGCTGCAGTCTCCAGTCCACACACCCCGTCGTGCATTCGTGTCCGTTAGCTAGCTATGCTAGCAGCTAGCTAGCTAGCAGACGGAGTAAAATTATCACCATTGCAGAGTAAACTAGTTAGAAAATGAAACTCACTCACTGGGAGACAGGAGGACCGGGAACTCTTCAGCTGAATCAGGATTTTGGAGTTATTTATCCACGGTTTCCGGCCATGGGCATCCTAGCAAGCTAGCAAGCTAGCAATGAAAACACCCATCTTCTGTGAAGTTTAGAGACTTCAGACAACATTTTCAGGTGAGCCCCCAGTTGGATAATGTAAACCTAAGCATGACGTTATTTTGGGAATTTCTACAGCAGGTTCAACACAGCTGCAGAAGTTATAAAGGCAATTTCACCTGTCTGCATCTCACTCAGAAGGGGAAGTCATGTCTGTTCGTGTGTTTACATTGAGTTATAATGTAATCGTGCTGCGCGAAAAATTTGTCCAGTCATGTTTGGTGTGAACGCACCTTTAGTTACCACCTGTCGTTGGCCTCCGTCGGTCTATGATGACCATGGAAGAGAATCGTAAACGTCTACTCTGCTGGAACAGCACCGCCTGTGGCTGAACAGGCCGATGCGCGAATGGCAGTCCCTGTCACACAGGTCGCACTTGTGGGTGGTCTCCGTGCTGCTGGGTCTGTGGCGGTTCTTCCTGCGGGTCCTTTCTTCATCTGCTGCAGCAGTCAGTCTCTCTTGACCCGCCTTGAGCTGTCTGGTCAGGGTGCCTCTCCATTTGGAGCGGTCCGTTCCAAGGTCCTCCCAGCGTTACCGCCACTGCTTTATGAAAATGATCGGGTTTTTTCAGCAGTTTATGCCTGCATAAAGAGCAGAGCTCCGCACAGTTGTAACACACGCACATAAAGTTGATGACGAGCTGCAGCAAGACTCTCACAGCTTCCCTCATTTGCCACCTAAGTTATAAACCCTGTTTAAATTACGAATCCACAGCGTCCTAAAAACATTTGCAGTAATACCGCACACCGCGGTATTGAGCTGTTCACCATCACCGCAGGGGAAATTCCTCTACAGTGACAGCCCTACCACCAAACACGCTGTGTGTCGTGGCATCCAGAAAGTTCAATTTTGGTCTCATCTGACCACACTATAGTCTCCCAGTATTTTACTGGATTGCCCTAAAGTTGTGCTGCAAACTTTAAACGAGCTTCAACATGTTTTTTCTTCAGCAGTGGAGTCTTGCGAAGTGAGCAGGCATAGAGCCCATGTCGGTTGAGTGCATTACTTATTGTTTTCTTTGAAACAGCAGTACCTGCTAACTCCAGGTCTTTCTGGAGCTCTCCACGAGTGGGCTTTGGCTCTTGGATAACTCTCCTGGTAATTCTTTTTGACTCCTCTGTCAGAAATCTTGCGAGGAGCTCCTGGTTGTGGCTTATGGTAAAATGATGGTCTTTCCACTTCCGAATGATGTCTCCAACAGTGCTCACTGGAACATTCAGCAGCTTAGAAATGCGCCTGTAACCAATGCCATCATTATGTTTTGCAACAATAAGGTTGTGAAGGTCTAGAGAGAGCTCTTTGCTTCTACCTATCATGAGTTCTTCGTGGTGTGACAATCTGATATTCACAGACCTTTTTTAAGGCTATCAGTCAGGACTTAACCAGCTGAAACTAATTTGCACTGATGGGGGGATGGGATGGCTTCCTAAATTCTGATGGATTTCAGCTTTTTCTTGGCTTTCTATGCCTTTCTGCACTTCTTTTTTCATGTGTTCAATAGTTACTCCATGTGTCATTCAGCTTTTTTTAATATAGCTTTTTTTGTGAACACAATTGCCTTGATTTCTTTGTATGTATGGATTACTTGGGTTGTTACTGATATCTGGTGAAAATCTCAGGTCAATGGCTCCATCAGAAATTTATTTCCCCCACTGTATATAGCGCTTTTCTAGTCTCAAAGACCACTCAAAGCGCTTCACTAGTACTAACTCTCTTTTCTAAGGGCCTGTCAGAGGTGGATACCTAGAGACAATTTAGAATCACCAATTAACCTAACATGCATGTCTTTGAATTGTGGGAGGAAACCCGAGCTCCTGGAGTAAACCCACATAGCACAGGGAGAACATGCAAACTGTGTACAAACACAATGTGCTTAGCCTAATACCACACAAACAATATATTTAATGTCGTTATCGGACACATCCATTAGATGCTCAAAGTGCTGGTGGAAAAATTAAGTGAACCTTTGGATTTAAAAACTGGTTGAATCTCCTTTGGCAGCAATAAGCTCCAACAAGCACTTTCAGTAGTGTGTAATAGTAGTATGTTCAGTAGTAATTTTGGGCCATTCATCCTTACAGAACTGCTGCAAAGAAATGTTAAGTGTAAAGAACTGTTGCCCAAGCAAAGTTCAAAGGATTGTGCCACAACTTTGATTAACTGTTTCTATAAGTAATGGCGAGGCCAGATAGTTCATGCAGTATTTTAACATTCATTCATATTCATTAGAGTGATACCCAACGATTCTTTCACTGTTGCTGTGATAATACTGATCAACACCAAATTTATTGTTTAAGTTTTTTTTGCTGATTTAGGATAATTTTGATGTGCTGAATCCAAAAATCACATTGGTTTTGCTCAATCAGGTCAACTTTTTGAACTATGGCCACATGTTTTTTACATTTTTGTTTACATGTATGGGTATTTTCCCTTTATATGATATAAAATTCTTTTTTATTTCTTGAAATTCTCTGAATTTTGAACAATGATGACGTAACATTCAATTTACATGTACAGATGTGGACAAAATTGTTGGTACCCCTCTGTTAATGAAAGAAAAACCCACAATGGTCACAGAAATAACTTGAATCTGACAAAAGTGGTAATAAATAAAAATTCTATGAAAATTAACCAATGAAAATCAGACAATACTTTTGAATTGTGGTTCAACAGAATTATTTTAAAAAACAAACTCATGAAACAGGCCTGGACAAAAATGATGGTACCCTTAACTTAATATTTTGTTGCACAACCTTTTGAGGCAATCACTGCAATCAAACCATTTCTGTAACTGTCAGTGAGACTTCTGCACCTCTCAGCAGGTATTCTGGCCCACTCCTCATGAGCAAACTGCTCCAGTTGTCTCAGGTTTGAAGGGTGCCTTCTCCAGACGGCATGTTTCAGCTCCTTCCACAGATGTTCAATAGGATTTAGATCAGGACTCATAGAAGGCCACTTTAGAATAGTCCAATGTTTGGCTCTTAGCCATTCTTGGGTGTTTTTAGCTGTGCGTTTTGGGTCATTATCCTGTTGCAAGACCCATGACCTGCGCCTGAGACCAAGCTGTCTGACACTGGGCAGCACATTTCTCTCTAGAATACCTTGATAGTCTTGAGATTTCATTGTACCCTGCACAGATTCAAGACACCCTGTGCCAGATGCAGCAAAGCAGCCCCACAACATAACAGAACCTCCTCCATGTTTCACAGTAGGGACAGTGTTCTTTTCTTGGTATGCTTCATTTTTGCGTCTGTGAACACAGAGCTGATGTGCCTTGCCAAAAAGTTGCAGTTTTCTCTTGTCTGTCCATAGGACATTCTCCCAGAAGCTTTGTGGCTTGTCAGCATGCAGTTTGGCAAATTCCAGTCTGGCTTTTTTATGATTTGTTTTCAACAGTGGTGTCCTCCTTGGTCGTCTCCCATGAAGTCCACTTTGGCTCAAACAACGACGGATGGTGCGATCTGACACTGATGTACCTTGACCTTGGAGTTCACCATGAACGTGTTTAGAGGTTGTTCTGGGCTCTTTTGGTACCATTCGTATTATCCGTCTCCTCCTGCAGCCACGTCCAGGGAGGTTGGCTACAGTCCCGTGGATCTTAAATTGCTGAATAATATGTGCAACTGTAGTCACAGGAACATCAAGCTGCTTGGAGATGGTCTTATAGCCTTTACCTTTAACATGCTTGTCTATAATTTTCTTTCTAATCTCCTGAGACAACTCTCTCCTTTGCTTCCTCTGGTCCATGTTTAGTGTGGTACACACCATGTCACCAAACAGCACAGTGACTACTTGTCACCCTTTCAATAGGCCGACTGACTGATTACAAGTCTGTAGACACCTGTGAGGTTAATTAGAGGACACATCTTGGTTGAACATGTCCCGATGGTCACATTATTTTCAATCTATGGGCGGTGTGGTGGAACAGTGGTTAGCACTGTGGCAGCACAGCAACTCACCCTTGGCCATGGGATCCCTGGTTTGATCCCAGCCCCTGACCAGCAGTGATCTGTGTGGAGTTTGCATGTTCTCCCCGTATCTGCGTGGGTTTACTGCGGGATTTCTCTGGTTTCCTTCCACAGGTGAAAAACATGCAGGTTAGGTTAATTGGAGACTCTAAAGTGGCCCTAGGTGTGAATGTGTGTGTGAATGGTTAAGGGATAACGCCGTACTGTGGCTGCTTCATCCATCCAGGTGGATGCCCTCAATTTCCCCTCTGGGGATCAATAAAGTATACAAATACAAAAAATACAAAATCTTTTCTAGGGGTACCATCATTTTTGTCCAGGCCTGTTTCATGAGTTTGTTTTTTAAAATAATTCTGTTGAACCACAATTCAAAAGCATTGTCTGATTTTCATTGGTTAATTTTCATAGAATTTTTATTTATTACCACTTTTGTCAGATTCAAGTTATTTCTTTGACCATTGTGGGTTTTTCTTTCATTAACAGAGGGGTACCAACAATTTTGTCCACGTCTGTGCTTACCTTTATCAATGTCTACTATTCAATTTACAGTACATACACCTGTACAACTGCTTACAACTTAGCATAAAAACCTGGCCTGATGGAGAGAAATGGATGTAATTTGGGGATTCAGCGGTGCAAAATTGTCTTAAATCAGTTGAAAAAACACAGACAACTTACAAAAAAAAATTTTTGTTATGTTGTGTTATAATTGACTGTAATCCACCACAGATAGTTAGAGACTCGTGTCAGGAATCATCCAGAATAAGCAACTTTCTTTTAGCAAGCTAGCTGCCTTCATAGGGTGGAGCTAATCAGCAGCAGGTGATCGGAGACGATTAGTGGTAATAGGTGTGTGTGTGTGTGTGTGCGCGCGCGCACGCGTGCATGACACAATTACAGTCTGTTGGAATGTATCATTTGACAAGCTCTTATTTTGAAACCTCAGTTGCCGCCCACTGGCTCTCCTGTAGCTCCACGCCTTCCCAGTTTCTGCTTTAATCAGTTAATCAGCTTTGTGTCGGTCCTGTGGCCATGCAGTTATACACATGTGACACTGGAGGAAACCATCACTTACATAAAAGTACCTGCTTGGTCTCTGACAACCATTTAGAGATCCTTTGTGTGTGGGGGGGGGCGGTATGAGCATGTCTAATGCAAAGATAAAAGCCAGTTGCCAGGAAAAAAGGATTGTTCAGAATGTGGTAATGGTTTTAGAGCCAATCACTGTCCAGTTCTTACACCAGGGAGCTCTCTAAGTTGGTCACACTGGTGATTGTGTGAAGGTGCTGTGTGGTGGCAGCAGAGACGCAGGCGTATGCAGGCACACTGAGCGGTGCCTGACGCGTTGCTGTTGAGGAACAGTAACGCTTCAGTGCCTGGTTTTCCCTGCTGCTGCAGAAACTCCTGGGCTCCAGCCCTGACATAGCACACACATGCACGTACTGGCCAGCCTGCACAAACACACATGGATGCGCGCTGGCCATTATGCAAAGGCAACAACAGCAGCAACACTGCAGCAGAATGTATAAGGAAAAAAATTGCAAAGACAAGATTTTTTTTAATATTGCTGTTTCAATAATTTAGTCTGCTACTCTCCATGAATGCACACAAATAAAAATCTAATAAAGGACTAAGTGCTAACTAGCGGATGCTATCCAGTAGTTTTTGTCCAAGCTGCTTTGGTTTAAAAAATGTGCAAACAGGAGGGAGGGAGTATAAATGGGAGACAACATAAAAGACCAGAATTTGGCCATCGGTCGAGATTTTCTTAAAGCAGCCGACCCCAATATTTGGACAGTGGTTTAGAATTTGTCATTTATGGTTGTAATTGGAGTTGGAGGTCTTTTCTGACGGCTCTCGTCTGCTCTGCAGCTGAGCTGGAGCTCCTCACAGTTGGTCACTATTTTAATGTTACCACTGCATGTTCACAGTAGTCACTGATGTAGAGGGTGGGAATGAGCGTTAAGCAATAAACAGAGACGGGGTCAGCAGCCAGAAATTCTACTCAGGTAAACGTGAGGATGACAAATCACCACAAAAAAACTGACTTCAGGAAGTGACAAAGTAGCTACGAAAAAAGTTACTTGTTAATGAGTTTTTTCATAAATTTTCACATAAATTTGCAACTTTTTACTCATAAATTCTCTTAAATTTTCACACTTTGGAGAAACTAGATCCAGTTTCAGGTAGGGGTGGGAATCTTTAGGCACCCAGTGATTGGAGCCGATTACGATTCTCGATGCATCGCTTTTTTCTAATCGGGATCATTTTTCCTCCCATGTGTGACGACTCCATAGTATTAAAGCATTTGCAGTGGCCCATGAATTTCCTTCCAGTATCTTTTAATGTTTCAAAAACACAACATAATTAAATTTTAACATAATTTTAATGTTTCAAAAACAAACATATACAGTCATGTGAAAAAATATGGACACCCCTTTAAATATTCAGTTCTTTATTAATAAATGTCCACATATCTATGTCTAACCTTGTTTTTGTTTTTATTTGCATTTTTAACAATTATTTTAACCATTTTAAGTGGGAATGAATGTGGGGGTGTCCTAATTTATTCCTCACTATTTGTGTAGAATTACATTTTACAGAAAATTTGAAAAAAGGCTTTAATTCATTTTTAATTGTTTAGTTGTACGGGCAGCGCGGTGGCGGAGTGGTTAAGCACTGCGGCAGCACAGCAACTCACCCTTGGTCGAGGGATCCTGGGTTCGATCCCAGCCCCCGACCAACAGTGATCTGTGTGGAGTTTGCATGTTGTCCCCATGTCTGCACAGGATTTCTCCGGTTTCCTCCCACATGCCAAAAACATGCAAGTTAGGTTTATTGGCATCAAACTGGGGATTCTAAATTGTCCTTAGGTGTGACTGTGAGAGTGAATGGTTGTCTGTCTCTCTGTGTTGCCCTGCGATGGACTGGTGATCTGTCCAGGGTGGACCCTGCCTCTTGCCCAAAGATGCTGGGATAAGCTCCACCCCTCCTGCAACCCGAAAAGGATTAAGCGGAAGAAGGTGGATGGATGGATGGATAGTTGTATTACTCGAATCTCCCAGTATTTTTAACATTGATATTAAATATCCATACAGTCATGTGGAAAAAAATCTGGACACCCTGCATAAGCCTGTTTTTTTTAACATATTTGGACATATGGATAAATCCTTTAAAAATGTCTGTGAATATCAGATTGTTACACCACAAAGATCTCATGATGGGTAGAAACAAAGAGCCCTCTCTAGATCTTCGCAACTTTACTGTTACAAAACATAATGATGGCATTGGTTCCAGGCGCATTTCTAAACTGCTGAATGTTCCAGTGAGCACTGTTGGAGACATCATTTGGAAGTGGAAAGAGCATCATTTTGCTATAAACCGGCCACAACCAGGAGCTCCTCACAAGATTTCTGACAGAGGAGTCAAAAGAATTATCAGAGCCAGTTATCCAAGAGCCAAAGCCCACTCGTGGAGAGCTCCAGAAAGACCTGGAGTTAGCAGGTACTGCTGTTTCAAAGAAAACAATAAGTAATGCATTCAACCGGCATGAGCTCTATGCCTGCTCACCTCGCAAGACTCCACTGCTGAAGAAAAAACATGTTGAAGCTCGTTTAAAGTTTGCTGCACAACTTTAAGACAAGCCAGTAAAATACTGAGAGACTATAGTGTGGTCAGATGAGATCAGAATTGAACTTTTTGGATTCCACAACACACACCATATTTGGAGGAGAAATGAGACTGCACATCCCATCATGGTGTGGGGGGGGGGGGGTTCAGCACATGGTACAGGAAGACTACATACAGATGAAGGAAAGAATGAATGGCCAAATGTACAGAGACATCCTTGACAAGAACCTGTTGCCATCTGCCAAGATGTTGAAGATGAAACGAGGGTGAACATTTCAGCAAGACAATGATCTCAAACACACAGCCAAGGAAACTCTCAACTGGCTCCAGAGAAGGAAAATGAAGCTGCTAGAATGGCCCAGTCAGTCACCTGACCTGAAGCCAATTGAAAATCTATGGAACGAACTGAAGATCAGAGTTCATAGAAGACACCCACAGAACCTTGAAGATTTGAAGACAGTTTGTGTGGAAGAATGGGCTAAAATCACTCCTGACCAATGTCTGCACCTAGTTTCTCCATACAGGAGGCGTCTGGAAGCTTTTAATACCAACAAAGGCTTTTCTACTAAATATTAAATGAATTTTGCCAAGCGTGTTCAATACTTATGCCCTGTGTCATTCCACTTTATTAAATACAACTTGTTTTGTGAACACAATTGCTTTAATTTCTTTGTATGTATGGATTACTTGAGTTGTTACTGATATCTGGTGAAAATCTCAGGTCAATGGCTCCATCAGAAATATGTTTAATGAGAAAAATGTTGATGTCTTCAATACTTATTTTTCCAGACGTATATATGTATACAGTATCTCACAAAAGTGAGTACGCTCCTCACATTTTTGTGAACATTTTATTATATCTTTTCATGGGACAACACTGAAGATATGACACTTTGATATAATGTAAAGTAGTCAGTGTACAGCTTGTATAACAGTGTAAATTTGCTGTCCCCTCAAAATAACTCAACACACAGCCATTAATGTCTAAACTGCTGGCAACAAAAATGAGTACACCCCTAAGTGAAAGTGTTCAGACTGTGCCCAAAGTGTCAATATTTTGTGTGGCCATCATTATTTTCCAGCACAGCCTTAACTCTCTTGGGCATGGCGTTCACTAGAGCTTCACAGGTTGCCACTGGAATCCTCTTCCCCTCCTCCATGATGACATCACTGAGCTGGTGGATGTTAGAGACCTTGTGCTCCTCCATACACTCCTCCATGTGGATGCCCCACAGATGCTCAATAAGGTTTAGGTCTGCAGACATGCTTGGCCAGTCCATCACCTTTACCCTCACTTTCTTTAGCAAGGCAGTGGTCGTCTTGGAGGTGTGTTTGGGGTCGTTGTCATGTTGGAATACTGCCCTGCAGCCCAGTTTCCGAAGAGAGAGGATCATGCTCTGCTTCAGTATGTCACAGTACATGCTGGTATTCATGGTTCCCTCAATGAACTGTAGCTCCCCAGTGCCAGCAGCACTCATGCAGCTCCAAACCATGACACTCCCACCAACATGCTTGACTGTAAACAAGACACACTTGTCTTTGCACTCCTCACCTGGTTGCCCCCACACACGCTTGACACCATCTGAACCAAATAAGTTTATGTTGGTCTCATCAGACCACAGGACATGGTTCCAGTAATCCATGTCCTTAGTGTGCTTGTCTTCAGCAAACTGTTTGTGGGCTTTCTTGTGCATCATCTTTAAAAGGGGCTTCCTTCTGGGACAACAGCCATGCAGACCAATTTGATTCAGTGTGCAGCGCATGGTCTGAGCACTGACAGGCTGACCCCCCACCCCACCCCTTTAACCTCTGCAGCAATGCTGATAGCACTTATACGTCTATTTTCAAAAGACAAACTCTGGATATGACGCTGAGCACGTGCACTCAACTTCTTTGGTCGACCATGGTGAGGCCTATTCTGAGTGGAACCTGTCCTGTTAAACCGCTGTATGGTCTTGGCAACCGTGCTGCAGCTCAGTTTCAGGGTGTTGGCAATCTTCTTATAACCTAGGCCATCTTTATGTAGAGCAACAATTCTTTTTTTCAAATCCTCAGAGTTCTTTGCCATGAAGTGCCATGTTGAACTTCCAGTGACCAGTATGAGAGAGTGTGAGAGCAATAACACCAAATTTAACACACCTGCTCTCCATTCACACCTGAGACCTTGTAACACTAACGAGTCACATGACACCGGGGAGGGAAAATGGCAAATTGGGCACAATTTGGACATTTTCACTTAGGGGTGTACTCACTTTTGTTGCCAGCAGTTTAGACATTAATGGCTGTGTGTTGAGTTATTTTGAGGGGACAATAAATTTACACGGTTATACAAGCTGTACACTGACTACATTACATTGTATCAAAGTGTCACATCTGCAGTGTTGTCCCATGAAATAAAATATTCACAAAAATGTGAGGGGTGTACTCACTTTTGTGAGATACTGTGTGTGTGTGTGTGTGTGTGTGTGTGTGTGTGTGTGTGTGTGTGTGTGCATATATATATAAAATATACCAACATCTTTTGATGTTTCAAAAAAACTGGAGTGGTGGCCTAGAGGTACAGCATCTGCCCCACAACTGGGAGGTCGTGGGTTCAAGCCCTGGCTGGGTCATACCAAAAACCATATAAAAATGGTACTTCATCCCTCCTAGCTTGGTGCTCATCAAAAATAGAATGGAGGAAGGACAATCGGTTACCCAGCCACAGGGGGTGCACATGCCAGTGTACTCCCTGTGCCGGTCTCAAGCCTGGATAAATGGGCAGCGTTGATTAATCGATGTATCATCTCATATCAATTCACAAAATCCTAAAACTGATCCTTTCAATGTAATGCCTTTTTATGTGCAAAACCTGTAAGAAGTTTGCAGGAGGTTGTCACGAGGCTGAGCGCGGTGTTCCACCGTGCTCGTGCTCATGCTCTTAATTTAATTCTGATTATTCCTGGCATTTTTCTCAATGTTGTGTGATTATTTTGCTGTGTGTTTTGAGTTTCCAGTTGTTTCTGTTTTTGTAATTCTTGTGCTCATCATTACTCTGCTAGTTTCTTTTGGCGTCCTTAATCATCTTGTTCTCAACTGTAATATTATGTTTCTGTCTGACATGAGCCCTCAACTTTTCCTCCACTCTGCCCTCTGTATTTATTGTTGGTTTAAGCTTGCAGGGCGTCTCAGCTGGCACCTGTCTGTAATTTGGTCGACTTCCCCGCTCATGTGATTCACACCTGCAGTCATTTGTTATCTTTGATTTCATGTCCTATTTAAGTCTGCCGTTTCAACCACTCATTGCTGGACTCTCAAGTTCTATTCCCCGTCAGAACCTCTTCCTGTTCTGACGTTCAACCGGCCTACTCCTTGCCTCATTGTAAGTCTTGTGTTTGTGCATTGTTTGAGCTTGTGTTTTTTCATTAAATACCACACACTAGCAGTCCAGCGTCTGGGTCTTTCACTCTGCCCCACAGGGGCCAGTTCATGACAGTAGAGTCCAGCCAGTTTGTGACCCAGCTGCTGCTAGTTTGTGTTTTTTGTTTCACCCACCTGTTTTTTCCAGAGCAGTCAACATGTCGCCAGCTCACATGGACTCTGCAGGTGGGCGCTGGTACCCGATGAGCCTGGGGTCGGAGTGCTGCAGAACCCATATGGAGATGGATGGATTGCAGCTCCCACCGCTCCTACCCCAAAAGACGCACTGTGGTACCTGGGTCTCGCAGAGGCAGCTGCTCGCCGGTGCCCTCAGCTCTTGGAGCATGGTGAGGGAGTGGAGAGGATTTCAGTGGTGGTGGCCCTGTATCATGAGAACAGTGAGATGGTAAGGAGTTCCATGAAGAAGCCTGGGTCTGCGCCGAAGGGGAGGCATCCCCGAGCCTCAGTATTATCGGCTCCTCACCACCCTCCGGCACCAGTTCCTGCTACTGCTCCACCTGTTCCTAGACGCCGCCATCCAGCTACAGGCTGCCAGGAGAATTCCTCCACCTCCCTGTCAGCAGCTCCTCCTTCGCCGAGGCAGAAAACTCCCTCAGCAGTTCCCTCTCCATGTTTTTCCTCTCTGGCTGTCCCATCAGCTTCCTCCTCTTCCACTGCTGCTGCTTCCCTCTTCTCCTCGGCATTTCCTCAAGCTGGTGAGGGCCCGGTCATTTCCTCCCTGGCTCCGCCCATCACCGTGTCTGCAGGGACGGCTCCTCCACGTTCCTCTGAGGGGCCCACAACAACTGTAGCCACAGAGAGGGCTGATTGTAGGCCAGCTGCAGCAGAAACCCTTGTGCCCCGGGAACACAGGCAAGTGTCCTTGCACATGTAATCCTACACTTTATTACATGTATAGTTTATTTCTCTTATCTTATCATGTTTAATGTTGCAGCATTGTACCGAGACAAATTCCTAGTTTGTGTACTACATGAACAATGGCAATAAACCTGATTCTGATTCTGATTCTGAAGTGTTTTTTCATTCTCTATTACCAACACATGAATTACCTTGCCTGATTCCCGGTGGTGAGGCTCAGTTTTTGCGGTCCCCTGAGTCCTCACCACCTGCTGCAGACTACACCACCTCACCTGTTCTCTCCGTGTTTCCTCCTATTTCTCCCGAGTGTCCGCCAGTCCCAGGATTGAGCCGCCGGACAATGGAGGAGCCTGTGGCTCTGGAGGACTTAGTTCCAGCCCGCAGCCACAGTCCGAATGGAGGGAGAGCACTGTCACCGAGCTGAAGCCTGCGCTGAAGATGGAGCGTCCCCTGGCTTCAGCAGTGCAGGATCCAGCACCAGCAGGGAGCCAACCTCCTGTCGCCATGCCAGGTGAGCCACCTGCATGGGTCACTTCGCTGGGGGGGGTCCCAGGACTGCATCTACCACCATGCCTGCTGCAGAGGTCGCCGCAGTAGAGCCGAAGCTGGACCTCCAGAGGGCCGGGCCCGAGATGTCGCCGCCTGGATCGACTGAGTCCTGGACGGCGGTGGAGCGGTGGAGCTCGCCAGGCTCCACTGCCGCCGGTGACCCTGACTCTGTTTTTCTGTCCCCCCTGTCAGAGTCTTTCCCCAGGGTCACCGTGGATGGTCCAACTTCGCCAGAGGTCTCCATGGGTCCAGCCCCTACAGTTGAGGTCCTTGCGGATGCCCCGTTCCAGCCTGGGACCTCCATGGGTGCTCCTCCCCCATTAGCTGAGGTCGTCACGGGTGCTCCGTCCCAGCCCGGGACCTCTGTGGGTGCAGCTTTCCCATCGACTGAGGTCTTCACGGGTGCTCCGTCCCAGCCCAGAACCTTGGCGGGTGCTGCTCCCCCTCCCGTTGAGGTCATCGCAGGTACTGCGTCCCAGCCCAGGACCTCCGTGGGTGCTGCTCCTCTTTCAGGTGAGGTCGTTGCGGGTGCTCTGTCCTAGCCCAGGACCTCCAAGGGTGCAGCTCCTCCTCAGTCTGGGTCTTCGTGGGTGTTGTGTCCCAGTCAGGACCCGTCGTGGGTGCTCCGTCCCAGCCTCAGACCAACGTGGGTGCTATGCTCCAGCTTGGGTCCACCATGGGTATCACGCTCCAGCCTGGGGTCCACTGTGAGTGCAGCTCTGTCCCAGTCTGGGAACACTGTGGGTGTAGCTCTGGCCCAGTCTGGGACCACCGTGGGTGCAGCTCTGGCCCAGTCCGGGTCCACTGTGGGTGCAGCTTTGCCTCCGTCCGAGGTCT
This sequence comes from Pholidichthys leucotaenia, assembly GCA_020510985.1. Classification (NCBI taxonomy): domain Eukaryota; kingdom Metazoa; phylum Chordata; class Actinopteri; order Cichliformes; family Pholidichthyidae; genus Pholidichthys; species Pholidichthys leucotaenia. Next base: position 178,431,506 of record CM035850.1, on the reverse strand, counting down.
CCACAGGTGCAGCTTTGCTCCAGCCCGGAGCCACCACAGGTGCAGCTTTGCTCCAGCCTGGAGCCACCGCAGGTGCTGCTTTTGCTCCAGCCCGGAGCCACTGCAGGTGCTGCTTTTGCTCCAGCCCGGAGCCACTGCAGGTGCTGCTTTTGCTCCAGCCCGGAGCCACTGCAGGTGCTGCTTTTGCTCCAGCCCGGAGCCACCGCGAGTGCTGCTTTGCTCCAGCCCGGGGTCACCAAGGGTACTACAGGCCAGTCCGGAAGCGTTGTGGTTCCCTCTCCTCCGCTCAACACCGTTGTGGGCTCCCTGTTTCCTGTGGCCACCGGGGGTCCCGTTGCTTCACCTGCGGTCCCCGCTAGTCGACCATCCTCTCCATTCCATTCCCCAACTCTCCAACCTTCTTCTCCACCGTTTTTCCCCTCTGGGCAGCCGTTTCCTAGACTTCTCCGTTTGTTGGGGTGGCTGAACGACTCTGGGAGGCCGTCTGACAGACTGTGCCACTGGGTTAGGTGGTTCACGTTCTCTGGTAGGCCACCCGACTCTTTCCATCACGCCATCTGCCAGGTCTGGGACTTTAATCCTCCACCGGAAATGTCCAGCTCTCCAGTCCAGGTGACCTAGGTGCCTGGTTTTTGTTTGGGTGTGGGTCCTGAGCAGGTTTCTTATTTTTGTTCCCACCTAGTCTAGTTCCCCCACCGCCCTCCTCGGTTGGACTCCTATTTGGGGGGGGGGGGTCTTTTGATGTTATCCTGGGGTGTCTGGAGTCCACCCGTTAAGGAGGGGGCTCTGTCACGAGGCTGAGCGTGGTGTTCCACCGTGCTCATGCTCTTAATTTATTTCTGATTATTCCCGGCATTTTTCTCAGTGCTGTGACTATTTTACTGTGTGTTTTGAGTTGCCAGTTGTTTCTGTTTTTGTAATTATTGTGCTCATCATTACTCTGCTAGTTTCTTTTGACGTCCTTAATCATCTTTTTCTCAACTGTAATATTATGTTTCTGTCTGACATGAGCCCTCACCTTTTCAAAGTCAAAGTCAAAGTACCTTTATTGATCTCCTTTAGGAGAGATTTTTCTTGGACAAAAGGATCTGCTGCACAGCAAAAACACATACCATACATACAACCAATACATAATACAACCAATACATAAATATCCACCAAAATAAAATCAACATAATTCATCAAGGTGCAAATACAATGCTATTATCTACTCAACCTCACAGTCTCCCTAACTTCTGTTCACCTGACTTATCCACTCATTAATGAGCTTCACCGACAAGGGAATAAATGAATGCTTATACCTATTATATTTACAAAAAGGGACCCTGTACCTCCTCCCCAAATTCATTAAGACATATTCAGGATACAATACATGAGAACCATCAGATAAAAAGCAATTTGCCTGTCTGAGGGTGGCTTGTTCAAACAGATCTTGGGGGGGGGTTTGAAGTGCTGTCATGCCCATGATCTTCCCTGCTATCTTTATCAGATTTAATATCTGAGCTTTTGATTTTACTGTTTATATTGCCAAACCAGCTGGCAATACCATACCGTAACACAGGCTTAATGGTTGCCCTGTACAAAATCAGCATAATATTTCCACAGACGCCAAACAGTCTGAGCTAGCGAAGAAAATGGAGACACTGGTGGATTTGGGCACAAACAGTCACCACCTGCATGTGCCAGCTCAGATCACTATCAGGGTGAAACCACGATATTTATATGACTTAACCTGTTTGATATCATGACCATGTATGGCCACAGGACTGTGATCATCATCTGACCTGGGGTCCACCAGCATCTCCACCGTCTTTTCTGTATTAATCTGCAGCTGATGGTCATCACACCAGTTCACAAACCCATCCACCCCAGATCTGTGACTATTTGAATTGGCATTACTTTTTTAACAAACTCAATATTACAGTGTCATCTGAAAACTTCACCACATATTGGTCCTGCTGAGAGCTGACACAGTCATTAGTATACATTCATTCATTCATTCATCTTCTTCCGCTTAATCCTTTTCGGGTCGCGGGGGAGCTGGAGCCTATCCCAGCGTCTTTGGGCGAGAGGCAGGGTCCACCCTGGACAGATCGCCAGTCCATCGCAGGGCCAACACAGAGAGACAGACAACCATTCACTCTCACAGTCATACCTAAGGACAATTTAGAATCCCCAGTTTTGATGCCAGCTAACCTGACTTGCATGTTTTTGGCATGTGGGAGGAAACCGGAGAAATCCCGGAGTAAACCCACGCAGACACGGGGAGAACATGCAAACTCCACACAGATCACTGTTGGTCGGGGGCTGGGATCGAACCCAGGATCCCCCGGCCAAGGGTGAGTTGCTGTGATGCCGCAGTGCTAACCACTCCGCCACCGTATCTTAAAGTTGCATTAGTATACAATGTAAATTAAAACGGTGAGCTGACACAGCCCTGAGGGGCCCCGGTACTGCTCAATGCAATATCAGAGAACACAGAGTTAAATTTCACCTGCTGTGACCTATTTGACAAGAAAGAACGATACCACCTGACTAAAAACGGGTTCATACGCAACTGAATCATTTTTTTAAGAAGAATCTGTGACTGAATACAATTAAAAGCCAAACAAAAATCAATAAAAACCAATCTGGCATATGCAGAGGGACTCTCAAGATGTTTTAAAACTACATGCATTATAGTTAAAATGACATCACTTGTACGCAAATTGATATTGATCCAAATGTGGCTCCACCTCCCTGCGAAGCTCTTGAATTAACAATTTCTCCAATGCTTTCATAACATTAGAGTCAAGAGCCACTGGACTAAAATCGTTGTTCACCTGGAGACATACTTTCTTAGGAACTGAAACAATAATAGATCTTTTCCAGAGCTCAGGTACTGTATAAGTATCAATAGAGAGCTGGAAGACTTGATGCCAAACTGGAGAGAGTTCCTCTGCAAATGTTTTTAACATAAAAGCGGACATACTATCTGGCCCCGTTGCCTTATTAGTATGCATTGATTTAAAAACCCCAATAACTGATGGTAGGTTGATTAAAATCCTGTCCTCATGTCCATTACGCTTAACCCCCTCTAACATCTTCCTGCATTCCTCCTTATTATCTTTTTCAAACCGCAGGTAAAAATCATTCAGTTCATTTGCTTTTGTGACCTCATCATTGGCAAACACCGGTTTGCTTTTTGAGTCCATGTTGGTCATTCTGCGGATGGAGTCCCACAGTCTCTTGGTGTTCAGCCCAGAAAGATCTTGTTCAGTCTGTTCCTTAAATTGCCGCTGAGCTGCTCTCATCTTCTGGTTAAGGTCCTTTTGTGCAGCCCTAACACCTGCAATGGCTCCTGATTTAAAGGCATTTTTCTTCCTATTAATACATTCCTTTATTTCCTGAGTGATGTAAGGTTTATTGTTTGGGTATTTCTTAATGGTTTTCATAGGAATGATTGAATCAACACAAAAAGAGATGTAATCAGCAATTGTTTCTGTCACTGCGTTGATATCTTCATTCTGGAAGAAAATATCCCAGTCCGTACATAAAAAAACATCCTTTCAGTTCCTCTATTTTATCTGCTGACCACACTTTAACAGAGCGGACTTTTCCTCCAGTCTGCCCTCTGTATTTATTGTTGGTTTAAGCTCGCAGGGCGTCTCAGCTGGCACCTGTCCGTAATTAGGTCAACTTCAACGCTCATGTGATTCACACCTGCAGTCATTTGTTATCTCTGATTTCATGTCCTATTTAAGTCTGCTGTTTCATCCACTCATTGCTGAACTCTCAAATTCTATTCCCCATCAGAACCCCTTCCTGTTCTGATATCCAACCCACCTAGTCCTGTTTGGCCTCATTGTAAGACTTGTTTTTGTGCACTGTTTGAACATGTGTTTTTTCATTAAATACCACAAACCAGCAGTCCAGCGTCTGGGTCTTCCTCTCTGCCCCGCGAGGGCCAATTCATGACAGAGGTCTTTTGTGTGTTGAATTTCATGTTCATATATTTATTTCACTAACTTTACTGGTAGGATTTACAGTATTCAGTCTATGAAATTTTTTCATATGCAAGGAGAATTGTCCTTGTAATTGCTAAATCCTGACTGACTGATATCAAATCAAATCAGTACCTTCTGAATCAGAAGGGATTTGACTCTGGAAACCCACAGACGAGTCAAGCCCGAGAGAGCAGTGCGAGAGGTTGCACCTCCCTGACCTTGAAACGACCATTAGGGCCAGCCGCCTTAGATGGTACGGCCATATTGAGAGAAGCACCAGTGTGATCAAAAGCATCTGCGTCCTTGATGTTGGTGGGCATAGGCCCCAGGGCAGGCCACGCAAGACGTGGGCAGAGGTTGTTACCAGTGATTTAAAGCAAACGGATCTCACCCAGGCTGACACCCAGGATAGAGTAAAGTGAAAGACGGCTTCAAGAGCCATGCAACGTCATACCCGCGATGACAGTGGATCATTGATGTAAATGGATAGTGAATGTGAAACCAGTGAGGATTTTTCTGATCTTTGTCTTGTTCAGCTCTCAGCTAGAGCCGAGGCTGTGCTGGCCTAACCAGACAGTGATCATTTAGCACCATCTAGTGATAAAAAAGTCAATTGTTTTTATTACTCTTGAACCGAAAAGCAAAGGTTATATTTGCAACATGTATAAATATTTTTATTTGAATATCACAGTACTGGTGTCTCTGAATCGAAAAGCTATTGATGTTGTATTGCTTTTTTCCTCCCACCTCTGCATCTACGCTTCAAATTAAACTCCAGGATGAATTTTAATGGGTGCAGCCCAGTCATAGTATCTGTGTCTGCATTCTTATGAGCGAGAAAAGTCTTAATAACGTGATACATGAAGATGTTCTGAGATTGTTGAGCTTGGCTGATATGATTGGGTGGATCCACCATAGTGCCTTGCTCAGAGGTGCTTCACAAAAGATTGCACTCTCATTGTATCTGTTAACAGCCAATATACTTAGTTAAACCAAAAGGCCAATAAACGACTGCATTTTCACTTCTACCTTTTTCCATCCTGTGTTTGGGCATCATGAACGGTGAGCCTGAGCTCCGCTGCTCCCGCCACTGCTGTTGAATCAATATTGAACCAGAGCCAAGTGCCCAAACACAAGCCTGTAAACAGCTGACAGCGTTCACCAAGAGCACATCAAGGCTTTTAAAGCTAATTAAGCAGCATTACGGCCCGGCTTACACTGCTGAAAGAACGGGGGGGAGTCGTGCCTGCCTTTTATGGACCAGTTAAACCTGGACCCACTGGTCCACAGACACCAATACGGCTAATGTCTGCTGGTATAAAGTATGAAATTGAGCCAGCAGAGATGATAAAGGCAGCTGGTGTAAAAGTCCGTCCTGTGCCAGCACAGTGAGGTTCACAGAGGCTGCGTGTGAACGGTAGGTTGAAGGCAGGTGAATGATGGGGGATTTTTTTAGCTGTGAATGGTAGGGAAAGAGATTGTTACAGGGAAAAAAGATGGTTTAGTGCAGATCGTGAGGACTGCTGATGATAGCTTGGCTGCCCTCTGCGGGGACCGTGCTTTGATGAACGTTAGCAGTGGAGATTCTTCTTTGGCAGGGCGAAAATGAGAGCTGCTTTTCCTGCCCTACTCAGATGCCAGCGAGATGAAATGAGAGGATTCCTTTAAAGTGTGATATTTGACAGACACCCATTCTACGCCAAAAGAAAAAAAACGTACAACTGACTGTCTCTTCCTGTTTCTGCTTCTTGCGTCATCAAACTGGGGTCTACTCAAAGCCTGCATTTACTACCAGTCTCACATGCTGGATTTGATTCCTCCAAAAATATCTCTGCTTGCGCTGCTGCATGGACATCACTGGCTCGTTAAAGGCAGTGGAGACAGCAGAATGATGGGAATCAACCGTTTTCCTGCCGTACTTCTGGTGTCACAAGAAAGATCTCCAACAGTGGTGTCCTGGTGGCTAATCCACATGTCAGCGTGAGTATCGGGGGCTCAAATCCAGCTCACATCTCTGTCATGTCTGGTTTCTCCGAGTCGTCACCTTCTTCTGGTCCAGAAAGTCAGAGGCATTCTGCTGGGCTCACAGTATTAGTTGCAGGCTTGAGCGTCTTCAGCTCCAGAACAGTCTTCAGCAACGTTGGAGGCTTGGAGCTTGGGGTGTTCTGAAAACAGCTGACATCATTAAGGCTGCCTGTCCAGAGACAGTCCCTGTTTGGAGTGTCCGCTTTCTGCGTTTAAAGCAGCGGTGCCCAACCTTCTCATGGAGCCCACTTTGCTTGTGTTTAAGATAAGCCAAGCCGCCCACCCTGACCTGCATACATGTAACAACTGGATTATTAAAAACTGTTATTTCTATACACGTCAAGAATAAATGTAACTTTACCAACTTTGATTTTAAAAGTAGGAGAAAAATCTCACAAATTCACAAGAAAAAAAAAGTTGCAACTTTGTAATAAATCTCAAAGTCTCAAAATTTACCAAAAAATAAATAAATTTTCAAATAAAATAAAAATGCTCCAAATTACATTATTAAAAAAATCAGAGAAAATAAATTGTGAAATTTACAAGAAAAGCTGCAAATGTATTAAAATGATGCAAACTTACATGATAATGCTAGCTCTAGCATGCTACCTAGCGTCATGTCATTGGCGCCGTTAGCATCTTAGCCTTAGCCTCGGGTTACTCGTGTGCTCAGCCAACTGGTCCCGCGCCATTTCGTCCTCCCAACAGTCCAAAACGGCACATGCTAGCCAGATGTCTTAACTCGGCAACAAATTGCTGGGTGGACTCACCAATTCCCTGTCGCCTCTGACAGAATAGAATTCATCATGCTAGCACATTGTCCGGTGTAGCAAAGTAGCTAGCAAATAGCTCCACAGCATCCACATACGAGTCCGTCGTACCAAGTGTGTGAAAAATCCTCTGACCTTTTATGCCCAGATTGTGCACAAGCAGTCCCCACTTCCTTCCTTTATCCAACTTTCCCAGGTCCAAAGCTGCAACGTAGGTCTCGAACGCATCCAGCCATCGTGGCTATGGGACATCCGGTTCGCCTGGGGACTTGAGGAAAGGCCTTAGCAGTCTTAGGCACGCTTCCATGGTTTGTGAATTCTTGTCACCAAATGTTATGTCCACAAACCTGGGAATGATGACTTACGAGGATGCTGTGCTAGAACTCGAACTTTATTACACAACTGTTTAACAATACACTGTACACATTCGCATTCAGCTCCCTGAGATGCTCTGAGGATGAGTCACCGTAGAAGAGGCCATAAGATGGCCAACTCTCCCCTATATATGTCAGCGTGATAACGTCATCAACCAGCTGCGTCATCATGCCACACGTTGTTATGAACCCCCTTCATAACACCCTGGTCTAACCAAAATTCATTTGACCCACCTACTAACAGTAGGGATGAGCCAATCCAATTGTCACTGATACCAATGAAAAATGACTGCGTTGGTATTGGTAAGGAATAAAAGTAATTTACTAATCCGATACATTAATAATATTAAAATGAAGGTGCAATCATGTTCTCAGCCACGCTGTGTGCAGCTTCTGTACACAGTGGCACCAAGTGTCACGTATCACTGGAGCCTGTTTGTGGGACTCGCCTCCTATGTTTGCTGTCTGGTACCAGCCTTTACAATTTTAACACCACCAACTTGATAAAACACTTGCAAAAGTATCATGGTAAAGGAGTATGTTGAATTCTGTCAACAACCAAGCAGAAGGACGTGTGTTGCACATCAGCAGCTGCTGCTTTTCCAGCTCGGAGGCTGGGAGATGCTAAAAGTGAAACTAATAGAATGAAATTGAAAGTAAACCAGACGGGAGCTGGAAATCAACAGGAATGAAGACATAACATGGGTTTACTTTTGGGGGAGAGTTACAGTTCATGAGAGGTAGGTGACAGAAACATAAAAAGCAAATTATAACAATGAACTGGAAGCAGGAGAAGAACAACAAGGCTACATGAAATGGAACAGGAATGACTTCAAAATAAGAGCAAACCTAAAAACTAAGAATGGACAGAGAATAATATCAGAAACACTACTAAATAAACCGGGGACCAGGAGAATGCTTATGATAATAATAATAATGGATGACAAAAATACAACATAAAGGGTTAGTTCCTTTATTTTCAGCTCTACAGCATTTTTTACCTCATGCATAAAGTGGCACTTTGAATTTCATCTGAATGTTTACTTCTGAATGTTTATTACCTGTTCCCTAAAAATTGTGCCTGGATCCTGTGATGGAAACCAGGCAAATATTGTGGTTGTTTTTTCTCACATTCAGCCAATTTACATTAGTTAGCTCAGGCTGTGTTCACTACTGTAGCTAATAGCTAGCCAGCTAATGGTGTCATGATTTGCCCCTTGGGGCAGATAGACAGACCCAGACGCTGGACTGCAGCTTGTGGTATTTATTAACAAACACAAAGTCCCAAAGAGCATCAACGCAAAAATCCAAACAGATAACAAGGTAAACTTACAGATGGAGAATCAGAACAAACTCACCAGAACGGGGAAGGGGTTCTGGTGGCGAGGAGGAAGTATCACTAAGACTGTGGCAGTGAGAAGGCAAAACAACAGTCTTTAAATAGCAGAGAGCAAAATTGATGGCAGGTGTGAATTTACATGAGCGGGCAGGTGACCTAATTACTGGAGACAGAGCACACAGACGAGATAATGACAAGGTGGGCGTGCCTGGAACAGGTGCAGAGCTCACGCCACGAGGAAACAAAATATAAACGCTGAGAGCAAAATAAAACGGGAATCTAAAAGTACTGACAGAATCATTATCATAGTAATAAGGACATGAAAACATAATAAAACAACTGAGAGCAAGGAACACAGCTAAAATCAGCACACAGGAAAATAATACAACGCTGGAAAAATACAGAAAATACTTTGATATAAATTAAGAGCCTGAGCCTGGTGGCGCGCCGCGGTCAGGCTCATGACAAATGTTATGTTGAATATGCCGTCAACAAAAGATCTCAGCAAATAGGAAAGAGGGAGGGTGGCGTGTACCGAGGCTCGGTAGCACTGACAGAAATAAGCACTGCGACGGGTCATTTTGAGGAAGGCTGCTGAAGCTGGGAGAAAAATGGTGCTGCAGTATTTAAAGTCTGATTGTTCTGACCAAAGCATGTCCAACATTTCATTAGCACCTGTGGGAACTGTGTCAGAATGTGGGAAGAATGCGCAGTGTGTCCTCTTCTTCTCATACGGTTGGACAATCCTCCACGACGGCACCACAGTCAAGCACAATGTGAACAGAGCTATGGGCTTCTAGAACAGTCTCACTAGAACAGTTCAGTCACCACTCTTTCACTTCCCCTTGACTGGAGAGTAGAGCAGTGAGAAAGGTCCAAATTTAAGCAGTGATTTACAACTGATTACAAGAAAAAGAAAACATATGTACGCAGGGTGGAAGACCGTAACCTTTTGGGGACCCTGTCCTGAAACCCTCCTAAAGTCCAGCAAAATGGCAATAGTAGGAGCGCTTAGCCAGAGGCTTTTATCAGTCTGAGTTCTGCAACATTAGAGAAAGAACAACTTTGCTTGGTTCTCACAACAGTCTGTGGGCCATGTGTGAAAATGGCTGTAGAAGGAGCAGAAGGCATCTACTGATGAGATGATTCTGGAATCAGCCCAGCCTTTGGCTCGAGACGAGCAGTCCGTCTTGTTAATGTGCTGAATGCAGAGAATGAGAATATCTTTACATCAGCCCTTCATCCAGAAAGGAGTGGAAAGGTGCCTTCACTCCAAACGTGAACGGGTGGCACGAATGCATGCAAAGTCAATGGAAAGAGGCGAGCGCACGTGAAATTGTGCATTCACACGTTCACGTCCGAGGAATAGCGCTGGCTTTGAGATCCTGCCGTCATCTGAGTAAAGGTATCAACATTGGAGAGTAAACTGGTTTGGAAATGAGACTGATGCTCAGCTGGAGACGGAAGGAGCGGGAGCATGATGTCGGAGTCATTTACCCACGGACTGCTGCCACGCACGTGCTGACAAGGCTAGCAGGCTAGCAGCGTAAACAGCCTTCATCTTGTGAAGTTTTGGAGGTAGGGACAACTTTTTCAGCTGAGCCCCGTCAGATAATGTAAACGTAAGCATGACGTTGTTTTGGGGATTTCCACAGCTGCAGAAGTTATAGAGGCAACTTGGCCTGTCTGCTTCTCAGACGGTGAATTCATGTCTATTCATGTGTTCACATTGAGTTATAACGTAATCATGCCCTGCAAAAATTTCCCCCGTTCGTGTTTGGTGTGAAGGCGCCTTTAGTGTGTGAAAGGCCGTCACTGAAGCCCCAGCAGGGGTTTGTGCAGCTCATCCTACGGCTGCGTCAGCTGGGGACCGTCTGAGCCTGAGCACCGAAGCTTCACCGAGACGTGGACCGGTGGCCCCGCCGACACAGGGCCCGTCTGGGAGAGGCTTTTTCAGCACACCTCACTCCACTGGACCAGCAGCGGTTTGACAGTGACGTGGGTGTTTTACTGTGCCCTTAATACCTGTCAGCCACGCCGTATGTTCTGTGATACAAGCTTGACATGCGTTTGTTTGACTTATGGTTTTTCTCTGGTTTTCACTGGTTGTAATAAAATTTCTATGCATCATGATGAGCAAAGGTGTTCTCTTCACCACTGTAGAGCCGTGAGGTAATTGCATGTCAGACTGCACCATATGGCCGTTTGTGTTTGCATGCTCCATTTCCTGATAAATAAAACATCACTCACACACGTGGATTTCCCTCTGAAAATCTGACGTTTGCATTAGAGTAGCGGTCATGACGGGAACTACCAGGTCTGGTGCTGGTGGACAAATGTAGAGCTGCTGTAGAGAGCCTGATAATAATTAGGTTTTGCTGCTGATATGGAAGCAGGTGAATCATCTACATTGTTACAATCAAAAATTATTATTACTAGTGCGTTGCCCGTTGAACGCAAGTAAAACAGGGATCCCAGTCAGGCTTTCCAGAGCCCTGCTTTGCTCTGGCGAGTATTCTGTAAGTAACCCCCCCTCATTTGCATCTTTGTTTTTTGAGCACTTTATGGAACTTTGTGTTTATCCTTTGATTCAATAAACTGCACTAACTAACAGTTCAGCGCGTGAGTCTTGCATTCCTGCCTCGGAAGGGCAATTTATGACACTTTACATAGATAAAAGCAGTAGACACATTTAGTTACATATATTTACACGATACGTCCCCACCCCTTCCAACCCTCCCATAAACACACACACACACACACACAGAGAGAGGCACACACACCACCCCCTACTTCTCTTACACACATATAAAATAAAAGAGACATCGCTCAGCACCGAGGCACTATGTGAAGGAGCAACCATCCTGTGGAGCCCCCCACACCGGGAGACCACACGGCCCATAACCACAGAGCGCACCACAGAGGTCACCCCAACCAGGACAGGCCGAGGCCTGCACCACAGCTGTAGGCAGTGGCATAAAGCCCCCACCCACCCAAGCTAGAGCGACCCACAAGACCAGCACCCTGCAGATGGGCCAGGCAGCATCCAGCAGGAGGGTTTCCTCTGAGGAAACACTGGAGCTAAAACACATAAAATACAAGCTCAAACTAAGAACACTTAGAACATAGGGAACTAAAAACCCATACTTATAAAATGAGCTAAGAACACATCAAAATAAGAAAATCTTAAAGCAAATGGCGCTAAGAAAGATGTGAAACAATGGAACATAAATGGCTACTTCAATAATAAAATGGTTTGTTAAAGCCAAATTTTAAAAGGTACAGAAAGAAACTAAGCACACAAAAACAAGAGGAACTAAAAACCCATAATTAAAAACTGAACTAAAACACATCAATAAGAAGATGAGAAAATCTAAAAACAAATGGAGCTAAGAAGAATGTGAAACAATGAAACATAAATGACTACTTCAATAATAGTTAAAACAGGTTTGTTAAAAACCAAATTAAAAAGGTGGGTCTTGAGCTTGTTCTTAAAAACATCTATTGACTCTGCAGCCCTGAGGCTCTCTGGCAGGCTGTTCCACAGACAAGGACCACAATAGTGAAAGGAAGCTTCACCAAAGGTATTGGTCTTGACTTTGGGAACCATTAAAAAGCCAGTACCACAGGACCTCAAGGGCCACAAGGGCCCATAAGATTAAAGCAGCTCAGAAAGATAAGAAGGCCCAAAACCATTGAGGCATTTAAAAACTACTAAGAGAACCTTAAAATCGATCCTAAAACACACTGGGAGCCAATGCAGCGATTCTAAAACTGGTGTAATATGCACTCACCCCCTGGTCCTCATCAACACTCGTGCTGCTGAATTTTGGAGCAGTTGGAGATGTGCTATTCTTTTTTGGGGAAGACCAGAGAGCAGGGCATTACAATAGTTTGTACGAGTGGTAATAAAAGCATGAATCAAGACCTCTGCACTGGTAAGAGAGAGAAAAGGGCGGACTCTGGCTATATTCCTAAGATGGTAAAATCCAATTTTTGTTACATTTTTAATGTTGTGGGACACATATGTATCACTTTATGCTTCACATCTCAGATTAGAACAAAGAACTGAGTCCCCTTGGAGATAACAGGAGGATGTGAAAGTTTAGTCTTTGGTATGCAAGAGACGGCCTTGGGGGATTTCCTGGTCTGCCAGAGACTGTGAAGAGGATGTTACAGGATTTAAGAGAAGATGCATTGTTACTTGGGATTAAATGCAATGTGACTGCGAGCTTTGAAGGTCCTGGATATATAAAGGACGAATGTCTGTGTTTTTTCTCTTTCTGCTTTGCTGATGTTGGAAGATGTGAATAAACCTGACTCGTGAGATAAACTCTGCCTCGTCATTTTCACATTTCCACACTGGTGACCCTAAGACGTAGCATGCAACACGTAGAGAATTCCCCGGAGCCAGACTCATCAGGAGTCCCCAGCCAAGCGTATGCCGCTACGGTCCAGCTACCAGACTTTTGGCAGGACAACCCGCGCTCCTGGTTCCACTTGGTCGAAGCACAGTTTGCCCTCCGGGGGATAACGGTAGATGACACAAAGTTCTACCATGTGATTGCAAAGCTCGACAACCGCACAGCTCAGCATGTGGAGAGCCTATTGGAGCAGCCACCGGCCAGCAACAAATACGGCGGGTTGAAGGCTGCACTCATCCAGCGTTTCACTCTCTCAGTCAAGGAGAGAGCGGAGAGGCTCCTGGCTCTGAACGACTTGGGAGATGGCACGCCCATTGACCTGATGGAGAACATGCTGAGGTTGAGGGGCTCAGACGACGACCACTTCATCTTCACCCACATTTTCCTCAGGACCCTACCATCGGCCACGAGAGCGACCCTGGCCAGTTCGCCGTTGTTGGCCCAGCGGGACTTCCGCGCGCTGGCCCAGGAGGCGCATTGGATTCTCAACGCCAGCAAACAGTGCGCGGCCACCGCAGCAGCAACGGAGTTCGGCGCGGCGGCCGGAGATGGCGGGGGGCCAGAGACAGTGGTAGCAGAATCACCAACGGCGGCGGCAGCGGGGGCCAAGGATCACGGAGGAGACACCCTCTGTTTCTACCATCGCCGCTTTGCAGAGAAGGCACGCAAATGTATACCACCGTGCCAATTCAAGCGCTCGGGAAACGCCAAGACCGGGGGTCGGTAGCAGCTGCGACCCTCGGGGAGGAGAACAAGCTGCTCTACTTGAAGGATGCACGCTCGGGGAGGCATTTCCTCGTGGACACAGGCTCCCAGTTGAGTTTCATCACGCCTTCCTCCGCTGACCGGCTGGCAGTTTCCAGAGGTCCCAGGGTGGCAGCAGCGAACGGCTCGGAGATTAAGACCTTTGGTGAGAAGACTCTGCTTCTGTCTTTACACGGCCGTATATTCGAGTGGACTTTTGTCATAGCAGCAGTGAATTTCAATATGTTGGGGGCTGATTTTCTGTGCTCACATGGTTTGTTGGTTGATCTCGCTAACAGGCACCTAGTTAATGCACTTTCTTTTGATTCTATTCCCTGTACAGCCTGAGTGGCCCCGCCAACAGCACAAGCCAACGTCACAGCTGCAAGTGGTAAGTTCCACACACTGCTCACTCAGTTCCCAGCACTCACCGTCCCCATATTTTCAGCAGCCGTCGCTAAACACGGGGTGGAACATTTTATTACTACCACCGGCCCGCCCGTTTTTGCAAAAGCTCGGCACTTGGATGCAGCTAAACTGACCATAGCGCGCGAGGAGTTCGCCAACCTGGAAAGGTTGGGCATCATCAGGCGTTCTAACAGCCCATGGGCTTCCCCGCTTCACATGGTCCTGAAAGCTGACAGCTCGTGGCGACCTTGCGGAGATTTCCGCAGGTTGAACAACACCACAGCGCACGACCGCTACCCAATCCCCCATATCCAAGATTTTTCCGTTCATTTGGCGGGGGCGCGCGTTTTTTCTAAGATAGACTTGGTCCGCGGTTACCACCAAGTCCCAGTGCACGCTGAGGACATACCCAAAACAGCGGTAATAACTCCGTTTGGTCTATTCAAGTTTTTGCGCATGCCATTTGGGCTTAAAGGCGCTGGCTGTGCAGACGTTCCAACGCATGATGGACGCGGTGTTGCGCAATCTCCTTTTTGTATTCGTCTACCTGGATGACATCTTAGTAGCCACCGCGTCCGAAGACGAATACGAAAACCACCTCACAGCAGTTTTCCGGAGGTTGGGAGAGCACGGTTTAATAATCAACCCAGCGAAGTGACAGTTTGGGGTGACGCAGATTGATTTTTTGGGGCATCGCGTCTCTCCAGAAGGAGCGGTTCCGCTGCCTGACAAAATGCGCGCGGTAACAAATTTTCCCCAGCCACAAATGGTCAAGGCGTTACAGGAGTTTTTGGGAATGGTGAATTTTTATAACCGTTTCCTACCCCGCGCAGCGCAGCTCATGCAACCATTGTATGCCGCACTCAAAAAACAAAAACCCACAAATAAGATCGAATGGTCTCCGGAGCGAGAGCGAGCATTCTCGGAGGTCAAAACAGCCCTGGCAAACGCTGTGTTGTTAGCACATCCAGACCCAACGGCCCGCATAGCGCTCACTACTGACGCGTCAGATGTGGCCATCGGGGCGGTCGTGGAGCAGCATGTAGCCGGGGCTTGGCAGCCGCTTGCCTTTTTCAGCAGGACTTTGTGCGATAGTGAACGAAAATACAGCGCATTCGACAGGGAGTTGTTAGCTCTCCACTTGGCCATTCGCCACTTCCAGTTCTGGCTGGAGGGACGCCGTTTCACCGCATTCGTTGACCACAAGCCGCTGACATTCGCGATGGACAAGGTTTCAGAACCGTGGTCAGGCCGGCAGCAGAGATAGCTGGCCGCGATCTCAAGAGTTTACTACCGATATTCAGCACGTGGCGGGTAAACTGAATGTAGTGGCAGACTGTCTCTCGCGTGCCGTGGCAGCCCCACTCCATGTAGGGATAGATTATGCAGCCATGGCCGCGGATCAGGTTAGCGACGCGGACGTGCGCGCGCTCCAGTCTGGACCAACAGGGTTAAGGCTGGAGAACAGGGTGCTGCAAGACGGTATGCCCCCCCCTAATCTGCGATGTCTCCACTGGACGACCGCGTCCTGTGGTACCGGCCGCATGGCGCCGCCACGTTTTTGACTCGATTCATTCTCTGGCGCACCCGGGAGTGCACGCGTCGGTCAAAATGGTAGGAGGGAAATTTGTATGGCCGAGCCTGCGCAAACAAGTTAAGGAGTAGGCAGCAGCCTGCATGGCTTGTCAACGAGCCAAGGTACACAGACACACGAGAGCTCCCTTGGAGCCGTTTCACATCCCGGCTAAGAGGTTCGATAATGTTCATGTGGACCTCGTAGGCCCCCTCCCGCCGTCACAGGGGTGCACACACCTTCTGACAATGGTGGACCGCACCACGCGCTGGCCGGAAGTGGTCCCACTGGCGTCAACCACAGCCGAGGAGGTGGTGCGCGCGTTTTTAACAGCATGGGTAGCGCGCTTTGGAGTCCCGTCGGACATTACGTCCGACAGAGGTCCTCAATTTGTTTCCGAACTTTGGTCAGCAATGGCCCGCAGCCTGGGTGTAACGATCCACCGCACAACCGCGTACAATCCGCAGGCTAATGGGTTATGCGAACGTTTTCATAGGTCATTGAAAGCGGCTCTCAGAGCGTCGCTGACGGATGCAAATTGGGTAGACAGGCTACTGTGGGTTTTATTGGGGTTGCGTTCTGCACCTAAAGAGGACTTAGAAGCCTCCCCAGCTGAGCTAGTTTTTGCACAGCCACTTCGGCTGCCCTGGGAGTTTCTCCCATATAATCCTGCGCCAGATAGCTCCCCATCTCAGCTGTTGCAGCGTGGCGCGGAATCGGGCACGCTGCCTGGCCCCGTTCACCACAGTTTTCCTCACGTTTTTGTGCCTAAGACTTTGAAAAACACGGAGTTTGTTTTTGTCAGACACGATGCCCATTGCCCACCGCTGCGACCACCTTATGATGGACCATTTAGAGTGCTGGAAACAGGGGACAAGCATTTTTTGCTAGATTTGGGGGGCAGGAAGGAAAAGATTGGCATAAACAGGCTCAAGCCCGCCTTTGTGGTGGCGGACGAGGATGTGCTGTTGGCCAGGGCTCCTCGGCGCGGCAGACCCCCTCGGGGACATTCCCCAGAGCACCCACAGGGATTGACAAACAGTTCTCACCCCCAGACAGCAGCTCCCCAGCATGATGGTGCCAAGGAAGTGGTGAAGCCCGCTTACAGCAGATACAGGAGGAGACTGAGGCCCAAGCAGCACGTGGGTTGATGTGTAATGATTTTATCATGACATGCAGACTGTTATTCTGTTGTTCCATCTTAGATGTTTGGGGGGGGGGTCATGTGGGACACATATGTATCACTTTATGCCTCACATCTCAGATTAGAACAAAGAACTGAGTCCCCTTGAAGATAACAGGAGGATGTGAAAGTTTAGTCTTTGGTATGCAAGAGACGGCCTTGGGGGATTTCCTGGTCTGCCAGAGACTGTGAAGAGGATGTTATAGGATTTAAGAGAAGATGCATTGTTACTTGGGATTAAATGCAATGTGACTGCGAGCTTTGAAGGTCCTGGATATATAAAGGACGAATGTCTGTGTTTTTTCTCTTTCTGCTTTGCTGATGTTGGAAGATGTGAATAAACCTGACTCGTGAGATAAACTCTGCCTCGTCATTTTCACATTTCCACAATGTGTGAAATAAAAATAAAGTCAGTCTAGAAGAACGTCCAGGTTCTTGACACAATGTGTCGGTTTTAGACCTAGCAATTTGGGTAAAAGTTTATCTCTCTTGTCTTCAGGACCAATGATTAAAACTTCTGTTTTGCCCTGGTTGAGCTGTAGGAAGTTCTCTGCCATCCATGATTTTATATCTAAAATACAGTTCAAAGGGGCATTAATTGGTTTTGTGTCATCAGGAGACATGGCAATGTACAGCTGTGTATCATCAGCATAGCTATGAAAATTGATGCCATGTCCCCTGATAACATCCCCAAGTGGTAACATTTTAAGATTAAAAAGTATTGGGCCTAAAATTGAACCTTGGGGTACTCCACACTTGATTTCGTGGATTGCCGAAGAACATGTATCCATACTTACAAAATAGCGGCGATCTGTGAGATAGGAATGAAAGCGTTCAAGAACGGTACCTGAGAGGCCCGCCAGGTGTTTGAGTCTGCTTAATAAAATGTGGTGATCTACTGTATCAAAGGCAGCGCTGAGATCCAGCAGCACCAGGACTGACAGTTTGTGGGAGTCCGTGTTACACCTGATATCATTAACTATTTTTAAAAGGGCTGTCTTGGTACTGTGGTTCGTCGTAAAACCAGATTGAAATTTTTCAAAAATGTTGTGGTCAATAAGAAAATTGTTTAACTGAATAAAAGCAATTTTTTTCTAAAACTTTACTTAAAAACAGTAAGTTGGATACAGGTCGATAGTTACTGAGGATATCAGTAACTAGTACTCTTCTTCAAAAGGGGCTTCACCACAGCCGTTTTAAAGGCAGCTGAGAAAACAGCAGTCTGAAGAGAGCAATTTACAATGTTTAAAATCTCATGTTTGAAGAATCCATAAAATGTTTTAAAAAGTGATGTGGGAATCAGATCTAAAAGGCAGGAGGTCAAGTTTACCTGGGAGAAAACTCTACCAAGCATCTTAGCATAAACCAGGGCAAAACGGTCCAGCATTTCCTCAGCTAAAGGTGAATTCAAGATTCCATTAAAAGCAGTCTTCTGGTCAGATAAAATATTGGATCTAATAGAATCAACCTTGCATCTGAAGTGGTCCACAAAACTCTCACATAAAGAGTTGGATGGCGGGTTTGTGTTTTTATTAAAATCTGGGTTGATTAAGTGATCAATGGTTGCAAAAAGGACTTTAGAGTTATTGTTATGGGTTGAGATTATGTTGGCAAAATGCTCTGCTCTCGATGTTTTGACTGCATTATTGTATATTTTTAATTTATTCTGTAGTATTTGGTAATTGATAGTTAATTTGTTTTTCCTCCATTTCCTCTCAGCCATCGTGCACTCTCTTTTCAGTTGTTGGATTTGGTTATCTCTCCATGGAGGCTTTGGTTTATTCCTAACTGTCCTTAAAATTATTGGAGCAACTCTGTGAATGGTTGTTCTTAATTTACTGTTAAAATTATCAACAATAAAAATCACAGGATGCAGATAAAATAACTGGGGGAGTGTTGTGTAAGAGTTTGATCAAATCAGCAGCCACTTCAGGTGTCAGATGGCGCTTCTTCACAGTTTGCACCAAGGTCTCCCGTTGCATAAAACCAGTGATGTTAAAAAACACCCAGTAATGGTCAGATATAGCCAAGTCAACAACAGAGGACACACTAGTGGGCAGGCCATGGCTAATGACAAGATCCAGAGTGTGTCCCCTGTTGTGAGTCGGCTGCATGACATGTTGAGTAAAATTCATGGATGTGAGCAGGTCATTAAAATCTTCTGACATATGGTCGCCCTGCTTATCAGTGTGTAGATTAAAATCACCGGAAATGAGAATAAAATTATATGAGGAGTGGATTATTGATAAAAACTCAGAGAACTTAATAAAAACAGGGCAGTATTTGGGTGATCTGTAAACTGTGACGCATAAAATTGCGGGGTTGCTAAAGACAAAAGCGTGGTGCTCAAATGTGGTATATTAAAAAGGTCTGTTCTTGAATGAAAATGCAGCAAAAGGCTGACCCCCATGGGAGGAAATGTCCAACACTGCTGTCTGTTGCCCGCCGGGTCTGACTTGATCTCTCTTTTGTTTTTCCAGCGGACCCTCTGGTTGGAAGCATTGCTACACAGTACCTGACCAACAGAGCAGAACACGACAGGATAGCCAAACAGTGGACCAAACGCTACGCCACATAGACCACCGCCAGCTCTCCAAAACCCCATCCTACCCAACACACACACACACACGCTGAAAGCAATGGAAGCACACCCCTCCCCCACCCTTCTCTGAGATATGAACTGTTATTTGTTCCATACTGACTTGAACAAGCTTCTTTTTATACAAAGAGTCTATTGGGATTGTATTTTCCAATACACTGAATGTTGATATGGTCATGAAAAGCTTTAATACTATTATTGTTCTTGTTGATGTTGTTCTTATTGTAACCGCATTGTTAATAGCATTGTCACCACCCCCATCCCCCAGTCGTCCTCGTTATCAAAACAGAAATGTTCATATGAAGCGAGTGTCGTTAGGTTTGTTGTTAGTGCATGGCATCAGGGTATGTGTTCCTCTGGTCTTTTGTTCTGTTGTGGCATGGAAGTGAGTCCATCATCACCTATGACAGTAGTGGCTAGATGGCTGTACATCTACAAAGCCTGTGTGACAATGACATACTCATCCAATACTCTATTAAACACTGGCTGTAATGTGACCGGCCCCGTCTCAGTCTGTTGTTTTATGTTGTTGTCTGGCCGTGACTGAACCACTTCCTGCCTGAGATGAGCTGTCAGAGGCTCACTGCTGAGGATACCAATGATTCAGCAGTGAAAGCTTACTCCTCTTCTCAGTCAGGGAGCTCTAACCTTGACTGCAGAGGGGAGCCATTCTCAGCTGTTGTTGTCAATGAATTGATAAGTAAAATATAATCACAAGCAATGATCATTGGGTTCCAAGCAGCTGTAAACTTCTAGGTTTTTCACCATTTATCAACAGCATTTAAAACTTAAGATGTGCTACTCATTAGGTTTTAAGAATGTTGTGTTTCAGTTCAGAAGAATCTGACATCCTGAGAAGATTCAAACCCATTACACCACAGGACTGCTGCAGTTCACAGTCTGACTTTCTCAGAACAAAATGTTCCACTGACAAGATGCAGGGGCTGATCACTCTGTTAAAGCAAGAAATCTCTGTGTGTGTCTGTCACGTTTATAGGACATCATAGGACGGCCTATGAGCTCTGTCTGATCATCTTAGGATGTCCTATGACGTCAAAAAGATTTGATGTCTGTATGACGGCACATAGACAAATGTCTTTATGATGTCATATAGACCAACTCAGGCATCATAGGACTCGCAATGCCGTCATAAAGATATTCGCGATGCCTTCATAAAGATATGATGTCTATATGACGGCACATTGCCGTGAGCAGAGTTGCCAGATCAAGCAGTCTTCACATTGTTGCTGAAGAAGAAGAAACTAAGCAAAAGTGTCGCTTTCTCAGCAATGTCATTTTTAAAGAGGTGCTGAAGTAAAACAGTAAAAACGTGTAACCTTGAAGAATGCCAGTCTACACTACAAATGTGTAAAATGCCAAGCAAAGTGCTGATTTTCTCCGGGTGCTCCAGTTTCTTGGTTTCTATGGGCATGCACGGGCCTTCCTGAACAGGGTCGAAAGCCACTTTTTGCTCAGATCTATTTTCGTGATCCTGCCCATGAACTAGAATTACGACGCACCTATCCCTCAATCGGTGGTCTGAACGAAGAAGAAGAAGACCCACCACATGGAGAGCAATAGAATGAGGAGAACTGCTGCACGTCAGAAAAGATGCCGTGAACATGAAACACCTCAGGTTCCAGCAGTACGCCGCAGGCATGACTGTGAACAACACAGCCGTCTGAGACAGGAGGAGACCCTTCAGCAACGGGCATGCAGAAATACTTGCTTATACTTGGTTTCTACGGGCATGAACAGGTATGCACAGGTATGTATTAGTATTCATAAAAATGATTACACCAGAAACAGTGTTACATGAAATTTGTTGTGATTCTAAAGAAAATACAGTTAGGTCCCCATATACAGGGTGTCCAGTCTCTTTACAATTTAACACATTTATTATGCCTCAGTGAAGCAGAGGCATACAAGAATCAGTTAGTGTGTCTGTTTGTGGCTGTGTGTATCTGCCTGTCTGTCTGTCTGTCCACCTCTGTTTCAGCTTGCCCAGTCAAAATTAAGTGGAACTAAAGGCTTGTATCATTGTATTACCATATTTTCTTGACTTTTAATTTGCCAGAATTTCAAAATAACACTTTGTTTTTGAAATAAACACAAATTTAACTCACCATTTCTGTCAGTGCCACAGCGAAAAAAGGTATTGTAATAACTATGCTGGGCCAGTAGAGGTCAGAGTGACACTTTTTTACAGCCGCCCATTCTACCATGCCACAGGCACCGAGGCACAGCACCTTGGTGCTTTCATTACAAAAGCAAATGAATAGAGAAATCTGTGGAAATTATTACAAAATGAAAAGTAGATATTGAATGGTTTTTTTTTTTTGCCTTATTTAATACACCTCTACAGTATATGGGCACCATTAGTTGCACGAAGCACAACAAGACGGTACTGGATTTCTTGCCATGTTCGCTGTAGCATAGCCTCATCAATGGTGGCGATGGCATCAGTGATCTTTTGCTTCAGGTCATTGATGTCCCGTCTCTTTGTTTGATGCACGATATCTTTAACATAACCATTTTGTTTCAATAAACCACAATATACAGTACATTGTGCCTTTTCTTGAGGAGTAGCCATTTTTAGGGGTTTATTTAACAGAACCTTTTTCATCAACAGGGTACCTGAGATCCACAAATGCAATGTGATTAAAAACTTTGATAACCACTGAGTACACAGAGCAAATCTAATTAACATATCTCATCAATTGCTTTTGTAATAAAATTTTTAAATTGTAAAGAGACGTTGTGGACACCCTGTATACTTGGACACTGACAAGTTTTATGATTTCAGCTGTTTACTAAAACATATTCAAGATACAGTTATATAATCAATATGGGCTCAAAGTGCACTCTCAGCTTTAATTTGAGGGTATTCACATCCAAATTGGAGTAATGGTTTTGGAATTGCAACCATTTTTATACAATCTCCTCAATTAAAAAGTAATTGGCCAATTAACTCAAAAGCTATTTCATGAGCAGCACAGGCAATTCCCTCATTAATCCATCATCAGTCAAGCAGGTAAAAGGTCTGGAGTTGATTCCAGGTGTGGCATTTGTAGTTGGAAGCTGGTGCTGTGAACCCACAACATGTGGTCAAAGGAGCTCTCAATGGAAGTGAAACAGACCATCCTGAGGCTGGAAAAAAGAAGAAATCCATCAGAGAGATGGTGGAAATGGTAGGAGTGGCCAGGCCAACAGTTTCATACATTCTGAGAGGTGGAAAAAAGCCACTGGTCAGTCCTGGAACTCAAAAAGGCCTTTACGTCCACAGAAGACAACAGTGTCGGATTATGGCAGGATCCTTACCACGGTGAAGAAAACCCCTTCACAAGATCTACTACAGTGAAGAACTCTCTCTAGGAAGTAGGAGCGTCAGTATCTCAGTCTGCCTGCAGCAGGTGGTGAGAGCAGCAGAGTGGGTGATCGGGGACAGCACTACCCCTTGTCAGTGACTTTTACACTAGCAGACTCCAGAGGAAAGCAGGTAGTACAATCAGAGACGCCTCACGTCCTGGACACTTCCTTTCCCCCCTCCCCTCTGGTAGAGGATACAGGACAAACAGACTCAAGAGCAGCTTCTATCCACAAGCTGTTAAATGCACCCCAGCCCCCCTACTGACTGAACAACCGCCCACCCTCTAACGGGTAACGCAATATTCCTTGACTCATGCACCTTGTTTTTAATCTTCATGTGTTCTTATATCGTGAGATAATTGTTTTATATACAGTAGTGTTTGTTGTAAATACGTAGTTTTTTTTCTGCACCTTAAGAATCTGCTGCTAAACAGAACTGAGCTGCTAAACTGATTTTCATTGTTCATGTAACAGTGACAATAAAGGTCTATTCTATTCTATAAAGAGAAGACTTCATGAGAGCAAATACAGAGATTCACCACGAGGTGCAAACCACTGATCAGCCTCAAAAATAGAAAACATCTAAAGAAGTCAACCCAGTTCTGGAGCAGCGTTCTTTGGACAAAAGAAACCAAGATTAACCTGTACCAGAACGATGGAAGAAGAAAGTATGGAGAAGTGTTGAAACGGTTCATGATCCAAAGCACACCACATCTGTAGAACACGGTGGAGGCAGTGGGACATGTGGGCACGCGTGGCTGCCAGTGGCACTGGGTCACTGGTGTTTGCTGAGGATGTGACAGAAGCAGCCGGGGGAATTCTGAGGGGTATCGGGATATTAGGGTTTTGTAAGGGTTAACTATTATGAGACACTACCTAACACAGAACTTAATCAAAGAAATACCATCCATTCATCCATCTTCTTCCGCTTAATCCTTTTCAGGTCGCCGGGGGCTGGAGCCTATCCCAGCATCATTGGGCGAGAGATAGGGTACATGCTGGACACATCGGCAGTTCAAAGAAACACTTCTGATAATATTTTAACACAGTGCTCACGCAGGAGACTCCTTGAAGTACAAAGACATACATACAGTAATAAAACAATTGAAAAAAAACCCACAGCTTGACTGCAATGGTAAAAAATATTTCAGAAAGTAAAAGTTTGATTTTGTACTTTCCATCAAATAGCTATTTACATTTTTTTTTAATTTTGGCAAAATTTGCTGCAATGACAAATATGAAAAAATGTTTATAATTACTGAAGCAGCCTCTTTAGTCTTTAAAGTAAATCATCAAAACTCTCATCTAAATACAGTTGCAATCAAAATTATTCAACCCTCACTGCAAATTAGGCTTATTAAAGAACAAACTAGCAGCTGTTTGCAATTAACAAATTATACAAGAACAGTTTAAGTAGCTCAACACAACTAATATTACAAGTGGTTTCTCCACATTCAACCCCAAATTCCACATTTAATGACAACTGCAGTTTCAAAATTATTCAGCTTCTTCATGACAAGCATCTTTAGTGCTTAGTAGAGCACCCTTTTGCTGTTCTGACCTGCTGCAAACGTGACGTGTAGCCAGACAGCAGCTTCTGGCAGTGTTCTGAGGAATCTTAGCCCATTCCTCATGGGCTAGGGCCTCTGCCTTTTTCAAATCCCACCAGAGATTTTCAAGGAGGTTCAAGTCTGGTGACGGTGATGACCACTCTAGTATCTTCCAGGACTTCTGAAACCAAGCCTTGGTGGGCACTGAGATATGCTTGGGGTCATTATCCTGTTGGAAGGTCCAGTGGTGCCCAAGCTTCAGCTTCTTCACAGATGGCATGACATTTTCTCCCAGGATTTCATGATATCGCCAATCCATCTTGCCCACTACATACTGCAGGTTTCCGGTGCCAGAAGAAACAAAGCAGCCCTAGAGCATCACTGAGCCACCACCATGCTTCACTGTAGGCAGGGTGTTGTTTCCTGACCTACAACTCTGAGTTGGATACAACTATCTTTGTTGTATATTTATGGATGATAGGTGTATCATAATTTGGTTCTGCTTCAATAATTACATGGAAGACTTGAAAACTGCTCTCCCTCAGTGACATATTGGAGTCTTTAATGAAAACAGAGGCGAGGGATATTGCACTCGCCTCAGAGTGCTCTTGTCTGTCTTTCACACATGTGATAAATGAGGGCCATTGTCTTTTTCTGCTGGAGTTACAAGTCTTGTCTTATAAATGTGCAACTTTATTCTTCTTGCCTTTTTTCCCCAATGAATATTTGTTTTTCTTACACATTTTTCCTATAAATTTCCAAGGTTTCCCCTCTTGAATTTTTTTCTCTCTTTTTTCCTTAAATTTTGCTTACCTGCACTAGCACGTCCACAAAAACAATATTGTAACGTCGGGGCTGTGATAAGGGGCAGGGGATCCTCCCAGCATGCTTTGCGCTGCAGGGGATTCAAAGACTGTTACGTTATTGTTGTACCACTATAACTGTGTTAGAAGTCCAGTTGTGATGGTGTTGTTTTCCCAGTGTGTGACAGATCATGTGTCTGCATCACGCTGAGTGAGATGAGTGTCTGTGTGAATGACCGCCCCTCTGTTCTGTGTAATGAGTCAGTGAAGAATAAATGCCGACACATCACAAATCCTCTCTCATTATTGTGAACCCTTGAAACTGTGATGTAAGGGTTAATCACAGGTAGCGGCGTGTTGATGCAACCGGCTGGTGCCATCATCAAGCCAGCCCATAAATAGGCAGAGCCGGACATCTTAGGCCTCTCTGGACCCATAGCCACCTAGGGGCTCATTATACAGTAAACCTGTATTGTATTAACAATACAACATGTAATAAAGTTTGAGTTCCAGCACAGCGCTCTCCTCCGTTGGCCATTCCCGGGTTTTCAGACATAACAGAAACGTCACAATATTTAGCTTTAAATAAGCCACTTTTGGGTCCACATATTTACCGGTCTGAACCAGGATGAGCCGACTCTACCACAGTCGTCCTCAACAGGAGCTGAAGAATAACACACAGCAAGAGAGGCGGTACTTACTGCAGAAACGTACATCAGCCGGTATGTTTCAAGGAGCAAGAGAAGGAGGGGGAGAGCAGCACGCAGAGAGGTTGGAGAAAGTGAGCAGCGTTTGTGGGAAACTGGAAAAACTGTAGGTGTTCAACCCTGTCCCCTTGAAAACTGTGTTAAAACACCCACATCCCCCACGGGCGCGACACCCATAACCACGGTGCTGCCCATACATTTCAGACATTTGTTGTAAATTTTCAGTGTTAATATACACTTTCAATATGAACATATTTTTGTTAAGTAGAACAGTGCTGTGCTTCCTCTTTGTGTTTCTAGACAGACAGCAGGCTTTAATAGCACAAGGGACTAAGCTGTGCTTCCGTGATGGACAGAACAGATAATGTTATATTTGCATCTCGACAGCACACAGCTCAAAGCTTCACCCAGCCATGGCAGGGCCATATCTCAAACCTGGACTGTCATGAACCGGGCGTGGGATCCTCCCGAGCTCGGCTTCATGGCTTCTTCCTGTTTCTTAGTGATCTGTGTTTCATGATACCTTTTGAGTTCCATAGTATGTTTCATTTCTGCCTTGTCTTTGTCTAGCCTGTTGCCATGTCCTGGCGTTGGTTTTTTTATATATATATTTTTGCAAAGTGTGGATAGTCTGAGTAAATAACTGCATATATTCCTGTATATATTTGCATCCTTTTATAGAAACGTGGACAGACTGTAATTTACTGTACATACTCTGTTGTCATTGAATCCTTATTTAAATCTTACACCTGAACAACGAGAGCAAGTTTTTAGCCAAAGTCAAATTCCTTGTATGTGTTGTGCATACTTGGCCAATAAAGCTGATTCTGATTCTGATTCTGATTCTGAGTATATTTTTGGTGCTTATTATTTGTCTGTTTTTGCTCTTGGTCATTTGATTATCTTTTGAGTTATTTGTAGTTATTCCTTAGTCTGCTTTTGGTTTTGTGTTTATTTTGTGACTGGCAGCCACTCCCGCCTCTCCTGTCAGTGCCTGACAGGTGATTCCAATCTGTCATTGCTTCTCCTCTCTGCTCAGGTCAGCCCGCACACACTACCTGTGTGCACTCAGCTCATTATGTCTTGTGTTATTTAAGTTCTGTCTGTTCACCTAGGTTTTGTCGGTTCATTGTATTGTCTACCTTGCACCAGAGCACGGTTAGCTCTGGTGCTTTCTTCACTGTAAGTACCACCACCTGCTTGTTGTTCATCATCATCATAGCAGTCTGTCGGGGGCGACAATGACTGTTTCATTTAGGTCTGATCAGATTCCTCCACACAGCTCTGTCCTTCGCCCCCCGCTGCCAGGAACTCCTGGCCTTGTTGTTAGTGTGTGGTTTTTCCCTGTTTTTCCCCAGCGCTACCTTGGTACAGCCTGTTGAGCTTTCGGTTGGCCGGCTCCGGTCTGCACTTTTGTTTCAGGAGCGTTCTGGGTTTATCTCTTAGCTCACCATTTTCACATGGGAGCGTTTGGGTTCATTTTTGCATGTTGTCCATTGCCATTTTGTTTGGGGACAATTTACACTGACTGTTGACTGTACATGTTCACCTGTTTGTTCGTTGGAATTATTGTTTGGACAGTTATGTTAATAAACACACAACATCCTCCTGCAAGTGGGTTCTTTTGTCTCTTCTGCCTCGGAGAGGCAGCAAATCATGACACTGGCTTTGGTAAAGAGGCACTCTCATCTATCTATAAAGGCAAGGAACCTCTGTCTGTGTGTGTGCCTGTGTGTGTTCCTCGTATAGATCTCCAACCGTTCATCAGGCTGACCTCAGATCTATGTGCGTTGCTGAAGTTACAAGGGTGTGCATCCCCGAGTACGGAGTTGTTCAAATAAAATATGTAATTTTTATCAATACAAGTTTAGCCATCACTCTGTCTCCTCATGCCCTGGCTTCTAGAAGTGTGAGTGGGGTTTCAAATTGACTCTGTACTGATGGGTTAATACGTGGCATCACGAGCAGTTACCAGAGCACTCTGTGAACAAAACAAGGAAGTGAAAAGTGACAAATTTGACCAGAAAAAGATAATACTGAAGATTTAATGCTTAAAAAATTACACTATAATATAGTTGTGATTGTGTAGGGTCTTAAACAATAATTTGGCATATGTGCAGAACACGAGGCATGCAAGTACACTGGGGGGAATGCCAGCGGGGACCCGGAGTCTGGCAAAGAACACCGGTGTATCCAACACAGAACACACAAAGAGAAGCAGCAGCCAGAACAACTGACCACCGTCTTTCCTGGGGAGGCATGCCCAGCCTGCCCAGTCAGCTGTAGATAGAAGTCCCGGCTGCTGCTTCACCCATATGCTACCACTGTCCTTTGCAGGACCATGAGTCCTCCTACCAGTGGGCTCGTGCAGCTATCTTCTTCTTCTTCTTCTCTCTTTTTCTTCCACTTCTTTCAGCTGCTCCCTTCAGGGGTCGCCAGAGTGGATCATCTGCCTCCATCTCACCCCATCCCTTCATCTTCCTCTGTAACACCAACCCTCTCCATGTCCTCCTTCACTACATCCATCAATCTTCTCTGTGGTCTTCCTCTTTTCCTCATCTTAAGGAGAAAAATGTCTCAAATTTACATAAACAATTCTAATCAGTAGAAAAAGTCAGAAATTTACTAGTAAGAAAGCTATAAATTCAGATAAAAACTTGGACCCCCTGGCAGGCTGTTTTGGCCCACGGGCCACATGTTTGACACCCCTGGATCAGTACATTAAAAATACATAATTACACATTTTACTTCCATGAAATAGCTGCAGAATCACAGATATCATAGATAATCACAGATAAAAGTTCATCTCAGAAGAAGCTTCATTTGCTTTTTACGCCAACATAAAGTTTAGTCACTTTTCTCTCCATCATATGAAAACTTAAATTTGCACAACTAACGGGAGCTTCTTGCTCAAAAAATAATCATATTTAACCACAGAGGAAAGACTTTATGTCAGCTTGGGGGGGGGGGGGGAGCAGACGTTAAAGAGGAAGCCCACAGAGAAGATTCATGGATGTAGTGAAGGAGGTCATGGAGAGGGTTGGTGTTACAGAGGGAGATGAAGGGATGGGGGGAGATGGAGGCAGATGATCCACTCTGGCGACCCCTGAAGGGAGCAGCTGAAAGAAGAAGAAAAGTTGATGAGAGTTTAAAAATGCTTTTAATCGACAACTATTGCTAAAATATAAAAGAATAAAGTAGAATGGGTCTCAAATATTTCTAAAAGTGGCCAGTTGTACTGCATGAGTTCATTGATGATACACAGAAGAAATTCAAAATTATAGTTAACTTCATCACTGAACAAAGTGATATAAACTAATGTAATTATAACAGTTGGTGAATGAACAACTCCAAATTCCCCAAAGTGCAAGATACAACACTATTGTGAGTATAAAAGTTCAGACAAGTGATCTGACAGACATGTCAAAAGAAGAAAAGCTCCGGAGGGGAATTCAGCACAACAGCAGATTAAACAGGAGGACTAGAGGTTGACATTCAACATCGCGGTGAGGAGTGAGTGAACAGATTGAGCTTAAATTGTATGTGACGTGACAACATGAGTGATAACAGGTGTGGGCTGACCTGAGCAGAAAAAGCGGACAATAATTAGAACCAGCTGACAGTAATAATGAAGGGTGAGGGAGGAGCAGCTGACAGTTTGGTAGGTGCCCACACAAAACCCAGAAGTGCAACCTGACAGCTGTCATCCTGCAGAGTAAATGTAAACAAAACCAAATACAGACTAGGAAATAATTATAAATGCAGCGAAACATGACCAACACAAACTGAAACATAAACAGGCAAAATAGAACACAGTTACAACTCAAAGAAGGTACCAAAATACAGCAGATGGATAAATATGAATATAACAAAAAAGTCACGAGACTGGATCCGCCAGAACATCGGACCCAGCTTGTGACACTTTTTTTTTTTGTATGTTTGTCACACTAGTAGTTCCAAGACAAAAACCACTGCTGAACAAAAAGAACATAAAGGCTTGTCTCAGTTTTGCCAGCAAACATCTTGATGATCCCCAAGACTTTTGGAAAAACACTCTGTGGACTGACGAGACAAAAGTTGAACTTTTTGGAAGGTGTGTGTCCCATTACATCCGGCATAAAAGTAACACAGCATTTCAGAAAAGGAACATCATACCAACAGTAAAATATGGTAGTGGTAGTGTGATGGTCTGGGGCTGTTTTTCTGCTTCATGACCTGGAAGACTTGCTGTGGTAAATGGAACCATGAATTCTGCTTTCTACCAAAAAATCCTGAAGGAGAATGTCCGGCCATCTGTTTGTGACCTCAAGCTGAAGCGCACTTGAGTTCTGCAGCAGGACAATGATCCAAAACACACCAGCAAGTCCACCTCTGAATGGCTTAAGAAAAACAAAATGAAGACTTTGGAGCAGCCTAGTCAAAGTCCTGACCTGAATCTGACTGAGATGCTGTGGCATGACCTTAAAAAGGCGGTTCATGCTGGAAAACCCTCCAATGTGGCTGAATTACAACAATTCTGCAAAGATGAGTGGGTCAAAATTCCTCCACAGCACTGTAAAAGACTCATTGCCAGTTACTGTCAAACGCTTGATTGCAGTTGTTGCTGCTAAGGGCGGCCCAACCAGTTATTAGGTTTAGGGGGCAATCACTTTTTCACACAGGGCCATGTAGGTTTGGATTTTTTTTTTACCCTTAATAATAAACACCTTCATTGAAAAAACTGCATTTTGTGTTTATTTGTGTTATCTTTGTCTAATATTTAAATTTGTTTGATGATCTGAAAAATTTAAGTGATAAACATACAAAAAAATGAGAAATCAGGAAGGGGGCAAACACTTTTTCACACTGCTGTATAAATATAAATCCAGACAATATATTTCACAGTCCAGATCAATATCCCAGAAGAACAAATGGTTAAATGAAAGGACATTTCCATATAAATCATTAGTAGTATACATTACATCTTTGTACACACCTCTGTGGGAGTCCCATGCTTTTTGGGAAACGTCCAAAATATCCAGCCGCAAGACAGAGACAAGCCACAAGCCGGTGCAGACCAACATTAAGACGAGTCCAAAACTCAAGGCTGTTCTTGCTCCTATACCAAACAGGAATTATACCCTGTGGCTGTTGTGCTCCGTGCCACAAGACATGGAAAACATCTGTTTTTCAACATCCAAGATCAGGCAAACATTTCTCTGTCAAGGGTGTTATCACATGCAGCACAGAAAATGTCATCTCCTTATTAAAGTGTCCTTGTGATAAGATCAATATAGGCAAGACAACTTGCATATTGAAACAAAGGATTAGTGAACATAAGAGCCCCATCAGATGAAAAGCTGTCCACTGCCCTGTAGCTCATCATTTCAGTGAATATTCACACCAAGGGCCTCATGCACAAAGACTTGCATGGATTTCCTACTGAAAGATGAAAAGAAAATGAAAAAAATGCTGTAAGCAAAAAAAAAAAAAAAATCCAGTGGTGCCCTTCCGATCACTAAATAATATACTCCGAAGTGGACTGCACAGGGTATTCCGCCATATTAACTGAGACTCCGAACCGAAGGGAGCAGACGGTCTTCAGTATAAAGGGAACTGAGAACTGAGCAGGGAAGAAGTGAACGATGGTGTTGTGTGGGGATTTGGCCCTTGGGGCTTGCCGTAGCCTGTGCCGGGGGGTTGGGGTGGTGACGTCAGGTGGGCTATGGCCAGTGAATATACTGTGCCTGTGTTACATAATAAAGTTCAGTTCGTTGCTCAGTTCAACACAGCTTCAGTCTCCCGTTATTGAGATGTAATATTTTGGTGACAAGAATAAACCAGGGGAGCGTGCATTAAACTGCCACCTCCATTTTTACAGTCTCCAGGTATGCCAAGTATACCATGGTGCTGCTGGTGGGAGGCATTCCAGGTGTATGTTACCATGACCGGCCTGGAAGGCGCCGACAAAGAGAGATGGAGAACCTACTCGTTTACTACCTCAGTGAGGAGGGCCAACAGATATTTTTTTGCTCTGGGTGGCAAGGGCTCACTGAAGGAATGTCTGGACTTAATGGACTATTTCTTTATGGACCATTCCAGCATCACAGCGCAAAGATATAAGTTCTTCGATGGCCGACAACAAGCTGGTGAGTCCACCCAACGCTTCATTATGGAACTCCATAGCCTGCTTAGCAACAAAGTGCATCTTCGGGCCGATTGAGGAAGAGCTAGTCCGGGACAAGCTAGCACAAGATACAAGCAATGACTGACTAAAAGACAAGCTAATGCTGACTACGGGCATCCTCACGCTGGAGAAAGTGGTTGAATTGACCAGCCAGATAGAGTCCACTGCCCAGCTAGGTCTACCAGTGCTAGCTAAGGAGAACCTGTCCACCCAAGTTTCCCCTCCATGTCT
This sequence comes from Pholidichthys leucotaenia, assembly GCA_020510985.1. NCBI lineage: Eukaryota > Metazoa > Chordata > Actinopteri > Cichliformes > Pholidichthyidae > Pholidichthys > Pholidichthys leucotaenia. The sequence goes on along the minus strand of CM035850.1, from coordinate 178,399,255 downwards.
GGCCATTAGCAACACAGCTAACACTTTGGGGTGGACTCCCAAAAGGCAGCAGACCGTGGCATGGACAGGAGCAGGGACTAGTGGCCGGTGTGATGGCTGTGGCTACCCTCGTCACCAGGTGGGCTCATTTGCCTGCCCCGTCAGAGGGAAGAAGTGCCATAACTGCAGCTGTTCTAATCACTGGGCCAGGGCCTGCACCACCACTATTAAACCATTGGCGGCGGAGCCCAAAAGCATGACGCAGGTGTGTGTGGTGGGTGCCAGGAAGGGACCATTAAAGTGGTACATCTTGCAGCTAGATGGGGTTGATGTGCCACTTATGGTGGACTCAGGAGCCGGTAAGTCCATACTGCGTATGGCTACATTGAAAAGACTTTTCCCGGGCAAAACCATTAATGCAGGGGCAGTGAAAATATTTGGGTACAGTCACGCTGATATTGACATGGCGGGCATGGTCAGCTTCTCGGTGAAATGTGGGTTAAGGATTATTTCCGCATTTAGCTTCCAGGTTTTGCGCCAGGAGGCCAACTTGCTGTGAATAAATCTGCTGGCTGAACTGGGATTTTCCATCACGGACCCAGCGGGCTCAACAGTGCTGACAGTGTCCCCTGAATGGCATGTCCACTGGCCAGCGTTGATCGTGGGCCTTGGATGTATTAAGGCATTCTACCACCACCCGCTCATCGACCCAGGCATGACGCCAAAGATCCAACCATTTTGGTGGCTTCCCCTCGCCCTGCGGGACGATGTCACGGCGGAACTGAACAAACTGCTTAAAGCTGGCATCATTGAAAGAGTTGATGCCTCATCCTGGATATCAAACATCGTGGTGGCCAAGAAGAAGACAGGTGGCATCTGGCCATGTGTTGACCTTAGAATGGTTAATAAGGTGATTGTTCCAGACAAATACCTGCTCCCCACGATGGAGGAACTTACCGCAACATTCAGCGGCTCAAGGGTGTTCACAAAGTTAGATCTCCGCCAAGGTTACCTACAGGTGCTCCTTCACCCAGCCAGCAGGGACCTGATGGCATTTGTGACCCACATGGGCATTTTCAAGTACACCCGCATGCCTTTTGGTCTGACCTCAGCACCTAGCTGTTTTCAAAAGATCATGTCCATGATTCTGGCTGGCCTCAAGGGTGTAGTGGTGTACCTAGACAACATCGTGTTTCACAGCACGTCACAGGAAGAGCACGATGGTCATTTGGGACGGGTGATGGAGGTGCTACAGGAGCACGGAGTCACATTGAATGGGGAGAAGTGCATTTTTGTGGCAGACTCCATTGAGTTTGTGGGATTCCGTCTGGCGGCCAAGGGTCTGAGGCCCCTGCACTCGAACGTGGAGGTGGTCCTGCATCTCCCAGATCCCACGACAGCCACACAAATCTCCTCGTTCTTGGGCATGGTGAACTTTTACAGGTGTTTTATTCCCCACTATTCAGAGACTATCGAACCACTCTGGGCCCATCTGAAGCAGGATGCACCATGGCAGTGGACCCTGGCCTGCTCAGCAGTGGTCGCTAGACTGAAGTCCCAACTCACCTTCCCACCAGTGTTGGCCCACTTTGATCCAAAATGGCCGATTTTGTGACTTGTGATGTGTCTGGTTCAGCAGTGGAGGCAGTTATGTCTCAAGTGCAAGACAGTATTGAGCGCCCAGTGGCATTAGCGTCGAGCTCTCTTTCAGCGGCCGAAAAGAAATATGCTGTGGGTGACAGGGAGGCACTCGCCTGTGTCTGGGTGTGTGAATGGTGGCACATCTATTTCTACAGGCGCCACTTCACCCTGCAAACGGCCCACCAGGAGCTGACGACACTGCTGGACACGACAGGCTTGGGACACAGACCCCTACGGATCCATAGGTGGACTGAGCGGCTGAGGGCCTACAGCTTTATGACCCATTTCACTCCTGGATAGAGTGATCTGGTTGATGCCGCCTAGAGGACCAGTTATCCTTGGCTCAAGGCTGAACGACCACCTGCACCTTGGACACAGTCGAAGGACGGATAATTTTTTTCACACATAAGGAGTTGTTCAGAACTCCTTATACAAAGATATAGAGTGATGAGAATCAAGTCAGTAGCAGTAATGCACCTGTAAGCTGGCTGCCAGCCACCAATCAAATCTAAAAGAAGAAGAAGAAGTTCACTCCTGGAAAAGAGAACGTAGTGGCAGACCTCATGTCCCGTGCCACAGAAAACACTGCACAACCGGACGACGACAACAACAACCCCACGGAGGCCGATCTGGTCAACATGCTGCACGGACCCCTCTGGGACATGGTATCCCTCCAGGAGCTCCAGGCAGAGCTGGAGCGGGACGCCACGTTGTCACAACTGTGCTTGGTCATCAGGGAGGGTTGGCCCATGAAAGTACAGGGCGATCTGGCACCTTTTCACCAGTTTAGGGACAAACTGAACTGTTGGAACGGTGTCTGTGTCATGGCTTCCTCAGGGCCGTCATCAACTACAGCTGCACGCGCACCTGCTGCCAATCTCCAGCGGGCTTTACAACCAGGCCTGCCTGAGACTCGGACGGAGCCGTCTGTCATTCTCCATTGACACGCCTCGCGTCAACAGCCAGATCCCTGGCCTCATCATCAGAGTTCCTGATCTCCTTGTCGCTTCATGTAAGCCTAATTATAAACTCACCTTTGTCAGTCGTCTTCCCCTGTGCACAGGTGGATTCCTCCCGGCGGCGGAATCCTCTCCTCCCAACGGCGGTCTAGCCTCCATCACCACTACAGGGCTACTAACCCAATTCCCTGCACGGAGTCAGACGCTGTCATCCTGGCTGCAGCCCTCAAGGCCAACCTGAGCATTTCCAAGACCATCTGCAAAGTAAGCAACCGTTACTATCAAGCTCTTTGCTTCGTGGACAGAATTAACACCTCTGCTCTGTCATTACAGGGTTGCCAGGCTGAACGGCGTTCTGCTCTCCCCCGGGCACGATTCCAGCACTGCACTTCATCTTCACACGCACAACATACACACTGTACATACATGCACCCACACACCCACTGTTAGCAATAAAAAGGATAAATTGTATTCACTCAAGTCTGTGCTTTGTTCCCTGGGTCTATAATTATGTCAGTCTGTGTGGCAAGGGGACACTGCACGTTGATCCCGGTGTCTCTGAGATCACGAGTTCTGGCGATGCTCCACAAGGGTCACCTGGGCGTGGTCAGGGTGAAGCAGCGTTGCAGGGATTCAGTTTGGTGGCCTGGTATCAATAAGGACATTGACACCATGGTAAAGAACTGTGTCCCGTGCTTGGAGAGCGGAAAAACCAGCAGACCCCCCCCCCCCCGGCGACCGTAACAATACCCAGAGGGCCCTTGGAAGCACATCCAATTAGACATCTGGGGCAAACTGCCTACAGTACCCCCAAACAGTTGGTAGTCTACCCAGGTGCCCATTTAGTTAGCTAGTTTTGTTGTTCTGTGTGTTTTAAAAAACCCTGTCTATATTGCATGTGTTTTAAGGGGTCCATCTTATATATATGTGTTATCTATGGGGTTTCTATGTTTTGTAAGGGGGGGATGTTATGTGGGGATTTGGCCCTTGGGGCTTGCCATAGCCTGTGCCGGGGATTGATGTCAGGTGGGCTACGGCCAATGAATATATTGTGCCTGTGTTCCATGATAAAGTTCAGTTCGTTGCTCAGTTCAACACGGCTTCGGTCTCCCGTTATTGAGACACAACGAACGGTACCACACTTCACTGGAAGTTGACAAGAAGATTACCCATAAGCCATTGAACCTCAAATATGAGTAAAACAAACTGTTGTTGCTAACGTTATTAACAAGCTAAACATTATTATGATGGTTACTGAGTAATAAAAATATATTTGTATTATTATTGTATTGTATTATTATTTCAGAAATATAAATTATCCACCATAGTATCAGTACGTGACTGTGGTTATCGTGGTAACGCACAGAGGGAGCCAAGGTTACAGGTTGTTTCAGATGGAGAAATTTTATGAAGAGCAGTTAACTGAACTGATATTCCTTGAGAACGGAGCAGGGCGTAGGGAGTACAGTTGAAGTACCCTGTGGATCGGAACGTAGCTCAGATGTGACACAGTGCATACACAGGAATCCAAGCATATTTCCTTTGTACATCCCACTCTACTTGAAATTGAATGCACGTAAGGAAATACCAGAATCCTCCCTTGACACGCCCCCATTTGAATATGCAATTAGATGCAAATGCAGTGGTGTGAAAAAGTGTTTGCCCCTGCCTGATTTCTCTTTTTTTTGTATGTTTGTCACACTCAAATGTTTCAGATCATCAAACAAATTTAAATATTAGACAAAGATAACACAAGTAAACACAAAATGCAGTTTTTAAATGAAGGTGTTTATTATTAAGGGGGAAAAATCCAAACCTACATGACCCTGTGTGGAAAAAGTAATTGGCTCCTAAACCTAATAACTGGTTGGGCCACCCTTAGCAGCAGCAACTGCAGTCAAGCGTCTGCAATAACTGGCAATGAGTCTTACAGCGCTGTGGAGGAAGTTTGGCCCACTCATCTTTGCAGAATTGCTATAATTCAGCCATGTTGGAGGGTTTTCAAGCATGAACCGCCTTTTCATGGTCATGCCACAGCATCTCAATTAGATTCAAGTCAGGACATTGACTAGGCCACTCCAAAGTCTTCATTTTGTTTTTCTTAAGCCATTCAGAGGTGGACTTGCTGATGTGTTTTGGATCATTGTCCTGCTGCAGAACTCAAGTGCGCCTCAGTTTGAGGTCATGAACAGATGGCCGAACATTCTCCTTTAGGACTTTTTAGTAGACCACAGAATTCATGGTTCCATTTACCACAGCAAGTCGTCCGGGTCCTGAAGCAGCAAAACAGCCCCAGATCATCACACTACCACCACCATATTTTACTGTTGGTATGATGTTCCTTTTCTGAAATGCTGTTACTTTTACACCGGATGTAATGGGATACACATCTTCCAAAAAATTCAACTTCTGTCTCGTTAGTCCACAGAGTATTTTCCCAAAAGTCTTGGGAATCATCAAGATGTTTTCTGGCAAAACTGAGACGAGCCTTTATGTTCTTTTTGCTCAGCAGTGGTTTTCGTCTTGGAACTCTGCCATGCAGGCCATTTTTGCCCAGTCTCTTTCTTATGGTGGAGTCATGAACACTGACCTTAACTGAGGTAAGTGAGGCCTGCAGTTCTTTGGATGTTGTTGTGGGGTCTTTAGTGACCTCTTGGATGAGTCGTCACTGTACTCTTGGGGTAATTTTGGTTGGCCATGCGGGCGCATGCGCACGCAGCGACCAGCAGCTTGGTGATATAGTGCGTGTGTGTGTGTGTGTGTTTTTTGTACTTTTTTACGTTTTTAGAAAATCCTCTGTGTCGTTTCTGCCCTGGAGCGTTGGTGGAATATATGGCGAACAGCTCCCTGGTATCTGCAACATGGATTTCCTGTCATATCTCGCACTACTGCTTTCTGTGCTGTGGCTCTTTGTCTCTGAGGTAAACGCGTTCGGCTCCATGGCGAGCAGAATAGCGGGCAGAATACAATATTCCAGGGACGTGTTGCTGCGCTTTAACACAGCTGGTGCAGAGTCTCTGATTGCGCCCAGATTTCAGCTGCCGGACTTTATTTTGAGAGACGGACACAGCGGTGAAAAAAGAAGCGGCAGGAGGAAGCGTGGAAGACGTGGAGGTGTGAAATTGCGCCTTAGGAGACGTCAGTTTGGTAACATTCTTCTTCCTTCGATCATTTTTGGGAATGCACAGTCTGTGAGAAACAAGGTGGAGGAAATTCAAGGCAACGTACGTTACCAGAAGGATTTTAAGAACTGCTGCGTCATGGCTTTCACTGAATCTTGGCTTACTGCGCATGATCGAGACGCAGCCCTGTGGATTGACGGCTTTGGAGCCCCGCTGCGCTCGGATCGGCAGGAAGAGGTAACGGGGAAACGTCAGGGGGGCGGAGTATGTTTATACATTAATAAGCAGTACTGCACATCTGTCACGGTCAGAGAGCGCATCTGTACACCCCATGTGGAGCTGCTGTCTGTGTCGCTTCGCCCCTTTTATTTGCCTCGAGAGTTTCCCCAACTTTTCATCACAGTTGTGTACATTCATCCGAGGGCAGACGCTGACTCCGCCTCCAGCACCATCTCTGATGTGATCCAGCGGCTGCAGTCAATTTCTCCAGAGGCGCCAAACTTCATTCTTGGGGATTTTAACCATGTTTCTTTAAAGAAGACACTTAAAAACTTTCATCAGTATGTCTCCTGCCCAACCAGGCGAAAAAAGACATTGGACCTGTGCTATGGATCCATAGAGAGGGCCTATAAATCACTCCCCCTTCCTCCTGTAGGATCATCAGATCACAACTGTGTTCATTTGCTGCCCACATATAAAACTGCTCTCAGAAGAGGCAAGGTGGAGATGAGAGACATTGATGTGTGGACAGAAGATTCAGAGCACAGCCTCCAGGAATGCTTTGACTGTACAGACTGGAAGATGTTCATAATGGCCTGCGGGGATGATTTGGACTCTGGCTGAGCTCACATGCTCATACATGGCTTACTGTCAAAATAAGATTGTTCCATGTAAACGTGTCAAAATATATCCCAACAACAAACCATGGGTTACTAAATCAGTTAAATCCTGCTTACAGAGGAAAGCTCTTGCCTTTAAACAAGGGTCTGTTTCTGAGCTACAGGTTGCCACTAAGGAGCTGAAGGCCGAAATTTTAAGAGCAAAACAGAATTATAAATCAGAATTGGAAAGCAAGATGGCAGCAAATAAACTTGGTTCGGCCTGGGCCAGTATGGAAAAAATTGCAGGCCTTCAGAGCACAGAGCGCAGTAATCGTGTGTTTTTAGATGGTTTTAATTCAGACACAGAGCTGGCTAATGCTCTTAATTGTTTTTATGGTCGTTTTGACTCCTTTGATTTTAGCACAGAAATCCAAGATTTGAAACAGAAACTCAAAGACAATCAGCACTTTAATATTGAGATGCAGGATGTTGAAAGGGAGTTCCGCGCTGTAAAAGTGAACAAAAGTCAGGGCCCTGATAATATATGTGGACGCCTGGTAAAGTCCTGTGCACATGAACTGAGTCCTATATTTCATTATATTTTCAATAAGTCCTTACAGACACAACATGTGCCTAAGATCTGGAAAGATGCCGTGGTTATTCCCGTTCCAAAATCCAGCTGTCCTAAAACGGTAAATGACTTTAGACCAGTTGCTTTGACTTCAATTTTAATGAAAATTTTTGAAAAACTGGTCAGATGTGAGGTCCTAAAGCAGACTGAACATGCATTGGATCCTCTGCAGTTTGCCTATAGGCCTCACGGAGGAGTGGAGGATGCCACTGTCACTCTGTTTAACATGCTTTTTAAACATCTGGATTTTAATGGGACACACGCCAGGCTTTTATTTGTGGACTTTTCTTCTGCCTTTAATACAATCCAACCTCATATTTTAGTTGAAAGGCTCCTGCAACAATTTGATTTGAGCAATAATCTGGTGGGTTGGATTCTGGATTTTTTAACCAACAGGACGCAGAGAGTAAGGGTCAATGGTACATTGTCTGACCTAAAGTGTTCTTCTACTGGCTGTCCTCAGGGGTGTGTGTTGTCACCACTACTCTTCATCCTGTACACAAACATGTGTCGGAGCAGACATGACAACAGACACATTATAAAGTATGCTGATGACTCAGTTATTGTCAGTCTCCTCCAGGATGGTGAGAGTGGCCACGGCCCAGTAGTTGATGACTTTGTTCACTGGTGTGAGGATTCCTACCTGCAGCTGAATACAACAAAAACGAAAGATATGATTATTGACTTGAGGAGGAAAACTCCCAGGCACAAAGTCACCATACTAAAAGGCCAGACCACCGAATGTGTACAATCGTACAAATATCTTGGGACGATTATTGATAGTGGATTGAACTTTGAGGTGAACTGTGAAAGGGTGTGCAAAAAGGGTCAGCAAAATTTGCATTGTTTGAGGAAACTTGCACGCTTCCAAATTGACCGAACCATAATGACTATGTTCTATCGGGCTTTTATTGAATCTGTTTTATCCTTTTCTTTAATGTCATGGTTTGGTCAGATAAAACTGAAACAGAGGAAATCCTTGGATCAGGTAGTCAGATGGTCCAGTCGTTTGCTTGGTGAGTCACAGCTGAGCCTGACATCCCTGTACACCAGACAAGTACAGAGGATGGCCGACTCGATTTTAAATGATGACTCCCACCCTTTGCACTGCAACTTTCAGCTTCTTCCCTCCAGACGGAGGTTTGCTGTCCCAAAAAGTAGAACCCAGCGCTACAAAAACAGCTTTGTCCCTGCTGCTGTCAAAAAGTTGAACAAGCTATAAAAATTATATTGTACATATTTTATATTTACCTATTTTGTAAGATGTGTGCCTGTGTTTGTGTCTATGTTGAATGTAATTGTGGCTTGTAAATATGGATGTCACCAACTGCAAAACAAATCTACCTACGGGTACAAATAAAGTAACCTGAACCTGAACCTGAACCTGGCCAGCCACTCCTGGGAAGGTTCACCGCTGTTCCATGTTTTCGCCCTTTGTGGATAATGGCTCTCACTGTGGTTTGCTGGAGTCCCAAAGCTTTAGAAATGGGTTTATAACCTTTTCCAGACCGATAGATCTCAATTACTTTGTTTTTCATTTGTTCCTGAATTTCTTTGGATTGCAGCATGATGTCTAGCTTTTGAGGATCTTTTGGTCTACTTCACTTTGTCAGGCAGGTCCTACTTAAGTGATTTCTTGATTGAGAACAGGTGTGGCAGTAATCAGGCCTGGGTGTAACTAGAGAAATTGAACTCAGCTTTCCAAAGATGTGATAAACCACAGTTAACTTATGTTTTAATGGGGGGCAATCACTTTTTCACACAGGGCCATGTAGGTTTGGATTTTTTTTCCCCTTAATAATAAACACCTTCATTTAAAAACTGCATTTTATGTTTACTTGTGTTATCTTTGTCTAATATTTAAATTTGTTTGACGATCTGAAACATGTACCAAAAGCCAGTTTAGAAAGCTTGGGATCAGTCCGCCAAGGTCTCCGCCTTTGGCCGCCACCTAATCCACATAGCACCGGACCCCCATGATCCCTCCTGCAGGTGGTGAGCCCACTGGAGGGTGGACCCATGTAACTCCTTCGGGCTGAGCCCGGCCGGGTCCCATGGGTGGAAACCCGGCCTCCAGACGCTAGCCTTCGAGCCCCTCCCCCAGGCCTGGCTCCAGGGTGGGGCCCCGGTAACCCCATACCGTGCAGGGTACACTGAATCCTTGATATACAATTTATCATGAGAGTCTGTTGGATCGTTCTTAGTCTGGCCCTTCACCCAGGACCAGTTTGTCTTGGGAGACCCTATCAGAGGCAAATTGCCCCGGACAACATAGCTCCTGGGATCACTGGGGCACGCAAACCCCCCCACCACGATAAGGTGACGATCTATGAGGGGGAGGAGTTTAAGTATCTTGGGGTCTTATTCACGAGTGAGGGGAAAATGGAGCGAGAGATCGACAGATGGATTGGAGCAGCATCTGCAGTGATGCAGACATTGTACCGGTCTATTGTGGTGAAGAGGGAGTTTAGTTCTAAGGCAAAGCTGTCGATTTACCAGTCAATCTACGTTCCTACTCTCACCTATGGTCACGAGCTTTGGGTAATGACCGAAAGAATGAGATCGCGGATACAAGCGGCTGAAATGAGCTTTCTCCGTAGGATTGCTGGACTCACCCTCAGAGATAGGGTGAGGAGCTCAGTCATCCGGGAGAGGCTCAGAGTAGAACCGCTGCTCCTCCACATTGAAAGGAGCCAGTTGAGGTGGTATGGGCATCTGATTAGGATGCCTCCTGGACACCTCCCACTTGAGGTGTTTCAGGCATGTCCCACTGGGAGGAGACCCCGGGGCAGACCCAGGACTCGGTGGAGAGACTATGTCTCCCAGCTGGTCTGGGAACGCCTTGGTATCCCCTCTGAAGAGCTGGAGCAGGTGGCTGGGGAGAGGGAAGTCTGGACTTCTCTGCTTGAACTGCTGCCTCCGCGACCTGGACCTCCAGAAAAGCTGTAGAAGATGGATGGATGGATGGATGGATCTGAAACATTTAAGTGTGACAAACACACAAAAAAGTGAGAAATCGGGAAGGGGCAAACACTTTTTCACACCACTGTATATGCCAGAGAGAACCTTTTTGGATTGACATGTTTTTGCTCCTTCAACCCAAAGGTGTCAATGAGGGATTTGACCTGAGCGTTATGCTGTGGTTTAGGATGTTTTTTCAGTTCGTACTTTATTGTGGAACTTGAAATCTATGGTTCATGATGGCCTTTGCCTGATGTCTAACACATAGCTCTTGTTTCTTTTTCAGATTTTTAAAATGTTACCTATGATTTATCTAGGTTTATTCACTGATATATGTATAATATGTATAATATAATGCTCTGTACGATAGTATAAGGTATTTCATGATTTTTTGTCTTTCTATTCACTGTGACATCCCCCCACTGCTGCTTTTTAGAAGGGTTTGTGGAGTCTGGTCTTGCTCCATTTTGAGGCTTGATACTGAAGGACTACATTTCCCAGAAGGGATGGGATTCCCACAGAGGTGTGGACACAGGTGTAATGCATACTACTAATGACTTGTATGGGAATGCCCTTTGATTTAACCTCTGCACAAACATCATGGGCTGCAACCTCTTCTATGGCCTCGGTTTCAACATCAAGAGTGGTGCTGGAGAAGAGTGGCCTGGCTGCAGATTGTGGGACCGACCGGCTCCGAGAGTACAGGACGATGCTGTGTGGGATGAAAGATTGTTCAACACCCTGAACAGTAGACAGTAGACTTGTCTTGCTCAGGGTCACCGCAGGAGGGCCCCAGTGTCAGAGTCCGAGTCACCCTGGATGAGAGTACCGGGCGGCACAGGGGAGAGCCTACACCGATGAGCGATGCCCAAGGGATGGTCCCAGGTGTTCCCAGAGCTCAACCGAAGTGGACCGGTGGACACGGGGCCACACCAGCAGGGTCCGGAGCAGATTTAGAAGAGGTTGGGGTAAGCCCGATTGGCACTGAGAGGGCGAGTGCCAGGCAGAGACACTGCAGGCTGAGCAGAGCCCCGCTGGGAGTCACAGACTGGGTTTGGACTTGAGCGGAGGCGAGGTCACAGCGAGTGCGGGCCAAGCAACCGATGGTGGAGTACCAGGGCCAGCTGCAGGTGGTGGACGAGTGGCACGATGCTTATCTTCGGCTGTCAGATGGCTCGTGACGGCACCCAAGTGAGCTACGGCGTGCCCCTGGGAAGACAGTGAGACGTGGCCCTGGACAAGTGGCGCATCCGGCGGTGTGGAGGAGGAGGCGCACCGGGACTGAGGTGACCAGCACGGGAGGCAAGCCACCTCCAGGGGCAGACTGAGTAGAGAATGGTCCGGGGGTCCACGGGGTCATGTCATCCTCCCCGAGCCGTGTGTATATATAGGTTATTTGTTCTGCTTATGTGTTAGTTAGTGTTTTGGGTTAGATTGTTTGGGTTGGTTAGATTGGGCTGGATTATTCTGTGTTCTGTTTAGATTAGGAAACACGGCAGCAATTGTCTTTTAGTTTATAAATGGACTTTTATGTAGCTTAAGTGGCAGAATGATCCGCCTTGCTGTGTGTGTGTGTGGGGGGGGGGAACGGCAGTCTACCTGTACCCCCCCCCTAATTTTTTAGTTGTTTTTGTGTGAGTGTGTTCGGCCCTTTTGTGATTTCAGTTTAGTTTGTTTAGTGGATGATTCAGGTTCCAAATTGGGGTGGGTTATGAATGTATGTGTGTTTTGGATTTTGTACGGGGGGGGGGGGGGGCGGTGATATAGTTATTTATAGTTCATATGTTGTACATTTGTTTGGAGGTTCCGCCAACCCTGTGGGTATAGGAAGGGCTGCAGGTAGGAGGGCGGTCTCTTTGGCCGTTTCCGCTGCCAGTGGTTAGGTGTGGTTAGGTGCGGTTAGGTGCAGTTAGGTGTGGTTAGGTGCAGTTAGGTGCAGTTAGGTGCAGAGTGCCCTGTTTTAATAAACGTGTGTTCAGCTCCACTACTGGTCTCCCCCTTGACTCCAACCTCCGACATAACAACCACCATCACCAAATGCCAAAAACTATTTTGAGGATAAATTTGGGCCAAATCCTGTGGACTAAACAGCACAATTATTGGATGAATTTTTTGCAAAATTGTTCAACTTATTTTCTGATTAAATATGGTCTGTGGTAGATGGACTAATGCAACCCAATATCCAACGTCTATTTGGGGGCTAAATTACGGCTTGTGCTGGGGGGGCAGGAAACAAACAAGTTCAGATCACTGGTTCTTCTTTACTCAAATAATTTGCGAACAGAAGTCTCTGTATTAATAATATAAAGGTAAGTTGTGGATAGGGCATGGACCTTGAATGTGAATCCATCCATCGATTTATTTTTATCTTCTGCCTGGGGGTCTGAGTCAACAGGCGTGGAACCCTTAGCAGAAACTCCCAGATGTCTGTCCCCCAACTACCACCGTCCCTGCTGCCCGCAGCCCTTTTATAGTTACGGGCGGTGGCGTGACCGAAAGGCGGAGCCACCACCCCGTGCCACACAAATAAGAACAGAGAACATAAACCATATAAATAATTATATAACGTTATGGACAAGAAACGGCAGGATTACACGTGAGTGAGCGATCCAAGAGACTTTGCTATTGTTCTGAATCACGTTTGGGATTCACAGTAACAGTGGAGTCTTTCACGCCACCACCACTGTTGCCTTTGAATGGGAATTTGGCTGAGAACTGGCACAAATGGCAACAAAGGCTACGGCTATATTTAGCAGCTAGCAGGCTAAGTGACAAATCAGAGTCGTGGCAAATATCTGTCCTGCTGCTTTGTATTGGTGAAGAAGTGCTGGAGATCTACAATATAGTGCTTGTCATTCAGCGCGCTGATCCTAGGCACAAGAAATTGTCAGAAGTTCTGAAAGCTTTTGAAGCCTTCTGTGCACCAAGGAGGAACACTGTGTTTGAAAGACATCAGTTCTGGGCCCACCACTTTGAGGAAGGGGCAGCTATAGACAAATTTGTGACTGAGCTGCAACAGAGGGCACAAAATTGAGAGTTTAAAGAAGCTGAAGATCTGATGATGAGGAACAAACTTGTGTTCAGTGTGATGGATAGTAGACCATGTGAAAAGCTACTGGCCACTACAGAGCTGGACCTCACAAAGGCAACTGGCATCTGTCGTGCAAAAGAGGTCACATCTGCACAAGCAAAAATCCTTTCAAGTAGCACGAGCACTGCACATGTGCACATCATGGAGAGACGTGCCCACAAAGCAAAGCCCATCCAGCCCAGCAGAACACAGGCCAAGCAGCCCCCACGCTCAAATGAGGAACAGGTAAAGAGCTGTGGAAAATGTGGAAAATCACACAAATCCAGAACGTGTCCCACATTTGGTGCAGACTGTAGAAAATGTGGCAAGAAAATACATTTTGCTGCTGTATGTAAAACAGGGAAGAACGCTGCACACAGAGAGGCCAGAGCCAAAGGGGTCGACTCGCTGTTTATAGGAACAATAAACCAAGCTGGCCCAAAACACACAGGCTGGGGCACAAACTTGTTTACAGGAAAACAGACTGTCAATTTGAAGTTGGACACTGGTGCTGAAGCTAATGTGCTACCAGAGACAGTTGCAAGTAGACTGCCAAAGCACTATGGACCGGAAAAGACTGAGACGGTGCTTCTAGCCTGTGGGGCCACATGAATCAAACCAAAAGGTGTCCTATCACTCCCAGTTCACACCAAGCACGAACAAGCTCAGCTGAAGTGTTTTGTCACTGATGCGTCAGACACTCCACTACTGGGCAGGAGAGCATTTGTGGAGCTGGATGTCATCAGAAAATCTGACACCATGGCACAACAGATGCCACCACGCTCAAAAGAGGAGCTGGTGAAATGCTACGCAGCTGTGTTTCAGGGTCTCGGTGAGTTTCCAGGTGTGCATCACATCTGCACAGACAAAAACATCCCGCCAGTAGTGCATGGTTGCTGGAAAATACCATTTCCAGTGATGGACTGGGTAAAAGAGATGCTTAATGCCCAAGAAGAGAGAGGTGTGATACGGAAGGTCACAAAGCTGACACAATGGGTTTGGACCTGAAAGACCTGAATAAAGCCATACAGCACCAGCATTTTTCCATATCTACATCTGAGAATGTGCAACGCAAGCTAGCTAACAAGAAGATATTTACAATCCTCGATGAGAAGGATGGGTATTGGCAAGGACAATTAGATGATGCATCTGCAGATCTGTGCACTTTCATCACACCATGGGGAAGGTATCAGTTCACCCGACTACCTTTTGGAATTAAAACTGCAAGCGAGGTGTTCCAGCAGATAAATTCAGTGAGTTTTGGGGACATTGATGGTGTACATATAATAGCAGATGACATGATAACTGCAGCAGAAACCAAAGAGGAACATGACTGCATCCTGCAACAGGTGATGGACAGAGCCAAGCATCTGAATGTGAAATTCAGATGCTGACAAGATTGAGTACGTGGTCAGTGCAGTGAAATATATGGAGTATATTATCAGTGCTGATGGAGTGAGAGCTGACAGCTCCAAGGTAGCTGTAGTAACACAAATGCCACCACCAGAAGACAAAAAGGGACTACAAAGACTGTTGGGCATGACAAGGTTTTTGGCTCAGTACATTCCAGATGAGGCCGCAATCACAGCACTTCTGCGGACTCCGCTGAGAAAGGACACTGAGTGGCAGTGGCACCCAGAGCACCAGGTGGCACTAGACAAGCTGAAGGCTCCTATATCAAACGCACCACATCTTAGAATCTTCAACCCAAAAGAAGAGCTGGAAATCCAAGCTGATTCATCTAAGGATGGCCTGGGGGCTCTGCTCATGCAGAAGGGGCGTCCAATCGCATTTGCATCAAGGGCTTTGTCTGGAGCACAGCAAAATTATGCCCAGATAGAAAAAGAGCTACTGGCAATAGTATTTGCACTCAGAAAGTTTCATCAGCATGTGTACGGGGTTCCACTGAAGGTACAGTCTGATCACTTGAACCCGTACTAACCGGGCTGACTGGAGAGGCACGTGCAAGACTACAGCGGATGTTGTTGCAGATGCAGAAGCATGACATCATCTGAGATACGCTCCAGGCAGAGACATGCTGACAGCAGACGCGCTATCCGAGGCCAGGGCACCCACGGAGACACGAGAGACCTGGTGAAGGTGATCTATGCAGTCACACTGCAAGCGCCGCTAGAGGGCGCCATTATGCAGCAGCTGAAGGAGGCAACAGCCATCCATCCATCCATCCATCCATCTTCTACCGCTTTTCCGGAGGTCCGGGTCGCGGAGGCAGCAGTTCAAGCAGAGAAGCCCAGACTTCCCTCTCCCCAGCCACCTGCTCCAGCTCTTCAGAGGGGATACCAAGGCGTTCCCAGACTAGCTGGGAACGCCTTGGTATCCCCCTCATGGATCGTCACCTTATCGTGGTGGGGGGGTTTGCGTGCCCCAGTGATCCCAGGAGCTATGTTGTCCGGGGCAATTTGCCTCTGATAGGGTCTCCCAAGACAAACTGGTCCTGGGTGAAGGGCCAGACGAAGAACGACCCAACAGACTCTCATGATAAATTGTATATCAAGGATTCAGTGTACCCCGCCCGGTATGGGGTTACCGGGGCCCCACCCTGGAGCCAGGCCTGGGGGAGGGGCTCGAAGGCTAGCGTCTGGTGGCCGGGTTTCCACCCATGGGACCCGGCCGGGCTCAGCCCGAAGGAGTTACGTGGGTCCGCCCTCCAGTAGGTTCACCACCTGCAGGAGGGATCATGGAAGTCCGGTGCTATGTGGATTAGGTGGCAGTCAAAGGCGGAGACCTTGGCGGACTGATCCAAGGCAACAGCCAGTGATGCTGAAATGCAGCTGTTGATAAGGATGCATAGAAAAGGATGGCCTGAAAGAAGCAAGAGTGTGCCTATAAAAGCGCAACCATATTGGCAGATCAGAGACACATCATGCATTGAAGATGGCCTGGTGATGGTGGGCAACAGAATCATCATTCCTACAGGATTCCTGAGGCACTTAAGAGGTTGCATGTGGCACATCAAGGCTTCCAGAGAACCCTAGCACACGCAGGAGTTCTAGTATACTGGCCTGGGCTCACAAATGATCACATAATGGTTGAATCATGCATGGCCTGCCAAGAAAAACTGCCAAGCAATCACAAAGAACCACTTCTTCCACACTAGGTACCTGAGACAATATGGGAGAAAGTTGGTGCAGACATTTTTCACTGTAAGGAGCATCCAGTTCTGCTGACTGTGAATTATTATTCCAGATACCCAGAGATCCTGAGTATTCAGTACCTCAGAGGTCCTGAATACTCTGGACCTCTGAGGTACTGAAGAGGTTGCTTTCTTTGTGATTAGCCCTCCCCAATCTGCTTCCCGGCTCACACACTAAAACAAAGCAATTACAGAAACAAATAAACTACCGATCCATGCACACAACTAAACTGGGGGGCCAGGTGGACTCCCAGCACCCCCACACGGCTGGGCGGATTATTCTGCCGCCAAATACACAAAACAAAGCCGACTACCTACAATAATGAAAATAAAATACAATGATCCCAGAACAGCTCCACATAGAACACACAACTTAAGACAGATCACAGCTACTGCCCCCCCCCCAACACTCACCCCCACACTGGGCACATTCCAAGAAAACAAACGCTGGGGATGTAAATGCTAATGAATAAACAATTTACACGGTCAAACGCGCCCCACCACCCAAACCTGGGCGCACAAATAACATCTCAATAAAATTTCACCCCATCAAGCTGCCGTCCTAAAGTTTTACATTTTCACCCAAACCCCTTAGGCTAAAATTTGATTAACACACGTCTCCTTTGCCAGTAATAGAAAACTTTCCCTCTTCTTCTCTTGTTTTTTTTTTTTTAATCAAATCAGGGTACCAGACCAGCAGCCAATAAACACATCAGGACTGGAGAGAAAAACACAGAAAAATAAAACCCAATCCTCTCAGTCCTTAGACGGGTCCTTCTCCAGTCGCCTCCATCTTGTGACCTCAGGGCTCCCACTGCACCGCTTCTTCTCCTCCACTCGGCACAACTCGTTCAGATGCCCCCGGGTCTGGTCAGGCAAGCGCAGACACCCGTCACTCCAAGCAGCCTCCACCCGGAACTGTCTCCTCTCATCGCGCTGCTCGCACAAACCGCGATCGCCTCTCATCCAGGCCTCAATCCAGGGCTGCACCATGTCGCTGACCCGCAGGGAAACCCGTGTCCTTTTTTCCCAGTGATTTTGGGTCTGACTGGTCTCCACCAACAATCCGGTCGTCTCGTAGACCCTGTCCATGTTATCCATGGCAGACTATCTCTGGTCGTCCCGCTGTTTGCATGGACTGTGATCCCATCGTACTCGAGCATCAACCTTGGTCTTTGAAGGAGCCCTCTTCCTTTTATCCAGATCACCAATCCTGCGACAGGCCTCTGTCACCGATCACTCCGGCTCGCAGGCTCGTTTCAGTCTCCTCTTAGCAGGCCGTCTAGCCCCTTTTTCTTCTGGTGTTGGCGCCTCATCCTGAGAAGCCTCATCGGGGATCCCGGCGTACCGTCCAGCACCCTCGTTTAGGGCAGCCTGCGTGACAGCATCAGGTCCAACCCGAGGCAGCTCCGTGTGGCACGGCGTGCGCTCTCCCTTTGTCACTTTGTCCACCCAGTGTGAATCCCACACCTCAGCACCCTCTACGACAGGAACAGGTCGGCCCCACAGTCCATATCCGGACCATTCTTCACCCGAAACATTGATGCAAACACTGGGCACCACACTGTCCTGATACTGGGCCTCCATTTCCATATAGCCCAAAATAGCCAACCTGTTCCGTCCATAACCATAACACTCCTCATACTGCCTTCTTATCTGTTGGCGGGGAAACAGTCTCTCCATGGTTTCCAGATTCAGGGCGGAAATCACCGCTCCATTATCCACCAAGAGTGGGAGCTCAACGCCATCTAGCGTGATGGTGCAGCCGATCCTCCCTATCGTCTCCGGGGAGACGGTATGCACCACTGTTGGAGTCTTCTGCGCAGCACCTGGTTCACCCCTACAGCTCCTGCGTACAAAGTTTTCACACACCCTGGCAAAATGGTTCAAAACTCTGCACTTGCCACAACGCTCTCCTTTCGCTGGGCACACACCGGCCTTACAGCGGTGAACAGTGGACCCACACCCATAACACTTTGGCATAACTGCGGCAGACCTTATCCTGACCACGGAGGCAAAACCTTCCTCTCCGCATTCTCCATCACAAGGGTCCCAAAACAGTGCCTTAACGCAAGACTCATCCTCACCCAGAAAAGCCCCTTCAGGAAGGCCTCTGACCATGGTCTCTGCTGCCTCAAACCTCTGGGCGTGCTCGATAGCCGTGGCCAACGTCAACTCTCCTGGATATTCCAACAGTCTGGACCGGACGGCTGTACAGCGAACATACTCCACTAGTTGGTCCCGAATCATGTCCTCTTCCAGGTGTCTGAAATCACACCCCCTCGCCAGCCTTCGGAGCTCGTCAACGAATGTCGTCACTGGCTCTCCCAAACGCTGGCGGCGCTGTCGAAACTGGATGTGCCGGACCGTGACACTCTCCCAAGCGCGTAAGTGGCACACCATCAACTCCACAACACCAACAAAGCTATTAGCCCCACCACCCCCCCAGGCTCACCAACACTCTCCGCTCCTTGGCACCCAACCCATGGACTAACATACTCTTGGCGCAAAGCCTCTCACACTCGCCGAAGTTCAAAACCATGAGGTAGTTGGTAAAAGCAGTGAACCAACGAGGCCACGACACGGGTGGCCCGCTCAGGGCCTCCAAAACCAGCCGAAACTCAACAGCACACTTTTCTATTCCTACTTTTACCTCGTTGCCAAATGTTGTGTCCATAGTTGGGTAAAGCAAACACACGGTCGCTGCAGTTTACGGAGCCTTATTGAACAGAGTGCGTCGCATACATATATAGGCTTACAGCACTCGCCTGCCTGCCAGGTGGCTCCACGACGAAAGAGGCAGAGCGTCTTCCACCCACTCCTTTATACCATGGGCAGCGTCACCACCGGAAACCGGCAGTGGCCACACCGGTCTGACCCATGAACAACCCGGCCGCCATCTTACTAATACAGCCAGTTTACATACACAGCAGGAGACTGACGAGCTGAAAGGGGGGATGTGGTGTAAAGACAACAATACCCAGCCTGCCCAGCAGGGGTCCACTGTGATTATGGTGCCACTTCCTTGTTGTTCTTGAAGCTGCAGGTCACTGTCATATGTTCTCCCAGCACCCAGATAAAGAACATCAAAGGACATCCAGCCTATTTTGACGATCACCGTGCTGCACCGGAGACCAGGCACAACACGATCCATGTGGGCCCCACCAAAGGTTGAAGACATGGGCTGTTTACGGGTCCATGTGGGTTTGTCTGCAGTGTTCATGTTGGCCCCATCTGTGTTTGCCCATCTGGACTTTCCTGTTTACTTATTTTCTCATAAATGTGGAATTTTCTTGTAAATTTGTGATAGTTTTCCCATAAATTTAAGACATTCTTTTTGAAACTTTCTCATAAATTTGCAACTTTTTTTTACTGTAAATTTGGAACTTTTTCCTCATAAATGTGTTAGCTTTCCTTGTAAAATTTGGACTTTTTTCTTGCAAATTTTCTAACTTTTTCTTGTAACTTTCTCAAAAAATTTAATCTTTTTATTGCTGTAAACGTGCAAGTTTTTCTTGTAAATTTATAACTTTTTTCTTGTAAGTTTTCTATTTATTTTCTTATATATTGCTACTTTTTTGTTAATTTGCAACTTTTTTCTTATTTTTTCCTCATAAATTTGTGACTTTTTCTTGTAATTTTGCTAAATTTTTCTTGACAACCTTTTCAGTAAATTTGTAACTTTTTTCTCATACATTTGTCACTTTTTTCTTGTAAATTTGCAAAAAAAAAAAAAAAAATTCTTGCAAATTTGTAACTTTTTTCAGGTAAATTTGTGACTTTTTTTTTGCAACTTTATTGTTGTTTGCCAGGACTTTAAGTCACGGTTTACTGACAGACTAAGCAGCTTGAGGCTGAAACCAAACTCAAGCCTTACAGCAGATAAATACTGTAGCGAACTCAATATGAGCACCCTACTTGGCTTGCCAAGTGGGTTGACCCTATTGGCGACACAGGTAGGGTGCGGGACTCCGGAGCGGGAGGCGTGAGTTCGAATCTCCCGGTGGGACGTCGCCATGTCGAGCAGCACGTTACAATACGGTTCCTTGTGGTGAAAACAGGGAAAGGGTCCACAGGAGACACAATGTGGTGTGACGATAACGAGATTGCTGCAGGGAGGAATGGAAACAGCATGAATAAATAAGGAAACAGATGATGATGAAATAAGGAACAGCCAGCAATTAGGAACAACAGAGATAATAATGACAACAGGAAGTAACCAAGGGGGTTGTCAAAATAAGAGTCAGTAGGGATAATAAGCAAGACAGGATAAACAATGTAAAGAATTAACATAACTGGCAGCAATGGCATGATTAGCAATATCGATACCTAAAATTTAAACAAAACTAAGACTGAGGACATGGGCATGTCCTGATTCATGATACCCCCCCTCTTTAAGGGGAGGATACTAGACAACCCTGAGATGAAGAGAGGGACCCCCCTACCCTGGGCGGGTGCTGAGGCCCACAGAAAGGAAAGCTAGAAACATCCCCCATCATAGTCCAGACAGAGAGACAGAGAGAACAGTTCATCTGGGGGCCTGCCAAAGTCCATGGGCCACCAGACGGGAGAACACAAAGCTGGAGCCAGCAGGTGGGGAGCGTTGACCACAGCAAGCAACAGCCGAGGAGTCCAGAGCCCAGGCGACAGCAGCTGAGGCACTTTGAACTGAGGAGACAGCTGCAGTGGGGCACTGAGCTCAGGAGACGGCAGCTGCGGCGCGCTGAGCTCGAGATGAGACGACTGGAGAGTGCCGACCTCAGGATGAGACGACTGAGGGTGAGCCTCCTGGAGCGCAGGCAGCTGAAGTGCGTCGACCACATGAGACAGTAGCTGAGACTGAAGAGCGTCCGGCCCAGACGCCTGCAGTTCCATCTTCGACACAGCCCCCTCAGACAGAGAGGAAAAGGCACAAGTTGGAGTCGGGATTGTTATGTCTGTAAAATGACCAAGCAGGAGGCGAGTCTTCATGCAGCTAACGCTCTCAACTTTATTACAACAACCTGGGTTTATATACAGATGGGCTGTACCAACCTCACGCCACCCTAGGGGGGTGGGCACTACCACACACATTCATGTCACACACACACCGCCCCCCCTTTAGAAAAAAATGAAAAACCACACACACAACTGAAAACCACCCAAATTTAGAAACCTGAATCACACACTAAGAACAACGAGAATAACATATTATATTAGAACAAACCTATCACATTCACACAAAACAAGTCAAACTTGGACCGCGTCTCTTTAAAAATGTACAAAATAATCCCATAATATTCATACATTCACTCACATGCACACCAGCATCAACTATATGCAAAATACAAATTCACATATTTACACAAGAAAAGTTTTAAGTAACACCAATGTCTCTTGGCAGTCACCACTCTTCACATGGCCACGGAGGCCCAGGACAGCCCCACGGCATCAGTAAGCCCGGCTGCTGCCTCCCCCCAGGGTCGAAACACCCCTCCCTGGCAAAAATGTCTCTACTTACTATAACCTTTTTTCCTCTCTGGGCCGAGCCTTGCTGCCGACCTGCAGGGGAACCCGACCTGGTCTCCCATGTTCACCACGCCATCTCCAGCCCTCCTTCCTGTGTCAGGCCATCCTGCCATCCCGGTCCGAATTATCACCCCGACAATGGCGTTTGGCACACTGCAGAACCGCGCCAATTTGTTCTGCTCCACTCTCTTGTCCTCCAGCCTCGGCAGCCTTCCTCATGGGGAAACCGTGGTGCCGTCCAGTTCCCACACCAAAGGCAACATGGCCACTGGCACCGGGGTCTACCCTCACTGGGTTATCATTGCTCCAGTCACCATCACCTCCCAGCTCGCCAGACTAGTTCATGTCCTGAACCGCGCCGTCATCCATGTCCGGCTGTAGCTGCTGTCCCTCGGGGCTCTCGCTGACACTCCCGTCGGCTCCATCTCCCAACCCAGCCACGTTATCACTGCTCTCAGCCCTCTCGCTCCAGGTGTCCTGCTGAGTCACCTCTGCATCCTGCTGCTGCTCACCTCCGAGGAACGCACCATCACCTTCGCCGGGCTCGTTCACTGACCCGGGCTCCTCACCGCTGCATCCAGCGCTCTCGGTACCGGTGTGCCGCTGTGCTGTCACCATGTCCAGCTGTGGCTCTTGTCCCTTGGAGCTCTCAGCCTGCATGGTCCCACCTAACTTGGGCTCTCTCTCTCCGCTTCGGTTCTGGCTGCTCGAGGGGTGGGGGCAATTCCGGTTCTTGTTCATCCTCCATTTCATCTTCACCATCTGAGCTATAGTCACTCTCTGTGTCCCATTCGCTGTCTGTTTCACTCTCACAGTCCACACAGTGATCCTCGGCTGCACCCATGTCTGCAAAGCCTCTGTGAACTGGTTCTGGGCCACTGACCGTTTGTCCATGTTTTCGAGAGTGAAACCCAGTTCCTCAAACAGGTCCCACCCCATGACATTTTTGCCCCGGCATGCCACCTGGAACCAGAACACTGGAAGGGTTTTTTCACTGTACTGCACCGTCAGTGTGATACTCCTGCCGTTACCAGAGTCCTCATTGTCCGGCAGTTCCACCGCATCCAGGCTCCGGGGTGTGAGCCTCTGAAGCCAGGCCTCACTCACGATGGACCGTGTGGCGGTGGTGGCTATCAACATGGGCACCCTCACGCCATCCAACTTCACCACCTGTTGCGGTCCTGACCATCCTTCGGGGCCCACGACGTTTACACCGTGTCCGCTGTTGTCAGTGGCCAGGTGCTCCTCCACATGTGGCCCCGGTTCTGCCTTGAGGCCCAGCTTGGTGCCCTTAGCTTTGTTTCGGTGTAAAACTAGCCTGTCAACTAGCCTGTCCATAGACTTTGACTGAGCTGTTAGCTTTCCTAAGCTAACTAGCTCTGCCGTCCCTAGCACCACCAGCTCTTTCGCTCGCAGCTCTCTGGCCCTCGTCCGCTCCGTAAAGTATGCTGCCATGTGCCTGACGGCCTCCTTGTAGCCCTCACTCGTGCCCAGCGAGTCGAAGATTCTTCGGCCCTCCGTGCTGAGGTTACGGGCCAGGAGGGCCCACCACTGTCTCCCTCCAAGCCAAGGGAGACCCAGCGAGTTGATATACTCCTCAAACTCACATCTCCACTGCGGCCACAAAATCACCGGCTCACCCGGGTTTTCCAGAAACGGCAATTGTCGCTGATTTAGCCAGCACACTCCCATTCTTCTCCTTGTCACCAAATGTTATGTGTGTAAAATGACCAAGCAGGAGGTGAGTCTTCATGCAGCTAACCATCTCAACTTTATTACAACAACCTGGGTTTATATACAGATTGGCTGTACCAACCTCTCGCCATCCTAGGGGGCGGGCACTACCACACACACTCATATCACACACACCACAGGGATCGCGCCATAACCGCCAGCAGCTGAGCTTGGTGGGGAGAGCTCAGAAGCAGATGGAAGCTGGAACTGAGTCTCTACACAAGGAGCAAGACAAGACCTCTTTAATATAGATGTTGGAGAAACAAAAAAGAGGACTTGCCTTAACTCCTGCTGTTCTGTGGGCCAGGACCCCGGTGCTGCTGATGTTGGCACGCGACCTTGAGAGGAGCTGCAGCCATAATGACCTCAGGAGGGGCCGCAAGCAAAGCAGCAGAGGAGGAGGTCTGGAGCGAGGCAGCAGGCGAGGAGGTCTGCGGTGTAGCCGCAGTAGAAAGGCTCTGGAGCTGAGGAGCTGACATGACAGCTGACGAGGAGCTCTGGAGCTAAGGAGCTGAGGAGCTGACGTGGCCACAGATGACGAGCTCTCGAACTGAGGAGCCAATGAGACAGCAGTAGACAGAGCTTCTCACCAGCTGTCATGCCAGCTCCTCAACTCTGGAACTGAGGGGATGGTGTGGACGGTGTGGAGGAGAGGTGGTGAGCAGCAGCTGTAGACAGCAGCTGTAGAGGAGACCCCGTCTCTGACAAGCCAGGAGTTGTTAGCCCGTCCACCTCTGGTGAGGAGGAGAACTCGGGGGACAGCAAAAATTCAAACAGCAATGATGGAATTGTTGTGTTTGGAAAAAATGGATGCAGACAGGTCCACATGCTGAGATTAGCTTCATGAAACGTTAGCTCAAACTGCTAGGAGGAAGCGCACAGTGAGGTAAGTGGGATGTGGTACACCAAAGGTGTAGAGCAAGACAGAGCGCCCACAAGAGACCGGCTCGCCCTGGGTAGCTGGGTGTTATACCTGCGGTGTGATGACGTCACACATGCATACATGCGACCGCAGCATGGTGCGTCGTGCCGTTTCTCATATATCACATTTACTCCCCCTTGAAAAAGCTTAGAACGACGTCTGGGACAATAAACAGGACAGGACAAACAATAATACAAAGAATCATAACTAGGCGTGATGGCGTGACTAACAATAACGATAACCCAAATTTAAACACAAGACCGAGGACATGGACATATCCTGATTCATGATATCTTTTCAAGTAATTTTACAATTTTGTTTCTAGTAAATTTGTGACTTTCTTTCTCATATATTCTCACTTTATTCACATAAATTTGTGCCTTTTTTTTCTCAGAATTTTGCTTATGATGCCAGTGTTCCTGAAACCTGTCGGCAAGCACAGATGTGGCCAACAAGGAACCGGTGGACAACCCCACATGGGACTCATAAGACAGCCCAGTTTTAACCTTTGCTGGGGCCCACATGGACAGACTGGCTGGGTCTCTTCACGGCTGCTGCGATGCTGTGGTTCCAGTCCATGGCTGTACTGCAGAACACAGGCAGGGGGGGGGCAGGGCGGTCGTCATCCTGAATGAATGAATGAATGAATTTATTTCGGATAATACAGTACAGGTTGAAGAAACTGTATAATATAACAACAAGGTCAAATTAGACAAAGACTCCTCCTACTATACAATTCCACGTGAGTTATCCGAAATGGGTGATGGCTGAAGCCGCAGCTTATATTGCCCACCCATATTCCATCCAAGAATTCAAAGAAAAAAGAGTAAACAAGACAAGAGTGATTACAATTTAGAACAAAGCTAAGACAAAGTGTGACTGAGAGAAAAAAAAAAAAAAAAAAAAAAAACTAAGCTAGTCTAAGTTAAGCAGTTACTATTCGAGACAAATCTAAGACAGAATGTCACAGAGAGAAAAAAAAAACAAAAAACTAAGCTACAACACAACACAGGCTGGAAATGTCAATCCTTATGTGAGTTTACATGTCGTCTTGTAAATATGTTTGGAGTATTTCTTCCTTTAGTTTTTGTTTAAATTGTCCAAGCGTTGTACATGATTTTAATTCAGGTCCAAAATCGTTCCATAATCTGACTCCTTGCACTGAAATACAGTGTTGCTTGGTGGTTGTTCTCACTGTAGGCTTTTGAAATATACATGTTCCTCTGAAGTGATATCGTTTCTCCCTTGTTTGGAACAACTTTTGGATATTTGCGGGCAGTGATAAATTCTTCACTTTGAACATTATTATTGCGGTTTTAAAGTCAACCAGATCTTTCAACTTGAGAGTTTTTTGTTTAAGAAAAAGTGGGTTTGTTGGTTCCCTGTAAGCTGCTTTGTTTATTATTCTAATAGCTCTCTTTTGAAGCATAAAGACTGGATATATGTTTGTTTTATATGTATTTCCCCATACTTCATTACAATATGTCATGTATGGGAGTATTAATGAATGATACAAGGTGTATAGTGTGGGTTGATTCAGCAAATATTTCACTCTGTGTAATATTGCAATTGATTTGGAGACTTTGCCTTTAATATAATTAATATGTGACTTCCAACACAGTTTGTTATCAATTATTACTCCAAGGAATTTAGTTTCAGATACCCTTTCAATCTCTACACCATTTACACTGAGTTTGGGTACTGGATTGTTGTGATGGTTGTTAAAGACTATAAATT
Organism: Pholidichthys leucotaenia; assembly: GCA_020510985.1. Lineage (NCBI taxonomy): Eukaryota > Metazoa > Chordata > Actinopteri > Cichliformes > Pholidichthyidae > Pholidichthys > Pholidichthys leucotaenia. Next base: position 178,373,016 of record CM035850.1, on the reverse strand, counting down.
TTGTCTTACTTAAATTGAGCGTTAATTTGTTTGAATCAAACCACAGTTTAAGCTTTCCTAATTCCTTCCCGAGTGTATCCAGAAGTTGTTCCAAATTGTTTCCACTGCATAGCAGATTAGTGTCATCGGCAAACAATATTAAGTCCATTTTTTCTGAAACTTTACATATATCGTTTATATACATATTGAATAATAATGGTCCCAAAACTGAACCCTGTGGGACTCCACAGGTGACCTTCAGCAACTCTGAGTTTTTGTTGCTAACACATACATACTGATATCTATTCTTTAAGTAACTACTTAACCAGGACAGTGCTACCCCTCTGATACCACAATTTTGTAGTTTCTTTAATAATAAATTATGATCTACTGTATCAAATGCTTTTTTAAGATCCAGGAATACTCCAACTGAATACTCTTTATTTTCAATGGCTGTTGATATTTTTTCTGTAAATTCCATTAGGGCATATGCAGTTGTCCTCTTGTGTCTGAACCCATATTGCTGCTCACATAATAAATCATTCTTCAGTATGAAGTTGTCAATTCTCTCATAGAATATTTTTTCAAGTATCTTGGAAAATTGTGGTAATAGTGAAATTGGTCTATAGTTTGAGAGTTCCCCTCTGTCGCCCGTCTTGTATATCGGAATTACTTTAGCTATTTTCATTGCATTGGGAAATATACCTGATTGGAGAGACAGGTTGCAGATATACGTCAGTGGTTTTACTATGCATTCGATAACAGTTTTGACTAGTAGCATGTCGATACCATCACAGTCAGTAGATGTTTTACTTTTGAACGATTTAACAATTTCAATGACCTCTCTTTCGTCTGTGTTCTTTATGAAGATGGAGTCTTTTACAGCAGTGTTATTGCATATTGTATCACCTGTTGGCACCGTAGTGGGTATTTCTCGGGCCAGTTTAGGTCCAATGTTAACAAAAAAATTATTAAATTCATCTGCAGGTGAAGCTATATTCACACTCTGAGTCGTTTTATTATTTTTTGGAATATTAGTTGGGTAGCTTGTATTTCTGCTTTTATTTCCAAGGATACTGTTGATTATTGTCCATGTATTTTTAATATTGTCTCTGTTTTTCTCCAGTTCTTTACTGTAATAGTCTCTTTTACTACATCTTATTATATATGTTAACTTATTTTTGTATGTTTTATACCGCTGCTCTGCTTCTTTTGTTCTTTTCTTTAGGAAAGCTTTATATAATGATTTTTTCTTTTTACACGCCTTTTGTAGTCCTTTGGTTAACCATGGCTTATTAGCAAATTTGTGTTTAAGCTTTTTTATTACTAATGGGCAGTTTTTTTCATAAAGAGTGGTTACAATGTTTATAAATGTGTCATAGGCTTCATTTACATCTGATACATAGACTTCTGTCCAGTCTTGCTTCAGCAAGTCCTCTTTAAGAGAACTGATTGCATTTGGTGATTTGTGTCTGAACGATTTTGAAGTTTTTTCTGCGTTGGGCCCCGTGTGGCCATGGATAAGTGCAAAGGTTGGCAAGTGGTCACTTATATCATTTATCAATAATCCACTTTCTATTTTCTTATCGATAACATTGACAAACAGGTTGTCAATAAGTGTAGCAGAGTGAACTGTGATTCTACTGGGATGTGTTATTGTGGGATATAGACTCATGCTGTACATAGAGTTCATGAACTCTGTAACTACATTTTGTTGATGAGGATTCAGTAAATATTGAAATCTCCACAAATTGCTACCATTTTCTTACTAGTAATATTATTGTACAGCTCGACTAATTTATCTCTGAATGTCTCAATGCAAGTTCCCGGCGTTCTATAAATGCAGCTTATGATTAGATTTTTTGTTTTGTCTAGGTCAATCTCAACAGTAACACATTCCAAAATCCCTGGTAGTGCTGAGGACATTTCATTTACAAGCTTACACCTGTACAGGTCATCAATATACAGTGCAACACCACCACCCTTTTTTTGAGTTCTGTTAATATAAAATCCTCCAGCCACCCTCCTCCCTTCTCCTTGGGCTGCCAGAGGAAGCGTGTGAAGGGGAAGTCGTTGGTGCGTGGATAATAATGTAACATTTGCAGTGAGGGGTGGGGGATCAATAGGAATCAATAGGCCAGGCTTGGCCTGCCATTAAAGAAGCGTCAGGACTGCATAATAATGGAGCGCAGGTACGTTGGCATAAAAGCTGGCTCGAAGGTTATATAAGGAACTCTGAGTTTAGGGTCAGGAGTGCATTTTCCTGTGCTGATTTAATATATGATTGGACAAATCTGTAATATTCACTAAAGGTACAGTCATGTGAAAAAATTAGGACACCCTGCATAAGCCTGTGTGTTTTTTTAACGTATTTGGACATATGCAATTTAATATCAATGTCAAAAATACTGGGAGATTCATGTAATACAACTAAACAATTAAAAATAAATTAAAGACTTTTTTTTTCAAATTTTCTGTAAAATGTAATTCTAAACAAATAGTGAGGAATAAATTAGGACACCCTCACATTCATTCTCACTTACAATGGCTAAAATAAATGTTAAAAATGCAAATAAAAACAAAAACTAGGTTATACATAGATATGTGAACATTTATTAATAAAGAGCTGAATATTTAATGGGGTGTCCTAATTTTTTCACATGACTGCATGTAGAGGAGCGCTTCCTGGACTCAAGAACAAACTTTAGGTTCTCTGAGGTGCTCTTTGGGTGGGAAACTTCATGAAAACAGCCACACACAAAAAAGAGACTCCAAGGCACTCTCATTTCAAAAATAAAAAAAGCCTTTGTTAAAATGGCTTTGGTAATATAAACCTATTAAAATCAATTAAAAGTTCCAACGCGTTTCAGCCACATACCTTCATCAGGGAGTCAAACAGGTATCAAGGAGAGGGAGGGGTCTTATAAAAAAAGGTCCACCAATCAGAAACCTCCACCTGGCTGCTGTGGTGTCCTGGTTCAAAATGCACCGTGTAGACACCCGCCACGTCCAGAAGATGTCATCCCTACCACCTTCCAACCAACAACATTTAAAACATACCCCGTCGGACAATGTAAACCTAACCATGATGTTATTTTGGGGATTTCAACTGCAGGCTGAACACAGCTGCAAAAGTTATAAAGGCAACTTTGCCTGTCTGCAACTCACTCAGTTGGTAATTCATGTCTGTTCGCATGTTTACATTGAGTTACAATGTAATTGTGCCATGCAAAAAATTTGCCCATTCACATTTGGCGTAAAAGCACCTTAAAACATGTCATTGTCAACTCTGAAGTGTAAAATTGATGATGAAAATCATTGGTTTAACCCTGCCTGGACTGATATGTGTGTGTAATGGAATCTGTAGTTATAAAAAGAGGTTCCTACTCACACGTGGTGATTTAAAACAAAATAAACCACAATAGTGGATGTGCAATGTTTGTTAATGTTATCAATCTTTTCTTGGGGGGTTTGTGCACTGAAGTGTTTGACAGTTCTTTTTTTATTCATCTAAATGCACTTTGTGATGTGCCAAGGTCAGTTATGACCAGGATGTAGTATATTTTATTTCAAAAGGGAAACAAATGCTAATGCTACTAACAGTGCACAATGAGTTTTTATGCACTTTGAGATATGCCTGAGTAAGATGTGACCAAAATGGTTATTTACAGAATTTTATTTTTTTCATTCTATTTATTTAATTGTTGTTCAAGAGGAAAAATATTTCTACTATTTCAAGTTCTGCTCAACCCCAGCACTGTTATTGTGTTTTTATGCACTTTTGATGTGCCTTTGTCATGTACCAAGCGCACATTTAAAACAAAGACAATGAATAAAAAGTGCATATTTTTCATCATATTGATCTGTGTTGGTTTGAAATTTGTCATATTCAACAGATCGCTGAACATGTGCGGCCCAGTTACATGTCTTGATTTCAGATTGTGGCCCAACTGAGTTTGTAATTGAATAGCCATGCTCTACAGGTTCACTATGGGTCAAGAGTCCTCCCAGCATTCACATTTCAAGTGATGTGCCTTGGTGACCACATCCTGGGTTTAGTTTAGTTTAGTGTTTATTTGAAAGGGACATCACATACTGATGAACACTAGTACAAGTGTAAGTATGCGAGATTTAGCAGTACTGCTAATTTGCATCTGTAGTTCCCCAGCAGGTCACAAAAACACACAAACATTCATACATGAGCAGAACAACTGCAATGAAACTGTACAAAGTGGATATGCTAAAGTGCAAGAGTTAAGGTGTTTCAAGTATTTCACACCAGTGAAGTACCACATATGCGTACACACACATGCACCCAAGCACCTCACAGCAACAAGAGACAGCAACAAACAAGAGGCGGGGCATATGCGTGTGTCGCACAAGCACATAGGAATATATGCATATGCCATAGAGCAACCACTAGTTATGCGTACAGTTTTAATTGTTTAAAAGCCAATTTTTACAATGCTTCTTAAAAGTGTTTAGTGTGGTACGTTCTCTGATTGCAGGTGGTATATTATTCCAGATCTTGGTGCCCCTCACTGATAGCACAGATTGAGCAAATGTGGTGTGTCTGTGGGGGACCTCACAGTCTTCTCTAGTGATTGCTCTGGTGGTTGTACCAGTGACAGTTCTCAGTTTAACATATTCTCCCAGGGGATGGGGGTGCATAGCCATTTAATATTTTATAAATTGAACAGGCAAATTTAACAGTTTTATAATTTTCAAAAGACAGAAGATTGTATTTCTTGTAACTGTTGCAGCAATGATATGTGGGATCTTTCTTATCAAAGAGTTTTATGGCTTTTTGTGTAAAGATTCAGTGGGTTTGATCAAGGTTACACCAGTGACCAGTTGGTAAAACAGTAATCGATGTGTGAGAAGATCATTGTATACAGAAACATTTTGGCCACATAAACTGTCAGCAATGACCTAATTTGTTTAAAATTTCGTAGACTGAATTTGATTATGTTTGAGATTTTTTTGATGTCTTTTTTTAAAGGTTAGTGAGGAGTCTAAAATCACACCGAGGTACTTAAGTTCCTCGACTAATTGCAGCTCCTCCCCTTTTAAGAAGATGTTTGAGTTTGTAATATTTGATTGTTGTTTGGTGAACATCATGCAAACAGTTTTTTACTGTTTGCAGTGGCACAGGCGCAGGTGTAGTGTGACCAACTACTGATTGGAGGGTCATGGGTTCGATTCCCGCTCTGTCTGCTGTCCGCTTGTCAAAGTGTCCTTGAGTAAGACACTGAATCCCCAGTTGCTCCTAGTGGCCTGGTTAGTGCCTGTGTGTATGGCAGCTCTGCCATACACACCATACACTTGGTGTATGGTGTCATACACATACACTTGTATGTGTATGGCAGCTCTGCCGCCATCAGTGTGTGAATGTGTGTGTGAATGAGTGGACTGTAGGATCTGTGAAGCGCTTTGGTCATCCTAGATGAGAAGAAAAGCGCTATATACAGTAAATGAACGCCATTTACCATTTAGTAGGAGACATGAGTTATTCAGCCAATCATGGATTTGGGTCATCGCTGTTGTAAGAGTACAGCTGGCTTCTTGGGTGTTTTTTACAGGTGGGGATATCACCGTGCCATCTGCATATATTTGTATATGAATGCTTCTGCATGCATTTGGTAAATCATTTATGTATAGGGAGAATGATATTGGTCCAATTATGGAGCCTTGTGGAACACCCATTTGACATTTCAAATATTATGATTTGACACTGTTGGCCATTATACATTGCTGTCTGTTGGTTAGATAGAATTTCATCCATTTGATAGCATGTTCTGAAAAGTTAAACTGAGTAAGTTTGGTTAAAAGGATGTTGTGGTCAATGGTGTCATATGCTTTCTTCAGATCTAAAAACACAGCACCTACACAATTGCACTTGTCTAAGAAAGATTTAGTTTTCTCTAGGAACAAGCTTATTGCAGACTCTGTTGAGTGGTGGGCATGGAACCCAAACTGTGCGTGATCCAGGGGGGTGTTTCCATAATTCAGATGTTCATATACAGTAATGGTGTAGCCACCCATTTGTTCAATTATTTTGGAGATGACAGGTAAGATGCTGATTGGCCTGTAGTTGTTTATATCAGTTTTACCTCCTGTTTTGAAAATGGGTCTGACCACTCCTGCCTTCAAGGCAGTTGGGACAACAGCATGTCTGATTGACAGACTGATTAAATGAGTAACTGGACAAATGAGAGATTCTTTATTTTCTTTTAAAAAATTGGTGTTAAGACCATGTTCATCTGTTGCTTCTGAGCGATTCAATGAGCTGATGATATTTGCGACTTCATTTTCAATTATTTCTAATATATTAAAGACTGGTTGTTATGGGTTAATAGGACTAGAGTTATGGTCAGGTGGATTAAATGAGTTGGATATTTCTAGCACAGAGTTTATGAAAAAGTTGTTAAACTCTGTAGCAATGACCGTGGGATTCTGTACCAATTTGTTATTAAAATTAAGTTCCATGTCTCCGTCATCTTTATTGTTCTGTTTATTAGTCAGTTTGTTGATATTATTCCAAATTTTTTGCCATCTCCTTTTGCATTTTCAATAATGGTTATAAAAAAGTTTGCTTTATTATTAAATTATTATTATTATTATTATTATTAAATTATTTCTAGCAGATGTAAATTTTTGTCTGTCTGTTGTTAAACCTGTTTTTAGAGCGATTTTAAGAAGCTGATCTCTGGTCTTCATCAGTTTTAAACATTCAGAGTTGAGCCGTGGTAAATGGATTCTTGTGTTATTTCCTTCTTCTTTTAATGCCACGATAACCTCTTTGAGTTTTGTTATAAAAAATTGATTGCTGTGATTTATGTCATATGAGGAGGTGATTTCCTTCCATTCAATTTCCTTCATTGCCGTAGTTATATTTTGTTGTTGGGTTTTTGTGATCATATAATGTACTGTGTTACCTGATGAGTTCTTAAATGGATTTGAAAGCTGTTTCCGTAGAAGTTTTCTTGTTGCTAATATTATATTGTGGTCAGACAGTCCTGTTAAAAGGTTATACGTCTGGGAGATTCTTTCAGGTCTATTTGTAAAGAGTAAATCAATTTTGGTTTTTGACTGGCTTGTGACTCTGGTTTATCTATTAACTGAGTTGGGTTATAGTGATCTGTAATGATTTTTAGATTTTTTCTGTCATCCCAGTTTATATTAAAATTACCCAATAAGATGAATTCATGTGATCTTTTCCATCACAGATCACATGGGACTTAGTTTGACAGCTGATGGCCGGAGCCTTCTTTGCCCCAAAATAGGTGTAGCCGCTCAATGTTTCACACCGCACATTGATCAGAGCACTGAAGACTGGGGACTGATCCTCGCACGGCATAAGCCTCCCACAGCTGCCGCCTCGCTGCAGGAGTTCCAGTCTGTGTTAACGCAAGACCCAGAAGATTGTGGGGCTCATCCGATCACCAACAAGACCACTTCACCTCAATGACCGTTGACAACCCAGTCACATCCTCCATTAAACGGCGCCCCAACGACACCGTTCACCAACCACATGATGAGTGAGCAGCAGCACACCTCAAAGCAGAAACTGCCTCCGCTCACGGTGATCCACTGGGTTCACGTCATCTGCAGATGTTCCAGTCGACATCGTCATCAGCATCGCCATCATCACTGATGCAGATCGCCGCACAACTTGGACCAGCCGCGTTTCAGATGGCAGATGGGTCCCGATGGCATGCCGTCTGAGAAAAGTACCACCACCCGCCCCAGACCAAGTAACAGCAACTGAGCTGACCCAGCCAGTGTGGCACCTGGACTGGGACTTTGCTGTTGAGCCAGCCACAACTCCACCGAGGTGGCCCCCAGATTCGCCTGAGACAGCGCCGCCAGGGCCGTGCCCACCACTCAGCAGAGGCCCTGCTAGGCTTCGAACGGCCACTGACTTTAAGTTAACCCATGTGTGCATATAACCAACGGTGCGTCAGCCGATATGCTAGTCTGCCTTATTGTTTGCTTGTTGCTTTGCCAAATGATGGATGTAGTTCTCAGCTTTTTTTTTGGGGGGGGGGGGGGTGATACATGGGAAATGGCACGACGCACCATGCCGTGCTCGCTTGTACGCACGCATGATGTCGCTCCGCCGTGTGGTATAATAGCCGGCTACCCAGGGCCAGCCGGTGTCTCGTCTAGCTGTGGTACTAGCCAGTTACCTCACTGCGGGCTCCCTCCTTAGCCTGCTCAGCTAACGGTTCAGTGAAAGTCAACATCATCACGTGGCCCCGTCTGCACACCCTTATTTCCAGACCAAACGGTAGACAATAAGACTGCTGTGCTATGCTAAGCTAACTGGGGGAACGGCCCAGTATGGTTACAAAAACAACCAAAATGTGAAACACGAACTTTAGACAGAAAAAATGATCTGCCTGCACACTATTTCCAATAGCTACAATGATAAATGAAGGTGATAAAATTGATTTAATGACGAAAAAGCACCAGGGGATGGGCAACCACATGGAACAGGAAATGGAGCTGCTCAGCGTCTGGAATGCGGAAGTACGTCATTAAGTACACTGTGCAAGAGGTCCATTCAATTATGAAAAATACATGACCATTTTGTCAGTATTCTAATTTTTGGGCATGCGCCTGTGCAGTTGCAGTATTCTGAGCTTTGCCAACCCCGCAGAGCTGCTCTGGCTCTTCTGCAGCTCTGAAGTCAGTCATGAACTTAGAATTTACGGCCGCCACTTTGTGTGCTTTTATTGTTAAAAACTGACCGGAAACGGCGCTAATTATCGCCAGTTTGACTCCAGTGCGTCCAGGCGGCGGAGGCACACACGCAGCGGCTGAGCTCACGCACAAAGAAAGGTACGGAATATGACATATTTGCGCTCCGGCGCGGACTGCTGTGATTACGGGGCTGATGTGTTTGTTCCAGGGAGGCGCCGGGGCCACTCGAGTGTCCGTTTTCACCGTCCGGTGCCGCTTCGGGAGCGGGTCCATCCCGTGTCTGCCTGCGCCGAGCTCGGCTGCGTGTCGACGGATGTGCGTTTTTAAAAGCGGCGAAGGAAAGCGAACAGCGGCGTGATGCTTGTTTCCAGACGTCGTAATGCGGCCGAAGACGTTGGAGGGGCTTCGGCGGTGGTTCCGGCCGTGGCTGCGCGCTCCGAGTGAAACTTTAATTGGGCTGTAAATTGTTGAGGTGTCGGGCTCCCCCGCCGACCGCACATCGCCCGACGACGTTCCCTCCTCCCTCAGCTTCCCGTTCGGCTCTAATTATCGTCTGCTCGCCTCTGGTTCGCCGTCGCGTATCGCTCCCCCGGTGTCGGTCCGCAGAAACTAGGCCCTCGGCCGAACTATTTCCACCAGAAGGATTTCCTTTGTCGCGGCCCGGCGACGCTGAAACTACCGACGCGGTGAACAGCCGAGCTCACAATTCGTCCTGAAGAAAGACGGAACCGTTCCGACAAGTTCCTCACCGTCGCCCACACGGGAGCTTTAAACCGCAGGAAGCAGTTGACTCGGTCCGGCGCGGCGCTGAAACCGGCCGAGACTGTTCCGTGCTCTGGGGTACGGCCGGTGTAAAGCCGTATCGACGGTGGATGGTACGGTGGCGACGGCATACGGCAGTGGTGCCACTTGGTGGAATTTTCAAAGTTAAAATGCCCCCCGTAGCGCTGTCCGCACCATGTCCCACTTGCTGACATTTCAGGGGGTTTTATTAATTCGGGTCATTAACACTTTATTTCCATTAACGAGTTGGAGACGTTTCTCTGCACACAGACTGGATCAGACAGCAGCTGCTGGGGAAATGTGTGAGCGCGGTTCTCCTTGGCCAAAGTCAGCGGTTCTCTTGGCAGCATGGCTGTTCTGCAGGAGCCTGTGGGCCACAGCATGTGGGACACCATGTGGTGTACGGGGCAGCGCCGCTCTCCGTTTCTGACCCGACGACACACGGCTGCTGTGAGCAGTGAAAGCTACGGTGGGGGGGGGTCAGTCCTCTGGTAGCTCTGTGCGTTAACGTTCCCCATTCTGTTATGCTGAGCACCAAGCTAGAAGGTGGAAAGTCCCATTTTTATATGGTCTTTGGTATGACCCAGCTGGGATTTGAACCCGCGACCTCCCGGTTGTGGGGAGGATGCTCTACCACTCCGGTCTGTGGGCCTGAAAGGGCAGCGACAATGTGCAGTTTAATCTCGATTAGCATGTGAGTTGGTCATTGAACAGCTCATGTGGGGGACAAACACTCACAGGCCGCTTTGATGGGTACATCTATTAAACTGCTTGTTAATGCAGATATCTAATCAGCCAGTCATGTGGCAGCAACTTCATGCATGTAGGCATGATCCGGTGGAGTTGCTGAGGTTCAAACGGAGCGTCAGAATGGGGAAGGGCTTCAGGAGACTTTGAACGTGGAACAGTGGTTGTCCTGAGTATTTCAGATACTATTGATCTGTTGGGATTTTCACACAACGATGTGTAGGGTTTACAGAGAATGGTCTGAAAAAGAGAAAATATCCAGTGAGCAGCAGTTCTCTGGGCCCAAATGCTTTGTTTGATACCAGACATCGTAGCGGTGGCCACACTGGCTCAGGCTGACAGAAAGGCAGCAATAACCTTGGATTTACACCAACTCTGAATGCAGCACGTTACGGCTGTGAGCTGGTCTCCTCAGCAGATGGTTCCCATTTTCATCAATTTTCTAATCCCCACCTGGTCCGGACCACTGCAGAACGAATCCGGCTTGTCAAATTCGGTTCGCTAATGAAACGCAACGAGTCTGTTTTTGACAGATGCCGGCTCAAATCCACAAGGAAATTCCGCAGTATCTCGTGGTATTTAATAGCTGTTTGATCATTAAAAACGATTTAAGGATGGTCCATTATTTTCAGGTCTACTCCTCCACCACTGTGTCAGAGAAGGTAAAAACTTGACTTAGCTGCCTTTTTTTAATATAAGATTCAGGCAGTTTTCTGTTAGGGGGTGCTATATGTGATCTGAATTTGCCTGAAATTTCGTTTGGTGAAAGGTCTGTTGGTACATTGAAAAATTCCACATTTTCAGGTTCCCAAAGTGAATAGTTGGGTTTTTAGGGCCTCTAGAAGGGTCGACCTCTGGAGGGCCAAAGAGCTTTTAAGAAAAATAGTTTTTTGAGTTGAAATGTCTCAGTGCGCCCTCAATAGCCCAGCTTTATTTTTATGATCACATAACCGGGGTCATGGATTCTGCCCTCAAACAGACAATAGCCTGCATCTGCAGCCATCTGGGAATGAACCATTTTAAAGTATTTAAATTCACTTATTGTCCTAGAAGGCATGCTGCTTTGTCTCCTTGACATGAAAAATTGAATAGATGAAAACGGCATCGACTGTTGGTCAATGGCCAACTGTCAAATTATTAATTTAAGCATCAGTATTGGGCCAAAATTTCACAATCGGTGCACCCCATTCTACAGTACATACAGTGGTAGAGAGCTTAACACACTGCAACTTCAGGAAATACTTGTAAATAGATCAAATCAAATTCAGAAAACCTCATCAGAATGGCGACACACAGGTGCTGCAGAAAGTCACATGATTAACCGATGGAGAAATGCACCCTGAATACTGACGACGGGGGAAGTGACTCTGGGGACAAACTGACGAACCACATACTGTAGATGCATGTTAACCTACCTGCAAACCCATTATCTGTTAAAACACACAAACATCCACTTGTGTAGATAAAACCTATAGCTTTAATTGGACAGCTTGTCGTCGCAGAAGTGGTCCATTACTTTATTGTGACCCTGGAGTCACTTCAGTTGAATTGTGAGCATTTGCAGCACATTTGCAGATGCGGTTTTTGCAGCACCTGTACTGCAGTGGATATACAGTGATGTGAAAAGGTGTTTGCCCCGTCCTGATTTCTCATTTTTTGTATGTTTGTCACACGTAAATGTTTCAGATCATCAAACAAATTTAAATATTAGACAAAGATAACACAAGAAAACAGAAAATGCCGTTTTTAAATGAAGGTGTTTATTATAACACTTTTTCACACCACTGTAGTGAGTTGTGTGAGAGGCTGGACACTGAGGAAGGAGAAAAGGACTTGTACCGATTGGCTGGACAGAGAGATCGCGCTGGAAAGGATGTACAACAGGCTAGGTTGATTAAGGACAGAAATGGCAATGCACTAACAAATGACGAGTGTGTTGAAGGTGGAAGGAGTACTGTGAAGAGCTGATGAATAAAGAAAATGAGAGAGTAGCAATATTTTATTATGTGTAATAAGGTACAGGAATTATTCAGAAGTGGGTGTGCATGGGGACTGAGGGTTAAACAGTCACCACAACACTCACTAAATAAGAGAGAAAAGCACTCATAAATGGGGGGCACCAGTTCCAAAAGAACAAATTATTAATTTCTGTACCATTGAATCAGTCTCAAACATTAGTGAGTTCTTTACTGCCGTGACCCAGGGAAGCGTATATGCAAAGGAAAATACTTGCAACTTCTGTCGTTTACAAGTTTATTCATGAAACTAATTCAGGTTACATGCATTCAAATGATTTGTAAGCAGGTTTAAAGTGATCAATGGGTGTCAAATATCACATCAACTGTTAATGGATTGCTGAGCATAAAATCTGTAGTTTCCTCTTGGTGGAACCAAGAGGAAACCAGATTTTATCTTTCAACTGTAATGCAATGGAAAGTGAAATAACTAACAAAATCATACATAAAATTGAACGCAGTTTTATGAGGAAAAATGACATAAGTTGATTACACAGGGTTACAAAAATAATTTTTTTGTAAGTTGTCTGTTTTTTTCAACTGATTTAAGACAATTTTGCACCGCTGAATCCGAAAATGACATCCGTTTCTCTTGATCAGGTGCTAAGTAAAAACCTGTACTTACTTAGTACTGTGTATGTACTTACCTTTATATAAAGGTAAGTACATGCAAATTCAATGTTACGTCATCATTGTTCAAAATTCAGAGAATTTCAAGAGATAAAGAAGAATTTTACATCATATAAAGCGAAAATACCCATCCATGTAAACAAAAACATATAAAACATGTGGCCATAATTAAAAAAAAGTTGACCTGATTGAGCATAACCAATGTGATTTTTGGATTCAGCACATCAAAACTGTCCTAAATCAGCTAAAAAGAACTTTGACAATAAATTTGGTGTTGACCAGTGTTATCTGAAAAAGGAAACTTCTGAATTAATCTATAAAATGGAGGTTACTGAAAAGGGAGTATTAATTTTTCTTTCAGTTTAACTTCTGGTGGACTAATTATACCATGAAATATTGGCTATGCTCAATTATAATATTGGTATTTGGACATCACATTTATACCCAGCAAATAGGAAAGTGGGAGTCTCACTTACGAACAGCTGTGGCTCCAGGTGGTCAGCGCCAGCCGATGGTATTGTTCGGGGAAGGCTCAGTGGCTCTTCCCAGACAGCGTTCGGAACACAGGACTCAACCAGGGGGGCTCGCGAGAGGGTAGCCGTTGGAGTTAACGGCTAAGCCCCAGGGCAGGTGTGACGTCTTTTGGCAGCCAGTCCGTCAATTTAGGATGTCCACAGCACACAGGACAACCCAAAGGCTGAAGGAAAACTGTATTTAGGCAGTTTCACCCACAAGGTCTGAGGTCTTCTCTGTGGAAAACATTCATTCAGTTCCTATGAAATTCATTATATACTCAATATAAAATCTAACTAGCTTCAGTGTTTCAAGACTAATATTCAGTAACTATGCATTTATACCAGTGGTCCCCAAACTATGGCCCGCAGGCCAGATACGGCCCGCCTCCACATTTGGCCCGGCCCCCTGAACAATACCAGAGACGCTTACCCCCACCCCCCTCCACCCCCTCCTGCACAGAGCTTTTCCCGCACCTCGCTTCAAGTCGGCCGAGCGCCGTCTCGTTCCCCTGCTGAGCGTGTGCTCAGCCATTCATTCTGAGCCATGGATTCTCTATCACTGTATAGAGCTGACTGTTCATGCCTCACTATCGCACTTAGAATTCGCTCTTAGACATCTGCTCAGAGCTCTCTCACAGAGCGCTGGGTGAGCCTCGTGATGGAGGAATAAAACACCTTTAATCTTTGGCTTGCTGTGTCTGCCTGCGCTGATTTTTCCTCCTCACTGGTAAGCGTGATGATTTTATTTTATTTATTTTTTTTCAGTCTGGCCACGCGATCAAGACTGATACACGCATAGAACGTGACATTCTATTCCACCCTTCTGCAGTCTGTGCCCCTATCTGACCCCCCCCCCCCAGAAAAAAAAAATAAAAATCCTAGAGTCACCCCTGTCAAATAAAATGGAATAATGGTGAAAAGGTTTGGTAAGAGAAAAATTGATTCAGAATGCAGGGTATTTAACCTGCAGTGGACAAACGATTATTTTTTTGTTCAATGCAAAGAAAAGGCTGTTCAGCAGCGGTGTCTACAAGCCTGCTGGAACCTACAAAAGGATTATAAGGAAGAAACACAAGAACTTTGAGAGACTGCTCATAGGAGTCATTTAAGGAAGAGATTCTGCTCTGACAACTAAGCTGAACTTTTACCTGTTCAGATTGTGCACGGCACAACACAAAGTTAATGTTCCATGGACTTGTTTCTATGAAGAACCCAGAGAGGGTTATTTGGTTATTATTTATTTCATAAATAGTGTTATTATTTATTTTCTGACTTTTTTTCCTGTGAAGATTCCGGAAAGGGTTATTAATATTTGGTCATTTGTGGCTTTCTGGAAAACAATAAATGTTTACATTTAGGCACCCGTCCAATCGTCACACTTTTTCTGTTACCAACTGACCCCGGCCCCCATCAGAGAAGGCAAAAGTTATGTGGCCCTCACAGGAAAAAGTTTGGGGACCCCTGATTTATACTGTTACTAGTAAGTTTAACATTCATTTGAATAACATTCATGTAAAAACAAACATTCCTAAGACATGCAATCACATTTAAATCAAGGATTAATGAATTATTGGAAACCATTATTGTCCATCACAAATGAGATTATCTTCAGTGTCCAGAGTTATCCTGAGGAATGTAAACTTGAAAAAGAGTTAATGTACAGAGTAACAAAGTTCCAGATTGTAATGAACATATTCCATAGATGTCCACTAGGAGGTACTGTTGAGCTGTAGATAATTTTTAGGTCTTGGTATGTGAAGGGGGGCAGCCTAGAGAGTTCAATTCAATTCAACTTTATTTATATAGCGCCATTTCACAACAAGTCATCTCATAGCACTATCAACTGTAGGGGGAACCCCTACAGTTGCAGAAAGACCCCAGCAATCAGGCGATCCCCTGTGAGCAAGCACTTGGCAACGGTGGAGAGGAAAAACTCCCTTTTAACAGGAAGAAACCTCCAGCAGAACCAGGCTCAGGGAGGGGCAGTCATCTGCTGCGACTGGCTGGTGGGTGAGGGGATAGAGAAGATGAAAAGAACAGACATGTAGAGAGCAAACAGCACGATGGGGACTCAATCTATAGGAGAGAACAAACAGATGTTAATGACAAGCAAAAAAAAAATTTCATTGAGAGTGAGGAAAGGAGTGAGGCTCAGTGCATTACTGGAGGTCCCCCGGCTGACTAAACCTATTAGCAGCATAACTAAGGGAGGGTTCAGAAACACATGATCCCTCCCTAATTGTAGGCTATATCAAAAAGGTAGGTTTTAGCCCTATTCTTAAAAACAGAGATCGAGTCTGACTCCCGAATCCAGATTGGCAGCTGGTTCCACAGGAGAGGAGCTTGATAACTGAAGGCTCTGCCTCCCATTGTACTTTTGGAGATTCTAGGTATTACAAGTAATCCTGCATTATCTTCAACATGAGCCTGAAACTGGGGAGGGTACCACAGCTGTGGAAAACATCTTGTGTGGTACCTGTACCAAAAACTTCCCACCCCAAAGACCTGAACAGCTACAGACCGGTGGCCTTGACGTCCCACTTGATGAAGACCCTGGAGAGACTGCTCCTTGCTCACCTCCGCCCCCTGGTGGAACCAGCGATGGATCCACTCCAGTTCGCCTACCAGCATGGCATTGGGGTGGAGGATGCGGTGATCTTCCTCCTTCACCGTTCTCTGTCCCACCTGGAGAAGCCCGGGAATATGGTGAGGATCATGTTCTTTGACTTCTCCAGTGCTTTCAACACCATCCAACCGATGATCCTGAAGGACAAGCTGCTGCGCGCAGGGGTGGACCAGCACCTGTCATCATGGATCCTGGACTACCTCACGAACCGGCCTCAGTTTGTGAGAACCCGGGACTGTGTGTCCGACACGATCATCAGTAGCACGGGGGCCCCCCAGGGAACGGTGCTGGCTCCCTTCCTGTTCACTCTTTATACTGCGGACTTCTCACACAACACAACACACTGCCATCTACAGAAGTTCTCTGATGACTCTGCGATCGTTGGCCTCATCTCCAATGGAGATGAAGCTGAGTACAGAGGGCTTATCCAGGACTTCGTGGACTGGTGCCATCGGAACTGCCTCCAGATCAACGCGAGGAAAACTAAGGAGCTGGTGGTGGACTGCCGCAGGCATGGGCAGCCCCTCACAGTACCAGTAAATATACAGGGAACAGACATCGAGATGGTGACATCCTATAAGTACCTGGGTATTCATCTGAACAATAAACTAGACTGGTCACACAATACTGATGCACTCTACAAGAAGGGACAGCGCAGGCTGTTCCTGCTGAGGAGACTCAGGTCTTTTGGTGTACAAGGGGCGTTGCTGAAGTCATTCTATGACACGGTGGTGGCATCAGCCATCACTTTTGGAGTGGTCTGCTGGGGCAGTGGCATTACTGCAGCCGATAGGAAGAGACTGAACAAACTGATTAAGAAAGCTAGCTCTGTCCTGGGGCAGCGCCTTGATCCGATGGAGGAGATAGGAGAGAGAAGGACGGTGGCTAAACTGTCATCTCTGCTGGAGTCCGAGTTCCACCCTATGCAGGACATACTGAATGCACTGAGGAGCTCATTTAGCAGCAGACTACATCATCCCAGGTGCACAACCGAGAGGTTTCGTAGGTCCTTCCTACCAACGGCTGTCAGACTGTACAACCTAAGCAGGGCTGCTCGCAGAGATAGCAAAAAAGACGTAACAAACTAATAGTTTTTTGAATGCAGAAGATGCAATAGACTTACACAGTGGTCCTCTCCGGCATACAACTAGGAGCATGCCGGTCGCTATGGAGGGTGAGAGTGTGTATGGGCACATAATCATACCATGCAGGATAGCTGGGTAGACGGTTATGCTGTTTCATTCCATCTAGCGGCAATGCTCTGCACTGTGTGTGTTTATATATTTGCATATTTGTTCCGTCTAGCTGCAATGCTCCGTACTGTGGGTGTTTATATATTTATATATCTACATGTTATTCCATCTAGCTACATTGCTCCGCACTGTGTGTGTTTATATACTTGCATATTTATTCCACCTAGCTGCAATGCTCCGTACTGTGGGTGTTTATATATTTACATATTTATTCCATCTAGCTACAATGCTCTGCACTGTGTGTTCATATATTCATATATTTATTCCATCCAGCTACAATGCTCTGCACTGTGTGTCTGTGTGTGTGTGTATATATATATATTTTATAGTAATACGTACATATGTTTATTAGCTGCTCTTGCTTGCTTGTTTTTTTTTCTTGCCTTCTGATTGTTGCTCTGAGTGTTGCTATCCCTGTGCTGTTGCAATCCTGGAATTTCCCCGTTGTGGGACTAATAAAGGCTTATCTTATCTTATCTTATCTTATCTTATTTTGGGAGCGTAGTGCTCTGTTAGGATAATACGGTAGTATCAGATCTTTTAAATAAAAAGGAGGCTGATTGTTTAGAGCTTTGTAAGTAAGAAGAAGGATTTTAAACTTAATTCTAAACTCTATGGGAAGCCAATGAAGGGAGGCCAGAACCGGAGAGATATGATCTCTTTCTAGTACCTGTTAAAACTCTTGCTGCAGCATTTTGGATCAGCTGAAGACTTTTTAAAGATGTTTTAGGACAGCCTGACTATAAAGAATTACAATAATCTAATCTCGAGCTGCCTCTCGCCCAAAGATGCTGGGATAGGCTCCAGTTCCCCCGCGACCCGAAAAGGATTAAGCGGAAGAAGATGAATGAATGAATGAATAATCTCGAGCTAACAAAAGCGTGGATCAGTTTCTCAGCATCACTCAGAGACAAGATGCTCCTAATCTTGGCAATATTATGCAAATGATAGAAGGCAGTCTTAGAAACAAATTTAATATGTGAATTGAAGGACAGATCTCGATCAAAAATAATTCCAAGGTTCCTCACAGAGCTATTAAGAGAGAGTAACCACATCTAAACTGAAAGTTTGATTTGGAAAGGTATTTCTAAGGTTTTTTGGACCAACAAGAATGACTTCAGTCTTATCTGAATTTAATAGCAGGGAATTACAAGTCATTCAAGCTTTGATTTCCTTAAGACAGGCTTCTAACTTGGCTAATTGATTACTATCATCTGGCTTCATTGACAGGTATAATTGTGTGTCATCTGCATAACAATGAAAATGTATACAGTGCTTTCTAATAATGTTTCCTAACGGAGGCATATATAAACTAAAAAGAGTAGGGCCTAGCACAGATCCCTGTGGAACTCCATGACTAAGCTTTGAGTTGAAAGAAAACTCATTATTTACATGAACAAACTGGGACCTATCAGATAAATAAGATCTAAACCACTGCAACGAAGTTCCATTAAGTCCAACATAGTGTTCTAATCTATCAAGTAGAATATTATGATCGATAGTATCAAAAGCTGCACTAAGGTCTAAAAGGACAAGTACAGAAACAAGTCCATTATCAGATGCGATGAGGAGGTCGTTAGTGACCTTCGCTAAGGCTGTTTCAGTACTATGATGGATTCTAAACCCAGATTGAAACTCTTCAAGTAAACCATTTCCCTGCAGGTGGTCAAATAATTTCGTGGCAACAACTCTTTCTAAGATTTTTGAAATGAAAGGGAGATTAGAGATTGGTCTATAGTGAGCTAAAGCTCCTGGATCTAGCGTTGGCTTTTTGAGTAAGGGTTTAATTACAGCAGTTTTAAAAGCCTGCGGTACATGGCCTAAAGTTAATGAAGAATTGATTATATGAAGAATAAAACTACCAATAATTGGGGAGACTTCTTTAAATAACCTAGTAGGAATAGGGTCTAAAAGACAAGTTGAAGGTTTGGATGAAGAAACTATTTTGTCTAACTCACAAAGGTCGATTGGAGTAAACTTATCAAGACAGACATCAAAAGAAGGAGTTGTAGTAGTTACAGTATTTAAGTTAACTGTGGGAAGAATCTGATTGATTTGATCTCTGATGGATGAAATTTTATTGAAAAAGTTCATAAAGTCCTGACTAGTAAGCTCTAACGGAATGCTAGGATTAACAGTCCTGACTCTTTGTCAACCTGGCTACAGTGCTGAAAAGAAACCTGGGATTATTCTTGTTCTCTTCTATTAATGCAGAGTAATAACTCGTTCTAGCTTTTCTAAGAGATTTTTTATAAATTAAAAGATGAATTCTCCAAGCTAAATAGATTTCATCTAAATTAGTAGAGCGCCATTTTCTTTCTAATTGACGAGTCTTCTGTTTTATGCTACAAGTTTCTGTGTTGAACGAAGGAGTTAGAAATCTCTGATTAGACTTTTTCTTTTTTAAGGGGGCCACCAAGTCTAGAGTCTGATGCAGAGAAGCTGTAACACTATCCACCATGTTGTCAATTATAGAAGGAGCAAGCTGTCTATAGCTTATTTCCGTTGTGTTGACACATGGCATAGAGGAAACAAATTGCATAAATTTGGTAACAGCATCATCTGAGAGGCATCTACTTTAATATTTTTCTTTAGGAGCCAAATAGTCAGAAATAGTAAAATCAAAGGTTAACAGACAATGGTCTGACAGTACAGGGTTATGAGGAGACACTGCAAGATTTTCTATTTCTGTGCCATATGTCAGAACAAGGTCCAATGTATGGTGGAGGTAATGAGTAGAATTTCCTACTTTCTGAGAAAACCCAATCGAGTCTAATATTGAATTAAATGCCACATTAAGGCAGTCACTATCTACATCCACATGTATATTAAAATTAAATTAAATTCAAATTAAATTAAATTAAGTCACCCTTTATTGTCATTCAACTGTACAACCAGTCATGTACAGTAGAACGAGATTATGCTTTACCTATCTACTGTGTCAATCACACACACCCCAAGTGTAGAATCAGAGGGCCGCTGCCATGCAAGGCGCCACCACCAATTTCCCTCCTCCATTCCATTATTGCTGAGCACCAAGCTGGACGGCAGGAAGTTCCACTTTTATAAGGTCTTCAGCATGACCCGGCCGGGATTTGAACCCCTGCCTCCCGGGTGTGGGGCGGATGCTCTACCAACTGAGCCACCACTCCGGTCCCCTACAGTCCCCTAAAGTCCCCTACTATAATTATTCTATCAAATTTCAGCACTAAATCAGCCAAGAAATCAGCAAATTCGGATAAAAATTCTGAGTAGGTTGATGGGGGACGATAAACTATGGCAAATAAAATTGGGTTTAACCTAAAATTGCTAGAGTGCCCAATACTGAAGACCAGGCCCTCAAAGGAATTATAACATGTTTTTTGCTTTACATTAACTAGTAATTTGGAATGGTAAATTGTTGCTACTCCTCCTCCATGACCAGAACTTCTGGGATTTTGACAGTTTAAATAACCAGAGGGAGTTGATTCATTTAAACCAACATAATCCTCTTGCCCTAACCAAGTCTCTGTAAGGGAAATTAAATCAATCTGATGATCAATTAACAGATCAGATCAGAGTTGTATGGGGCTTCTGGGATATGTCCCCAAAAGGGAGTCAATCATATACTGTACCTGTCAGCTTAAGGAGTAAACTTTGGAGAGTTTGGCTTTTAAGAGTATCAGTTCCTGGTACGATATCCCGTATCGTATCAGGGATATCGTCGGGCGGTGGAAGGAATACTTCGAGGATCTCCTCAATCCCACTGATATGCCTTCCACAGAGGAAGCAGGGTTTGGGGACGAGGGGGATGACTCGCCTATTACAGGGGCTGAGGTCGCCAAGGTGGTTAAAAATCTCCTTGGTGGCCGGGCCCCGGGGGTGGACGAGATTCGCCCTGAGTACCTCAAGGCCCTGGATGTTGTTGGGTTGTCATGGTTGACACGCCTCTGCAACATTGCGTGGAGGTCGGGGGCAGTGCCTTTGGCATGGCAAACCGGGATGGTGGTTCCTCTCTTCAAAAAAGGGGACCGGAGGGTGTGCTCCAACTTTAGAGGGATCACACTCCTCAGCCTCCCTGGGAAGGTCTATGCCAAGGTACTGGAGAGGAGAGTCCGGCCGTTGGTCGAACCTCGGATTCAGGAGGAGCAATGTGGTTTTCGTCCTGGCCGTGGCACATCGGACCAGCTCTTTACCCTCTCGAGAATTCTTGAGGGTTCGTGGGAGTTTGCTCAACCAGTTTACATGTGTTTTGTGGAATTGGAGAAGGCATTTGACCGCGTCCTTCGTGGATTTTTGTGGGGGGTGCTTCGGGAGTATGGGGTATCGGGCTTGTTGTTACGAGCTATTCGGTCTCTGTACGACCGTTGTGAGAGTTTGGTTCGTATTGCCAACACTCAGTCGGAGTCATTCCCAGTGAGAGTTGGACTCCGCCAGGGCTGCCCTTTGTCACCGATCCTGTTCATAATTTTTATGGACAGGATTTCTAGGCGCAGCCAGGGAATGGAGGGTGTCATGCTTGGTGACCATAGGATCTCATCTCTGTTGTTTGCAGATGATGTTGTCCTGTTGGCTTCATCCAGCAATGACCTACAGCTCTTGCTGGGACGGTTTGCCGCTGAGTGTGAAGCGGCTGGGATGAGAATCAGCACCTCCGAGTCCATGGTCCTCAGCCGGAAAAAGGTGGATTGTCCTCTCCGGGTTGGGGACAGGCTCCTGCCCCAAGTGGAGGAGTTTAAGTATCTTGGGGTCTTGTTCACGAGTGAGGGGAAAATGGAGCGAGAGATCGACAGATGGATTGGAGCAGCATCTGCAGTGATGCGGACGTTGTACCGGTCTGTTGTGGTGAAGAGGGAGCTTAGTTCTAAGGCAAAGCTGTCGATTTACCAGTCAATCTACGTTCCTACTCTCACCTATGGTCACGAGCTTTGGGTAATGACCGAAAGAACAAGATCGCGGATACAAGCAGCTGAAATGAGCTTTCTCCGTAGGATTGCTGGACTCACCCTCAGAGATAGGGTGAGGAGCTCAGTCATCCGGGAGAGGCTCAGAGTAGAACCGCTGCTCCTCCACATTGAAAGGAGTCAGTTGAGGTGGTATGGGCATCTGATTAGGATGCTTCCTGGACGCCTCCCACTTGAGGTGTTTCAGGTACGTCCCACTGGGAGGAGACCCCGGGGCAGACCCAGGACTCGGTGGAGAGACTATGTCTCCCAGCTGGTCTGGGAACGCCTTGGTATCCCCTCTGAAGAGCTGGAGCAGGTGGCTGGGGAGAGGGAAGTCTGGGCTTCTCTGCTTGAACTGCTGCCTCCGCGACCCGGACCTCCAGAAAAGCGGTAGAAGATGGATGGATGGATGGAGTTCCTGGTACGAACGGATGCTATCAGCATGAACTGTCTGATTGGAGTGAATTCCAAAGTTCTATGGTGCACTTAATCCTTGAAAAGCAATTCTTATCGTACCCCTTTCCATGGGATGTGTTTTTACCGGAGGTCCTTAGATGAAGAAAAATGGCAATTCTTGACCAGACCTTGAGTGAAAGTTTAAGATTAAGTGATTTCCTGAATTGGCCTGAGGAGAAGCTGATGCTACAAGAGAGAGGAGGATGGATGAAGGAAAGATGGTGAACAAGGAAGTCCTGAGGATTAGCAAGGCAGAAGTGAGGGCAGCTTTGAAGAGGATGAAGAATGGAAAGGTGGTTGGTCCAGATGACACACCTGTGGAGGTATGGAGATGTTGAGAAGAGATGGCAGTGGACTTTTTAACCAGATTGTTTAACACAATCATGGAGAGTGAGAGGATGTCTGAGGAGTGGAGAAGTGTTTCAGTACCAATTTTCAAGAACAAAGGTGATGCTCAGAGCTGTAGTAACTACAGAGGCACAAAGTTCAGTCCCTCCAGGATTTTGCGATGTTGCGATCATGTGAATTGACTCAATCAGCCAATCACCGCAACTTTCCCGCAATTTTGGCCAATCCTTGTCAACTTTCGCCAATTTCACCAATCAAATTTATCTGAGTGGCGCTGAAATGCTCAGTCTAACCAATCACTGGGTTTGTGTTGAAAAAACGTCCACCTGCGTGAAAAGCACTCCATCGTGGAGTGCTTTAGACCTGTGCATCTCTGATGTAGACCTGGACAAAGCCCCCCCCCCCCCCCCCCCGTAGATTTGTGTCTGATAAGATGGGATGTGTGTGTGTGTCTCAAGACATGCAGCAGACAGACAGGAAGGAGTTAGACATGGAAAGAGAGAGAATATTGTCTGTAATTTATTTTTTTTTTTCAGAAAAACAGAGTCCAATAGACAACACAGACTAACAGAATAAATTATTTATTTTTTCCTGTCCACTCGGTACTGAGTGGTTGGGGACTGTAGGGAGTTTTCAAATGAAGGTACTGCTAATAATTTCCAAATCTGTACTGTTTTACATGCATCCAATGCAATTTAGCTGTTGTAATGGATATTTTGTTAAAGTCTGTATTTGCTGTTGCACAAAAGTTTTTCTGTATTGCAGAAGTTTCTGCTTAATTTACAAATCACTGTAATAGGAAATGTTTGACAATCCTGTGCTTTTCTTGTATGGTTATATAGAATATCACTGTAGTAAGCTGGAAAAAATGATCTGCTTTAAAATTTGTAATTTTTCCCACAACTTTTAGTGCAAAAAAACCTCTCAAAACATCACAACTTTTATCACAATATTTAAAAAAAGCTCCCACAAATTCAGGCTTTTTAGGCCACAAACAATCATTAAAACATCCCGCGAAATCCTGGAAGGACTGAAAGTTGATCAACTACACTATGAAGCTATGGGAAAGAGTTGTTGAGGCCAAGTTAAGGGGAGAGGTGACAGTCAGTGAGCAGCAGTAAGGTTTCATGCAAAGAGAGTACTACAGATGCAATGTTTGCTCTAAGAGTGTAGATGGAGAAGTATAGAGGTCAGAAGGAGTTGCACAATGTCTTTGTGGATCTAGAGAAAGCATTTAATATGGTGCCAAGAGAAGTAGTGTGGTACTGTATGAGGAAGTCAGGAGTGGCAGAGAAGTATGTGAAGGTGGTGCAGGACACGTATGAGAACAGCGAGAAGGTGGTGAGGTGTGCTGCAGGAGTGACGGATGAGTTCACGGTGGGGGTGGGATTACATCAGGGATTGGCTCTGAGCCCCTTCTTGTTTGCCATGGTGATGGACAAGCTAACAGATGAGGTCAGGCAGGAGTCTCCGTGGACCATGATGTTGGCAGACAACATTGTGATCAGTAGTGAGAGTAGGGAGCAGGTGGAGGTATGCTCTGGAGAGAAGAGGAATGAAAGTCAGTAGAAGCAAGACAATACATGAGTGTGAATGAGAGAGAGGCAGGTGCAGTGGTGAAGATGGAAGGAGTAGAGGTAGTGAAAGTGGATGAGTTTAAATACCTGGGGTCAACCATCCAGAGCAATGGAAAATGCACAAGATAGATGTACTTTATTGAGCCCAAACTGGGAAATTATAGTGTAACAGCAGCATGACAGTAGACAACCAAAACAACAAACATACACAGCATAAAAGAAAAAGGAATTATCCACGGAAGTAAAACTGCCTAGATAACTTCTATAGAATAGATGATGACCCATATAGAAACATAAATCATATTCCCTGTACAATGCAGGACTATCAGGTGCAGGGTGCAATGTAAGGTACTAATTAGACTGCAAGGTGCAGTATGGCAGCATAATTATGACCAGAATTGAACAGCGAAGCTGTAGAAGTCTGCTGGAGAAAGTGCTCCGCTGTCTGTCCAGTGTGTGGTGGAGGAGGGGGGGATCAGGATTGTCCATGATGGATCGCAGTTTGTTCAGTGTCCTCCTCTCCACCAGTCTCGAAGGTCTCCAGCCTGAGACCAATCACAGAGCCAGCCCTCTTGATAATCTTGTTAAATCTATTGGTGTCGCTGGCTGATACTGCTACCCCAGCAAACAGCAGCAAAGATGGCGCTGGTGACAACGGCCTGGTAGAAAAGCTCCAGCATCTTGTTGCACACGTTGAAGGATCTCTGCTTCATCAGGAAGTTGAGTCTGCTCATCCCCTTCTTGTTTGCAGCATCGGTGTTAGATTTCCAGTCCAGTCCATTGCTGATCATGACACCCAGGTATTTGTAGTCCTCCACCACCTCCACACTCCCCCCCCCCCCCAATCCGCAATGGCTGTGAAGCCGTCCTCTTCTTCCTGAAGTCAGTCACCATCTCTCTGGTCTTGCTGATGTTCAGCCTCAGGTGATTCTGCTTGATCCACTCGACAAATCTGTCTACTAGTGCCGTGTACTCTCACTCCTCTCCCCTTCTTATACATCCAACAACAGCTGAGCCATCAGAGAATTTCTGGAGGTGATATGACTTGGTATCGTACTGAAAGTCAGTGGTGTATAATGTGAAGAGAAAAGGAGGAAGCACAGTCCCCTGTGGAGCTCCTGCATCACTAATCACCACATCAGACAGGACACTGCCCAGCCGGACAAATTGTGGCCTGCTTGTCAGGTAGTTAGTAATCCAGGAGCTC
This sequence comes from Pholidichthys leucotaenia, assembly GCA_020510985.1. NCBI lineage: Eukaryota > Metazoa > Chordata > Actinopteri > Cichliformes > Pholidichthyidae > Pholidichthys > Pholidichthys leucotaenia. The sequence continues at coordinate 178,347,246 of CM035850.1, read as the reverse complement.
ACAGAGCTGTCAACCCCCATCACCTGCAGCTTCTCACCCAACAGTAGTGGCTGGATGGTGCTAAATACACTGGAGAAATCAAAGAAAGATTAGGGGGGAGGATGTGGGAGTGGTTGAGGACTACAAATATCTGGGTGTCAGGATCAGCAGCAGGTTGGACTGGAGATCCAACGCTGATGCTGCGCATAAGAAGGGGATGAGCAGACTCTACTTCCTGAGGAAGCTGAGATCCTTCAACGTGTGCAGCAGGATGCTGGAGCTTTTCTACCAGACCGTTGTCGCCAGCGCCATCTTCTTTGCTGCTCTCTGTTGGGGTAGCAGTATCAGGGCCAGAGACACCAACAGACATGACAAGATTATCAAGAGGGCTGGCTCTGTAATTGGTCTCAGACCGGAGACCTTTGAGACAGTGATTTAGAGGAGAACACTAAATAAACTGTGATCCATCATGGACAATCCTGATCACCCCCTCCACCACACACTAGATAGACAGCGGAGCACTTTCTCCAGTAGACTACTACAACTTTGCTGTCAAACGGCCAGATACAGGAAATCTTTCCTGCCACATGCCATTTCACTGTACAGTAACTCACTATGATGTTGTATTCTGGTCATAGCTATGCTGCCACACTGTACCTTACAGACTAACTGGTACCTCACATTTCACTCTGCTCCTGATAGTCCTTCTTTGTGCAATGGGATGATTCATGTGTTTATACGGGTCATCATATATTAAGCTATGATGTATATAGGTTTTATGGTCGTGTTAGTTTTACTTTCTACGGGTAATCCCTTTGTCTGTCGTGTGTGTTTCTGTTGTTTGGTTGTCTACTGTCATGCTGCTGTTACACTGTAATTTCCCAGTTTGGGATCAATAAAGTACATCTATCTGTCTGTCAGTCAATGTCTCCTCTGTTACGTGTGAATAATGAGAGACAGGAGCTGAACTGAACAGCGAACCACTGTTTATTATCGGAATACAGAATTATGTACACCTGTAGCCGTGCCCACCTGATGTCGCCCTGTGGGCGGGTACAGCATCACACACACCCTACACTCACAACACCACACTTCCCCGCCCCCTTACAAAATGCAAAACCACACACACAAATCGAGACCCTCCTCAATTTAGGACCCGAATCATGTACTAAGAGAACAAGGAATAATTAACTGTAATAAAGTATCCTAACACACTTCCAAAAGATTAACAAAAATTGGACCATGTCTCTAAAACCTAAAATAATCCCATAACACACCACATACATACTCTCATGTACACTAGCACTATGTACACGTATTTACATTTGATAGTGTTCAAGTCACACCTCTCTGTCCACTGGCAGCCAGCCGTAAAACCGGCTCGGAGACCCCGGGCAGCCCCACGACATGTGCGCCCATGGCCTCAGTCTGCCTTCGGGATCAAAAACAATCTCTCTTGCCATAACGTCCCTCTTCACCGTCGACTGCATCTCTCCTTGGGACCTGCCGTGCTGCTGTCCGGCACACTGTCCCTCCGTGCTCGTCGGTCTGCTCCTGACCACTCTCAACACTGCCATCATGGCACCAAACACTCCGCCCCCCCCCCCCCCCCCCCCCCCGTGGCCTCACTCCGGGGAAAACCAAAGCCTGTTTGTTGACGGCGCTCGCTGCCTCAGGCGCCTCGCCATAACACCCAGCACCCTCATCCAAGGCGCTCCACTGCGCTGCGTCCATGTCCAGCTGCTGCTGCTCTCCCTCAGGGCTCTCAGCGCCACTCTTGCTGGTGTCATTCTCTGACCCAGGCACCTCGCCGCTGCTCCTAGCACCCTCATTCCAGGCACTCTGCTGTGCCGTCTCCATACCCAGCTGTACCCCCTCTCTCCCGAGGCTCTCAGCTTCGCTCTGGTTGGCGTCACTCTGCGACCCATGCGTTTTGTCGCTGCTCTCAGCACTCTTGTTCCAAGCGCTCTGCTGCGTCAATTCCATGTCCGGCTGCAGCTGCTCTCCCTTGGGGCTCTTGGCGTCACTCTCCGACCCGAGCGTTTTGTCACTGCTCTCAGCATCCTTGTCCCAGGCGCTCCGCTGTGTCATCTCCATGCTCGACTGTCGCTGCTCTTCCCTGGGGCTCTCAGCCTCCATGGTCCCACTCTTCCGCTGCGGGGATGACTCCTCCTGTTCTCCCTCTCCACTGTCGTTGCACACCGCACTGTCCAACTCATCAGCGCTCTGGTCCTCCACCTTTCTGCCCTTTGTGGCTGGTCCACCGTCTTCAGTGACTGGGGACTCCCCCAGTCCTACCTCGATGCCCAGCTGATAGCGTCGAGCCCTCTTTTGGCACGCAGTTAGCTTCGTGGTTAGCTCGTCCATAGACACTGACTGTGCTGTTAGCTTCTCCCAGCTAACTAGCTTTGCCTCGTTTGGCACCAAAACTCCCGCCACCCACAGCTTCGTGGTCCTCGTTTGCCCAGCGAAGTACTCTGCCAACCGCTCAACAGCATCCTTGTAGCGCTTCGTCTGTCCCAACGTACTGAGAATTCTTTGGCCCTCCACACCAAGATGATGGGCCAGGAGCGCTCGTCATTGCCTCCCGTAGAGTCTGCTTAGGCCCAGTGCCCCGATGTAACCCTCAAACATGGCCCTTCACTTCGGCTACAGGTTCACCAGCGCTCCCGTGTACTCCAGAAACGGCACTAGGGGTTGAGGTAGGTGTTAAGGGAGGTGTTAAAAATGTCTGTGAAGAGCTGGCTCCTGTCTTCAGACATTTTTAACACCTCCCTTAAGCAATGCCACGTGCCGACGTGCCGACCTGCCTCAAATCCTCCACCATCATCCCTGTCCCCAAGAAGCCACGGATTACTGGACTTAACGACTACAGACCTGTAGCGCTCACCTCTGTAGTCATGAAGTCCTTTGAGCGCCTGGTCCTGTCCCACCTCAAGTCCATCACCACTCCCCTCCTGGACCCGCTGCAGTTTGCCTACCGAGCCAACAGGTCTGTGGACGACGCAGTCAACCTGGCCCTCCACTCCATCCTGCAGCACCTGGACTCCCCGGGAACCTACGCCAGGATCCTGTTTGTGGACTTCAGCTCTGCATTCAACACCATCCGCCCCGCTCTGCTCCAGGACAAGCTGTCCCTGCTTGGCGTGCCTGACTCCCTCTGCAGGTGGATCACCGACTTCCTGACAGACCGGAGGCAGCATGTGCGGCTGGGGAAGTCTGTCTCAGACTCTGTTAGCATCAGCATCGGATCACCCCAGGGCTGTGTACTTTCTCCCCTACTCTTCTCCCTTTATACCAACTCCTGCACCTCCACCCACCAGTCTGTTAAGCTGATCAAGTTTGCGGATGACACCACCCTCATCGGGCTCATCTCCAACGGCGATGAGTCCGTCTACAGGAGAGAGGTGGCCCAGCTGGTGTCCTGGTGCAGCCACAACAACCTGCAGCTGAACGCTCTGAAGACAGCGGAGATGATTGTGGACTTCAGGAAAGTCACAACCCCCCTGCCCTCCCTCACCATCACAGGCTCTCCCATCACCATTGCAGATTCCTTCCGCTTCTTGGGCACCACCATCACCCGGGACCTCAAGTGGGAGCCAACCATCAGCTCCCTCATCAAAAAGGCCCAGCAGAGGATGTTCTTTCTGCAGCAGCTGAGGAAGCTCAAGCTACCCACCAAGATGTTAGTGCAGTTCTACACGGCCATCATCGAGTCCATCCTCACCTCCTCCATAATCGTGTGGTACGCAGGAGCCACTGCCAGGGACAGACTAAGGCTGCAGCGCGTCGTGCGCACTGCTGAGAAGGTGATCGGCTGCAAGCTCCCATCTCTCCAGGATCTGTACATCTCCAGGACCTGGAGGCGTGCAGGCCGGATCATGGCCGATCCCTCACACCCTGGTCACGTACTGTTTGCCCCCCTCCCCTCAGGTAGAAGACTTCGGTCCATCCAGACTAAAACCTCCCGGCACATGAACAGCTTTTTCCCCTCTGCCATCAAACTGCTGAACATTAAGTGACTTATTGACTCTTGTGCACTATGTACAGCAGCTCAACCAGACTCATGTCGTTCATCACTGTTTTTCTGTTGCATTATCGACTGCACATCATCTGCTACTTGCTAATTTATTTAAAACTGCTGTGACTAGTATTACTCATTATTATTATTATTATTATTATTATTCTACACTTATTGCATGGTTTTTGTCTTTAATTTTTTTTTAGTTTATCTCTTTGTCTTATCATGTTTTAATGTTGTAGCATTGCACCGAGACAAATTCCTAGTTTGTGTACTACATGAACAATGGCAATAAATCTGATTCTGATTCAGGTAGCCCATACGCTGCCATAATTTTTCTCGTCGCTAATATGTATGAATAATGAGAGACGGGAGCCGTGCTGAACTGAACAGCGAACCACTCTTTATTATCAGAACACAGAATTATATACATCAGTGGCCATGCCCGCCTGACATCACCCTGTGGGCGGGTACGGCATCACACACACCCTACACTCACAACACCACATCCTCCTCCATCCAGGTGCAAATGGGCTCGTTGCAGCAGGTAGATGACAGAATCTTCAACTCCTCAATGGGGTTGATATGCAAACTGCAGCGGGTCCAGCCACGTCTTCACCTGCGGCCTCAGGTGGGCTAAGACCAGCCTCTTCAGGACCTTCATCACATGAGATGTGAGGGCAACTGGTCGATAGTCATTTGGGTCAGATAGAGATGACTTCTTGGGGACAGGAACCAGGCAGGATGTCTTCCACAGCACTGGTACTCTCTCCAGACTTGAGCTCAGGTTGTACAGGTGTTTCAGTACAGGAGATGGCTGGTTGGCACAGGTTCTCAGGATCCTGGCGAAGATGCCATCAGGCCCTGCAGCCTTCCGCTGACTGAGTCTCTTCAGCCATTTCCTAACCTGGTGTGTAGTGACAATGATGGGGGTGGGGGCTGGTGCTGATGTCCTCAGAGGAGGTGGAGGGGGGAGAGATAGATGCTACACAGGAGGGGGAGGGGGAGGGCTGTGTGGGGGTTTGGCTTTGTTGTGGGGGGGACAGACGGTGAGTTGAACCTATTAAAAAAACAGATTCAGCTTATCAGCTGTCTCAAGGCTCCCCGATGTCTCTGTCCCTCCCCTTTCACCCAGTGATGTTTCATTCCCATCCACACATCCTTCGCATTGCTTTGCTGTAGTTTATCTTCCAAGAGAGGTGAAGAAGAGAGTGCAGGCAGGATGGAGAGGGTGGAGATGAGTGTCAAGGGTGATTTGTGACAGAAGCGTAACAGCACGAGTGAAAAGCAAGATGTACAAGATAGTAGTGAGACTTGCGATGATGTATGATTTGGAAATGGTGGCACTGACAAAAAGACAGCAAATGTTGGTGGCAGAGTTGAAGATGCTCAGATTTTCATTGGAAGTGGCAAGATTAGAAATGAGTATATCAGAGGGACAGCTCAGGTTGAGCGGTTTGGAGACAAAGTAAGAGTCATGGCTGAGATGGTTTGGACATGTGCAGAGGAGGGATAGTGGAGATATTGGACAAATGATGTTGAAGGTGGAGCTGCCAGGCAGGAGGAAAAGAGGAAGACCACAGAGAAGATTCATGGATGCAGTGAAGGAGGACATGGAGAGGGTTGGTGTTTCAGAAGAAGATGGAGGGATGGGGGAGATGGAGGCAGATGATCCACTGTGGAGACCCCTGAAGGGATCATCCGAAAGAAGAAGGTTCACCTGACCTTAACTTCCACAGCAAAAAAACAGGCATCAAACATTAGTGATTCAGCTCTTGATATGTCTTGTAAGTCATGGAGTGTCGTTTTAAAGATTCCAATTCTTACAGCAGCTCGTTTCGTTCACTCTTAAGCTGTTGTTTTTTTGCCCTGTGGATTTGTGGTTCTATTAAATGTTTTTGGTCAGAGTGTAGTCCCCCCCCCCCCCACTCCTTTCCTAATATTTTTTTTCCCTTTTCATTCTGCAGGCTCGGTATGTCGGATGAAGATTCTCGTGCCAGCACAAGCTCTTCCTCGTCGTCATCGTCAACTCATAATCAGCAGCAGGAGGTGAATACTCCAAAGAAACGGGAGAGCAAAGCCAGCATGAGCAAAACCTCCAAACTCCTGTCAACCAGTGCCAAAAGGTGAGCCTGGCAACAGACCGAGCCACTGCTGGAATTGTCTTTTCAGTCCACGTTCTGGTGACGATCACCGTGCGATTTCACTCGTGTGAATGGTCTCTATGCTCTGAGTTGTTCTTGTACAACCACAATTCCAGTGAAGTTGGGTCATTGTGTAAAACATAAATAAAACCAAAATACAGTGATGTAATAAAAATGCCTTTCATCCTAGATTTAAAGAGGTCACTGGCTGCACTTTGTCCACATTTAAAAGCTCACATATGTCATAAAGTGTTTGACATATTTTGTTCACATTTTCTTTATTTTTTTTTAATTATTGAAGAAAATGTGTTTTGTATTTTCCCTGGCTTCCTTGAAACACTCTGATTTAAGACCAATCACTTAAAGAAACGTCCTTCACCTCTTCAACTCTGCCCTCCCTCTTACATCTGTTAGTTATTAGCTGACTAGCTTTTAGCCTTTAGCCTCCTCCTAGCTCAGATGAGTGGCACTAGTTCACTGATCCACAGTCAGTGGTGTACCTCGTGTCTCTCCAGCCCATCTCCCAATAATTTTGCCGTGATTCCGGGTGGCCCACCGGTCGCCACATCTGATCTGGCCTGGGACGTAAGGCTGCTGGCTGTAGGCTGAGCTGCCAAGCCATGGGATCTCACAGGGCAGCGTCCCACTTAGGGCTGCACGATTATGGCCAAAATGATGATCGCAATTATTTTGATCAATATTGAAATCACGATTATTAATCAGTTATTCATTAACTTTAGGAAAAACACAGATTCCAATTATGTGCATTTTTTTCATGTTTTTTTTTATTCATCCTGCTTACCTACTGCTAGATGAAGCCTGTGGCCGAAGCTCTGGAGCCTCGTCCATTTATTTAGAGAAGCTGCCGTGACTACATTTGATCCACTGTCTGTTGTAATGCAGACTTGTCCCTCCTCCTGCAGGCTCCAAGATGATTGCGTTTCCGGAGTAGTGGCCTAGTTGAGAGCATCCGCCCCACAATACTCTGGGGGTTCAAGCCCCGGCCGGGTCATACTAGAGACCATATAAAAATGGTACTTCCTGCCTTCTAGCTTGGTGCTCAGCGTAATAGAATGAGGGAAGGAAAAGTTGTTTGTGACGGCGCCTTGCATGGCAGCGACCCCTGTGATTCTGCATGTGATTGACATTGTAGCTAGGAGAAACGTAGTTTTGTTCTACTGTACATGATTGGCTGTATGGACTGAATGACAATAGAGAGCTGCTTCTTCTTCGTCTTCCCTCAGTCCGTGGGCTATAACTTCTCCTGTGTGGTCTTGTGGGGAAAAATGACATCTGCAAGCATCGACATCTTCATTTTAAAATCTCCATTATTGTAGTGAATTGTCAGGGACAGGTAGGGCTCCATTATTCTGCTTGACCATAGCTCAGTTGTAGTTGCAAAGTACTCGACAGTTGTGATATCCATCTGTATTTTTCATACAGCGCGGGTAATTCAACTTGAGAATCACATGGGGATCACGTCTTTCTTGTCCAGTGTTTTGACCATGTTTCCCCATAGATCGAGTCCCCATCGTGCTGTTTGCTCTCTACATGTCTGTCCTTTTCGTCTTCTCTTTCCCCTCACCTCCCAGCCAGTCGCAACAGATGACTGCCCCTCCTTGAGCCTGGTTCTGCTGGAGGTTTCTTCCTGTTAAAAGGGAGTTTTCCTCTTCACCATCGCCAAGCGCTTGCTCATAGGGGATCGCCTGAGGTCTTTCTGCAACTGTGGGGGTTTCCCCTACAGTTGAAAGTGCTATGAGATGACTACTGTTGTGAAATGGTGCTATATAAATAAAGTTGAATTGTTTCTGAAGCCTTTGTTGCTTATACAGTATTTAGTAGACACATGTCTTTGGCCAAATAAAACACTATTGCATCAGTTACTTCAGCGCGTTTTTGGGAGGTGGATGGATACGGTGAAGCTGTGTGCAGGGTTGATACTACGATTGCCTGGGTCGGTGCCGGACACGGACGGTGATGTAGTGAAGTGACATTAGCTTTAGCCTTCATGCATTTATCATACTTGTGTTTGTGGTGTTTTTTCAGGTGGTTGAATAAGTTAGTTGTGTTGTCCTGTGGTGCAGACACAGCTCTATGGCACTCCTTGGATATAATTTCTTTTTAGTCAGCATCATTAGCCCTGAATCCAAAACACGTCGACAACAGATGATGATCCTTTCCAGGCAGTAGCTCCTCGCTTCCACGTGTTGCCGTACTGTCACCTTCTGGTCCAGACATCTGGTTTGCATTTCACCATCATACCAATCTGCTGTTGAAAACTTAAGGCTTTTGTATTTTGAACTTCACACATTTTCAGTGGGAGGGAGACAGCTCTGGACTGCAGGCAGACCAGTCTAGTACCCACACTGTTTTACTACAAAGCCACACTGTTGTAACACGTGCAGAATGTGGCTTGGGATTGTCTTGCTGAAATAAGCAGGGACATCCCTGAAAAAGACGTTGCTTGAATGGCAGCATATGTTGCTCCAAAACCTGTATGTACCATTCAGTACTAATGGTGTCTTCACAGATGTGCAAGTTACTCATGCCATGGGCACTAACACACCACCATACCATCATAGATGCTGACTTTTGAACTTAACACTGATAACAATCTGGATGCTCATTTTCCTCTTTAGCCTGAAGGACACAATGTCCGTGATTGCAACAAACAATTTGAAATGTGGACTGTCAGACCACAGCACACTTTTCCACTTTGCTTCAGTGCATCTCAGATGAGCTCAGGCCCAGAACAGCTGGTGGTGTTTCTGAGTGTTGATGTACAGTGCATCCAGAAAGTATTCAGGGATTACATTCATTTTTTTCCTCAAAATTCAACACACAATACCCCATAATGACAACGTGAAAAGTTTTTTTTTTTTTTTTTTTTTGAGATTTTTGCAAATTTATTAAAAATAAAACTAAAAAATCACATGTGCATAAGTATTCACAGCCATGAAGCTGAAAATTGAGCTCAGGTTCATCCTGTTTCCACTGATCATCCTTGAGATGTTTCTACAGCGTAAAAGGAACTCCAATTATATTGGCATGTTAGCTCTATATGCTTTATTTTGATGTTAGTAACATAACTATAATATAATTTTTTTGAAAATAATTCCCAGTTTTATATATTTTTAAAAACTTTATTACGATGTAAATCGCCATTTTTGTTTGTCGCAATGCATTCTGGGTAGTGACGTAGATTGGTTGTAGCAGCAGCGGTCTGTAAACAGCCTTTTCAGTTCGAACCAGTGTGAAGCCAAAGCAGTAAAGACAATGACGAAGACACACAAAGTGAAAATGGACTTGAGAATGAAGACAGCAGCCGCGAGGAAGCTGGAGCTGCTCATGTTGGATGGTGTTTTTGTGAGCATCTGTTACAATGAGCTCCACTTCATTTCTGCCACCGTCCATGGTACCTGATGCTATAAATGTATCTTGTTCGGTCACTTGTTAAAGTGGTATAACAGGATGCATGCCAGCTTTACAGATCTGTCCTGTATCGCAGCACAGCAAAGCTTTGATGCCGTTTGCATTAAGCCGTCGTTTGTAGCCAGACACACCTGTGAGCTCTTTCATGAGCTGGGGGTGACGAAAATCCTCAAAATCCTCAGGGCTAAAGTGATGAGAGCACAGCCGCGGGTTTTTGGAAAGTTGGACTCTTCCAACTGCATCCTCCCACTTTTAATAATAATAATAATAATAATAATGCATCAGATTTATATAGCGCTTTATCATAGACACTCAAAGCGCACGCTCCAGCGTGCGCTTTGAGCAATATATCGATTTATCATAGACCTTCAAAGCGCACGCTCAAGCGCACGCTCAAGCGTGTGCTTGAGCGTGTGCTTTGAGCGATATAGCGCTTTATCATAGACACTCAAAGAGTGAGGGAAATGTGGCTGCCAATCCGTGCCAGCAGCCTCTCCGGCCACCACCGAGCATTTAAACATTTTTACACATTCATACCCAGTGTTATGGGCACTGGAGGCAATGCGGGTGAAGTGTCTTGCCCAGGTGCACAACGGCAGGATATCTGGGGAGAGTGGGATTCGAACCACCAACCATCGGGTTATTAGATGACCTGCTCTACCTGCTGAGCTGCTGCCGCCCCACTTTTTCCTCCACTTTCCCTCTTTAGGAAAGCTATGGAGGCTCACCCCGCTCTCTTTATTTCCCTTTGATTGGAAATTACATCCAAAAGCCGTGCAATGTGGCATTTTCACTGACAAATGGCAGTAGTTAGGAGTTTCGCTTCTTGGCTTGTATAAGACAGAAAAAACGGCTGCAACCATTCTACGTCACTACCCAGAATGCATTGCGACGTAAACAAAAATGGCGATTTACATCGTAATAAAGTTTTTTTTAAAAATACATAAAACTGGGAATTATTTTCAAAAAAATTATATTGTAGTTGTTACTAACATCAAAATAAAGCATATAGAGCTAACATGTCAATATAACCAGAGTTCCTTTTAACTGGAGTCCTCCTGTGGTAAATTTAGTTGATTGGACATGATTTGGAAAGACACACACCTGTCTGTATAAGGTCCCACAGTTGACAGTTCATGTCAGAGCACAAACTAAGCATGAAGTTAAAGGAATTGTCTGTAGACCTCCGAGACAGGATTGTCTCGAGGCACAAATCTGGGGAAGGGTACAGAAAAATTTCTGCTGCTTTGAAGGTTCCAATGAGCACAGTGGCCTCCATCATCTGTAAATGGAAGAAGTTCAGAACTACCAGGACTCTTCCTAGAGTTGGCTGGCCATCTAAACTGAGCGATTGGGGGAGAAGGGCCTTAGTCAGGGAGGTGACCAAGAACCCGATGGTCACTCTGTCAGAGCTCCAGCATTCCTCTGTGAAGAGAGGAGAACCTTCCAGTAGGACAACCATCTCTGCAGCAATCCACCAATCAGGCCTGTATGGTAGAGTGGCCAGACAGAAGCCCCTCCTTAGTAAAAGGCACATGGCAGCCTGCCTGGAGTTTGTCAAAAGGCACCTGAAGGACTCTGACTGTGAGAAACAAAATTCTCTGGTCTGATGAGACAAAGATTGAACTCTTTGGCGTGAATGCCAGGCGTCATGTTTGGAGGAAACCAGGCACTGTTGATAGCTACGCCAGTGTTGGTAGCAGTATCATGCTGTGGAGATGTTTTTCAGCGGCAGGAACTGGAAGACTAGTCAGGATAGAGGGAAAGATGAATGCAGCAATGTACAGAGATATCCTGGATGAAAACCTGCTCCGGAGCGCTCTTGACCTCAGACTGGGGCGACGGTTCATCTTTCAGCAGGACAGCAACCCTAAGCACACAGCCAGGACATCAAAGGAGTGGCTTCAGGACAACTCTGTGAATGTCCTTGAGTGGTCCAGCCAGAGCCCAGACTTGAATCCAAGTGAACATCTCTGGAGAGATCTGAAAATGGCTGTGCAGCGACGCTTCCCATCCAACCTGATGGAGCTTGAGAGGTGCTGCAAAGAGGAATGGGCCACACTACCCAACGATAGGTGTGCCAAGCTTGTGGCATCAGATTCAAAAAGACTTGAGGCTGTATTTGCTGCCAAAGGTGCATCAACAAAGTATTGAGCAAAGGCTGTGAATACTTATGCACATGTGATTTCTTTTATTTTTAGTAAATTTGCAAAAATTTTCATGAACTTTTTTCACGTTGTCATTATGGGGTATTGTGTATAGAATTTTGAGGGGAAAAAATTAATTTAATTCCTTTTGGAATAAGGCTGTAACATAACAAAATGTGGAAAAAGTGAAGCGCTGTGAAGACTTTCCGGATGCACTATATGGCTTTGGCTTTGCATGGTCGGGTTTTATCTTGCACTTGTAGATGAAATGATACTGTGTTAACTAACAGTGGTTTTTCCAAAGTGTTCTTGAGTCCACGTGGTGATAGCAGTTACAGAATAATGTTGGTTTTTAATGCAGTGCTGCCTGAAGCATTCAGTGCTTTTTGGCCTTGTCGCGTACATGCAAAAATTTCTCCTGATTCTCTGAATCTTTTGATATTATGGACATATGAGACGTTCTTGAGCTGTTGGACTATTTGCCTATGCATTTGTTGATCAAATGGGGAACCTGGCTCCATCCTTGGGTGTGAACAACTGAGCCTTTTTTCAGTATTTAGGAGTGCCCTTTTTTGGTTGAGCAACCCCCCCCCCCCAAAAAAAAGTCTGTGCATGTCACTGTAAAAGACTTCTACTGATCTGTAGAGTGTAACCGACCATCGGAGTATTCACTGCCAGGAAAACTGACGTAGCATGAGCGACTACAAGGTGCTTTGTTAGTTATCTTGGGTCCTGTCCTGTGTTTGGCTAATGGGACTCGTGCTGTAAGACATGCCAGTTGTAGTCTTTTCAGTATTTCGGCCAGGAAGAGCAAAGTTACAGATTGCTGTGGCATGTAATGCAAGTCCACACTGGCTGTGGTGAAAGTGCATTCACCTGGTAAAAAGTTAATGTATCATCAAATTATTTTAGAAACCTTAGTTTAAAGCAACACTATGTAAGCTTTTCACCATAACATAATGTTTCCAAAATTATTTTGATGGTCCATCAACCTTTGACCGAGTGACTGTCACTTCCCCCATAGACAGAGTGGGCCTGAAGGGCCTACAACAGCTCTGTTCCTGGTAGAAAAACTCAAGAGGTTATTGGCTGTTGGGGACTGAGGTCATAGTGTGTTGCAGGTATCAGTTTGAACATTATCCATCTTGTCTTTGTATTCAATTGAATATAGGTTGAAAATGATTTGCAATTCATTGTTCAGTTTTTATTTTTTACACAGCATCCCAACTTCATTGGAATTAGGGTTGTAAAAACTGTGCGGTTTTCTTTAGAGAGACTTTATCACCCTTCCCTTTTTGTTTGCAGAGCTCAAAACTGACAATTTGAGTTGACTTCAATTTACACAGGTCTTGACTTGGAAAACATTGACACAGACCCATGCCAAGAGTACCATTCCAAATCTGTACAAACTCGGCCTTAAAAAAAAATTCTTTATTCATTTGGATCCAGAGAAGCTTCCTTCTTTTAAAAAAAACAGTTGCAAAGTCACCATTTTGTCATTTCCTATCATTCCTGTGGACTTCAGACTGCCTGATCTCATTGCCTCTTATTTGTTTGCAGAATTCAAAAGGAACTGGCTGACATTACATTGGATCCTCCACCAAACTGCAGGTAAGTCACGTATGAATCATCTTGACCACTGATATGTGCATCAGTGTGATTATTTCTTTTTCTTGGATGATGAGCCATTAGCTGTTATGAGCTACTCTGTTCATGCTTATAAACCCTCACACATAGAGGGGCATGGAGTACCAACAATGCTTCATTGCTTGGAATAAAGGTGCAAGTGGCAATTATGGGTGTTTGCTGATATTCTGGTCTTTTTATAGGTGGATTTTATTTTGTTCAGAGAAAGCGGATTTCTCAAGGGCCCGCACCTCGGACACAGTCCAAGGACGGATAATTTTTTCACACATAAGGAGTTCTTCAGAACTTTTTATACAAAGATTTAGAGTGATGATAATCAAGTCAGTGGCGGTAATGCACCTGTAAGCTGGTTGCCAACCACCATTCAAATCTATAAGAAGAAGAAAACGAGTTTGTCATTCTGATATGTGTAGGGTCTTATTGTTGGGACGGATGTTGCTTGGAACAAGTCAGATTACCACATATTATACAAGAGCACTCTGAGGCGAGTGCAATATCCCCCGCCTCCATTTTCTTTGAAGATCCCAACACTTAATGAGGGAGAACAGTTTTCAACTTTTCAATATAATTACCGTGGCAGAACCAAATTATGGTAAACCCATCATACACGAATATACAACAAAGTATACAACCCATAGTTGTCAGTCAGGATCCTGAGGTGAACCTGTGTAGCAAGTTTGGTGACCCTAGAGAGCTTTACATGTTCTATAGGAAGAGCATAGGGAGTGTTCAACCTTGGCCTTTGACCTTTTGATCCCAAACCCATAGTCAGAGGTCATGGTCTCAGAGTGAACCTGTGTACCAGGTTTGGTGATGGTGACCCTAGCTTTCTTTGTTGTTGAGACATAATTTATAAGTCATTTTGATGCTGACCTTTGACCTTGCAATCCCAAAACCACAGTCACATTTCAGGGTCACAGGGTGAACCTGTATACCAAGTGTGGTGACCCTAGCTTTACTCGTCGTACAGTAATAAAACATGGGGAATGTTAATGTTCATCTTTGACCTTTTAACCCCAAATCCATAGTCAGAGGTCAGGATCCCAAGGTGAACCTTTGTAACAGGTTTGGTAGCCCAAGCTTGACTTGTTTTGTAGTAATGGTAAATGTACCATTGTATCATTTCCCATAGTGCAACTGCAATGTTAACTTTGACCCCAAACCCATAGTCAGGTGAGGGTGTAAATCGTTAAAGATGTGTATTAGGTACAACTACTGTATGGACTTGAAAAGCCTACATCATTTCTTTCAGTAGTTATTGTGTTTAAAAGATTTAGGGAAAATCTGACCTTTGACCTCAAGGTCATCTGATGAGATTGAAATTGCAATATGCACATTATCAGAGTATATCAAACCATGGTACCAAGTTTCAAAACAATCGGAACACCACAGTGGGAGGAGTTGATTTTACAAATGTGGGACAGACAGACAGATGGACTAACCCATAACATAATCCCCCTTTAGCCTTCGCCCAAAGGGCTCTTCCACTCCTTTGGGCTTAATCGGGCAGGGGATAAAAAAGCAGTTGACAGGTTGGTGTAATTACTGTTCTAACCAGAGTGATGCACATCCGGTGAAACGTCTGATGTTACTGACGAGTACAGTAAATACTGGAATCCCTATCATCCAATCATTGCTGTCAGAAGAACTGTTGTTAAAAAAAACAGTTACTCTTTTACAAAGAAAGATGAATAAGATAAGATCAGCCTTTATTAGTCCCACAATGGGGAAATTCCAGGATTGCAACAGCACAGGGATAGCAACACTCAGAGCAACAATCAGAAGGCAAGAGGAAAAAAAAAGAAAAGAAACAAGAGCAGCAAGTATACATATGTACATATAAACATAAATATATATATATAGACACACAGTGCGGAGCATTGTAGCTAGATGGAATAAATATGTAGATATATAAACACACACAGTACAGAGCATAATGACACAATTCTCACGTATCTTGAAAAAACGGATGCAAAGAAGTGATTTAATTTTGTTCAAAACTCCATAATGTTTTGTAATGAAGTGATCCGTGTGTGTCCTGATATTTGTTGGCATCTACCCAGAAGTAGAAATCCTGTTTGAGATTAACAATCTTTGTCAATTTCCAAGTAAGGACCAACTGGATGGTTGACTTTCAGTTTGCTTTTGTCATGTCCCTGAGCTCTATAAGGCACTGAGGAGTTTATGCTGTCAGCAGACATTGATTTTAGTGGTTATGATAAGCCAGTACTAAGGGTGATTCAATTCTCAATTGTGTTTTAGCTGTTAAATCAAGATTTGCAGTGGCTCGTGTTTTTGCTTGTTTAACAGGGAGCATCAAAACAACTGGTCATGCAACATACCTGTGGAGGTGTGGAGAAGTTTAGGAGATGGCAGTGGATTTAAAAAAAAAAAAAAAAAATTAACCAAATTGTTTGACATAATCTAGGAGAATGAGAGGACATCTGAGAAATGGAGAAGTAGTGTTCTGGCACTGATTTTCAAGAACAAGGGTGATGCACAAAGCTGTAGTAACCACAGAGGCATGGAGTTGATCAGACACACTGTAAAGATATGGGAAAGAGTTGTTAAAGCCAGGTTAAGAGGAGAGGTGATGGTGAGCAGCAGTACGGTTTCATTGCAAGAAAAGAGTACTACAGATGCAATGTATACTCTAAGAGTGCTGATGGAGAAGTATAGAGAAGGTCAGAAGGAGTTGCACTGTGTATGAGAGTCAGGAATGGTGGAGAAGTATGTGAGGGTGGTGCAGGACATGTATGAGGACATGGCTATTTTACCTCTTAAAAATTTAGTGTTGAGATCAGTAGAGATGTAACTGAGCATTTGTGAAATCTTGTCCAGACGTGGCCCAAAGATGGTGCTTATAGGTTTATGGGTATCAGGCAGGTATTCATAAGGACCTGTACTTATAAGGGATAAGGACCTGTACTTATATAGCACTTTTCAAGTCTCAAAGACCACTCAAAGCGCTTCACTAGCACTAACCCTCTATTCTAAGGGCGTATAAGAGACAGATATCTAGGGACAATTTAGAACAACCAATTAACCTAACACGCATGTCTTTGGATTGCGGGAGGAAACTGGAGCCCCCGGAGTAAACCCATGCAGCACAGGGAGAACATAAAAACTCTACACAGAAAGGTTCCTATCCCTGCCAGCCTGGGGATTCATAGACCCTGCAGGTAACATTTTGCCAAAAGAAAAACAAAATTGCAGTTGAAGTTAACACAACAGTATACAGTGCATCTGGAAAGTCTTCACAGCGCTTCACTTTTTCCACATTTTGTTATGTTACAGCCTTATTCCAAAATGGATTAAATTCATTTTTTCCCTCAAAAGTTTACACATAATACCCCATAAGACAACATGAAAAGTTTTTTTTTTTTTAGATTTTTGCGAATTTATTAAAAATAAAAAAACTAGGAAATCACATGTACATAAGTAACAGCCTTTGCTGTGAAGCTCAAAATTGAGCTCAGGTTCATCCTGTTTCCACTAATCATCCTTGAGATGTTTCTACAGCTTAACTGGAGTCCACCTGTGGTAAATTCAGTTGATTGGACATGATTTGGAAAGGCACACACCTGTCTATATAAGGTTCCACAGTTGACAGTGCATGTCAGAGCACAAACCAAGCATGAAGTCAAAGGAATTGTCTGTAGACCTCTGAGACAGGATTGTCTTGAGGCACAAATCTGGGGAAGGGCACAGAAACATTTCTGCTGCTTTGAATGTCCCAAAGAGCACAGTGCCCTTCATCATCCATAAATGGAAGAAGTTCGGAATCACTAGGACTCTTCCTAGAGTTGGCTGGCCGTCTAAACTGAGCGATTGGGGGAGAAAGGCCTTTGTCAGGGAGGTGACAAAGAACCCGATGGTCACTCTGTCAGAGCTCCAGCGTTCCTCTGTGAAGAGAGGAGAACCTTCCAGAAGGACAACAGTCTCTGCAGCAATCCACCAATCAGGCCTGTATGGTCGAGTGGCCAAACGGAAGCCACTCCATAGTAAAAGGCACATGGCAGCCCACCTGGAGTTTGGCAAAAGGCACCTGAAGGACTCTCAGACCATGAGAAACAAAATTCTCTGGTTTGATGAGATAAAACGAAGATTGAACTCTTTGGCATGAATGCCAGGCATCATGTTTGGAGGAAACCAGGCACCGTTCATCACCAGGCCAATTAACCTCGCCAGCCCACGTGACAAACGCGCAATGCATTCTGGGCGGGGTAGGAACAGCGATCGTAAACGGACTGCAATCACACAGTGCCTCGGCATTTCTTGTGAATGAATGGGGGGGGGGGGGGAAAATATCACAAAATGGACCGTGAAGGAAAATTTAAAGGGGCCATACTCTGCCAAATTGAATGGGACTGCAAAGGCACGCTATTTGGCGAAGCTTGAAGGGGTTAATGGACTAGATCCCTACCAACATATCACATGGAGTTCGGATGTAAACATTCTGCCAAACTTGGACCATGCCTTCATTTATAATTATGTGACTGTAAGCATAAGTCCACACACACATGAGGTTTTTAGTAACTTTAGGTCTTTGAAGCAAGCAAAAGTACAGTTCACAGACGGATGGGTGCGGGACTTGTAGATGTACAAGGTAGACTTGAAGACAATTGTGCTCACAAAGGTGCTTTTTTTTAATTTCTTGTCTTGATTACAATTATTTATTTACTAAATAAAATAAGTGCATGCCATAAATTGAATTATGCACCCATTATACATGTGAAAGAGTGCTTATAATATTTTATAATCAACCCCTCCTTTCCTGAAGTTGGTGCAACCCCTGATGCACTTGTGTCCTGCACCTGTTGTGAAAAAGGCTGTGTGGAAATAAAATCCCATATAAGCACCACAACAACATCCTGCAGGCCTGTGCAGACAAGGATTTTACCTGGAACTCTCTGATGGGAGACTAGAACTCAAGCACAGTCACAAGTACTACAAGCAGGTACAAACGCAAATCTTTGTGACAGGCTCACATTTCTGTGACTTTGTTGCGTGGACCACAAAAAGTTGTGTTGTTGTACGCGTCACACCAGATTCTGACCTGTGGGAGCAAACACTTTTACCAGTGGCCCAGAACTTTTTTTATAAAGTTTTCCTACCTGAGCTTGTTGCCCGTCACTTTACTGACTCTGACCCCACAACACAAAAGAGGAAAGCTGCAGCTGATAAACCCACCCAGACGCCCAAAAGACGACGTCTAACTGCATTACAGCCAGGTCCCACACACAATCCCAGAAGACAGGCACAGAACACAGCAGAAGTGTGGTGGACTTGCAGGCAGCCAGAAGAGCTGGGTGACATGGTTGCCTGTGAGAACCAAAACTGTGAAATTCAGTGGTTCCATTTAGGATGTGAGGGACTCTGAAGCACCAACCCCACAGCAGCCGTGGTTTTGTGACGTGCACATTAGAGTAGTGCTGTAACATGGGACAGTTATGCACTATAACATTGTGTGAACAATGATACATGTCGATCATGCATGTCAATTTATATTCTTGTATTGTGTCATGGTTATGGTTACAGTTTTGCATCTTTGAAATAAAGAGCTGGAGTTTGTAAGCCATCGTGTACTTTATTCCAAAAATTGTTACAAAGCAAGCAAGTGTATTTATATAGCACATTCCATACACAAGGGCAACTCAGTGTGATTTACATATATAAAAAGAGCAAAAGCAAAATGTTTGAGCAATAACAAAAATTGAAGAGATGCTGCTTTAACTGCTTCAATATTATTGACACAGTTAAAGACATGATGACAAAAGGGCTAAACCACACCAAAAACATGTCAGTGCCTACATTCTAAAACTAAAAAGTTCAAAGCGGCCAATAAAAACTGTGACCTTATTGCCAAACATTTCAGCGTACTGATGTGGCATGCTAGCCTGCAAACAAGGTCTCTTTGGCCAGTACACCAAAGGGCTGAGGTGTGCATGGAGCACATTTATGGTGTCGCAGAACAGGATGGATGCGGTTTGTCTGCTTATGTCAAAAAGGTGTGCAATATGTTCAAGAGGCAAATTAATACGCAAACGCATCATAGTTAAAAGGAGAATTTGAAATTGGGAAATTTTTCTGTCTTTGGTAGGCTGGGAAAAAATTGCATCAGCAGAGCCATTAAACTGAAAGATGGAAGCCCAGTGTAGTATTTCACCTCTGAGTCATTGTCTTTGAGGAAATTCTCATCCAGGGTCTTTCTGGAGAGCTCTCCCTTTAACTTTCTGTTCTCCTCTTGCAAGAGTAAAATTTCTTTAAGCCTAAGGTGACACATGCTGCAGTTCTGTAGCTCTTGTGCATTTTCCTCTGGAGCATCATCAGCCTGACAGATCAGTGCTGCTTCATCAGATGTCGTCTCCTCCATCTCAGCCAGAGGTGTGGTGTCATCTGCTGCTGATCAGGACAATAAACAACTGTAGTTAATATATTTTGTAATCAAAAGGAATCCCAAGACACATTTTAGAAAGAAAAACATAGGTTAAAAAAAAAGACTACCTGAAGGAGCTACATTATCCATCTCAGTCACGGGGCCAGTGATGTTGGGGGGGGGGGGGTCTGTGCTGGGGGGGTCACTTGCATGCCCTGCTGATTCTTTTTGTCATAATCTTGTCCGTCTGCATAAGTGGTTAAACCTGTCAGGAGTGGTAGCTGGAAGCTCTGCATGCCCAAGGTTTAGAGAAGGTGCCCAGTCAGGATCACAGTCTAGCGTTTCATAAGCTGGTCTGCCTGTTAAAGCAAAGGAAACGGTAAGAAAATACTTGGGTGTAGAACAAATTAAACCCGCTTGCACAGGTGTGAGTGGTAACTTTCTGTAGCTACTCTGATATCGGAGTCTTTCTTTAGCTTAGCTCTGTTTAGCTTAGCACTGCTGACGTAGGGTAAAAGCTATGACCACGCAAGTCTTAACCACAACACAAGCAAGTTTTAACAGACATACACAATAAATCATAGTGTACCTTTATGAAAGTTATGTTGGGTCTTCTGACTGCTGCAATCCAGGCCAGGCGTTGCCTCTTAGTTACATCTGAAACGTGTGCTGTGCTGTTCTTCTTCCATGCTGGAAAACGATAAAAGCCTATTCCGTGGTTGACCTTTTCTCCACGGCGGTTGTGAGAACAACTGTTACAGTTTAAAACACAGCTACTTTGTGACGATGTCTCCTACATTGACGTGATCTCAGCGAGCTAACGGTTCCTACCCAACCCAGAACGCACTTGGTCAATTCTACGGACACTACGTAACACTGACGGAATCAATACCATCCCTACAGTGAAGCGTGGTGGTGGCAGCATCATGCTGTGGGGATGTTTTTCAGCGGCAGGAACTAGAAGACTAGTCAGGATACAGGGAAAGATGAGTGCAGCAATGTACAGAGATATCTTGGATGAAAACCTGCTCCGGAGCACTCTTGACCTCAGACTGGGGTGACGGTTCATCTTTCAGCAGGACAACGACCCTAAGCACACAACCAAGATATCAAAGGAGTGGCTTCAGGACAACTCTGTGAATGTCCTTGAATGGCCCAGCCAGAGCCCAGACTTGAATCCAGTTGAACATCTCTGGAGAGATCTGAAAATGGCTGTGAACCAAAGCTTCCATCCAACCTGATGGCGCTTGAAAGGTGCTGCAAAGAGGAATGGACCACACTGTCCAAAGATAGGTGTGCCAAGCTTGTGGCTTCATATTCAAAAAGACGTCAGGCTGTAATTGCTGCCAAAGGTGCATCAACAAAGTATTGACCACAGGCTGTGAATACTTACTAATAAATTTGCAAACTGTCAAACTTTTTTCAGGTTGTCATTATGGGGTATTGTGTGTAGGATTTTGAGGAAAAAAATAATTTAATCCATTTTGGAATAATGCTGTAACATAACAAAATGTGGGGAAAAAGTAAAGCGCTGTGAAGACTTTTTGGATGCACTGTACATAAAGTAAATCATTCTCTTTCTTTGAACGAACAAATGATCATCCCTGGTATGTTTCTTATTGTTTTGTTCATTTATATCTACCCTGAGGGAGCATGGGCAGCATACTGATCTTTGGATCCTGGTCTTACCTGAAAAATGGCACGTTTACTTGTCTGTTAGACGAGTTGTGCAGGTTCAGAGATGTGCTTTGAAAATGAATGATTAGCATATGTTTGTTGTGGTATTGCTGCTGTTGCTGCTTCTCTGCAGTTAACATCCTGTATGCTACACAGGTTTCTTTACACGGGACACACAGTCGGTGAAGGAGTTCATAAATCTGTTTGTCGCATATTTCATCTTTGAATGAACTGTTGTGTGTTGCTGAAGTGAAGCTGATTTAGTTAGAAATCGTTTCAAAATAAGGAGATGTCAGAAGCTTCTTGACGTAATGACAGGTCTCGTGTTGCTCATTGGTAGCAGGGAGGTGAGATTTGTCATCTCTACGTCATCATGCCTAGACCTTAAAAATAAGTTGATTTCAGGATGCTGAACTAGAAAACCACGTGTTGCACAGCCAAACCTCAAAACATGTACTTACAGGATGCACAGTGGCTGCAGAAAAGCTTTATGCTTTCACCAGTACTGCTGCTCAGTCTTTGTGTGTATATGAGTGGTGATCTCAGTGTTAGCATAATATTCACTGTAGCTGTGTAGCCCCAAACCCCCCACAGTGTGAGGAGGATTAACTCCTTACCCTGAGGCCCTGCTGGCTTAGTGAGAAAATGTTTCTAATGACTGCACTACTGCCAGAGTAAGGTCTGGTACTTTGTTTTCTACAAAGAAGTGCCGGTTTGATTATCTGATATTAATGTTGGTGCACCACCGTTAAGTATGCCTTTTGCACTCCTTGTACAAGTATGTTTTATGAAAAAGAACATTATTTTGTGATACCGTTTTTGCTCTTGACCGGTCAGGTCAGGATCCAGGTCGTGTGTGATAAATCCAGGGTTCACCAGGACAACGTCAGGCCCACGTCAAGGTTCAAGTAGGGCTGTGCGATATGACCAGAATTTCGTATCATGATATAAGTAATCTTATTTGATGATAACAATATAAATCACAATACATTTTCTGTAAATTCTATAGTTTATATATAATAGCCAATAAAAATGATCATCTCTTTTTATACATTTTAAATTGCATACTGAAAAAAATCAGTTGTACAAATTAGGGATGTTAATGATTAATTGACTTTCGATTAATTGTTAATTTAGTTGACAAAATTAAATTGTCATTTAATTGATAACTCAACAGTCCCTTTCAATGGGAGCTTATTCTATGAAATGTAGTGGCACCGCCGTTGAGGCGGGGGCACACGCAGTCACCCACTGCTGCATTTCAACCGAAAAAGCAGAAGAAGACGCCAAGCCCCCAGAGCGGATGTGCTGTGCAGAATGGAAAAAAAACTCACTTATCCGGGGTATGTCGGAGGTGGGCCTGCTTCGAATTAGCATCACGGAGAAATTGACCAGAGCAAAGAAAAAGACTACATGAGTGCAAAATTCCATCCCCACTGCCTTCAACTCGCTACAAGACGGGAAAGCAGACCGGACTCAAGTTACCACTGAGGTAACAGCAGGAGGAGGACGGATCGTTCTGGGTTTGCCTGGATTTCTGGAGTGCTGTGATAATGTTTAACGTGCAACAGATGAAGCCGCTCAGTTTATTTTCCTGTTGAAACGGTCTACTAGTGCATCTCAGTAAATTAGAACGTGAAAGTTATTTTTTGTAATATAAATAAGATAAATTTTATATTGGCAATAGTTTTTTAAAAAAAATAATCATGACATTTGTAATTTACTGAAATATACTAGCACATAATACACACTATGCAGTACAAAATTTATTAAACTACAAAAAATGCCATTGTCTGTAGTAAAAAAAAAAAAAAATGCAATTGGGACAAATCATTGAGGAATATGATCATGTTTTATTCAGTATCTCACACGGTAATTAACTTTTTATATGTTAAATAGATGGCATTGTACAAAGGGAAAGTCAGATTCTCAGGAAAATTGCCGCTTATCAATGAATCAATTAATGAATTAATTGATTCACCTTATCAACTCAATAAAGTTGATTCACCTTATCAACTTTATTTGATTCACCTTAAAGACTTCAGCTTTTTTCATTATCGGGGGGGGGGCAGAAAACACATGATGCTATTGTAACCAGAATGTTAATTTCACACTATTTCTTTCTTTTTTTATTTTTACACAGTAACTTTGCATATGAAACTTACCATTTGAAGTATTGTACAACTGATGCTTGAATCTTGGAATATTGGCCCACCTGGTGTCATCCTTCTGTCCTTCCCTCTGCTCTCACCTCTCCTGGACCCTCTGCCTGAACACTTTTCTCTCCTTGGCTCATCTTGTCTGTCTCATCTTTCCCTCTCTGAGGTCCTGTCTAATTCAGGTTCTCTCTCTGTCTATGGTGGTATATAAACAGGTTAGAAAATACCAAGGGGTAAATTTACTAAGGCAGTGCAAATTAGTGAGAGTGCAAATTAGACAGAGCACCTAAGGGAGTGGGCAATTTTTGCCAGTGATCTATCAACACGCAAAATTATGGACATAGACACTTCATTTCAATAATGACCACCCATCCACCAAGAGCACCGCAAAATTGCACACAGGCGCACCTGATGAGGAAGTGGGTCATCAGCAAACACAGTCAATTCGAAGGAGCATAATATAGTTTGTTTTTGAAAGTTTTTTTTTAAGCTTCTGTTTTAGCACAAACCCCAGTAAAATGGATTATTTTTGTTCGTAATACATCAAAGCGTTGATTTTCATTTTACATGGCAGACTCCTTTGTTTAATATGTATAAATTAAGGACTACTCATGAATAAATTGATTATTGACCAGCATGTTTATTTTACTAACACAAGAACCATTGAGATGGCCTGATTGAGACTCTGGGGTTTTATTATGTGAATAACTTTGTTTTAACAAAATCGACAGGTCTGGCTGCACGGTGGCGCAGTGGTTTAGCACTGTGGCAGCACAGTTTACCCTCGGCCGGGGGATCGCGGGGATCATGAGATCGTGGGTTCGATCCCAGCCCCCGACCAACAGTGAGCTGTGTGGAGTTTGCATGTTCTCCCTGTGTTGCGCGGGTTTACTCCGGGATTTCTCCGGTTTCCTCCCGCACACCAAAAACATGTAGGTTTAGGGCGCTTGCGCACGCAGCGACCAGCAGCTGGTGGCTTGTCACCAGACTGCAAACCAAGTCTACCTACGGGTACAAATAAGTAACAAAAAAAAAAGGTCTCCCAGTCCATGACTTTTCATAAATACTGTATGTGTGTTTTTTCTTTTCTGAAGTCTGGAACATAATAAAATTAAATGCACACAATTTCACTTATTCCTCGGACAGCCACAGCAGAGACTGCTGTCACTGAGTTACTAGGATGTTTCAGTGTCGGGAGATGTTATGGATCTGTGCTCCTTTTGTCCACTCCAGGTAGGAAGGGCTGTACTGTTTTCTGGATACAAATTCATTGTTTCGGAAAGCTTTTTCACTTTATTTATTTGACCTTTATTTTACTAGGTAAAATATTTGAGAAACAATTCTCACCAGGGTTGTCCTGGTGTCATCGTATGTACTTAATGTTTGCTTTTATTCTTGTTCTTAATCCTATTTGTGTAGAGATTTTACCCCGAGATGTAAAGTGTGTTATAAATAAAATGAATTATTATTATTAGGCTATATATAAACAAATTAAATTAAAAAAAAAAAAAAAAATCCTCTGCCGGCTGATGTCCAGTTCAGCACAACACCAATCTCTGTGAGATCATTTCTGTTCATATTACTCTGTTCTGTCATGCCAAATCAAGTCAAGTGCAGGGAGAAGCTTCTGTCTCTCTGGCCACGCGCCCTCGGTTCTCGCCAGTGTCCCGCCAGTGTCTCGGCACCAGCGATCGCCGTCATCGGGCACAGATGAATTAAGACAAGCTTTTTTAGGGTGGCAGTGGCTCAGGAGTTAGAGCAGGTCGTCCAATAACTGGATGGTTGGCGGTTCGAATCCTGCTGTCCCCAGATATCCTGCTGTTGTGCCCCTGGGCGAGACACTTTCTTGCCTCCAGTGTTCATAACACTTGGTATGAATGTTTGGTGGTGGCCGGAGAGGCCGTTGGCGTGGATTGTCAGCCACGTTTCCGTCAGCCTGCCCCAGGGCAGCTGTGGCTACAGTCATAGCTTGCCACTACCATTGTCTGTCTGGAGCGAATGAGTAATGTGTCTATTTGTAAAGCGTCTGAGTGTCTATGATAAAGCGCTGTATAAATCTGATGCATTATTATCATTATTAAATCCTGGCACATTTACCAGGCAATTGACAGCCACAAACCTGAAAAAACAAAACAAAAAAAACCTGAGTAAATCACCTTGCGCCAGTCATTTAAATACTCCCCTACCTCAACTTTGCACTTTGACATGACAACTCCCACAAATGCATATGCAGTGAGACCAGGCACACAATTAACATAGTCCATGCCTTTCCACCACTAGTTTTGCCCTGCACCATTTAGTAAATGCCCTGCAGGACTTTTTTTTGTCATGGTTTACATAAATGACAGAACTGTTTTTTTTATTTTTGTATTTTTATTCTAGTGTTTCTTTTTTCCAGTGAGTAAGACAGAAAAGGGAAAAAAAACATTCATAATAGTAATGTACTCATGCATACTAAAATTATATGATCAGGTGGGTATCGTAGCCAGAAATTCTGCTCATGTAGAAGCAGTGCTTTGAAATTAATAATTAAAAGCAGACAACCAAAAATTTCTAGTTAAGGGTACAAAGAGCAGCCACTTAAACTTGAGTAATGACTTCAGTCTTGAAGGTTTGAGGTTTTGCTGCAAAATTTATAACGATTTTCTTAAATTTACAGAGAAAAGGAGAAAACTATCTACATTTGAAACCATTTTCCTTAAATTTGTAATTTCCTCCTGTAAAATTTACTTTTCTTGTACATTTGAGACTTTATTATAAATTTGTGGATTATTTTTATAGCTAATGTTTGTCTATTTTTTATGATAAAATTACCTTTTTTTTAACAAATTTGAAACAGATTGTGGTTAAAAAAAATACTTTTTTTTGTTATACAATTTACACTTTTGACCATAATTTTGCAAAGCCAGAACAGAGCAATTTTTAAAAAAATCAGAGTTAAATTAAGTTATATTTAATGAAATTAACTTAAATGACCAAAGATGCAGTTACTGTATTTCTGTTATAATATTTCTATATAGTTATAGTTTTTTAGAAATCTCCTCACCAACCAGACAGCAGGAAAAACCTCCCTTATTTTGAAATCCAAATGTTGGCACGTTTAGTTTGTCTGAAGGCTGCTGACGGATTAAAGTCATTGACTTGGTGAATTTCGGTCATCTTAACCTGCCAAGTACATAATAATGAACAAAAATTAGTTAATATTGTAGTGGCTGGTGAAGTAAGTCCTCAGCGATTAATAAGTCACTCTTGCCTTTCCCTGCGCATGAAGCCTAACCACACCTGTTTGCTAAGCGACTCCTCACTACAGTTCCCGTTACCAGTGGGTTAAAACCACATTAAATGCCTCCACAGCTTACAAACCTCTTTTTCTTTCCCCCCCCCCCCCCGTGTTTCAAGTACTTCAGTAAGCTCATGCTTCTCTTGGACGGCAACACTAGAGAGACGCTCTGCCTGCAGACTGGAACGGTCACGCAGGCGAGGCACTTCTGAACTCCAGGTGGATGACGAGCACGCGCGTTGTTCGTGTGCGCACTTGTGGAGCATCATAGCTTGGTATTTTTTTCTTATATATTTCCTTGGTGTGACAACATAATTTCAAGGGTGGCGGCCCGCCACGGGGAAATGTTAGCAGCGGAAACCCTGGAGCCGGTCTGTTTCTCTGACATGTTTGAATTTATTATTTATTTAGTTTGTATACGGCCGCTGTCACACACTTTTGCAGCTTTAGTAATACTTTTCCAGACAAAATTAAGAAACTTGGCAGTAATTTAAACCAAAGAAACGATGGTCTAATACACAATGTTTCCTATAAGCGACAAGTTAGCATCATCATTTAGCATTTGCTGTTGTATAATTGGAGAGAGATGGTGTCAACGTTACTTACCTCCAATTAAAATAAGGTTAGAGGACTATCCTCTCTGACGCAGCGCGGTGGGAAACGGTCCCACATCTCTGGCAAACGGAAGTAGCGGCTATTTGACTAAAACATTAGCTTGGAAACTGTATGGAACAGACGGTTTTTATTGCGTCACCCCATGTATATCGTCATATTGCACCGCAGTGCTAAAGATAAGAAGCCCCTCTAACAAGAATTGATTCTGCTGGCTACTAAAGACATCGGCAGTGAACTTTATGGAGAGGCAACAAGCCCAGGGCTCCCACTGATTCTGCATTATGGTGAGTTGATATTACAGTATAGTGTAATTATTGTAAGTGCCTAATATAAAGTGTAAGGGTGCTTGTCCACCAAATGCGTTTTCTCTGCTCTGGGCGGCTATTTTCCATTCATTCTCTATGTAGTCCAGTGTTCCAGCGCTGGAACACTCTCGGCTGTGGCCGTTTTTTTGTCGAGGCGCCCAGGGCGTTCAGAGTTGGAAAAAAATTCAACTTTTCAGAGACTGCAGCTGAGTTCGTCAATGTCAGACCTAAGCAGCCAATCAGAACTGCTGCATGGGCGGGACATAGGATGCTGGTACTAGTCCGTACTCGGCCTCCTGCTTTCCGTGTCATCATATTTTACATCCAGAGCTGCCAGAAAACATTTCCTGTCCATTGTTAGGTAGAGACTATTAAAAAATCAGCAAGTCTGACAATAGGAAAAGCAAAAGTGCTGAGCTGAGAGTGACAAGCTGCTGCTGGGATACAGGGCAGAGTTTTTTTGTTTTTTTTTTTCCCAGAGCACCGTGCACAAACACTGGGGGGGGGGGGGGGGGGGGCAATGCTTGGGGGCCAGGCGACAAAAAACGCATTTGGTGGACATGCAGCCTAGTGTAATTGTTGCATTCAGATTACATACTTTGTACTGACTAACGTTTTTGTGATTGGAACCCCCACGCCACCACCTGGTCTGTGGAAAAATTTTTCCTGCATGAAACTGGTCCCTGGCACAAAAAAGGTTGGGGACCGCTGGTTTTAGCTATCTTTTGTGATGGGCGTATTGTGCACAGTCACAATAAAATTTAGATGTACTGTGCAACCCTAATGATCACAGGTCAGAAGGTTGTGCATCTTGAACTCTACATCCAATCAGCAGCTTTCAGTGCTTCTTACTGAGACCCACTACTCAACAGATATTCCTTTTCATTGGCTCGAGAAGCTCTAGACGTAAATGTTTGACTGGAGACGAAAGTTACAAACCCACGTGGTGTGACACATTGATCTTCCACTAGCAGAGAAAAGAAAGGCCTTATTCTATCTGGTTCAATTCCACCATGGGTAGAATAGCCTCTGTTGGACACCATGTCTGCTTCATTTAGCACAGAATCTGCTCATTAGGGTATGAATGGAGCCGGCCAGCTCCGCCCTGCAGATGTGGCTGTCTAATGGCTCACACGTCCATGAGTCAATTTGGTTGTCATCTCTTTTGCTCTTGCTGTACTTTGGGGCCTCCTTCCTTTTCAAATGGATGCCACTTAATGAAAAAGACTTCTTCTCACTGGTTTTCATTATGATCAGCACCCCCGTGTTCACAAACTTTACAGTACAGCATGCACCCTTGTTATGTCATTTATCAAAATCTAATTATACTCCACTCCCCTCTCCTTGCTCGTTATCACGGAAGTGTGAACTCCTTACATCACAGCCCCTCTTCCTTTTCCTCCTGTCCTGTATTGTTTTCATTCACCGTGCTTTATTCCTCTTTTCCTTTCTGTCAACCATTTTATTTCTTGGCCATTGACCGACACACTCACTTTTACCCCATATCCATGCCCCCCCCCCACACACACACACACACAAACACTCTTACTCTCTTACTCACCCGTGTGTCTTGCTAAGATGTTGCCATCCGGTGGCAGACAGATTCCCAACATTCCAGAGCTGATGTTCCAGACAGCTGAGGAAATGGTATTCTAATTATTATGGAGAAGGTAGAGTCGAATCAATTAAAATTTTATTGGAACGCAAAGGCTCAGCAGCTGGAGTCGTTGATATTTTATTCTGCAACAAAGATGTTGTATACGCCGTTTAAATCCCACTCCTACGCACAGATTTCCTTTAATCAGTCTACGGTTGGACATATCAGGATCATGTTTTGTAATCCGTCCCTGGTTCTGCAGATGGGCAGGTTCATGAGATTGATGTTGGATGTGTATCTATTCTGTCTGACATAAACTGGGCGCATACGCACGCAGCGACCGGCAGCTGGTGAAAAGGTCCGTCGTCTGTGTGTCTTGTTTTTATGCACGTTAATGTGTTTTTACGAAATCCTCTGTGTCGTTTCTGTCCTGGAATGTTTGTGGACTGTATGGCGAAGAGCTCCCTGAATCCATCAAGATGGAATTCCTCCCCTTTTTTGCATTGCTGCTACTTTTCCTCTGGCTCTTTGTCTCTGAGGTAAATGCGTTCGGCATCATGGCGGGCAGAATACATTATTCCAGGGACATGTTGCTGCATTTGAACACGGTTGATGCAGCGGCTGTGATTGAGCCTAAGCCGCAACTGCCAGACTTTATTTTGAGAGACGGACACAGTGGTGAAAAGAGAGACGGGAGAAAGAAACGCGAAAAGCGTGGAGGCGTGAAATTGCGCCTGAGAAGACGTCAGTTTGGTAACATTCCTCTTCCTTCTATGATTTTTGGGAACGTACAATCTCTGAGAAACAAGGTGGATGAAATTCAAGGGAATGTACGCTACCAGAAGGACTTACTGCTGTGTCATGGCTTTCACCGAATCTTGGCTTACTGCGCATGACCGAGACACAGACCTGTGGATTGACGGCTTTGGAGCCCCACTGCATTCGGATCAGCAGGAAAAGGTAACGGGGAAACGTCAGGGGGGCAGCGTATGTTTATACATTAATAAGCAGTACTGCACATCTGTCACGGTCAGAGAGCACATCTGTACACCCAATGTGGAGCTGCTGTCCGTATCGCTATGCCCCTTTTATTTGCCTCGCGAGTTCGCCCAACTTTTCATCACAACTGTGTACATTCACCCGAGGGCAGACGCTGACTCCGCCTCCAGCACCGTCTTTGATGTGATCCAGCGGCTGCAATCAATTTCTCCAGAGGCGCCAAACTTCATTCTTGGGGATTTTAACCATGTTTCTTTAAAGAAGACACATAAAAACCTTTATCAATATGTCTCCTGCCCAACCAGGCGAAAAGAGACATTGGACCTGTGCTATGGATCCATAGAGAGGGCCTATAAATCACTCCCCCTTCCTCCTGTAGGATCCTCAGATCACAACTGTGTACATTTGCTGCCCACATATAAAACTGCTCTCAGAAGAGGCAAGGTGGAGACAAGAGACATTGATGTGTGGACAGAGGATTCAGTGCACTGCCTCCAGGAATGCTTTGACTGTACAGACTGGGAGATGTTCACACTGGCCTGCGGGGATGATTTGGACTCTTGGGTGGACGTCACATGCTCATACATGGCTTTCTGTAAAAATAAGATTGTTCCATGTAAACGTGTCAAAATATATCCCAACAACAAGCCATGGGTTACAAAATCAGTTAAATCCTGCTTACAGAGGAAAGCACTTGCCTTTAAACAGGGGTCTGTTTCTGAGCTACAGGTTGCCACAAAAGAGCTGAAGTCCGAAATTTTAAGAGCAAAACAGAATTATAAATCAGAATTGGAAAGCAAGATGGCAACAAAGAAACTTGGTTCAGCCTGGGCCAGTATGAAAACTATTGCAGGCCTTCAGAGCACAGAACGCAGTAATCGTGTGTTTTTAGATGGTTTTAATTCAGACACAGAGCTGGCTAATGCTCTTAATTGTTTTTATGGTCGTTTTGACTCCTTTGATTTTAGCACAGAAATCCAAGATTTGAAACAGAATCAGCACCTTAATATTGAGGTGCAGGATGTAAAAAGGGAGTTCTGCGCTGTAAAAGTGAACAAAAGTCAGGGCCCTGATAATATATGTGGCGCTTGGTAAAGTCCTGTTCACATGAACTAAGTCCTATATTTCATTACATTTTCAATAAGTCCTTACAGACACAACATGTGCCTAAGATCTGGAAAGATGCCGTGGTTGTTCCCGTTCCAAAATCCAGCTGTCCTAAAACGGTAAAGGACTTTAGACCAGTTGCTTTGACTTAAATTTTAATGAAAATTTTTGAAAAACTGGTCAGATGTGAGGTCCTAAAGCAGACTGAGCATGCATTGGATCCTCTACAGTTTGCCTATAGGCCTCACAGAGGAGTGGAGGACGCCACTGTCACTCTGTTTAACATGCTTTTTAAACATCTGGATTTTAATGGGACACACGCCAGGCTTTTATTTGTGGACTTTTCC